>CM053505.1:66897026-66970812 GCA_028627145.1 Eidolon dupreanum | reverse complement strand
GTATTAGAGCCCAACAGGCAGTCCTCCACCAATCTGGCCTGCATCCAACATGTTCTCCCCAACACCCGTCCACCTTGGGAGCCCAACACCGACCAAGGTAAGGAGGCTCTCCAATGGTATTGCCAGCTTCTGCTCCAGGGCCTCCGGTCTGCCGCCCGATGACCCACTAACTTATCTAAGGTAAGCGAGGTCATCCAAACTAAGGATGAGTCACTGATGGCATTCCTGGAATGACTCTTAGAGTCATACTGGTTACATAACCCTATTGACCCGGAGGACCCTAATAATAGGAGGGCTGTGAATTTAGCCTTTCAGTCAGTCAGCTCCAGATGTTAGAAAGAATCTGCAGAGGATGGAAGGGTTTGAAGGAAAGAACCTGTCTGAGCTGGTTGAGATAGCCCAATGAGTATTCAACAATAGAGATGAGGTAGATATAGCACAGACTAAGAAGATGACCAAGGTCCTGCTTGCAACCATGCAAGGAGCCCAGCCAAAGGGGGCACCTAGGGCAAACAATGGACCCAGGAGAGTTGGATTAGAGAAGGACCAATGCGCACCATTGCAAGATAAAAAGACATTGGAAGAATGAGTGCCCTGAAAAAGAACAAGCTCCCAAAAAGAAAGCCCCCCCTATCCTCTTTGAAGACGCAGAATGAGGAGGTCAGGGTTCTTACATTATGAGCCCTCAGGAGCCCAGGGTAACTTTACAAGTCAGGGGCAAGCCTGTGAACTTATTGGTGGACACAGGAGCTACCTACTCTGTCCTACAAAGCACCCAGGGCCCACTCTCAAAGGAAAAGACACTTATACAAGGGGCCGCTGGACAAGGGAAATCTTACCCTTGGACCCAAGCCAGGATAACAATTACCCATTCGTTTCTAGTTATGCCAGAATGCCCATACCCGCTGCTGGGTAGAGACTTGCTACAGAAGTTACAGGCCACAATTTCCTTCAAGGAAGGGCATACTGAACTGACTGTTGGGTCAGGCACACCGGCCATTCTACTCACCTGCCCATTGTCTGAGAAATACCTTTTGCTAGAGGAGCCCCTAGCAAACTCGCCAGGGGGGGGGGGTCTTGCCTAAAAACCCCCTGTTAACTGAATTCCAACAAAAGATTCCTGGTGTCTGGGCACAGGCAAATCCCCTCAGTCTGGCAGCACATCATCCTCCTATTATAGTGACTCTGTCCGGTTCAGCTACTCCAGCCCAGGTACGTCAATACCCAATCAGTCAGAAGGCCCAAACAGGTATTGCTGTTCATATTCGAAGGTTGAGGGAGGCAGGAATCTTAGTTACCTGCCACTACCCCTGGAATATTCCTTTGCTCCCAGTACAGAAGCCCGGCACCAATGACTATTGACCTGTCAAGGATCTCAGGGAGGTTAATAAATGAGTTGAGACCATCCACCCAACGGTCCCCAACCCTTACACTCTTCTTAGCCAGCTACCCCCGAGTCATCAAGTATATACTGTCCTAGATCTGAAGGATGCCTTCTTTAGTCTGTCACTGGCCAAAGCTAATCAGTGCATCTTTTCTTTTGAATGGGAAGACCCAGACAGACTTTACTCAGGACTGTTGACTTGGACTCAACTGCCTCAGGGCTTCAAGAACTCCCCAACCCTGTTCGATGAAGCCCTAAATCAGGACTTAGTCGAATTCCACCAGAGGCGCCCTGAGGTAGTACTTCTACAATATGTTGATGATCTTTTGCTAGCGGCTGAAACAGAATTAGAGTGTAAACAAGCTACAGAAGACCTACTCCAGGGGTGAGACAAGAATGGGTATCGGGTGTCCACTAAGAAGGCTCAACTTTGCACTCCTCAAGCGACATACCTAGGGTACAATCTACAGAAAGGGAAAAGGACCTTGTCCTCTAGTCGGATCAAGGCTATTCTGAGGATACCCCACCCGTGCACCAAACGACAGTTCCTGAAAACAGCCTCACTCAACCCAGCTACCCTACTGCCTGACGATGACTCTCGCCAACCCCTGCATGACTGCCTTGAGGTCCTAGAGAATGTCACCTGCACCAGACCAGACCTGACAGACAGCCCTTGGTCAAATCTGGACGCTACTCTATTTACAGACGGGAGTAGCTTCATCTCAGAAGGAGTCAAGTATGCCGGGGCTGTAGTGATTACCACTGAGACTGTCATCTGGGCACAAGCCCTAGGCCATGGCACTTCAGCTCAGCATGCTGAACTAGTAGCAGTGACTCAAGCTCTGCGGTGGGATAAAAACAAGACTGTTATCATCTACACAGACAGCAGGTATGCCTTTGCCACGGCATATGTACATGGGGTGTTATATAAGGAAAGGGGGCTACTGATCTTGGGAGGAAAAGAAATTAAGAATAAGTAGGAAATACTAGCCCTTATTGAGGCTATTTGGCTGCCAAAAAAAGTGGCAATCATCTGTTGCCCAGGGCACCACAACTCTGGCTCTGAGGTAGCACAGGGCAACTCCGCTGATCAGACAGCAAAGGAGGCTGCCCGAAAACCAGTGGGGCCAATTGACATTCTGACGGCCCTACCATCCAGGGTGCTAATGGACACCCCTACCTACACTCCAGGGGAAGTTGAACTATGCAACAAGCTGGGAGGAAAAGAGGAATCTGCTGGGTGGGTTAGGCTCCTGGATGGCTGCATTGTGGTACCTGAGGCTGTGAGCAGAGACCTCATAACCCAGGTTCACCAGAGCACTCACTTGGGAGGGACCAAGTTGATTGAACTGTTGAAAAGAGACTATTACATTCTGGGGCTGCAACGAATGACTAAGTAGTTACCAGCCCGGTGCCACATCTGTGCACAAGTGAATCCAGGGCCCTTCAAGGAAATAGAACAAGGGATGAGACTTCATAGACAGGCACCAGGGGAACATTGGGAGCTGTATTTCACTGAGGTCAGCTCAGGAACCTTTGGATTCAAGTACTTGCTTGTGTTCATTGACATTTTTTCAGGATGGACCGAAGCCTTCCCCACCAAGCAGGAGACTGCTTGGGTAGTAGCAAAGAAATTAGTCTCAGAAATAGTGCCTTGATTTGGCCTGCCCATAACACTGGGGTCCAACAATGACCCAGCGTTCATCGATGGCCCAGACCAGCCAATCTCTAGCAAAGCTGTTAGGGATCAATTGGATATTACATTGTATTTATAGGCCTCAGAGTTCAGGGCAAGTAGAAAGAATGAATAGAACTTGAAAGAAATGTTAACTAAGTTCAAGCTGGAAACTGGCGTAAACTGGGTGAGTCTCCTCCCCTTAGCCCTGTTAAGGGCTCAGTGCAAACCCTGTTGTAAGGGCATCACACCTTATGAAATAATGTTTAGAAGACCACCACCTCTCCTCCCCAAGTTAGGGGAAGAAAAGCTAACAGAAGTTCATAATTTTTCACTGCTTAAGTCTTTGCAAGCCCTCTATCTTGCACAGCAGGAGACCCACTGACTGGTCTCTGCCACCAAGACAACCACTCAGTATCCAGTCCAGCCACACAACCACTCTCCAGGTGATTGGATCTGGGTTGAAAAGGTACAACTTGCTTCTCTTGAACCCCGTTAGGACAGACCTTTCCCTGACAACACCCACCGTGGTCAAGGTAGCTGGACGCTGTTGTTGGATTTACTATACCAGGATCAAGGCTGCACATCCACCACAGACATCAGAACAATGAACCCTGCGTCAGACAGAGGACCCACTAAAGATAAAACTACCAAGGGTCCAGTCTGGATCATCTTAATTCTCTCCGTCCTAAAGTAAAGGGGGCTTTGTATGGTTTTAGGTGAAACTCATGGTTCTCAGAACTCACTACACACAACTCCAGGTTGATGAATCAATGATTTGAATTCCTCTAGAAAACCAGTGGGGAATGTTAAGAGTGAAAAATTTTCAAAGGCCAAACTTCTGCTTCTGTAATCTGCCTACTTGTGTGATGTTAAGTAGAGTGTGGTTAAACTGCTTACTTGTTTGATGTTAAGTGGAGTGTAGTTAATCTGCTTACTTGTTTGATGTTTAACCAGGGTGTGGTTCTAGGCTTTATAAACTGCCTCTTTTGGGAGCTCGGGGCTGATTTTCTCTAACCCTGCATGGTAGAGAGTCAGTCGCCGGCCAGCTAATAAAGGCTCACAATTCATCTCAGTTGGCTCTGTGGGTCTTAGATTTGATTGAACCACAACACACTGCAGTGGTTCTTAAACTTTGTTGCATATTAAGAATACCTGGAGATATATATTTTTTTAATCATTAGGCCCAGGTTCCATCCCATACCATTAAATTAGAACCTCTGGGGTTATAACTGAGGCAGTGGTATTTTGAAAAGCCCCCAATTAATCTTAATGTCCATCTAAGTTGAGAACTGGTGCTTATTCCATTCTACTCACTACTGCCAAGACCTTTACAAACACTGCTTTCATTATGTAACATACTGGCTCAAAACTTTTAATAAGACTCCGTTGACCAAGTTCAAGGCTTCTTACAATATGACTCAATTTTATCTCATGTAACCTATTCTTCCCCACTTCCATGGCCATCTACTGGAATGCCTTTCTTCTTCCTATCCAAATCTTATGCATCCTTCAAAGGTCCAGTTCATCCAAGAAGAAGCCTTTTTTAAGGGATCCAGATCACAGTGATTATCAACCCTCTGGGCACCTATGGCACTTTTAGCCTACGTAGTTATTTTCTAAGCATCGCCTTATATTGTAATATTTTATGTTTTTATGTCTCATTTTCCTAATTAGTTTTTAAGTCCAAATCTGCCACATGTTCCCACTCTACTTATTTCAGTACTACGAACACATCACATTATACACATTCAATAAATATATTGATTGTTTTATGTTCATCCTATCATAAAGAATGTTTCAATCAACATGTAACTAACTTTATATGTCTGTGCCATGTTGTAATATTATAAAATTAAGCAGTATTTTAATCTCTACTCTTGTCAGTAGACAGACTGACAGAAAACAGAACAGCATCACGTTCAAACAAGAATGTTTGTTTTACACACCTCCTGGGTATAGCTAAGGCATGTAGATATACTATATATATATAAAAAAAAAAAACAAGGGAAGCTATTAACAATTCAACATTTCCTATTCATTTGGGAATGCTAATTCCATTTATCAAACAAGGACTGAAACATTGTTCCTTTAGACTGATCCTGCCTTTTTTGGCTTCTCAGGGCCCAAGGCTAGACTCACTAGTGGAGCCAGAGAAGGAAGAAAACCCTCCCAGTGACCTTCTGACCACTGGGTCAGAAAGGCTGACAATAAAGATTTCTATGTTCAGAAATGTTGAAATGGGCCATTTGTAACTGGAAGTCATTGTGATATAATGTAAAATCCACTAGCTCTGTTACATAACTGCCCTGTGACTTTAAGCAAATCTCTGGATTTCTATGGACCTCAACTTCTTTAACAGTAAAATGGGATTAGTAATAAATAGCATAATGTTTGGGAAATTGTTAAATAAGACAATATATGGAACTGTCCTGTTATTTACTTATTTAGCATAAAATACAAATATTTTAATAAACGGGAGTCATCCAGAGCCCAATGAATGTTCCGTACGTCTTATTTTATTTTATTTAACCCTTATTGAACTAGAATTTATTTAACTTAATTTAATTTTCTTCATACATTTAAAAAATAGTTTTTTGTTTGGAAGTAATTTCAAATTTAGAAAAGTTGCAAGAATAAAATGGTACATAGACATCCACATACGCTTTATCCAGCTTAACTTATTGTTAGCATTTTGCCTCATTTTCTTTAATCTAACTAATATATTTATATTCTTGAACTATTTGAGAGTAAGTGCTATGTGTCATGATCTTTTACCCCTAAATTATTTCATATGTAGTTCCTAGGCATGAGGATATTCTCTCACATGCCACAGTACAGTTAACAACTTCAGTGATTTAACATTAGTACAATACATTTTCCAACCTATCACCTGTTTTCTAGTTTTTTTTTCAATAGGCCCAATAATATCCTCTATAGCATATTGTACTCCTCTCATACAGGACCCAGTCTAGAATTGGGTATTTAAATTAGTTGTCATATCTCTTTAACCTCATTTAATCTGGAATATTTCCACAGCTGTTCTTTATCCTGTATAATGTTAGATGTTCCATAAATTTTAAAAGTGAAACAGAGTTCTTTCACAAAGTATAGTAATTAAGAACATAGGCTTTGAAGCCAAATTGGCTGAATTAGGATGTAAGTGCTGCCACCAATTAGCTATGCAACCTTAAGCAAGTTACTTAATGTCTCTGTGTCTCAGCTTCCTCATATGAGAAATAGAGTTGATAATGGTACTTCTTAAGATTGTCATGAGTATTAAATGAGTTGATATACATAACATACTTAGAATAGCACCTATCATATGATACATGCTCAATAATGTTATATATAACAATTTTTCTATGATTCCAATGCCAAATTAAGTGTATAAAATTTACTGAGTACCTCTTTCATGCAAGATATATTACTAAAGCCAAGTCATATTTACCTCACCACTTACAGAATTATAGACTAATGGACTTAAAAAAGGCCTTAAAGATCATTACTTCTTAATTTTTTTTCTGTATTACAGACCCTTGAGAATCTGGAAAACTCTACAAAATTGCCCTCCAGGGGAAAAAACAAAACAAAACAAAGCAACAACAACCAAAAACAACGACAACACTGTAGTGAGTTGAATGATGGTACCCTAAAAAATATGTTCATGTCCCAATCCTCAGAACCTGTGACTGTGACTGTATTTTGAAAAAAAAAAAAAGCCTTTACAGATGTAATTACATTAAGGATTTTGAGATACCAGGATCATCCTGTATTGTCCAGGTGGGCCCTAAATTCAATGACAAGTGTTCATAAGAAATGCACAGAGGAGACAGGAGAGAAAGAGGTAACGTTAAGATGGAGGCAGAGATGTAGCCAAAAAGTCAGGGATGAGACTCTCCCCTAGAGACTTTAGAGGGAGCATGACTCTGCTGACACCTTGATTTCAGCCTTCTGGCCTCCAGAATTCTGAGAGAATAAACATTGTTTTAAGTTACCAAATTTGTGATAACGTATTACATCGGCCATAGTAAAGTAATAGAAACACACATACTTACTCACAGTCTTGTAAATTTCAATTAGCCTCTGAAACCTAGGTTAAGAAACCTTGCTCTAATCCTGCTTTCTCATTTACCAATCAGAAACCAGGGACTCAGGTAGAACTCAAAGCTAGATATCAAACTGGGGAAGGGAGGGCTGACTGTGGCAACCCAAAGGCCCTGATGTGGGATAGGATATGAAAGAATCTCAAGGAACACAGTCATGCTAGCTAGGCCTAGCAAATCAGGGGGTAGGACTCAAACTTTTGTCATGTACTTTATCAGCATCTGAGTTCTTCCTACTTCCTTAAGAACCCTCCTTTTCTCACTCCCAATATCTGCAAACTAGAGAGAATAAATATATATATAGTCACAGTGAAAAAATTTGAACAAAGAGCACTTTAAAAAGAAAGTAAGCAAACTTAGCACAGTGATAATGGGTGTACGATTTGCCCAAATAAATTAAGATATTAAAAATGTGGCCATTCAAAAGCAGATTGTACCAAAAAAAAAGAAAAGAAAAAGAATGTTAGCCTGAAGCTAGGTTTGGAGAAAGTTTATGTTTTCCAAACTTAATAACCAGGAAATGCTTTGAGAGCCCTGAGCTCATTTTGGTCCCTGTTGTGAGTTGAATTGTGTCCTCAAAAATATATGTTGAAGTTCTAACTCACAGTACTTATAAATGTAACCTTAGAAATAGAGTGTTTGCAGATGTAATCAAGTTAAGATGAAGTCATTAGAGTGGGCCCTTATCTAATATGACTCTCTTACAGGAAGAGAAGATACAGAGAGAGAAACAGAGAGGAAAATATTATGTGGAGACATAGAGACACACAGAAGGACAGTGGCCATATGAAGATGGAGACAGAGATTGGAGTTATGCTACCAGAAGTCAAGAAATGCCTGGGGCTACAAGAAGCTAGAAGAAGCAAGGAAAAATCTAGATGCTTCAGAGGCAGCATGGCCCTGTCAACACCTTGATTTTTTCTGGCCTTCAGAACTGTGGTAGAAAATATTTCTGTTCTATTAAGTCATCCAGTTTGTGGCACTTTGTTAAGGCAGCCAAAGGAAACTAATACATGCCCTTATTTGGGTATCCACGAGACATTCACTAAAAAAACTACTATGTGCCAGGCACTATGCTAGGCACTGGAGAAATACAGAAATGAGACAGGCTCTATTCTGTTAAAGCAGACTTCAGATTTCTACAATGGATTAGATCATTTCCAGGGCCCCACAGATCATTTTTCCTACCCTGTGACCTAGCAAACATATTTTTTTGCCTTATTTGTTCATGTAGATAGAGTACGTAGGTACTCTAAAGACCAGATTTCTCCTGGCATTTCTGACAGATTCTTTTATCCAGGGACACGGTCATTCATACAACTCCCTCTCCCTCTGGGGTTGCTGTGGGAGGGAAGTAGGGAAGGAAATGGTTCTAGAACAGCTTTCATTTTGTTTTCTGCCCATATCTTTCCCAATTAATCTATATTCCCAATGACATTTCTCCAGCTCTAAAATCAGGAACCCTTCACAGACTTTATGAAACACTATGCAGAGACCACACTATGGCAATGTTTCATTTCCCAATTTAATAAAATACACAGTTCATTTTATATCACCATATGAGGCTTTCACCTCAGGGTGTATGATGTGGTGTGTGTGTGCGTGTGTGTGGGGGGTGGGGAAGATGCATATCAAATGCCAATTAAATGTCTCTTGCACCTTCCTGCCACCATTATAAGCCCTTGGCAAGTTGATGAAGTAGGCAGTATTTGTCTTTATTTCAACTCCTACATTAATGGTTAGAGACAGTATTTTCTATCATACTTCACCTCTTCTCCTCTGCCTAATCTCAGTTAGGTGCTCTTATGTCATTGTCACGTTATTGCTGTGATAACTTTGCCTGCTAAGGTACTGACTGATAACATGGTGTCAGCATGAGGTATGACCCCTCAGAGAAGTATTTTATTTTTAAAAGGGGCTATCTTAGAGATCAAAACCCTTCAAACCCAAAAGAAATATAGCTCTAATGAAGGACTGGCATGCAGTGGACGAATCCTTTGGGGCAGGGCTCCTATATCTTGTCATGTTCATGTATTCAATCCCAAAGGATATGTATGGAGAATGTGCTCTTTACCCAATTGTGTCACACATTTTTTTTCACTCACTCAGTTCATTGTATAATTCATAACAACCTGGCAAAGAAGATATTGACATCTTAATTTTAAGGAAAAGGAAACTAAGGAACAGAGAATTGAATTCTCATGGTCAGACAGCAAGAATGCATAAAAGTTAGAAGTAGTTTCTGATGACTCTCTGCTTCCAAACCTAGTACTCTTTCTTCTGTACCATACTACCTCATTAAACATGTTATAAATCAAATGAATGCTTCCTTATCTGCAAGATTATGCCTTATAGGATGATGCAGAAATGAGTACAGCATGCCTATGCCGTCTAAGAACTTAAAATGTATTTCCTTTAATTCATATCATATAGTCAGTGCCTCAAGGTCAAACCTGCATCTCATAGACTGTCTTACACAGGTCTAAAAAGTCTCATTTAGAGAGTTACTCAGGGTCAAGAGAAAAAGGAGATGTGTTTGATGATGCTTTCATTCAAATGCTTTCTTGCCACCAAAAGTCTGAAAGTCTTTTTTCTATAGGCACTGTCTATTTCTCCCTAGGTAAGCAGTAGCCTTCTATTAACTTCTAGCATCCTGAAACCTCCAGCCTCCCAGGAAGTCATCTGTCTTTCCTAAATAGGCTGCACTCTTTCTCTGATAAAGCACATATTCCTATATTGACAAGGCTTGCCATCTCCAATGATGGGTAGTTTCTGTGAGACCTTCAGTATGATCTTTTCTCTGCTCACGGCATCTCCTAATGCTCCACATACCAACATTATCCCCATATTTTCAATCCTGTCATCATCAAGCTTTCCTTGTTCTGTATCTATCAAACCTGCTCTCTAGAAGAGATAAAGTATCAACTCTTTACATGTCACTATGAATATGTTCAAATTCATCCCTTCCAGTAACAAATACTCGGAAGAATGTACTATATGTAGACATCATTGATAGAAAAAAAAAGACGTGGACACTTTCTCTCAAGAAATTCATTTTCTAGTGAGAAAAAAAGACAGACCATTATAATATCACAGAATGTCATTAATTTTATATTTAAAGTATGACCAAGGTACCATTTAAGACAGGGGAACATCTAGCCCACACTAAGAGAATTGAGAAAGAGTTTCTCAAGAAGGCAATGGCTAAGCCGCATCTCCAAGGATAAAGTAGTAAATAAACAAGGAAAGAAGTAAAGATTTCCAGAGGGAAGGAAGGAGAGAGGAGAGAGAGAAATTTGTAGGGCTCCTGCGATTCTGGTTTGGGTAATTAGGCAATAAAGTAAATGGTGGTGTTGTTCATGAAGATGGGTAATACAAGAAGAGGCAAATGAGAATTATGGGTAGGGATGGAGACAGATGGCAGGTGATATGTTTGGTTTTATGCATGTTAATTTTGAAATGCTTATGTAACATTCAGGAAATTTCAGTAATTTTATAAATGGATCTTTAAAGAGATGTAGCAGGTTGTATTGATTTTGGAATCATCAGTCAACATGTCCCCTTGTTCTGTGAGGTGATAAAAAGCCTTTGGTTTCTGAATGCTCAACAGCAGGCAGAAGAGACATTTTAAAGTGAGGAGAAACATCCTTGAAACACTTTCATGATCTTGGCCACCAACTGGCCTTGCCCTACCAGCTCAGTCTAGCTGCTCTTGACCCACGATAGGTGTGTGGACTTTGGTTATGAAATGTGATGTATATGGTAGTTAAGGTATTCTTTAGCAGGTGGTGAAAGACCCAATAAAGTCAAACTTGGTATCTGCTCATCTTGATGCCTCACTAAATAGCATTTATGCATTACAGAGAACTGAACAGAATGAATAAGAGGTTGTATGCTCTTGGCTTTGGCTTTCATTGTTCTTAATGCTTTGTAAAGTCTTCTTGACCTCCAGTTTTATATCTCCTTTAAACCATTCTGGACCACCACCAGGTGATTCTTTGTAAAACACCACTTTCATTAGTCTCACAAACCTCTAAAAGAAAAAGTTCCAATTTTTCTATGGTTATTTGAGTTCCTCAGGAACATGGTCCTACTTTACTGTCAATGAAAGGTCACTGTCACCAATTCAATGCCAAAAGGAATCCCCAATCAGGGGTGCAGTAAAAGGAGAGACATTATTAAGGTGAAGAGTTTGCAAACCAGAGAAATGCAGCCTACAGTAGAAACTGAAAGTATGTCCCAATGAGACAAAGGGGAGGCCCACCTATATGTCCACTTTTATGCAAATGAGGAATCCAAATTAATATAGTTTGATTGATTCACATAACACTGTCCTGATTGGTTGGAATCACATGTCCTGATTGTTCCTTATGGAGATATTCTAATTGGTCGGTAAAGACGCAAATGAAGATATAACTATGCAGCTCCAATTGGATCGGCAAGTCTTAGCCCATTGGTTGAAATATAGTTCCAGGAACTTCTTTATAAGGGTCAGCTCAGAGGACAGGAACACTTTGCAGGAGGCTTAGCAGCTCAGTCTGTGTCTTTTCCCTGTAATGCAGGGTGCCTGACGGGCTGCCTGTAAAAAATGACTGCTAAACTCTGATTATAAATTTGGGCCCCATTAACCACAAAGAGACCTATTTGACAAGAATAAGAAATTTCTTCTTGGGGTCAACATTACATAGCTGAACTGAATTTGTCCTAGCCTCTACACAAACTGTCTACTCACTTATACTGAAACAAACCAGACTTTTTCATATTGTAAACCCTTGCTAATGCTATTATTTCATGAACTTGGAAAGCCCCCTACTAACTTCTCTACCTAGTCAATCAAGGAATCTTCATTCAACACATACTATGTATCTTCTATGCCAATCTAGGTTCATACAACTCTCTCCCTTCTCTTCCATATTACAGCAAGTATAGTTACAGTGACCATAAATCCAAAATAAAATGCCATTTTGACAAATATATGTGCGCTATGTGACAATAAGGAGAGACTGTTTAAAATTGAGGTTATTCTCATTTGAATTGTATTAGAGAATGCCTTGCATAGTAATATTGGTATTTTGTCTCTTCAACTACACTGGAGTTTTTGGTGGCTGAGCCCAAGTTTAGACTTCTTGGTACCCCACATGGCACCAGTCACATACTAGGTATCTAATAGTTCTTCAGTAAGTATTTGTGTTTGGACTAACTTCTAATGCTCCTTGTTTGAACTTGGCAACAGTCTTTAGGTGCAGCCCATCCTCAGTAACTATGAAGGAAGGGCAGGAGGAAAACTAATGAAAGCAAGGTTAAATTCAGCAGAAAATAAATTTTAACAGAGGAGATTAGCCCTTCTGCTGAGCAAGCTGAACCCTAGTAAACTGATCTTGCCTTCTTCAAAGGGCTGTGTAAATAAATCACTTCGTGGGTGAAACAGACTTAGTCTCTATTTGCAGGGGGATTTTAAGTGTCTTTATGGTTTAGTTCTTCACAAAAATCTCCTGATATTTAACATCCGCTCCATCTTCAAATTACCTTGGGCATTTTTCTAAGACTCTGAAAATGAGTAAGGAGCTCTAACTTTCCAAGTGTCCACCAAAGCCAAAGAGATATTAATTAGAGGCAGGAGGAGAGGGAACAGGGAGTTGGTCTCACCAAAGGAAGTTAGTTTATTCCCTAACAAAGAAATGAAATGTGAGCTCAGAAGGTAGAACAGAAACCTTTTAAACTCTTCACAGTTAGACTAGAAATTGAGTGGAAGAGATAGATAAGATGGTAAAATGTAGCAACAGATAAGTCAGAAATTTCCTATAACTTGGAAGATAAGATAATACGGTCAAAACTGCTTCAAACTTTGTTTTTTTGGATATTGAGGAACACACTAGGAGTCAGAATTTTTTTTTTTTTCTGTAAAGGGCCGGATAGCAAGCTACAAACCTGTAGTCTTCAGATACACATTCTCTTTTGCTTCTTTTAACAACTCTTTAAAAATGTTTTTAAAAATTCTTTATGGCCATGCCACCCTGAACAATCCTGATCCTGTCTGATCTCAGAAGCTAAGTAAGGTCAGTTCTGGTTAGTACTTGGGTGGGAGACCACCAGTTCTCTGCCCTAATTTTCCTCAATCCCACGGACTAATTATAAGGAGCCCCATGATGAGATTTCTCAGGCTTCAGCTGTGCATGGACCAGCCAGCCTCTGGTTGGTGGCTGGAGCAGGGCATGTCATCTTTCTCAAGGTCAACTTACAAGGGTTGGTGGGATTCATCTGCACCATCCACGAAGGGATTTCTGCAGGAGCAGCCAGTTTCAGCTGACTGCGGTGAACATCTGGACAGTCTAAACAGTTGATCCTCAAGCTTTTGCTGTGCATAGACTGGCCAGATTCTGGGGGCAGCCAGAGCAGGGCCAAAGATCTCAGATGGATTTCTGCTGCCTCTGATTTGGAGTGGCTGATCAGGAAGAGGCTCTGCAGTCCAAGTCTTGCAGTTTTCCGGAGATGCTGCTGCTCTCTCCCCTGGTGGATCCAAGGGGTGAAACCTGCAACTTTAATAGCAGTGGGAGTTTCTAATATAACAGTGTGAGGGCTTATCCAGCTTGGCTGCAGTTGCTTCTTCTTCCAATCTTTAACCCATACTTTATCTCCTGGCTGAAAGGAGTGGACCCCATTCCCTAAAGGGATAGGGGCTCTTTCTAAAGTTTTCTGAGTGATGCGGCAGAGGGTCATCCCCAAGGCGTGAAGGTATTGGGACACTTTTAGATCAGCTATTAATCTAGGGTTTCCTTTTAACTTTCCTATCACTGGGGGAGGTCTCCCATAAAGGATTTCAAAAGGGGAGTAGTCAGAAGGCCTTGGGGTGTATTGTGTTTGGAGTAGAGCCAAAGGCACCAAATCAATCCAAGGTAACTGAGTTTCCTGACAAAGCTTAGCTAGAGTGGTTTTAAGGGTCTGGTTCATGTGTTCAACTTTCCCTGAACTCTGTGGCCTATAGGCTGTGTGGAGCTTCCATTTGATTCCTAAAGCTTTGGACAAGGTCTGGACTATCTCAAACACAAAGGCAGGTCCATTGTCTGATCCTATAGCAAGGGGTAACCTGTATCTTGGAACAATTTCTCGTAATAAGGTTCTAGTTACTTCTCATGTTCATTCGGTGCATGTAGGAAAAGCTTCAACTCATCCAGAGTAGATGCAAAGCAACACAAGCAAGTATCGGTGGCCCCTGCAGGGCTTGACCTCAGTAAAATCCACTTCTAGATCTTTGAATGGCATAGTTCCAATTGTTTACACCCCTGGATTAGACCTTGGTCTTTGCCCAGCTTTGTTATGTGCACAAGTCACACATCTAGCACTAATCTGGGTGCACAGGATTGGGAGTTTGGATATGAACTAGTAGTGGCCTAACAGGCTTTCTAAAGAAGTCTTCCCTAGGTGAGTTAATTCATGGTGTTGTTTTACTAGATGAACTGCCAGAGCAGCGGAATAAAGATTCTCTGATCTGGAAGCTCCCACCAGCCCTCCTTCTTCCTGGTTCCCCCTTCACTTGAAGCCCATCGTTCTTCTTTCTTAGCGTATTTTGGGGATAGAGGCAATTCTGGTGCCAGGAGAACCTTGGAGATTGGCTTAGGACCCATTCTGGCACTCAGTTGGTGGGCAGCCTCCTTAGCTGCTTGGTCTACTAGTCGGTTTCCCCCACTGACAGAGTCAGTTCTTCTCTGGTGGCCCTTGCAGTGAATGACTACCACTTTAGAAGGCTTCCAAACTGCCTCTAACAGTTGGAGGATTTCTTCTTTGTTCTTGATTTCTTTTCCTCCCACTATCAGTAATCCCCTCTCTTTATAAATGGCCCCATGTATGTGCAAGGTAGCAAAGGCATACCTTGAGTCTGTGTAGATATTGGTCCATCTCCCTTCAGCCTGTCGTAGTGCCTAGATAAGTGCCCATAGTTCAGCCTGCTGTGCTGTCCAGCCCTGTGGTAGAGCCTCAGCTCAGATTACCTCATCAGTAGTTGTTATTTCATAGCCAGCTTTGAGCTGTCCTTCATGGATGAAGCTGCTCCCATCAGTGAATAATACCAGTTCTGGGTCCTGAAGAGGAACATCTGTCAGATCTGGCCTGCTTGAGTAAACTTTATCTGTGGTTGGGAGGCCCCTCCTCAGTGGATAGAAATGTACTGGGGTTTAACGTACATACAATTTTGAGATGGACTCATGGATTTTCACACAGCAGTCCCTGATAATGTTATTCTGGCATTGGTCAGCCACTTATGTTCTTGATTATTCATTAATGCAGTTACAGCATGGGGAACCTTTACATGTATATTTTGTACCAGCAAAAGCTTTTCCACTTCTCTGACCAGGATTACTGTGGCAGCTAAGGCCTGGAGACACAATGGCCATCCCACAGCCACCAGATCTAGCCATTTGGACAAATATGCAATTGGGCATCGCTATGGCCCAACTGTTTGTGTGAGGATCCCCACTGCAGTGCGATTCTTCTCATATATGAAGAGGTTAAAATCCCATGTCACATCTGGTAGCCTTAATGCTGGGGTGCTGGTTAAGAGTCTCTTTATCTCTCTGAAAGCTTTTTCTTGTTTGAAGCCCCATTCCAGGGGTCTTTATCAGACCCAACTGTGGCCTCACACAGTGGCTTGGTAATCTCAGAGAATCCTGGTATCAAGATCCGACAAAATCTGGCAGCCCCTAGGAATTCACAGACCTTGGTGTTTGGCTGAGGTATTGAGCAAATGACCAGCTTCCTTTTGTGTCCAAGTGCCCAACGTCCTTCCGAAATGATGAACCCAAGGTATCTGACTTCCTGTTTGCAGATTTGAGCCTTCTTCCATGACACCTTGTATCTGTGGTAGAAAGCAGGGCCAGTAAGGCTCTAGTACCTTTCCAATAGTCTAGCCAACAGCAGGTTATCTACATACTGGA
Organism: Eidolon dupreanum; assembly: GCA_028627145.1. Classification (NCBI taxonomy): domain Eukaryota; kingdom Metazoa; phylum Chordata; class Mammalia; order Chiroptera; family Pteropodidae; genus Eidolon; species Eidolon dupreanum. Next base: position 66,954,720 of record CM053505.1, on the reverse strand, counting down.
GTAAAGTGCAGTTCAAAGTTTCTCCAGGGAAGGCAGCCAGATCTGCAGCCAGCACTTTGCCAGACAGCGCAAGTGAGTTCTTGAAGCCCTGAGGCAGTTGAGTCCAGGTCAGTTGTGTTTATCTCCTGGTGTGTGGGTGGGTCTTCCCATTCAAAAGTGAACAAAGGCTGGCTGGCAGGTGATAACTGGAGACTGAAGAAGGCATCTTTAAGGTCCAGACATGTGAACCAGCTCGCTTGAGCAGGTAAGAAACTCAGGAGGGTGTACAGGCTTGGGACCAGTGGATGGATAGTAACTACTACATTGCTGATGGCGCAGAGGTCCTGGACAGGGTGGTAGTCATTCCCTTCAGGCTTCTTGACCGGCCAAAGCGAAGTGTTCCAAGGTGGCTGACCCTCAACTAGAATTCCGGTATCGCATAAACACTGGATGTGGTCCAGAATTCTTAAGCATGCTTCCCATGGCACTGGATATTACCTCTGCATGACAGGGTAGGTTCCTGGTCTCAGGTCTACCATGATGGGTACGTGATTTTTGGCTAGACCAGAAACCCCCTTTTCTGTCTAGACAGCAGAGAATTCTTCTAGCAGATTGGTTGGATTTATTTGTTTTCCTCTCAGAGAATAAAGACACCATTCATCCTCCCTGGGCACAGTCTCAGCCATCATTAGAGTAGGCTGGCTACTCAGTGTGAAACTGGTGGGCTTCCCTACAGTAAAGGTGATTTGTGCTCCAAGCTTTGTTAATAAGTCTCTACTCAAAAGGGGGATGGAGCACTCTGGTAGATACAAGAACTCATGAGTCACTAGGTGGCCCCCTAACTGACATGAGCGGGCTTTACAGAATGAGCGGGCAACTCAGTCCCCCGTGGCCCCAATGATAGTTGCCGATTGATCAATGAGGGGAGCCATAGGCTTAATTACACAGAGTATTCAGCCCCAGTGTCCATCATAAAAGTCATTGATCACCCCCCTACATCTATTGCCACCGTAGGCTCCTGGGGGCCTAGTATCAAGGAGCCCGGTTGTTCCTAGTCTGATTGTTCTTTGGCCCAGCCAATAAGCTTTTGGACAACTGGCTCAGGCTGGTACTTTCCTTTACGTGGTTGATTGAACTTCTTCAGCCTTTCAGGTGTTTTTCTACAATGAGGGCACTCATTTCTCCAATGACCATTTTTTGTTTTTTTGTTTTTTTGTTTTTTTTTTGCAGTAGGCACATTGGTCGCAGCAAAGTGGGGGTCTCCTTTTGATTTATCTCTTCCACCGGGGAGCAGCAGTCTGTTGTATTGGACCCAGCTTTCCTAATGCAACTGCCTCAGGGATGCCTCTGTTTCATCCGTTTGTCAGCTACTTTTTGTGCCTCCTGGTCGTGGTTTCCAAACACTTTGTTTGTGACCTCCAGTAGCTGGGTGGTGTTCATCTCAGCAAAGCCCTCTAATCTTTGAAGCTTGCAGCAGATGTCAGTGAAGGATTGCACCACAAATGGCACGTTGACCATGTGCTGGTTCTCTTATGCTTTGGGGTCAAAAGGGGTATACACCTGGAATGCCTCACATAGTCTCTCATAGAACTCTGTGGGTGACTCATCTGGCTTATGGAGTACCTCTGCCATTTTTGACATGTTTGTTGGTTTCCTAGCCCCAGCTTTTACCCATTGCAGTATGGCCTGCCGGTATTTGTTGAAAGACTCTCTTCCATGTGGGATGTTGAAGTCCCAATTGGGCCTTGTGTCTGGTGCAGCCTCTGAGTCCCATGTTACAGGGTCCAGTACACCTTCTGGTGCTTGTCTTTGAAGCCAGCCTTGCACATCTGACAGAATCTGGCATCATTCTTCAGTGTTGAAGAGGGTTAGGAGAAGTTGACAGCAGTCATTCCAGGTAGGCTGATGAGTTTGGAAGATGGACTCAAGCAGATCAATCATCACCAGGGATTTCTCCAAGTATGGCAGGGTGTGTTGCTTCCACTTGAGGAGGTCGGTTGTGCTGAATGGCTGATAGTAGGGAACAGGGCAGCCCAGCTGGAGTGTGCCATCTGCTCCGATCTCAAAGGGATCTAGCACCTCTCGGAGGGGCATCTGAAGGACTGCCAATTGCTGAGCTGGTTTGCATGGCCGAGCAAAGGTACCATGGGCTCAGGCTTGGTGGTCACTTGGGGTGTTGAGACAATTAAGGCATCGATGGTGGAGGACTGTCTGGCAATTATGGGTAGAATGGCTGTGCAGGGGCTGGTGGAGATTCTGGGATGTACAATGGTGAGAAGATAGGTTCTTCCTCAGGGTCCCCTTGGTGGATTATTTTTGCTGGCTCCTCCTTGTCCTTTCCCTGAGTTGGTCAGGCCACAAGTACCTTACTCTGCCCCTGCCTATTCTCACAGAATGAGACCCAAGGGGGCACTATAGTAGTGATTTGCAACCATGAGTCTATGCACGGAAACTGGTCTGGATGTCCAGGGGTCCCTGTCATTACCTGGTACACAGCTCTCACAGTGGGGAAGTCTAGGGACCCTTCCAAGGGCCATCCTACCCCAAAGGCGGGCCGTTCAAGCTCAGAGAGTATGATGCTTTCCCAGGGCCAGCTTGACCCTGTAATCCTCTGAGAAACCTTTCTTAATTTTTTCAACATACAGTTTAAGACAGTTGGCTTAGAGGAATCTCCCTGCATGCCTCCCACAACAGACAACAATCATGTTACATGGAGGATTGAGGATAGGGTTGGGGAAACTCTGGAAGGGGTGTCACTTACTTAGCTCATCTCCGGCCGTACACTCACAGGGATTTAGCATTGGTGGGCCAGTATAAATCCCTGACACAGATCACTGGAGTAGACTCCTCACGGAGATCCAGTGACACCATCTTAAGCTGTATGAGGTTGACCATAAAACCATGGATTGGGGCTCAACTCTTGCTTTGTGGCAAGGCCACGTCTCAGTCATTCAGCACTCACTCTCTTTCATGCAACCTCCCACCTTTCTTTAACGTGTCCTGTGGAGAGTAAGCAGTCACTCCTCTTAAACTGTGGAGGATGCTTGGTTAATCTCTGGAGGATAGTTGGGCTTTTCTTTGCCCAGTGTTAACCAAACACATTCCACCCTGTGACGGTGATGCAAAGACAAACAAGAGTGGGTGCCCCCTCCAAAGAGGAGACCATTCAAATGCTCATCTGTCCATGTCCCGAAGGAACTTAGGTGATGCTTAGCAGACTCAGCTTTGTGACTTATGATTGGACACTAGTCCAATGCCGCCCTGGACCATATGCCATTCATCACAGAATGAGCCCACATGAACTCTGTAGCCTTTAGGGGACCTTAAGGTTGCCTAGTTGTGGAGCCACAAACTCATACCTGACTGATCAATCTGGCCAAGCTGCTCATTCATTCACTCATTCATAATCAGGTTAAAACATTGCCTCCCCTCCTTTTGGAAGGCCCTAATCTGATGTCTCTCCCACTGGGGAGACCCTGACCAATGTCTTCTAACTGAAGACTAAGAGGTGATCAAGCTCCTCTTCCAATCAGAGATGGGACCTGACTGGGGGCTGATCCCGGGAACTTTCCTTATCCTGTGGCCATTCCTGGTGAGTTGGTCCGTCCCTCCTATGAATCCAGTTGGGGGCTCAGCCATCCTGGGAATCAGGGCACTGGTCTGAAAGAGAACCCCGAATGCTCATCAGGTGGCACGCCTCCTAGTTCGTCTCAGAACCCCTACGGCTCATCCTGGCCGAGCCACCATTCCTGCGTGGTTGGAATCTTGCTGGATCCTCCAGAAATGTTGCAGAAAAGATCCAAAATCAGACTGGCAAGAAACCAAGCAGCACCTGGAAAGTTGGAGAACTCAGGTTTATTATGCTTGCGGTCCCAGAGGAGCTAGTGCTCTGAAGATCTGGGCCCAGAACTCAATTGCAACATCCCTTATGTAGACCCTTATTGGCACAGCTTGACTGGGTAATTTGAACTTAGGCTACTACAAAGTGGCGGGAGTTGCTATGGTTGCAGGTAGTTACATTGTATTACAAGGGCGGGAGTTGCTAGGGGGTACAAACAATTATATTTGTAGCTTAGACAGATCAAACAAAAAGGGAGGGTGAGTCTTTAGTCAATTTTGAGCACAGTCCATGCAGCAAATATATTTACAGAAGCAGAACAGAGAGCTGATTAGCCTTTTGAATGAAAATTCCTCTTCAATCACAGATGCTGAGAAAAGATAACTTGGATTTTGGATTTAAACACAAAGATGGGGAAGTGAAAAGCAATGTAAGTGACTCATTTGCACAAATACCTGTGTCATAAAGTATGTGTTTCTTTCACCCAAAAAATATTTCCTGGGTACCCACTATATGCCACATACAGCATGTCCTAGGTGTTGGGATACAACAGTGCATATGTGATCTTGGGAGAACTTGGGAATCCAGAGAATAAATAGCAACAAAACGATGTGCTAAGTGATCTGATACAGAGAGGAACTATGATGAGATATGAAGCCTAGGGAAAGGGGAAGGAAGCCAGAGTACTGCTAGCCCACAGGACACCATGTTTTCCTAACACTGACTCAATGCCAGCTCCAGTCCTGCAGAAGGGGAGAGAAAGTTGAAATGCTGGAAAGGTGATAGTACATGAAACATGACACCTCATGAAATGAACTACATAAATTGTGAAACATAAATCATGGTTCTATTGTTCTGTAACAAAGTAAAACCCACAAATCTTTTATCAAGTTGGAAACTATGAACTGTGAAAAACTACAAGCATCATTCCCTTCCTTCCCCCCTTCTGACACTAAGATTCTTGGAAGAGAGTTATGAGACTAGAGAGGTGGGACATTGAATAGAACTTATGTTAAAAGTTTGGTTGGTTAATGTCTCCTGGGTAAGAGCATGACAGGAATAGTTGTAGGGGAACGTCATGATCCCAGATTTATGCTCTTTAATCTCTTGGAGATAATTAAGGAAGAAAGTTTATCCAAATGGGGGTTAAATTTACTGCTCAGGATTGCCCTTGGTTAAATTTTGCTACAGATGGAACTTCTGCTGAGGAAACCATAGTATAAAAAATATATCTCCACCTAGGATTAAAAAACTCATACAAGACACCTGCTATTGCTATATTACAAGAATCTCAAGTACTTTATGCAAGTCATCTATTATCTCTTGTATAGAAATTATCTGGTTTTATCTGAATTTTCTTATCTGTTTCTTTTTAACAACTTTTGTGTAGAAATTTGAGTTTGTACACAAATTATTTGGCTTCACAGATGATGATTGTTTTATTTAAAAAATGTTATTATAAATAATAGATACTTCTTACTGAATATCTATCATGTTCTAGTACTGTGTGGAGAGCATCACAAATCTTTACACATCCTTAGAAGTCAACCTACCATTCTCACATCTCTCTAAAACATAAGCTCCATAAATGCAGAGATTGTGCCTATTTTGTTCACTAATGCATCCCAAATGCTTAGAACAATGTTGAATGCATTGTGGATACACAATACATATTTTTTCAACCAACAAATTATAAAATTGAGATAACAAGAGGTTAAGTGATTTATCCAAGGTCACATATACTGTCGAATGTGGAGATCTTAACCCAGTTCTATCTGAATGAAAAATCTCTTTGTTTCTGCCACTATACTGGGCTTCCTTTTGGTAAACATGTTCCTGGTTTACAGTTTTGATAGGGGTATAGGAAATGACACCATCCATAAAGTTATCTGGAACCATCTTCTTGCTATCAAAGGCACTGAGCCAGCCAGTCACACTCTAATTAATTTACACCCTACTGCTTATGACTGTATTATTTTCTTCTGATCTCACAGCACTTATTTGTTAGGTGCCAAATAAATATACCACCTTCTGCTTTAACAGGTCACACCCACATTTTCTCAGCACACTTCAAAACTCCCCATTATACACCAAGATCAAAAAACTAGGAGACAGGAAGATGTGGATGACACTTCTGATATAGCTCCCCACTCTAGTATTACATTGGCATTCTGGCAACTGTCAGTAGTCAAGAGTTGCAAGGAACCTTAAAGGTCATCTAGTTCAATATTTCCTCTTAGGGAAGGAAAAACTCTAAAAATGTACTAACTCAGGCCAGCCCATGGATATCCCTATGGAGGCAGGCAAGAAGGTATCAGGTACATATAATGCTACAGGATAAGCCTGAAACTTCTTCCTCAACCAATAGTTCTCTATATTGGGAGACAAACTTAAATAATCGACTTATCGAATAATTTAAATATTTTTATATTAAAATCATTTCTGATATAATTTATCTTAGAATACACAATTCACATGAATGTTTAAAGATAAACAGGAGACTGGAGCAGACATTAAGGCTCAGAGAATATTTCCTTGAAGAAGTGACATTTAAGTTGAACCCTGAGAAATAAGATTGAGCAAGGTGAAGAATGGGAAGAGAGTGGAGTGAAGGAAGTGTATGTATAGTGTCCTTGGCAGAAAGAATAGTGTGTGTGAGGGTTCTAAGGCAGGGAAAAATGTGGGATTCAAAGAGCTGGAGGCCTGAGTGTCCCAGGAACACACTCCACAGCGCAGCTATTCTATTATTCCAGGATCTCCTGCAGCACCTCCTAGGAGTTCTTTTTGCTCACATTCTGGCAAAACACTAAAAATCTTGGGGAGAGGAGATCCAACAGCCTGGAACGAAGATGTCTACAGATGCTCCAGTATCACCTCAAATTCCTTAGCCAAGACCAGGAAGCAAGGAACACATAGCTGTCATTGCTTAAGGATTTTCGACACTCTTGCTAAAACTAGTTTAGATTAGAAACTTCGTATAAAAGTAAACTCTAGTCAGCTCATTGCACAAAGTATTACAAATAACGGTATCAGCTAATATTTGTATATAGCTGTCATTTTATCATCATCACCACCCTACAAAATAGGTGCTGTTGAAATCATATTAACATTCACACTGTTAAGTGAACCAAGCTCAAGGACTTCTGCACTCCTATCACACAGTAGACAAACTTTTGACAGAAGACTAAAACATATTAAATGTACCTGCAGGCAATATGGAGCTTTATGGTTCTTAGTGCTATTTTATTAGCTTTAAATTATAAAATCATTTTTGGCCTAATTTTCTAGCCAAATAAGAATAAAATCTCACTGCAGAAGCAGCTGTCCCTGTATGGCATGTGGAGGTGAGAAATGACTACAGAGCAGCTGAAGGAAACTTTCTGGGGTGATGGGAATGTCTTATGTCTTAATGATGGGTACGTGGATGAATATGATTGTCAAACTCATCTGGTAGTACAATGAAGATTTGGCATTTTATTGTATGTAAATTAAATCTAAAATACTGCTATAGAAAACTTATTTGGAAATTAACTAAATTAATTGATTCAAAACTTCTTGTACATTTAAATAATTTAAATAATTGCAATTATTTTCAGGGACTGAAGGAAAAAGTTTCTTTTTTTATGGTCTCAAAAAGTATTTATTTTTGGTCAAATATGTTAAAAACTTTATATATATATATATATATATATATATATATATATATATTGGCAATCGTATTCTTTTCAAGGAATCTATCACATCCTTATACTTCTTTAAAAGCCTATGAATATGTGAGGTAAGGGAAGCTAAATACACCTGGAATCTAGTAACTACAACTACTTTTTGGAATTCTTGGTAAAGTCTGTTTTGTGTTCTTCATCTGTAAAATGAGCTAAATCTACTTCACTGGGTCATTGGAGGAATTATGTTGTGAGAGGACTTTGTAAAAAAAATGGGTCATCCATATGTAAAAAATCATTAATATAATCACTCTCCTAATCGGAGATTCCCCATAGCTTCTAGATGATTTTATCTTCTTCTGGAAGGAATTAACTTTTACTTCTAGCAGGCAGTGTATATATATAATGGTATGGAAATGCCTCCTTAGTCTAATTGGGGATTTAGCAATTTGAAACTGAGCTTCATTCAGACTTTGTGAGGGCTGGTCTATTTCCTATTTGTCTCCACTCATGGGTGCAGCCCTTTAAGGATCCCAGAGGAAAGCTATGAGTGTGTGTTCCAGGGCTTCTCCTTGGGGACCTGGCCTGGAAGAGAAATTTTCAAGACTGAAAGTGTACTTTGGAAGTATAATTTTCACTTTTAAATGCTTCACAGGTAAACACATTTTCAGTTGGGTAATTGGGATATAATCGAACTTGTCAGAGAATAAGTAGTTAGTAATTTAAAAATGAGAATAAAAAAGCTTTGGCGTATTAAAAAAAATAGTCGCTGTTATTACTCTCATTTTATAAATAAGGAAACAGGCTCCAAAACTTTCCAAAGTCATATAGCTAGTGAGTGACAGAATGAAGACTATGACACTAGGTCCTTTTTGTGCTAAAAACCCATATGCTTACTACTACACTGCACTACTGAACAGGATTAGTAGGGAAAGAGGGCCCTAATCCCTGTAGGCCACTAAGCAAACCCATTGTTCTACCCGCAGCCTCCCTCACCCGCCCTGCCCCCGCGCCTGTTCCCGAATTCCCTAAGAAGATTGTATGGACTGGCATAAAGAAGTAAACTGTGTTAAGTGACTACTAAATTCCAGGCATCATGATAGGGCCTCTAAATTTGTTATTTCAATTAATCTTCACAGCAACCCCTCATGGTGGAGAATCTATTATCCACATTTTACAGATGAGGGAACTGTGGCTCAAGGTGGTTAAGTAATTTCCCTCATGGTTAAGTACTGGAGCTAAGTAAGACTGGAATACAGGCTCGAGTGACTCCAAAAGTCTATATTCTTTCCATCAGAGCACACCAAAGATATTTATTTAACCCTTCCCAGGTTACATATTTGCAATTTAACAAGGGTTTCCCTGTGCAACTGACTATCACAGGACCATGGCAGACTTGAAGAGAAGGTTATTTGGGGACTTCAAGGAGGGCCTGCCTTAAGCCACACTAGAATGGCATTGATCTACCTTTTGCTTGTAGTTCCTGAAGTGAGGCAGTGTAACAGAGAAGATAAATCTACTCCAGTCACAACCTTCTTCTCCTCCAACTGGGATAACAATTCTCATACACTCTGGCAACTATAGAACCAGAAAAAGTGCCAAATCAATCAGAGTTTATTTGCAAAGGGCAATGCCAGAGGATGAACTTTCTTTCAATTCTGCAAACTTTGTATATTTAAAGAGCTTACTGGCACAGGAATTTGATTTCTCTATGACTTGGTTTCGGTGATTTGTTTTTTATTATTGATTAAATCACAAAATCACATTTTCTTCTCATCCCACCACCTTTTAGAGTACAGACTTTGATGTGTGTTCCTGCGTCTCCCTCCCTACCTCCCTCTTGCTCCAGCTAACCTAGGACTTTGCGAACAAACCCACTGAGAAGTATGGACTGACTGTCTGGGCCTTTCCAGAAACTCAAGCTATGGAAGGAGATATGGTATTTAGTTAAGGTGAAGTGAAGTCCTGCACAAATCATAAAGAGGAGAACCTAGGTTACTCAAACAGGACCCTAGGAAGTACTTGGGGAATAGAATTGCAGGCAGCTTTATTTTTCTACAGATGATTTACTTCCAAAATGCTGGGTCTCCAAGTACCCCAGGAGTAACTTGGCTCCCAAATGCTGGAGCAGGTCTTGGCCTTGGAGCACAGTTCTGGCATGGTTTCCTGAATTCCCACATTGCTGTTTTCCACACATGGATCAGGCTTAAAAATTCCTGTATCTGGACCGTGTATGTGTGTGTGTGTGTGTGTGTGTGTGTGTGTGTGTGTGTGTGTTGCACATGTGCATGCACATGTACGTGTGTGTTTATATGCTTGAAAGAGTGGGAAAGGGGGGTAAGGGGATCCAAAAGGAAGAGCATTTACCTCCATGCTTGGATTGCATGTGTCCCTTTGTTCCTTTCCCATTCAGGCAAAGCTGCTATCTTCTGATCAGCTGGCTTCTGCATGAAAAGGGCTAGTATCCTTATTAATAAATAGAAGACTGACTTTAGAAGGTGTCCTGGAAAATATTGCTTTTCAGAGCTTCTGATATATTTGTAGGGCGTTTTTTTTTGGGGGGGGTATGTAGAGCCATAAATCCTTGGGATTTATACTCCTTGGTGTACAAGTTTGCCTTTGCTTTTGTTTCTAAATGAGTTTAAATTATTTAGTTATTCACCAAGGAATTAGAAGAAGATGTTCTCATTTCACACTTGCAGTTGATTGGCTGGGTGGGGGAGAGAGTCATTCACTAAAAGGCACTATGGTTTTGTAGTCTTTTCTTCTAGAAGAACTTAGCCAGAAATGGAGGAATAGACTGTAAGCAGTGTCTCCTTCATACTTTTCCTGTACATTGGGCAAAAATATTGCATGCAAAGGGAAGACTTTTTTAATAAAAACATTAATTAGTTGCCAAAATTAAGAATCAGGAGATTTTACATTAAAACATTTGATTTCTGGTTTCTCTTGAAATATCACAAGCTCTGTCCATACTGAGCCTGCATTTCCCACGGTACTGACCATGGGAAAAGCTACCCCCTTTACACGGGTCCTGCCCTTTTCTTGGCAGCCTCCATCATTGGTCTTGTCTCCTGCCACTAAGCCTAAGGGTTGTTAGCTTTAATTTTTTATTGTGGTAATATATACATAAAATCTTACCATTTTCAACTATTTTAAGTGTACAATTCAGTGGCATTAAGTACATTCAAAATATTGTACAACCATCACCACCATTTCTAGAACTTTTCATCATCCCAAATGGAGACTGTGGTCATTAAATAATAACTCCGCATTCCTCCCTCCACTCAAGCCCTGATAGCTACCCTTATACTTTCTGTCTCTATAAATTTGCCTACTCTGGGTACCTCATATAAGTGCAATCATATAATATTTGTCCATATTTGTCTGGATTCTTTACTTAGCATAACGTTTTCAAGGGAGACATTGATTTTTTAACTGACTTTTTTTTAGAGCAGAAACGTTTTTTATTGTACATTAAAGGAGGAATTGCATTTTACTGAAAGAAATAAATAAAAGGCCAAACAGAACAGGTGATTTGGGATGGAGATTCTTGTCTTCTGAGCTTAAAATGATCATTATATCTATTATCGATATATGGAGATCCTTAATGTACTTAGGCAACCCAGTGTCTTTACACAGGTGTTTTACAGTTAGTGGTTAATTCTCCTGGTGTCTCCCAGAGGCTTCTCCATCTTTTACAGTCAGGATATGAAGACACAGGGATGCTCTGGGAATTAGTTAAAAATGTGTGGCATACTTTGCTGTATAAACTCACTCTCTGGAACTAACTTTTTCCACCTGCTTTCAACTTCCACAGCTTCTACTGTCAATCCCATTCACTTAGCACTTAGCATACACTTGTTAGTTGTCTTTTTCTGTATATACCCTTGAAGGCAAGGAGCTAGGTCTCATCCTTCTTTATTTTTTCAACCTTGTCCATAATAGTAACTCCATCAATGTTTGTTGATGTTGGCCTCCCCTTACCCTTTCTTTTAAGTAAAGCTGCCAATGCATAGCTTTAAATTCAAACTCAGTTTAAACAAAGTGAACAGTTTTTAGGGTAAAAACAAAAGTAAGTTTTGGGAGGCAGGAAACAAGGAATACCTAAGACACTTAGAGATCTGAGTAAAGCCCAGGTACCCAAAAACCTATTGTTTGCCACAGGCTAAGAAGTGACTTATGCACTACCTGATCCATCATTAATTTCAGAGTTGTGCTCATTCTACTCCATCAGAATTTAAATTTGAAGGATAAGAGCAATGCCCAAGGCAGGAATTGAGGAGCGGGTATTTAGTGTTTTAGGAGCTTCCATTGTATGAAGGCCGCAGTAGCTGTGGGGAACACAGGTTGGGAAAGTCTTTTGAGGGCAACTTCAAGGTTGAGGGCAGACATCCTATAAACATAGTCACCAGGCCTTTTAACTAGGAAATGTTTCCCAGTATCTTCTGAAATGGTAAAGGATGGGAAATGGCTGAAATCACCTCTCAAAAGAGGAACGAGTAAAATAATTTTGTCACATCTATGCAATGGAACACCGAGCTATCATGATGAAGAATGAGGTAAAGGAATTTATCCTGAGATGGAAGGATATTTAAGAGATATAACATATTTTGAAGATTACACATAGACATAGAAAGGGAGAAAGGGACTATGAGAATAGAGTGGTGGAGAGAAACTCTTTTACTCTTTTCAGTACTGTTTTAATTTTACCTTGTCCATATTTCACTTTTTCCATTTTAACAGCATGTTAATTTTAATAAGCATCCTGTTGCCACTATGATCATTAGTAGACTGCAGCATATATCTACCCTATCTAGCTGTCCACATCTTCTACCTCAAATAACAAGGCAGGAATCATTTTCCCTTAATTCACAAACCAGGTGTCTCTGTGTCTTTAACACTCAAAATCTCACCTTACCTTTTAAAAATTACCCATGTAACTTCACCTCATCCATAAACAGAATCATATCAAGAATGCACTTAGCTCATGATCCTGCTTCTGAATCTTTCAGCAGCCCTAGCAGAGTGCTCTACACACTGATGCTACTCCACACCATGGTACTGGCTCACTACTTTTCCTGCACCCAAATTATTCTGGGACTCTGTTCATGAGGAGATAGTATTTCCTTTGAGCACACTTCTTCTTGTATCCTTTGATCCATGGACTCTCAGAAGGCTCCTGTTAGGCAGGCTTGAATTGGATGTCACTTTTTCATTATAATGAGCATACGTTCATTATAATAGCTGTTTGTCAAGGCCTTTACATTTAGACTAGCTTCCTTCTTCTAACATTTTCTAGGAAATATGGATCTGTAGAGAATAGTGGTTTCCATGTAAATGTTCCCGCATATTTGTTTTCTCAAGTTCACTTAGGATATACACAAGCATGATTTCCTTTTTCAGTACCAGCACCACAATAGATTTAGGTTGTGGTGCCACTGCAAAACTGTTTAAATAAGTAATCTCACCCACCTTTGTTATAAAAAAGGTAATTTATTATTCTAACTGCAGGGAGCCAACTTCATATCCACCCCTAAAACTATAGGAAGAGTTGACTTTTTAAAATATAGCCACAAAACCTACACATCTTGGATGTAAACGCTTAAAACAGGTGAGCACAGTATCTGATTCTGACACATGTGACTCTCCACCATTTAACATATACAAGTAGGAACATACATGTGTGGAGTGCTTTGTGGTTTAGTTTTTACACACAATTCATTTTATTTCCATAGTGCCATTAAGTTAATAGGGTATGTCTTATAGTATTTATTTAGATAGGACAGTTAAGGCTCCGGGATGTTAAATGACTTAACCAAAGTCGCCCAACTAGCTGGTAAGTGCTAGAACCTGATATAAGTTTTTCCTTTAGTTCCATATTCCATGATATTCTGCTACCCTTACACTGTGCTTTCACTTCCGAGATGTAAAATGGTAGATTTTCAGTGTCCCAGGATGCTCTTCTCAACACTGTGTTCTTACGCAATACCAATTTTTCGCCGCTGGGAAATGTGAACACCGCACTGACACTTCAAGAACATTTCCCCCTCTTGGCCTAATGAATTAAAGGGGAAGAAAATTACCTATTCCCAGAGCTCCAACAGCGCCATAAAGGTGTACCAGGGCCGGCTGACATATACTGCCCTCTCTTAGGAGATTGAGAAACTAAGCCTCTCTTCTTTCTCTTTTCAACAGTAGCTGGGGGAAAATCGAGAGCAAGACAATAGCCTCTAGTTCAGTTTTATTAATTTTGGGGGCGGGTGGGCAAAAGAATCGGATCGACAGCGCAAGCGACCAATGGCAAGCGAACCCTAGGTCAGGATTAACCAACCGGTAGCTGCAAAAGAGTGCTGGGTGGAACCTACCCTTGGGGCCCGCTCCGCCCCACCGGCGCTCCCAGCCCACCCCAGAGGCGGAGGCTACGCAGAGCCCCACCCACACCACCCCCAACACCCGCGCGGCGGGCCACTGGGAGTCGGGAAAGTGGTGGTGGTGGGAGGAAGGAAAGTTTAGGAGGAGCAGAGGGGAAAAAAGAAGGGTGTCTTGCAGCGCTGCGACCTGGGTTGGGGGCTGCTAATAATTGGAAGCAAGAGGGGAAAGAACACGAAGGAGCGCTGCTACTTCCTGCATTATTTTAAGCAGACTTTTTCGTGAAGCTGCTTTTCAGCATTTCTATTATTTATTTTTCCTCCTCCCGCTGTGGGGCGGGGAGCTGCACTGGCTCTCCCACGAGACTCTGTTCCGCTGTTGTCTTACATTATTATTGCAGTCTTTGTAAAACCCTTTTCTTCCTCCCAGCCAGTCCTTAAGTAGATTCTCAGAGTTACTGTAAACGAGTTGTGCCACGTTATTGAGAGGACGAGGGAGAAGTCCCTCCGCCTTTCGCCCAAACAGCTCGACCCGCGTTTCAATTGTTTGAAACTTCCCCGCCCTCCGGCCCCGCCTCTCTCCCATCCCCCCACTCCAGGATCTAAACAGGCTCCCTCCTTTCTTTCCCCGCCCTCTACTCCGCCCCGCTCCCTAGTCCACTCCCCGCTCTTGGGCGGTCCTAGCGGCTCACCGCCAGAAGAAAAGCCACTCATTCGCCCCCCTCCCATCCTTTGCTCCGGAGCTGCCATCATCGCAGTCACGCCCCTTCCTTCCGAGGAGCTTTTGACTGCCTAAGCTGGTAGACCCCTGATTTATTCCTCCATCTCTCTCATTGGCCTCATCTTCTCTCACTGCTCCCTCCACCCCTACCTCCAGTCTGTCTCGCCTCCGACCATCTGCTGCTCCACCCTCCGGCCCGGTATCCTGCCTGTCCACTGCCACCAAGGAAAGCCTGGAGGGAGCAGAGAAGAGGGAAACAGCCGAGAGTTGGGGCTTCCCTCCTGCCCATCTCTGGCCTCTGGCCTGAGACAGAAGCCACTTGAGCGAGTAGACAGTCGTCACTTTGTCTTCGTTGCCGTCAGGGGTAGGAGACGCGGGGTACTTTTCGCGGGGGGAACTGGGGCAGAAATCCATGGTGGCATGAACTTGATCGTGCCCTCGGCGTGAGTGAGTCGATCTACATGCGTGTGAGGGTGCCCGTGTGTTTTACTTTCTTTGCATCTGGCTGAGATGCACAGCAAGTTAAATTGGTTAAAAAGTGTGTGCTCCTTCTCCGACGGAGATGCCAGTTGGTGCCACAACTTGATGGTACTTTTACTTTCTTGCCTCCTGGGGTCCTTGTAGGTCTCTAGGTAATTAAGCACACACAAAAACAAACAAATAAATAAAGACGCAAGGTAACTTGAGGTCTACATTTAACTCAACATGCTTATCTCAGATTGCTAGATAACGTTTGTCCTAAATACTTAAGGTTGGAGTGGGGGCTCACATTCCCCTCCCACGCAGTCTGTGAATTCTTGAAGTCTTAAAGTCTGGAAGTAATCTATAACACTACACTCTTTATGTGTATATGTATGTGTTGGTGAGAAGGTTGCCATTTGTTTTATGTATGTTACTGACTAGTTTTGCGGGATCATTCAGGTGAGGGTCCCAAGCCTGGATCACTATATGTTGGTTCTTCAACAGCAAGATGGATTTACCAATATATGAAAATGGAGAGAAGGGAAAGTGACAGTTTTTGTAGACTGGGAGCAGTTCCTGGTAAATTGCCACTAATAATATAATAGCCATTTTCAGTAAGGGACTAAATAGACTCAAATGAGGTAAAAAAGGGAAAGGTTGTGAGAAACAGCATTTCTGTCTCTAGCATGTATTTTAGAAAGAATTTTCTAAGACTTTGGAGTGTCTAATTTAGCTCTCCTTCCTCCCGCTCCTCTCTCTCACCCCTTAAAGAGTGGAAGTTGGGAGACAGTTAAAAACTTTTTTTTTTATATAACTCTCTTCTCCCATTCAGAGAGGAAGATAAGTAGTCACCATAATCTTTAATAATGGAGGGCTAAGGTTATTTAAGTTTCCTTGAACTAGACTTTGTGAAAAATCCTTTCTCAGGCCAGCTTTTGTGAAGTCATCTCAGTTAGACCTTCCGGCACCCTAATTTGGTAGCTAAGAATAGTTTGAGATACCATTTCGGATGTGAGATAAATCTTCACCCATCTCCCAACTATCTCCAATTGGGCAAGCACGGTAAAACTTATAAGAATGGTGGTGTTCAGAGACCGGTTACCAAGATGTCCCCAACTCATTGCTTATTTGGGAACAAATTATTGACATTTTTAAAGTAATTTCATTGGTTGATTTTAATGGGGGAAAGGAAAGCAAGGAGAGAAGGAACGTAAACAGGGCGACAATTTTAAAGGCTGTCATGTTTCACATCAGCTGAGGGAAAAATTGGCCTGACCCAACTACATTTTATAACTGGCCTGGGACATTTTAATAGCCAGGTGGTTGTAGAGTAGTTGCATCTATTTACAGATGACAACTCAGGTTCCAGCTATTCTGTATGGGTTTATTCAGTGTCATTTACAGACACTTTCTCACACTACATCATACTTCATTTAAAGATACTTCTTTCTTTGGAAAACTTTGGCTCTATAAAATTGAAAGTGCTTTTTCTAACTTCATAGTCTAGATATGCAATAAACCTCTGACCATGCTTATATGTAGTGGAACTTCTCTGTGAGAGTGCATCTGTTTACCCATTTAAAAGACTTTAGAAGGGAATTTAAAAATTCATATTCAATGTATTATTTTGGATCTGGACATTTAAATCTCATTGCTGGTTTGTGAAGTAGGATTTATTAGACTAATGCATAGCCAAGGCAGTTTATGGAATTGCTTTATCTGAGAACGAATCAGACTCTTTCTAGAATGCCTTAAGAACAGTCTATTCAGAAAGCAGAGGAATGGGTGCTATGACCTTGAAGTCCTATTGAGTGCCAGAATTCTAAGTGGGTACATCTGCTTCTGTGCCTCTCCAAAGAGCCTTCTCCCGGGCCCTGTGCCTACTTTAAAAGGGCGTCATTGTAATTAAGCAGCTCTTCTTCCCCATCCCCCTTTCTTCCTTCGATCCAGCTTTTTAAGGCCTTTTTTTTTCCATTTGGAGGCAAGAGGACTTTCTCATACTCACCAACTCCCCTTTTAAGATTTCTTTTCCTCTCTCCCCCCAAACAATAAGTCCCGCAAAATCCTCAAGATGGTTAGAAGTTTTGTTGTTGGTGGTGGTGGTAAAGGGTTACCAATGAAGAGGAGTAGAGGATACATTCCCTGTTAGGAAATGCTTGTGATCAGGTAGCCTCCTCCATGGAGACTGGGCGTTTGGAATGCATGAGAACAGTCTTTTCTTAGGGATTGTCTGAAAAAAATTGTCCTTTGTACCCATTAAGCCCAGCTTAAAGCCACTGAGAGGGATAAACAGAGGTGTGTGGTCGTGGCTCAGCCTTTTAGGATGGGAAGTGGGTAAATACTCTCAAATCTATTACAGCACCCACCCCCCCCAATGGATTCAGTGGGTTTGGAGGTTTGCTTGACAAGTTAATTAGCGTGAGAATAACCAATTTGCTTAAAATTATGCTCCATTGATTTCCTGTCCCCAGGAATTATTTTGTTGGTGATTTACTATGACATGTTGTCTTTAGTCTTATTTCTTCCTTCCTTGCTGCCTTTTGTAGACTCTGGGTTAAAATCTAGGGTCTCACTTCCAAGTCAAAGGTTAGAATTTGGTCCCAGGAATGAAGAGGGAATTAAATGGGCTGCTAATACAGTATTATTCTGCTCCATAGTGGGCTTCAGACCCCTTTTAACCCAGGACAAGGAGGGAAGTCACACCTTCCATTCACTACACAGAAAATCTGAACTAAAAAAAAGGAAAAAGAAGGAAAATAGGAGATCACTTGCTTTATAAAAGAATACACTACAGATTTCTTTGAAAGAATTAGCTTTCCTAGTTAGTACCTTTGAGCTATAACTTGATATATAAAAATCCACTATAACTGGGCCTTCTCAGAAACATATTTATTGCATAAAGGAAGATATTAAAATTTTGTTGTAATGATTTTCACTTTAGTTAAGTGAGGCCATTATTTGGCTTTTGAAATATTTTTATTACATGGGATGGAATTAATTGTCTAAATCATTCTGGCTTGTACTAATGCTGGCCACGTTCAGCCCCAGGCTACAATACTTGTAGAAGGGAGCTAGTTTGATTTTCTGGAAATCAAACTTCACAGATTTTGATAAGTCTAAAGATGGGACTCTCTACCTCATATAGATAAGAAAAAAAATTCTAGTTATTATATTCAAATAGTCCAAGGATAGAAAATAGTTGGTAAATAACAGCAACTGATGCCATTTTAAATAGAAGAATATTTGATAAGCTTTTCTAGTGAGCTTATTGGTGAAAGGGACCTGGGCTCTTCACCCACCTCTAATTCAGTTGGCCACCCTTGGCAAGTTTTCTCTGTAATTTGTGAGGGTCAGACAGGGTGATTTTAGAACCAGTTCTCAAAAGTTTATGGCTCTCTTCCTAGGCCTCAGTTTCTGGTGTGAATTTGAATGACTCCTAATAGAATGAAGTACACCATCGCATTATCAAATGTATATTAAATGATGCCTGTAAAGATATATAAAAGTACATGAATTGTGTGTTGTATTTTAACAACATACTGAATTAAAAAGCCAAGACCCTACTCAAAACTTCATTAAGAATCCCGTCACTGGAAAATATCACCTGCTTTCATTTTTCCTTATTTCTTTCAGTCCTTTTTCTGTACTTACATGATTTTTACATAGAGCCATAAAAAGCTCCACTGTTGTTTTTAAATAAGAGCCCACCTAAGACTTATCTTTGTAAACCTGTGTGAAGGAATGAAGTCAGAACCTGACCAAGTACACATGAAGAATCACATATATTTGTTCCTCAAATGCCAGAAAAGACTAACAAATTTAATAAGTAATACCTCAACCTTTTGTATGATTTAGGGGTGTTCATGTATCTAGTGACACTGTTACTTCTATTCCCTTGACCTCCTGTTACCTCCCTACTCATTCTTTTTAAGTAAAAATAAAACTAGGGTTCAATGCTTACTTCGTCTAAATCATTAGCAGTGATTCTCAAATCACTGTATCATGATAACCCATCAAGAGAGTGCAAATTTGGGTAAACAATGAAATCTCCCAAACAAGAAAGGAAAAGCAGGAAAACACAAATGTTTTGTTTTATAGCTTAGAAAATAATATGTTTAAATTAGACGAAAAATAGTAAGGGAACTAAGGATCTTAGACAATTAAATAAAAGACATGTAGGTGTAGCAGGATAACTGAAACATAATGAGTTCTTTTGTTTAAGATCTTTATCATATACTGAAAATTCAGTTACATGGTTCTTTAATTCAAGATATAACATATGTATGATCTCCAGTTTAGATGGACTCATTCCTGGAAATCAGTGGCTCATCGTAAATTAGATTAAATTTCTTTATCTAGAATAGAAAAGTAAAGTATGAGTTTTTAGTACTTAGTATTAGGTTCTGTACAGGGACTTTTTTAAATGATATATGTTCATGTGGAAAATGCAATGGATATATTTGCTAATATCTCCTAAGGTAATTTTTGAAAATCTGCTTTTTAACTCTATAGGCTGTCCTTGACATGTGTAAGGTTATTTTCACTATTGCCTCAACTCCATGAAATATCATTAGACTGTGTGACATGAAGCCGGAATCTGAGTTTCTCTGCCCAACCCCCTCTGGCCATGTGACCAAGAGTAAATTAATTAGCTACTCTGAGTTTCAGTTACCCTTCTGGGAAGCAAGGATATTAATACTTCACAGAGGTGTTTAGGCATGTTTCATATTGGACACATGATTTGAGGTCATTCAATGAAAGGTGTATGTTTGCATGATGGCAGAGCAGGCTTATTATAGGGTCTTGAGCAGGTGTTGACTTTTAATGAGCTTTGCTCTCTTACACATGGCCCCCTTGGTGTTTCATTGCTTTACCGACTATAATTGATTGTAGCAAAATTTGTATTATTTGACTCTCTTGGTTCTTAAAAAAAATAAACATTTTCATTCTATGTGGTAAATTGAAGTTCTATTAAGAGGACGCTAGCATCTGACAGGGTGATGAAAAATAGCTTCAGAAAGAGACATTAGTTGAAATGTGCCATGGAGATTAGTGAGTTATTCAAAGCTCTTCCAGAAGATTAAAGAGTAAAGCAAATTTCTACGTGTGTCTATCTGTGTGTGTGTGTGTGTGTGTGTGTGTGTGTGTGCGCGCGTGTGTGTGTATTTCAAGGGAGAAAGTTTTGAGTGATATTTGCTTGTGACACATACTGATGATAGCCAGTAACTGAAACCCAGCTATTGTGGTGTTTTATACACAGCTGGTTTTTATTAATGATGGAATATTTATGCTTGCTGTATAATTTGTGGCTCATTTCCATATGTATGTCAGGACTTAAATACCCCCCAAAGCAACATTAAGATAACATTAAATATTAATGTGGCCAAGCTGTTAAGGTTGTGTGTGTGTGTGTGTGTGTGTGTGTGTGTGTGTGTGTGTGTGTGTGTTTTGGTGGGATCTCCCTAATTCTTATTGGTGTTGCTTAAGATTGTAATAACTGCCCCCTCCCAACCTTAGGCATTGATGCTGATCTTTTCTTTCCCCTTTATATAACCCATAGCAAACTTTACATTTTGATTCTTTTGATATGAACAAATGATCTCTCCCTGCCTTCGTAATGCAGATGCAACTGATATATGTGTTTTTTTAAGAGCACATTTTCCTTGCACATGCTTCTCATTATCTGGGAGGCCTGGATTCAATCAGTAAAGGAGCAGAAAAACCACATAATTGAAAGGAGAATGACGGTAGTGCATACTTGGAATATTTGTGGGAAGGGGATTGCTGACATCAGATAATGTAGTGGCCTGTTAACAGCATTGAAGAGAAATAAGCTTTCTGTGTTTCTGTGCATTCAGAATTATTTTTAAGGGGATAAAAATATGGGCCAGGTTTGACATCCTTTTATGAAGTTGCCCTGGAAACTTTGAGGAAGGTTGTTATAGAATAGTTCAATTAAAACCTTCCCTATTAGGAAGCTAATTAGTACATCACTTACTCATTTGGGTTGTTTTCAAGGGGCATGGATTTGCATTGAATTAATGACATTTTTTCCATGTGATAGCAAACTAAGATAAAAATCACAGATGGAGAAATTATTTAGATTTCCCATTTTGAAGAAATCTAATTTCCTCTTATTACATTTAGGTTTTCAAATTTTTCAGATTTTTGTTCCACTCTGCTTATGTACAGTGATCACATTTTAGTTTAGTAGCCAGTTTTACTTTCCAGATCATGGGCTATAAATGAAAACTTATTAATTTGAGTTCCCTGCATGAACTGGAGAAAAACAAAGAATAACAATGAATCATTTTATTAAGGTAACACTTGTTTTTTCTTTTACAATTGTGTGTGTGTATATATGTGTGTTTGGGAGAGGAAAATTTTTAAAAGCAAACAATTTTAGGAGCTAAGAAAATTTTGATGACCCCCTTTACCCCCAAGAACATTCTGTTTGCCTCAGGCTCTCATGCATTCATTAAGGCAATGTGATGACTTTCCTGACCTGGTACTTTTTGTGACTAGGCTAAACAGTTCTCCCTTGACAGCCTGCAGAAAAGTGTTTATTATGGGAACTGCAGTGCAGGATTCCTAGCATGTTCTTTCTACTGTACTCTGTTTTGGGGAAATGAATACTTACTCCTGAGGTTTCAGGGCCATTTGTAATATAATAAATGCTAACTATGTAATATGGGTCTGTTATGGTCCTCAATTTCCCTTAGAATGACCAGGACAGTCATTCTTTACATATATTCTCCGACACTATACCTGCAGCATATGCCTGCACTAGTTTTAGAAAGTGGGAAAGTTGCCTGAATTATATGAATTGTAGCTTAACTGATTTCACCCTAGTCCTTCTGTGGAAGATAAGATCTAGATTTAGTTTGCAACAGCAACTCAGTCAAGACAGGTTCTTGGGGCTTGCAAGTCAGTGGGAGGAGGAGGGGCTGACTTTGGGGAGTGATTCAGGCCCTTTGGTATGAAGATATGAAATGCTGGCTCCTATCCATGCACCTGCTGGATGCCACACCTACAGTCAGCACCTGAGCCCTACTCAGACACAAAAACCAGACTGAAAGCAACCGGGGCTCCCTTCAGAAAAGGGGAACAACAAAAATTATGTTAGTGGAGCACCACTGCAAGTTATACTTAGCTATTCCAGTGTTGGTAAGGGGAAACCTTAGGTATTTTCTTATAGGTGCAGTGCACTGCCTTGCTCAAGATACTGTTGGAGTCCTGAGGGAATCTGCTTTCCTAATGAATTTCTCTTGTGAACTGCCCTCTTGCAAACTGGAGAGTAAGTTCTGTAGAGGTTTTTGTCTAGTAACCCAGCACAGGGCAGGAAGTCACAAGACCCAGGTTCTTATCCTGGCCCCACCAGTGAGCCACAGTGAAACCTTGGTCAAATTAGTTATCATTAGCTATCTGTTCTGGACTTAAACTTCTGCTGTTGTAAAATGGAATTAATCACATCAGCTTTTATTTCTTTGCAGAGCTGCTGAGAAGGGCAAATAAGATAACAGAAGTGAAAGAGCTTTTGTCTCCCTAGAAGAAAGGCTGAGAAACTAAAGGTAATAGTATTATCGTTCTTGCTATTCTGTCTTACATTCCTTTTCTTCTCTTTCTGTGGCATCTAGCAAAGTCGTTTGGAAGTTGTGATTTATGTGCAGTTATTATATATGCAATTATTAAGCATATTTTGTATACCAATTAATGTTTTAGTTGTTGGAAATGATACAGAGAAAAAGCTTGCACCCTGCCCATGCCCTCTTAAGATCTTGCAGTCTAGCAACTTCAATTTCTGGCCCAACCTACTACAGTGATTTCTGCCTGAGTACTTAGAAACTTACAAGACAAGAATTAACTTCTTATTTTCTTTCTGCATTGTAACTGGGGACTTCTGTTCCTGGAGCAGTGTACTCCAAGGTTTAGATCGAAGGTATATATATATATATAGGAAAGGGTGGAGAGCCATGGAGTAAATAAAGGAATTTCTCAATTCCACATTTGCAAAGTACCTGACCCTTGCTCAGTGTTTTCAGGGACCTATTCTTAGTTTCACCCTTGGTTCCATTCTTCCCCTACTATATATGATCCAGCCCACTGGTTGACCTTAGCTATTATCCATATGCTAATGATTTCCAAAGATATATCTCAACCTATCTTTGACTTCTCCCTTTCCAACTTCCCCAGCATCAAGTTGTTGATCAGATTCTATGTCTCCTACTTAACTTATAAGTCTTTTCTTCTGGAAGCTTTGCTTAGGTGTCCCAGAGTTTTTTGCAGGGTCCTCTATGTTGCCAGAGATATCTGATCATACCTCTGGTTTCCTGTTAGATTGTGCCCCCTCTGCTCGACTGGGAACTCCTTGAGGACTGGACTCTGTTTTATTTCTTTCTCTCTCTCTCTCTCTCTCTCTCTCTCTCTTTTATCCACTCTATGACCTGTACAGTGCCTGGCTATAGTTTAGTGCTTAATAAATGTTTGTGGAAAATACATTGTGATAAGAGCTCTAATAGAGATGTGTACAAAGTTCAGTAGAAACACTGAGGAGAAAAAAATAATTTTTTGTATTGAACAGAGTTGGAGTCAGGGGGAAGATGGACAATTAGGAAAAAACCTTCAAAGAGATGATGGAAAGCACTGCCTTCCTCTGAGATTTCTAAGCAACCCAGAAAGAAATGCCTGTTCTGTCTGCTCTTGCTATGTCAGAGGGATCTCTGGCCTGTTGGCCTCCTTTGCCTTAGGACTGGATGACTTTTATGGTTGGGTCTGCAAATAAACCTCTGTCTATAACACACTGATCATTTAAGACGGGTGCCATTTAGCCATATAATATTAAAGAGGGCTGACCTTAAATATGCCACCTTAATTGTGGCTGAAAAATAGAGATACACACATGGGCTCATTGGTCATGTATGCTTAGTTCTATACAGCAAAATACCCTCTAAAATATATTGAAGATTGGAATCTGAAAACTAATAAATTTAATTCTGAGAATGTAGTAGATCAAGTCACAAGAACTGAATGTCTTTAAGCTGACTGTCAGATCTTTCCAAGGGCAAA
This sequence comes from Eidolon dupreanum, assembly GCA_028627145.1. Taxonomy (NCBI): domain Eukaryota; kingdom Metazoa; phylum Chordata; class Mammalia; order Chiroptera; family Pteropodidae; genus Eidolon; species Eidolon dupreanum. The sequence goes on along the minus strand of CM053505.1, from coordinate 66,930,621 downwards.
AATGAAACATGATATAAGCCATTACAGGCCATGAACCTGTTCTCACCCACCTGATGCTTTTACTAATTAGTTTCTTGGCACAGTGGCAATTTGGGGCAAGTGCATACAAGCTGGATTCACAGGGGGAGCCTACATTCCACTCTGCCATTTTGCAAGCCACTGGGATACTACACTACTTCTCTTGGCTTTTTTCCCTCCTATGAGTCCTGCTCTGCCCTGGTGGAAAATTGGGAGCAAAAGAACTTTTCATTAGATGAAGGAGAGATTTCATGGGGTGTTGATGTTTTGCTAGTTTTATTTTTTTAGTGGGCCGTTTGAAAACATTCATGCTCCTTGACCCATTAATTTCACTTCTGTGTTTCTATCATTAGAAAACTATCCAAAATACTGAAAAACTGGCTAAATCAAAAATATGTTTTTATGATATTATTTAGACTAGAATAAAATTTAAAGCAATTTAAATGTCTTAATAATCAGAGAAATGATAATTGAATCTAAATACACTCATTTATTTACACAGCTATTGCAATGTTTGTTATGAAGTATATATGATAACATGGATAAAGTGTTTATGATAAAGTGAAATGTAGGATCCAATGTTATATGTGCATTCATATTTCATTGCTTTGTAAAAACACAGATACACAAAAAAAACTAAAGGAAATAGTTTATAGTACTAACAGTGTTTGGGTTGAGGTGCTGGGATTATGAATGATTGTTTCCCTTTGTTATAAATATTTGCATGTTGTGCTTATATTACTTGTAAGAAAGTAAAAATAAAAAATAAAAGTGGGTAGTCTGCCACTGAAGATAGGATATAGGTAAAGCAGCAGCTTCTAGGTATATTCTTAAACTTTTCTCTGTTATGCTCAATCTGATTTCATGGACTGTCTATACTTTTTCTGAGGCAAGAAGAAATGGGATGTGATAGAGTGACCTATTTATTTCTTCCTTGGAATGAGTATGTGTGCAGGGAGGTGGAAGAGTGGTGTCAGTAGGAATCTTTTTGTACCCATTATTTCACTGCTCATGTACATTTTAGATTTAATCACCTTTGCATATTAACATGTTGAACTTAATTGCTTTGGAGTACAGAAAAGTAAAACTAGGACCAAACTGATCACATCTTTGAATTGCCATCTCAGAAACAGATAACTAACAGTCATCCTCAGTAAGCTTTGGAAATACCAAGAAATGTGGTTCTCAAAATAATTTTCCAACCTGATCTAGACAGAGGTGGAGATAGGAGCAAATAGGTGGGGCCAACTCAAAGCTTTTTCTTAAACTAGTGCTAGACTTAAGTAAATGCCATTGTTGCGATGAAGACAAGACCTAGAACAGGGGACTGGAAAGATTGATCAGTAGAGGTTCATGTTACCCTATGACTTACCTGAATCTCTTGGCCTAAAGAGGAGAGATTTTGTAAGGGTCTTCTGTTATACTTCTAACTAAACCCATCCCTCTCACTTCTTTGGATTTTCCCCCTGCCATTATCATTTTACTTCCAATGGAATTGAAAAATTGATGGTACCATTAAGCCGGGTTTATAGTCTCTTAAAACTGGAGTCAGTTGAATTTAATAAATATTAAGCATCTTCTATGTATGAGCTAATGTGTAAGATACTATATTGTAGTGGAAGAACTATGGCCCTAGGAGTAATAAAACCTGCATTCTGGTCCAGGCTCTTACCCCTTTTAAGGTCTGGCATCTCATCTGTAAAAAGAGGAGGTTGGAACCCTAGATAGTCTTCCACAAGTCTAGTTTTAACCTTTGCTGATTTAAGGACCCCCGCACAAAACACTGAGTTGCAAATAAAAGTTTTATAAAAACAACTCTACTTAATACAATTACTGCATCCTTCTAGAAAAGCCCACTTTAAAATAATAATAGCTAACTTTTATTGAGCCTTTACTATGTGCCAGGCTCTATGCTTACATTTTACATGGATTACCTCCCTTCATCTTTATAACAACCCTACGAGGTATGAGAACTGTTATCCCTATTTTGCAGATGATGAAATTGAGACTTGGTGAGGTCAAGAGACATGCATGAGATCAGTTAGTAAGCCATAGATCTAGGATTTGGACAGAGTGACTCTAGGCCCAGGCTCATAACCATGGTATCGATATAGCCCGCCCTATTACCTATGGAAAGTTTAGTGATAACCTGCAAAAGGACTAATGTTTCTTACTTCCCAAAGGAAGTAAATTAGTATCCTGGGTTGAAAAACTGTTAGGAAAGGTGTTCCCTAGGATGCTTCTGGCCACAATATGGACCAACCTAAGAGGACATGAGAGAATTCAATGGGCCATTTTTGCCTTTCTCTTTGTGTATGAGGGTGTGTGTGTGTGTGTGTGTGTGTGTGTGTGTGTATGTGTCTATGTGTCTGTGTGTCTGTGTCTGTGTGTGTTTTATGCACAAATATGTGCATGTAGAGATATGGAAAACTGAACTGGCTCTTTTCCATTTAGCTGGAAGTAAAATTGTATGAAATAAGTTGACCAAGATTTAGTAGGGAAACAGGTTTCCTAGACTTAGATTCTTCATCTTAGTTGGTGTAATGAGGGGTGGGGGGCAGAATAGGAGGAGGAGATAGAAGGGATAGAAAGAAGATCTTACAAGCATGTTTCAACATATATTTGAAGGGTGGGAATTTGGTCTGCTCCATCTACCTTGTAATTTTCATTTTCTGGGACTTGGCTTGGGAAATATCTGGGCTCTCGGTAATGTGTTTTGGCTCAGCCTCCCAGGTATACTAGGAGAGAGGCCAATGACTGCAAATGGAGTAAGAATTTAGCTTGGCTTTGCTGCCTTGTTGTTATTACAGAAGAGTTGAATATATAGATCCAAATTGCATTTTTAAAGAGAGAACCACAAATATCCTTTCTTCCCCTTTCAAATATCCTCAGGGACAGTCTGTTTGTCCAGGAGAAACAAGGTTATTTCATTGATTGAGGATGATGTCAGACCTCTGACAGTGGTGTGATTAAAGCTGTGGGCAGATTAAAGGTTGCAGAGTTCATACTATTTTAGTTCTTGTGCATGGGACAAGGGATATTTTTCTTTCTTCTCTCTAATAAGTAAACGGAGTAGTGTTTTCCTTTTTATGTGACTCAACATGTAGATGAACATAAGTTCTAAGAAAACAATCAGGAAACTGGAGAGAAGTCAGCAAAGGTTTTTTCTTAGACTGATTTCTTCTTTTAAACAGAAACAAGAAAGGCCAGGGGGTGGGGAGGTGGGGAGAAACAATCTGTGTGTGTCCCATTGACATAAAATGATTTGGGTTTTGAAAATACATGGAAGAGAGAGGACAAAATTAATGGAAGAGAGCAAGACTTTGGACAGTAAAGTGTTTTTTTGTTTTGTTTTGTTTTTGTTGTTGGTTTTGTTTTTGTTTTTGTTTTGTTTTGTTTTGTTTTGTTTTGTTTTTGAGGAGCTGGGTGTCAGGAACAAGCCAGTCCAGGTCCACATGAAGAATCTCAATAGTACTGGCAAATAATTGTATGATAGTTTCTCTAAAGGGTTTCAAGTTGGACTGTTTTCCATGTGTTTAACTTAAAAAGAAAAAGAAAACTGTTTTGTTCAGAATTAGATAATAGAAGCATGGTGGTTATTTACTATACCTCTTAATAATCCATCTTTGATTTCTGTTAGATGTTGGTCCTCTCTTTGAAATTAGGGGAGACACACCAAAATAATTACTTTGCAGATTGGAGATGGTTTAGTTTTTTATTGTGATTACACGTTGGGCTGAAACAAGATGGAAAGACAAATTTCCATGTCTGTTCACTCTGTATCTGTTCACTTTATTTTTGGCAACATTGCAAGGAAATGATGTTAAATTAATCACTGTGTGGTTTTGTGGATTTTTTTTCTAACTTAGATGTTTTGAACATGCTCCCAAAATAAAGAGGTGCTTGTGTGCTTCCTTTGCATTGCATTGCCTCTCAAATGGTGTCTCTGGCGCAGATTAAAAGCCTTTTTCTTTAAGTGATATGAGTGAGTCATGGCTAAGCTGGGATGGAAGATAGGAATATGGATCACGTGCATCTCACCTAAACACAAATTCCTCAGTTTGGTAACCATTTTGGTTGGAAATACAGGCCTTTTCAGAAGATCAAAGCAGTAATTAGAAATGAGGTTTGCCCCACTCAAATCCATATGTGGTGGGTGTTTGCAGCTAGTTTCTATAGTGTGAGTCTAGTTTTTTTTTCCCTTTTGTGGAGATACTGGGGAAGTGGAAGTGCTGAGAAAGCAAGCAGAGGTATCTTCTCCTTGAAGACGGAGAGTTGCTGCTATGCGTTGAGAAGGACAATTGCCTTTGCTACTCCAGTAAGAATGAATGGATGGTTGATCAGATTGTTAATTCTATGAGGACAAGAATTACATGTTGTGCATTTTGTATTTCTCATTTTGTTTAGCACAAGGCTGGCAATGTCTGAAATAGCCAGCATGCAATAAGTACTTAGTAACTTGATTAAAAAGGAGCTTGAGTTTTCTTTTGCCCATCTGAGGCTGTGGCAGTTAAATTGGGAATTTCACTGAGCATTCTATCCTTGACCAAAAACCTACCTTCTGATGACTGCCTTTCCTTCTGGGATGTAGAGCAGTGACCCTTACTCACCTGCCATTCTACTGATAGCATTTTAAAGATTGCACCCTAAAGATGACAGTAGTTATGGCTTTTGTTATCACCCACAATTCCAACTTGGAATGGAAGCAGCAACTTTTTGGAGGTGTAAGTCTAGAAAAGCAATCTTTTCTAGTCTCAGACCTAAACATTTCCACTCCCTGGAGAATGGCCAACCTCCTGAACACACTGCTAGATGGCGAGTTTTCTTTTTCTCCTGGTATAAATGGACACCGCCACTCATATAAAAGGCAAGCACATGGGAGGACAAGTCATTCCCTTGGAAGGACTGGTTTGGTTAACTGTTGGCCATTGGTGGAAAAATAGAAACAACATTTTTATTTCTCCCTCCCTCCCCCTCCTGAACATTTCAGAGTGACCAGTGGTTGGACTCTTGGCGGCGCTTACCCTGAACCTGAGTGTTAGGGGAGAGGGAATCTGCCGTTGCGGTTTCTGGAGCTGCTCATAAGCAAGAATTCCCTATCCTGATCAAGGCTTTAAGCCTGAAAGAAAGCAGAAATAGGTATGGACCATTGGTGTGTGCATGTGTGCTTGTGTGTATGTATGAGCCTGTGCGTGCAGGGTGGGGTGGGTGTGGGATGGGAGGGAGTGGTAAACTCTTCAGGGTCTGGGGCAGCTCAATGTCTGGATTTACCTACCTTGCAGGGTGGGTTTATAAGTGATTTTATTGTAACCATACCTGCTCCCATTTCCATTTTTTTGAGGAAGGAAATGTAGTCTGGTAGTCATCTTTCCAATTTTGGACACCAAAAGAGCTTTATAAGTCAGCTTATTGGAAAATACCAATCTGACAGTTTAAAGACAAGTGTCCATAAGGGTCACTGGGAAGAAGGAAAAGAAGACTAGAGGGCAGGTTGCTCAGCCTCTTGGTGTTCACTTCTCCAAAGAATATGATAAATATGATTTAAAAAGGTGTTTTGGAAGGTTTTAACTGTGAGATCAAACTGCTGTATACAATAAGAAAACTAGGTAGCAGTAATCATGCAAGAAGTATGAAAAAAGAGAAGATGATTTTTTCCATCTACCATACATGTCTTCTGGATCACTCCCTGTAAGACTAAAGGAAAGGAGCTCATGTTGCCAGGGAGATTGGAGGCTATTTAATGTAGAAATCAGGGCCTGGTAATCAGGATTCCAGGGTTCTCATTTAGGAACCCGAGGCTGGTTAGGTTGACCTTTATTGTGACTTGGTGTGACATCATGTCCATTCTTTAACACTACTTATGTACTTTGCATGACAAGGAGATAGAGAGAGAGAGAGAGAGAGAGAGAGAGAGAGAGAGAGAGAGAGAGAAGAGGTCATCTACTACTATTTTCAGGTTGGAGAACAGAAGAAAAGAGAAATCAATTCCTTAGGTTACCCTATAAACCCATGGCATGCTTATAATTTGAATCTTGAGTTGTCTTACTACTGGTATCTGTTTCACGCAATCCATATTACTTCCTTAAGAAGAATTGGTGGTGGTGGTGGTATGTTGTAATTATACACTTTCTAGAAGGATGACCTTTTTATTTTTCAATTTCTTAATGCTCTCAGAGGCATACTTCAAATGAAAGAGGGTTTCCCCTTTAAGCTCCTCCTATACAACAACAACAACAATAACAACAACAATAACAACAACAACATCTCAAAGACAATTCCTGGATGGCTGAAAGAGAAACTGTCAATAGCAATTATCCCAAGGCCTTCTCTTATTAAGCCAAGGAGCATTTAAAATGGACAATACAAAAAGGATTTCTTTTTAAAAAAAGATATATTTCAGAATTTTATGAGATCAGAGAAAAATGATATACATCAAGCAGGGATCATATCGATTTGGTACAAGCCAAGCTCTCTTCACTTTTTATTTATTTTAGTTATTATTTGGCATTTTGTAGCTCTCTTCACATGCTGAACCGCTTTACAGATCTTGTCCATGGGGTAGCTTCTCCCCACCATCCTGCCCCCCTCTCCCACAGCCATGAGTTGGATTTTTAACTTAAATAGAATACAGAGAGATGAACCTTGAAATGACCTAGGAAAATTGCCTTCTCTGATCACCCTACTTGACTGCTCCAGGTTTGCCCAGCTCTCTTAAGAGTTAGTCAAGATTGAATATTTAACATATGCTAAAAATGAAAGGGGAAATAGAGAGCCCTTATGCCTCCAAGTCCCTCATCATATTGATGCTAGAGCCAGGAGTTGTCAACAATTAACCTGTTAATTCGAGATTCAGTTATCTGTTTTGTCACTGCAATGGAATCTTCACCCCCAAATACCCATTTTCATCCCCTTTAGAGGAATGATTTATCCATCAACTGGATGTTAAGCTTCCTGTTTCCCCTTCCTAGGTCAAGGGCAGCCCAGGTGCCCAATTTCTCTCTCTCTTCACAAGGCACCACCAGCAATAGAGATGAGAAATTCTGAAGAACAGCCAAGTGGAGGAATCACGGTATTGCAGCGTCTATTACAAGAGCAGCTTCGCTATGGCAATCCTAATGAGAATCGTAACCTGCTTGCCATACACCAGCAAGCCACAGGGAATGGCCCTCCTTTCCCCAGTGGCAGTGGGAACCCAGGTCCTCAGAATGATGTGTTGAGTCCCCAGGACCACCACCAACAGCTTGTGGCACATGCTGCTCGACAAGAACCCCAAGGGCAGGAAATCCAGTCAGAAAACATCATCATGGAGAAGCAGCTTTCCCCTCGAATGCAGAATAATGAAGAACTCCCGACCTATGAAGAAGCCAAAGTCCAATCACAGTACTTTCGGGGCCAACAGCATGCCAGTGTTGGAGCTGCATTCTATGTCACTGGAGTCACCAATCAGAAGATGAGGACTGAGGGACGCCCATCAGTTCAGCGGCTCAATCCTGGGAAGATACACCAGGATGAAGGACTCAGAGACCTTAAGCAAGGGCATGTCCGCTCTTTGAGTGAACGACTAATGCAGATGTCACTGGCCACCAGTGGAGTTAAGGCCCATCCACCTGTTACCAGTGCTCCCCTCTCCCCACCACAACCCAATGACCTCTACAAGAATTCCACAAGTTCCAATGAGTTCTACAAGGCCCAAGGGCCACCTCCCAGCCAGCATAGCCTGAAGGGCATGGAACACCGAGGCCCCCCACCAGAGTATCCCTTCAAGGGCATGCCACCCCAGTCTCTAGTGTGCAAGGCCCAAGAGACAGGGCACTTCTATAGTGAGCATCGTCTGAACCAGCCAGGGAGACCAGAGGGGCAACTGATGAGGTATCAGCATCCCCCTGAGTATGGAGCAGCCAGGTAAGAGAGTTCCCTTTCTGTAATTTCCTGACCTCCTCCCTAACCAGCTTTTGCTGTGTGTGGGGAATCTTAATGGAAGGAATGGGCAGGTGTTTGGTATAATAGACTCTGCAATGCATGGCTGGCCTCTGACTTAGTAAATTTCCTGCCAATCTGAATTTCTAGCCATAATTAGCACTGTATTAACATTCCCTTAACTTTATAGGTTGAACTGGCCTCAGCTGCCTAGTGAATGAACAGGAGCACAAGACTTAATTTTAGTAGCTATTCACCATCCTGTCTCCTTGGATATTGAAGGAAGGGTCAGTGTTCCTCATCTTGTGAGTTATTAAGCCCTTTCTTAAGGAGCAGAAGCAAATTGTCTTGGACTTCAGTTAGTCTGGAATATCCTATTACTTCTACTTCTTCCCTTCCACAAAACTCATCACATATTTTTTTGAACACATCTTTCTGCAAAATTACTGCATCTTTCAGACAATAAACAAATACCCAGATATTACTGTGGGGGTGAACTATATATGTACAAGTTTAGAATGTAACTTGTCATGTACTTCCTTGTAGTTTATGAACTCTGGATTGCTTCATCTTTCTTCTTTAGAGACTTCGTTAGTTGTCTGTCATGTTTTTAAACATCTAAGTTAATTTCACATATTATATAGAGGTTTTGGTCAGATGCTAAAATATAGGAAGAAAAATATACTCATGACTTCTGTACCACTTGCCATTAGTTCATGAGGACTATTTCATATATTCAGTTCTTCCTAAATACACTTCTGAATTGTCCAAGGGCCCATTGTATCAACCAGACCCTATGATTCTATGATTCTGTTCATCATTCCTAGTGTTATTATAATGGCCATGTCTCTGATCAGTACTATTTCAGCAAATGGGGCAAAGGGAAGGTTTCAGACATGGAAATGGTGATGGAAGTCATGTAGTATTCTTCTTGTCCTGTTACCGTGAGTAATTATGGGTGGCCATGAATGTTTGAAGCCACAATGTTTGAAGTCCTTGAACCTAGGGTTTCCTTTTCCAAAGCCCTCCCCCACTGCTAGGCCTGTGATCTCTTTGATATCTAACACTTTGCCTTCTGTCCCCTTCTTACTCTTTTGGGGAAGAGCCTCTCAGCTTGAGGTTCATGTGGTGACTCAGGAGACAAGGCAGTCAGGGAGTGGAGTAAACATAAGGTAAGAGAATGCACCTGGCATTTTCTGGTATTTCATTCTTTTCCCCTTCCAGGTCCACTTTTTAGCTAGAGGTAATTCACTTTGGGATCCACCCCTAACTTGGCCAGTTTAGAATTTTTTTCCTTAACCTGGCTGGATCTCCAACCTTTTTTCAACCTCCTCTGTACAGCTTTCAAAGGGCAGGAGCCTGAGTTCTGATAAGTGGCTTGGAACAGGAAATGGGGTAATGGACAGGGCCCTTCTGGTTTAAATGAGAACAAGAACCCGATTCCCATCTGCCCAGTGAAACAGAAGAACAAGGGAGAGATTGGTCTGATGGACTACTTAGCTTAGTGGAAACCCATCTAAGACAGCAAAATGTCAACGGAGCTGGGGTTTTTGTTTTGCTCTTCCAATCAGCCTGGAAGAGTCTGTGGGACTCTCTCCCTTACGTGGACGAGCTGACGCCTGTTGCCTTGTGGGAGGGGAGTGTGTTGGTTGCAGCATGGAGCAGAATCTAAAGCCCAACTCAGCACATGGCCTGCCTTTCCAGAAAAGCTATTTTCAGAATTCATTCACCAGTATTGTTTGTGATCTGAAATGACTCCCACAGTATTTGAAGCTAGATGGAAAAGCTCTTTGATCTGCCTAAGTAAATAATAAGGAACCCAAAGAGGGATTTCTTTTCTTCTCATACTGATTAAATCACCAGAGAAATTTAGCTGCATATATTTTACAAGAAGATATTTGTATTTTCTCCTTCCTCCTACATTATCTGTGGATCTATCTTCCTATCCCCTAAAACAGTAGAGCCATACTGATTACCCTTTCTTGAGCAGTATTATAATATGTAGCTTTGCTCTAACAGTTTGACAGTTTTTATTTTTCTCTATGGGAGAGGAACAGGTTTTTCTGATATGAACTATGCTCAATGAATAATCATACTTAAAATGGTTCTAGTCAGAAGATGTTCTGTATGAAGTTTGGGTATGCATCGGACAAATTTTGGCAATAAAGTGTTTGTAGGGCATGGAGCAAGGGAGTGGCACCTATTGACAAATTACTGGCAAGGGGAGGTAGTTGAACAGCTTTCCAGAAGTGTATGCTTTTAGATGGTGACACATTTGTCATCCTTATATTGTTTAACCAACTAGCTAGAGAATTTGTGAGTACCTTTCCAAGTAACTGCTGCTGACACTAAAGAATTAGATGAAATTCTTATTCCTCAATCTACAAATTACAGATTGGGATGCAAGGCAAACCCTTTGAACAAATGACTCTTAGAAAAACCTTTGTTTGCCTTTAGAGGTGCAGTAAAATGCAAGACATTTACTGTTAAAAATGAACAAAATGTTATGAACAATCTTTTTATTACTTCATCTTCCCTATGCCCTCCTCCCCACTTAAAAAAATAAATATCCTGAATGCCGTAAACTCCAGATGGGAAATAAGGCCAAACCATGTGAAGAACTCAACATTTTCTAAATCTTTGTCTTTTTAAGTGCTGAGCCATTTCTGCGTCTGAGGTTTACACATTTATCAACTGCTTTTAAAAATTAAATCCTTTCTGTTTGTAAAGCAGCCACCTTTTTTCAATTGTTGAAATCATGCTCAGATCTGAGGTTTCTTGAAATCCTTGTTTAGTGGAATCTAAGTGTGACCTCACTTTAGTTCAGAGCAGAGCTGGTTGTGCAAGAGAAACAATCAGGAATTTGCAGCTTTCTCCAAGGTTCACATATTCACCATCACGGAGACTGGGAAAGGCACCGTTTCTCTGAGGAGAATAAATTGGGTTCCAGGCTGTTGGTGGCACCTGCTCTGATGAGAGTGTGAGTGTGTGGGCTTGCAGAGATGTGGGCCAGGGGTGTGTTGTATATCTGTGGAGTGTGTGGGTGTGTGGCTAGGGAGGGTGAGGGCTCCCAGTTAGTGAGGTAGCAGGGTAGAAAGTGCTTTGTCAGCTCAATGGGTCAGCTTTTGCTCTCTCTTTGTGTCTTTGAAAACTGTCTCTGGGAGCGACTTTCCCTGGCTTTGGGTGGCTAATGCTGATTTTGGTCTTTGGCCTCTGTCCTGCATGTATGCCATGTCCTCTTTTCCACAGAGCACCAGGGACCCAGGTTGTCTTAAAAAGGGACAGGATGAAGGGAGGGAAGGGGCAAGGAGGCAGGTCAGGGCTTTCATGGGATCGTGTGATTCTATTGTCTTCCAGTAGTCTTGTTCCTGGTTAATGTGTTTGTGGGGAGCAATTCAAGCTGCTGTGCTGTGGAAGGACCTGGGGAGTGTGCTACTCACCCAGCTGCCACCTTCATTTTTACTATTACTCTTATTATTTAATCTTGAGTATATTTTTGCTTCCTCTGACATCCCCCCAGCATTCCCTCATGCCTGTCATTCCTCAGTCCCCTCCTCTCAGGAGGAACTTCATAAGAGTGTTACTACTACTCAGCTTTTTTTTTTTTTTTGAGTGTGTGGTGGGCAAATGCTGGAGCACAGATGGAGTTCATTGGCTGGAGGGCTTTCTTTCTCTTTGCAAGTACCCAAGCCTTGCTTAATGTTTTCAGACCCACCAGGGATGGACTACCTTGGTTTTCCCAACATCATTGTACACCAAAATCTACTTCCTTTTCCAGTTTGGGGGACATGAGAGGCAGCTGCCCTGTCTACACTTATCTCTAGGCAGAGCCCAGAGTCATGGCCAAGGTAACGGTAGTCCTGTGCTTATCTGACTTCAGAGACCTCCTTCCAGAGACCTTGCAGTCTCTTTCTTCCTGAGGCCCCCAGGAGGCCATGTGTTGTCTAGGGCACGGAGGGGCCTTTAAGCCTCCAGGCAGGAGAGAGGCCAGTGTCTGGTCTATTTGAGAGAGAGGCTGGGTTTCTGATGGGGCCCAGGGGAGGTGGGGAGAGGAAGCCCAGTTCAGAACTGGACATTGAATCTTTAAAAGAGAACACCTTCCAGGCCTTGGGTTTCCAAATCCTGACAATGAGGATGAAAGTTAATATGATTGTTTTTCCCTTAAATTTTGAGAGCTGGGTTGGAGAACATGAAATGTAAGCCCCTCTTTTCTGCTCAGGATGTTCAAAAGCCCCAACAAATTGCAGGACATTATATTTAACTCTAGGTATATGTATTATATATAAATTATAATAACTTTTCCTCAAAGAGGAAGGAGAGCACATAGTTCATTTACCTCTGAGGAAACTGAAGATCCACAGTATGGAAAATAGAGAAATACTGTTTCACAAATAAGTTTCTAAACAGCTCCTGGGCTTTTGATTGGATGAATGCTTTGAGTTCTTAGAAGGTTATGTATGGTAGCAACTTTTCAGTTATAATCATGAGAACCATGTAAATTCTTCTATCCACAAATAGTTCACGTGCTCTGTTTTATATTCAGCGAGTATTTATAGTGACATATGTATGAAATTGGAAGAATGTGGGTACACTGGAGGCATCAATGGGGCTGAGAAACAGAACCTAGGGTTTGAGTACGTTTGATGGCTTTGGTGAACATCTGGGTAATTGGGTATCCATGAGCAAGTATTTGGAATGATCATGTAGCTGTAAAAAGCCCTGATAGTGAGGATCTATTGAAGGGATAGATAAGTGAATAATAATGATAATTGGAGTGTGTATAGGAGGGATGTGCTTTAGCATACAAAATGTCAATTAAAAGTTAATTGCTCCTGGCAATTTATCCCAGTTCTGCCATGAATTTTATGCAATTTATTGTAAAGATTTTATGGATATCCCATAAGTAAAATCACTAACAGGGTCAACCTATCTCACTAGGAGGTAGATAAGAGACTCTTTGTAATTCCTATTGAGCTCAAAAATGAGAAGAACCCAGTATTTTTGTAATTAATTTGCAACCTCATGAACAATACTGGCTCATGCAAATTAGGTAACTTGAGCAAGATTACACAACTAATAAGCAGTAGAAAAGGTCTCCAAACTCTGTTGAGATTCAATTCCCATTCTCTTAGCCATATGTCCTCCTTGGATTGAGAAATATCAACTGTAGGACAAGCATCCATAGCATGTGGGAGTATATGAGGTTAGTTGGGAATGGGCTGGGGAGTGAACAAGCTTTTTGTCGTTAGTATTTATTGACAGATATTGATTCCAGTAGTGGTAATTGTGGAAGGATCCATTCACATACTCTGATTTTTTCTCTTAATGACTAATACTCTGGTATTAGGTATAAAACTAGGAGAACCAAAGTTCTTTTTCTGGAACTTTCTATAAATATTAAGCTAGGAATCTGAACATCAGTGCATGGAAATCAATGTATTATGGTAGTGGATAGAGCCTGAAAATGGGAATCGGGAAACAAGTGTTCTACCCTGGCACTACCACTAACTCACTCTTTAATATATGGCAGATCACTTCCTCTCTTTGGACCTCAGTTATCCCCTCCCTCCAATGACAGAATTGGTCTAAAGTATTTTTTAAGGCCTTTCCTGTTCTTACATTTTGTGATTCATTAAATCAAAAATAGTATGATAGTTGTTGCCTATAATCCTCTCTAAACCATGGTATTATTAATGCTAATAGGCATCAGTCAGTTGTTAATATAAATAATAATTATTTGATATCTCTAATGTAATAAGTATCTACATACCCTCAAGTAATTTTTGGTAAATATATATATTACCAAAGAGAGGTACAGATAGCAAAATGAGGGGTGGTTTTGACTGCTGTTTGCTGTTTCCATCTAGGCAAGCAGAATATATTTTCTAAATTTGACTCTTTATATGTGCCAGACCATGTATAGAGTGTCAGAAAGGGTTTAGCTTAAAATAATGAGGTGAAAATTACTTTATAAAAGACTTATGTAAAATGCTTCGACTTGAGCGGTGCGTGTACAGGAATACATCACTTTGATTTTCACAAAGCGACCTTTGAGATCATCTTGTTCAGTCCTCCATGGGACCCATACCTTTGTCTGGAAGTCACAGAAGGTCAGGTCTGGAAAAGACTGTAGAGGTCTTTGTAGAGATATTATAGTCTGACACTGCCTGCTCCTCATGTTGCAGGTGTCTTGGGGGCAGTGGAAGCCTCTTCATTTCACTTTCTTGTGTTCTTCCCCAGTGCCTTCAGAGAGAAAGCTTAACCTTAGCATGCCCTCCATGTTTTACAGGCCAACACAGGACATCTTATTGCCATTGTCGGCCAGGAACTCTCAGCCTCACAGCCCTACTTCTTCCCTCACGTCTGGGGGTTCCTTGCCCTTGCTGCAGTCTCCACCATCCACTAGATTATCTCCTGCCCAGCACCCCTTGGTCCCAAACCAAGGAGACCACCCAGCTCACCTACCTAGGCCGCAGCAATATTTCCTTCCTAATCAGGCTCACCAGGGTGATCATTACCGTCTCACTCAGCCGAGTCTGAGTCAGCAGCAGCAGCAGCAGCAGCAGCAACAGCCAGAAGGCTATTCAGCTATGCCTAGGGCTCAGCAGTCATCTTCCTATCAGCCAATGCCAGCAGACCCTTTTGCCATTGTTTCCAGAGCCCAGCAGATGGTTGAGATCCTCTCAGATGAGAACCGGAACTTGCAGCAGGAGTTGGAAGGATGTTATGAGAAGGTGGCGAGACTGCAGAAGGTGAGGTCCCTGTGTTGGAATATTAGAGTCTCCTTTAAACCTTACTTGTTTAATACTGATGTAAAAGTCTCCACTTGTGGTGCCTGCATGACTTATGGGCACTTCTTCAGGATGCTTATGTCTGAAGGTTAGATATGGATCAAACTTTGGAAATTTTTTTACCTGTCTTTTTAGGAGAAGTAACATTTTACATTTATGTGAGGAGGAAAAAAAACATATTTATACAGTTTTCCCAGACACCATAGCACTAAAGAAAACTTAATTGATTGTTTTAGAATTCCAAAAGGCAGAGAAACTTCTTCATAAGGTCAAGAACACTGGTGATGTCTGTGTAGGTGAAGGACCTGCCAGCATAAAGACTTTTTGTCTTGATTATATTTTCCCAAATATTGAATTTGAATACTAAATATAAACTATAGTTCCTAGAAAATATCACCACTGAAGTTAGATCCTACCCCTGCCTTATTCTGAAAAGGGATTATAGCACTTTCCCAAGTGGGAATTCCCATGGTAATTCTTTTTCAACACCCTTTCCCTTTCCTGCTTTTTGCTTTGGTCCTTCCTTGCAGCTGAAATTCAACATCTACTCTCTTTCTCTGGTGTGTTAGGGGACACAGAATGAGTGTTGGGGGAAGTGAAGGCCAACCTAGTGCTGCAATGAATGAGGCACATGTCAGGTAGAAGAGGAAAAGGAAAGTGAGGAGAATAAAGTAGATACCAGCTGATGCTAGAACAAATAAGAAGGCCTGAAGTTCATGAGAAGAGTAAGTAGACAATTAATCTGGAAACTCACCACCACTCCTCCTTTTCTCTGCCCTCACCACCACACAGATCAAAGTAGTGGATATACCCTTCTGTGACTTCTTTTCCTCGAAGTTCTGTTAATGGATGTACAACTTGCCCTTTTGGAGGGTACAGTATCTACACGGGGTAGAGAAAGGATTGATACAAGATCTTGAAATAGTACTCTGAACAACTTGAGGAGAAGGGCTGCCTTCCAGGTGTGGCATTCTGTGGGGGGACTGGAAAGGCTTGTACTCTAAAGGCTACCCAGAACAGACCAACATCAAGCTGCTCTTTCAAATGGAAATGTTTATTTTCTCAGCTCAGCACTTGAATTTCACTCAAAAGCTTTATCAGGCTCAGGCCTTGCAGATCATGTCTCTGAATGCCATTCACCAGTTTTCCCCTTTTGTGCTATCTTGGTGCCATCTGCAAAAAGAAAAACACTCTTAAGTCTGCTCTTTTCTGTGGTGTAAGCCTCATTTGTTTGCAGTCAGTCTTGTATCAGGCGTAATTTTGGAGCTGGGGCAGGTAGAATCTAAGTTGTATGTAACCCCACCTTTCCTCCAGTCTCCCACTGGGACCCTGATATTTCTCCCTATAAATTACCCTGAGCTTTGTTAAGGAGGATAGTGGAAAGCTGAGAAGGAATGCCGAATGGTTGCTGGAATTAAATTTAATTTGAAAATTGCTTAATAGGCCATGGGGTTTATTTCTCTTATACAAATTATATACAGATATCTCTGTGGTTATTATAAGTGCAATGAAGCTGTACTGGTTACAGAAATATTCTGGAGTATAATTTTTTATTTCTTCCAGATTTGGGGCAAAACTCTTACCTTTTGAGGTTTTGTGTTGTTGTTTTCTCCGTTTTACAAGATTTGCAAGGTTGTCATAAAACAACTTAGATCAAGAATTTCTGTTCAGAAATCTGTACTGGTTTCCTACTGACTATGGGATAAAATCCAAATGCCTGATATTAAAGCCCTTTTATGACTTGACTCCAGTCTATCTTTGCAGCCAGATCTTACCAGCTTCCCTTTCTGTACCCCACAATGTCAATCCAAAAGGGACTACTGGTCATTCTGGGAGTGCATTTACTCACTCAGAATAAAATATCCTTCCCCTCACTTCTGCTCATTGAAATCAAGATAGGACTCTAAATACCATCTTCTCCCTGAAATTGTCCTACTCTCCCCTCACCCCCAAACCAGAGTAACCCCTTCCTCCCTGGACTTACTAGTAGTACTTTTACATTTCTTAATAATGTCTCTTTCCCTGTATTCTTTTACTTGATTAGCTCAAAAGCTCCTTGAGGAAAATGATAATGTTCTCACTCATATTTACATATCCCACAGTGCCTTAAAGAGTTCTTGTAAATATTTGGCCCTTAGTAAATACTGCATGAGTCTGCATCTTAGAGTTTTTATGGTTTGCTTCTGCCACTAACTTCATTTTAGAAAAGACAATTTAACCCTTCTCTCTGCTAAAATGGGGAGAGGTATACTTGTGAAGGTAGATATCAAGGCAAATTGAAATAAACAAGTAAAAGCCCTTTGAACACCCTAGAATAACATTATCTTCATACTATATACATTATTATTTTCAAAACAAAGAACGTTCTTAATTAGAAATGAGAATCATTTATAACTATATTTATGAAATTTATTCCTTCGTATAATCTTCTCTGAAGGCAGAAACTGTATTTGTTTTTAACCTGAGGAAATTTCATGACTCTATGAGTTAATTACTGAGCTTAAAGTTTAATTTATACGTCCTCCTGGGAAATGTTTCCTCTCTGTGTTGTGCTTGCCTCCTGGCCATATGAAAAAGCCTTGGGAAAAGCTGTCATTAAGGATTTGCATGTATGTTTTCAGACTATCTTTCCCATCAAGCTCCAACCATCTGACTATCTTTCCTTTTTTGTGTGTGTGTACAGGTGGAGACAGAAATCCAACGTGTCTCAGAGGCATACGAGAACCTTGTGAAGTCATCATCCAAAAGGGAGGCCCTGGAGAAAGCCATGAGAAACAAGCTTGAGGGCGAGATTCGAAGGATGCATGACTTCAACAGGGATCTGAGAGGTGAGAGAATAACTTTTGAAACACTGGCCAAGATTGTGAAGGGAAGGGCTAAGGAGCATACATTAAGGCTCTTAGGTTCATCCAGCCCACTAGTATGATCAGTAAATTGCAGGGAATAGACCAGACTTGGTTTTGGTGACCACAGTAATACTTGGTTCCAGACTTACTTAATCAAGGTGGGGTGAGCTGATGTGTTAATCAGACAGCACCCATTCTGGGACTCCTGGACCTACCTGGCCAACTTCTACAATCTGTGCTGCCTTTCTTCCTTTATAGCTTTTTCAGAAGCCTCTCTTTTGGGTGTGCCACCTTGAAATAGTGATACCCTTTATTGTTTCTAGGACTCCCTCCTTGTATTTTTACTTTAACATGTAATATTAAAGATGGTGGAAAATAACCACTTCAACATCTTCAAAACTGATGACGTTGGAGATGTTATTTTCTATCTTTGGATTTAGGGTATCTTATATATACAATGAGGGAACTTAACTAGATGCTGCCTATGATCCCCTTCCAGCTTTGATATTACATGATTTTAAAGACTTATAATAGCTTTGATGCTCTTTAGTAAAGTGAATGAAAGATATATATTCAGGGATAAATTCCTTTGTGGAAATTTAGAATTCTGCACTTCAGTTTTGTCAGCAAGGAGTGAAAATGTTAAGTATTCACCTCCCTTTTCCCTGCCATGGTCTAGTGTTGTTTTGGGACCCACATTTGCAAACTTGTTTGTGTCGCTCATCCCTGTGTAACAAGAAGAAGCAGGCTTGTTTTGCCCAAGATCAGCACTGAGAGAGCCAACAGCATGGAAATTTGTGTATAGGGCCCTGTTTATTGTGTCCTAATTCCACAGAGCGTCTAGAGACAGCCAACAAGCAGCTTGCAGAGAAGGAATATGAGGGTTCAGAGGATACCAGGAAAACCATCTCTCAGCTCTTTGCAAAAAGTAAGTCTGAAAGCTTCAGCAGTAGGTATTAATGTATGGATGGGAATGAAATATGTGAAAATGTCATATAGTTCATTTAGCCTTCTAGAACAGCCAGGGTAGAGTGAATATCATCTAGGGAGTATTTTTCCTTTTCAAGCATGAAGTTGGGAGATTTTGTTTTTTTCCTCCTAGGCCAAGAAGGCTGCTCTCAAAAATATCTAGTCACATCAACATAGCTCCTTCTATATTAAGCCAGAGAAGCCCTTTGAAATCCCTGCTTTTGTCATGGCTAGGTGAAAAGGACCTCAGTGACCATGAGGTCTCTTAATCTTGAAAGGATTTGTTATTGAAGGCTTCATGTGCTGGCTCTGGTAGAGATGGAATTAACACGCAGGATTGATGATCGGTGTTTGCAGTACCTAACCTGCACCTGGGGGTCCCTTAGTTATAACACTCTGTATTATTATATCATTACACCTTTGGTGGACTGCAAATGTAGGAGAGGGAAACCATTTCTAGAGCCTGAACCAATGACTCTGGTTACAGAGTTGGAGGGTATGGGGGAAGCAGAGCTATATCTTCCTCATAATAGTGTTTCCTTTGTCTGGAAATACTCCTAGGATGGTGACAATGAATTAATCCTCTTCTTTATTGGTCCTTAATGGACTCCACTCAGCTAGACAATGCCTCATTCTTTCCAATTGCCACAATAAAACCAGCAATAAAAACAGCACATTTGATTGACTCTATAGGGAGAATGAGTTTGGGAAAAACAGATGAACTACCCTCATTTCTGCAGATGCTTATAGTTGGTGCCCCTTGCCTATAGCCTCCCTCAGTGCAGCTCCCAGCTGGAGTAATGCTTGGTAGGGACTTGTCTGTCAGCCCCCATCTCTTCTGGGCCTCCACATGACCTTTGCAGGTCATTCCATGTAGCCTCCAGTTAGCTTTTACGAGTTTTTTTTCTCTTTACTTACAATATCCGTCCTCCCTTCCTGGGTTACTCTGTCGTGCTCTGGCTTCAGAACTGGGACTTTTTCTTCCTCATTTCTCTGAACCTCCTGTTCCTTTGTTAGTATATCTTAGAAAAAGGAATGTAATTTTTCTGATATCTTTGGTACCTAGGGTAAATTGTGAAATTGTTCTTCTGATATCACAGTTATCCTGGAAGCTAGCTAACTGGTGGAGACGGTGACAGACTCCCAGGAGAAAACAAAGCAAAACAGAAAATGTATGGATTCTTGACCTGAAACTGCTAGTTGACACTCCTCCCTGTGTAGAGATGGCATTTCAGGTGCCCTAGTAGCTTTTCTACTGATTTATAAAATGTAGTAATTTAGTAAATTGAACTTGTATTAACAGCAGAGTGAAAGACTGTTAAATGGTTCTAGAAGAGAAAAATAGACTCCATTTAGTAGGCAAGGAAGAGGACATGAATTGTGGCCCCTTAATTTCTTTTGCCTTTGGACATCAGCAGGGTGCTGCATGGAACTGTGGCAGGAGCCAAGAAAGCCCTCTTAAGAAGCCTCCCTGGGGAATGTGCTCAATCTACCCTAGAGAGGCCAAACAAACTAGACCCTACTAGAAGGCAGTCTGGTACAGTAGAAAATGTTTAGAACAACTTGTCCTTTAGTATGATCTCCACTACTTATTACCAGTTGTGGGAACTTGTGCAAGTTACTCTTGTGCTCTAAGTCTCCATTTTCTCATATGCAAAATGGAGTAGAGAATAATACTTCTGTAATATGGTTGTTCTAAGGATTAAGTTAGTATAATACTTAGTACTCAATAAATATTCAACAAATGTTCATTTTTCCCAAGATACATCTGAACTGATATGTAAAGTCAGAGTGGGAAAGAAGGCCAGGCTGCCCTATTAAAATTTCTCCTACAAACTTAAGTGTTAATGTCTCAAGAAGAAGAATATTCTACTTCCAGATGAGAATCAAAACTGTTCATTTGAATATCTGGTATGAGATCTGTCCTAGTTAAAAGAAGAGGAACCTAGAAAGGCATGGAGCATAACTACATGTGTCATGATCATCTGTAGCTACAGTGCAATCTTGGATTGATCTCAGTTTAAAAATAATGTTAATAACTAAAAGGTAGTATTTGAGGTTTTATATATTTTATAAAATGCCATCTTTAGATTGATTTAATATACTTTCGTGAGGAAACAATGGGGAAAATTTAGAGGGGGATCAATTGTTCTTTTGCCAATACAAGACCATTTGAAGATATAAAATTGAGGGGATAAGCCTACCTGTTTTTCTGATATATGTGTGTTTGTGTGTGTGTGTGTGTAATACTTTTTATAATAGTTTTTATATCTCCTTTCTCATTGCTTCTGTACAATCATTAAGTGACTGTTCTTGATTTACACAGCTAGTGGTAGAGCCAGTGATAGAGTCCAGATCTTGGTTTCCTGGTTCATTTAGCTGTGTGTTAGAACACTAGAATGTTTAGTAATGGGTATGATTATCAGTTTTCCTCATGTTAGGTTTTGAGCCAGCTCCAGAATGGCAGTATTGGTATTTCATGTCCTGATAGATAAGGAAAGCCAGAGGGAGAAGGAGAAGCTGGAAGCAGAGCTGGCCACTGCCCGTTCTACCAATGAAGACCAAAGACGACACATTGAAATCCGAGACCAGGCCCTGAGCAACGCCCAAGCCAAGGTGGTAAAGCTAGAGGAAGAGGTATGTGTAGTTTCCTCAGGTAGCATACAAGCCTGAGGTTGGAAGATCTGGGAAATCTAGATCTCTGGGGGCTCTTCATTTTGGTGAATTGGCAGCTGCACTATATCCCAATAAGAAGGTAACATCTGCTACTTCTAGTTACATCTGTGCTGATGTGAGTGGACTCTGATTTATTTTCTCTGTAAGTTCCTTCTTTTTGCTCCAGAATAGAAAATCACCAAGGTCAAGGAGCAATTTCCATTTGCTCATTCACGTAAAAAGCTAACAACCCTCCCAAGTTCTTACTATGAGCCTAGCCCTGTCTTAAGTCTATGACATATATGCATATTTTAAATTCCTGCCCTACCCGGGCTTTTAAAGCTTTATTTTGGAAGGGCTAGAAAATGATTTCAGATAATTTAAAGTACCCCAAGGATCTTGAAATCAGAATGATCCCTGTCTCCACATGCTCAGTGCAAACTTGGTCTCCTCAGGTAGAAAAATGAATCTTGACAGCTCTGCCTCTTGTCATTGGACTTATTTGGCAGATGGGTTTTAGGATAGAAGCAATCCAAGGGATCTGGAATAGGATGGAACCCAAGGACAATTTATTTTATGGGTGGCCAGGAGCTATGTCCAGGCTCTTACTGGCTTGGTTCTGGAAAGTAGATATGTGGTGAGGTGAAGTTGTCAGTTATTTCTGTCTGAAGATGGCGCCTTCCCTTGATAAATGCAGAGAACCCCAAACTACTAAGCATATGATTAATCTCAATGTAGATGTTACTCGATTGCAACACTAAACTTCATTTATGTGAAATAGAGGGAGATTTGTTGCTGGCTTGTCATTAATTAATCTTGCATGTCAGTTGTTATTATATTGGAGTACTACTAACTCTTAGATGTTTTGCACTTCAGGGAATGAGTGTGTTCCAGCAAAAATTGGTGCTAAAGTATAAATTGGTAAAGAAAATTTCACATCTCACTGACTTATCTATTCTAAAATTTGAATTAAGAGAAAAAGTAGCCTCCATTATAATAAGTTGAAAGCTTTATAAACTTGAGACAAAAAAAAATCTTTAGTGACCAAACCCTCAGAATTGTGGCTATTATATGTGAAGTATCTTTCCTAGCTTCATTCATTCCCTGGCTTCTTTTCTCTCAGTAAGAATGGTTCTACATCCTATAGATCTCTTGACATACAGATATCTTTTGCTTCCTTTTGGGGGGTATTAAAATACTTATTGGAGCTGGGTTGTGGGTTTATACTTTTCCAGTAGGTAATACCATCTAATCTATGGTGTCCTTTAACCCTAATTGCTTAATTGTTAAACTTCATGTTGTATAAAATCAGGCTAATGTCCTGTTTCATGGGTTGTCTACATCAGAAATACTGCTAAGTTGCTTTATTGAAAATGAGGAATACTTGTATATTCATGATTTCCAGGCCTAAGGAGTTTAGCACACACTTTAGCCTTTTGCTATACCTTATATACTCTCTTCCTTTCCCTTTTTGTGAGGAAATTACAGAGTAATTTACAGGATGAGGCTGACTGCATTTTGTAGAGAGGGGAAAACTGAGAGACCTGCTGAGAAGAAGTAGCTTGCTGGTGGTCACATGGCAAGTCTTGGATAGAGTCAAGAATAAAACCGTAATCTCATGACTCTTCATTTCCTAGACCTTGCCGCCTATCTCCCTGTCTGAATCATCCTTTGGTTCCACTCCCAAAAAGAAAATGTGGGCACTTGTTTAGATTTAGTAACCTCTGCATCTTTTAATTTAAAAAAGATTGCTTCACCCATTGGGCCCTTCTTTTTCGACAGACTATGAGAAGCTTATTCAGACTGTGCTGAGTTGGGGTGTACACAACAGCCCCATGGTCTCTCCGGGAAGGGGGCCCATCTAGTTGGAGATAAATGGGGACAAAGACTCTGTAACCATTCTGATTTGCAGTGACTGAAGGCTCAGTAGTAATTGGTTATTTATTAATCATGAAAATAATATACATGTATGGAGAGAATGTTAATCTGGGCAGCCCTCACTGACATAGTTGACTGAACTATATATCTGGTTTCAGACTTCTGAGGCTTTTCTGGGCACTTCTTCCAGAGATTTTAGTCTTTTTCCAGGGCCCAACCCCCAAGTATGTAGATTTATAATTTATAATTTAAAGAAAAAGTTAATGTTGGGTGAGGATTGGATAATGGCATCTACTGGATAGATATCTCAAATGAGTTCATCAATTATTGTTAATTTTTTAGTCCTCATCCAACTTATACTTTGTCATGGAGCTTAGTTGTTGGGAAAGAAATTCTGAATTGATGTTGCTGAAAGAGGTGGAACATTTGATGGGGAGAGTAGGCTGAAAACCTCCTATCCAGCAGAAACCAGAGGCAGAGACCATGTAATATCTTTATGCTTTCAAGTCAGATCACTTCCAGCACATAGAAAGGCTTGAAATCATATCTTAGGGAAAATCCACTGATTCTTATCTTCATTTTTGTTCTGGCAGCCTGTCAGAGTAGGATTTACTCCTGGGTGGTGTTTATCCTATATACTCTATAATATGCAAAGGAAAACATTCCTTTCCCTTACCCTCAAATACAGGAATTGATAATTGAAGTTTTGCTTTTCTGCTGTGACACAACCCCCATTATGCCTTGTTCTTCTTGGGGTAATTTTTAAATTATAGAACATTAGGAAGGTATTTAAGGTGAATATGTAGCTCTGGAACTAATTTAGGAAGGAGTCTTCTTGTGATTCCTTTACAAAATTTGTGAAAATTTTTAAAGCAGAAAGGGCATTCATGAATAAAAAAATGTATCCTTCTCTGTCTGTTGGAAATAGGTCAATAAGTTAATGTTTAAAGGTAGAGAAATATGTCAGGTGACTGCCTGTGTCTCATATAAACAAATAATTTAATTATGGCTTACGAATGGCACTACAAATTTTCCTTAGAAGTTCTTCCAAAGAAAACCTTTCTAGTCTACTTAGCAAATGAGAAATAGGGAAACTTTACCCAAATTAAATCTTTTGTCTAGGGAGTATTTTGTTAGCTTACTAAGTGCAAGATCACTCAGGTAACTATTTTGCACTTTATCAAGATGGGCAGGTCAATACATGTATCGAGTCATTATATTTTACACTTGAAACTAATATAATGTTATATGTCAGTTATATCTCAAAATAAAAGATGGTCAGGGAAAGATTATGACTACTTTAATGGTTTGAGAAATCTTGCTTTCATTTTTGTCTTTCTCAACAAAATCGTCATTTAGATACTTTTCCTGAAATCCACTCCATCTTTCTAATTGCATTAAGTCTCTTGCCCATGATATACTGCATTCACTATATTCTAAGCTCTACATAGAAATGGTGCCTCTGGCTTATGGAGAATGTTCTCCTGCAATCACAACTTTCTCTTCGAAGTTCAACACAGATTATCTCATGGACTCTGCTGTACTGACATGGAGGGAGGTACCTTACTAGGAAGGGGATAGCACTCTAACTAAAGAGCAGACCTATTTTTGGTGAGTCATTATGATCCAGGTCTCACCACCAATCTTCTGCCTACGCAGTAGGCAGCCAGCCGAGACAAATGGTGCCTTTCTATCCTTGCCTTTATCTTTTGGTACACATAGGTCTTACTGAAGTGGAGGCTCATTAAACTCCAACTCAAAAGAACTCTTGTGTCCTACAGCAACCAATGTATTAACCATTCAAAGAGACCTCCCCCTGTCCTCACCCACTAATTTGACCTCACTGGAGAGTTTTGACAGATGCCTGGCATATTCACTTACAAGTCTCAAGGTTGACTGCTGTCTTAGGATACAGAGTCGAGCTACCACTAGGGTAATTGTTTCAAGGATGGTGGGAAAAAGGCCCTGGCAAAGTCAAAGAGGGAAGAGGCTGCGGGTGGGCTGCTTAACTGAGCAAAATGCACAGGAAGGGACAGAGTGGAATGTGGGAGGACTGGAAGTAAAAGCCAGTGAGCTTTGTTCTTTTGCTTTAGGCTGGAATGATAGCTATGGAGATTTGGAAAAAAAAAAAAAAGGTCCAAGTGTTAACAGAGATTCAGGAAAAAAAAGGCCGAAGTGTTAACCCTTTCTGAACTGCAATGGCTGCTGATGATTTAAACATCACTGGGATTACTCTTGGTGGCATTGCTTTTTCCAGAGCCCTTTTGCAACTCCATTCAATCTCCAAAACTAAATTTATATTGTTTCACTATATTTTCTCCATTATTCTTCATAGTTAATATTTTATCTTATTTCTAGATCTCTTGCCACTTACTTGATTTAACTTTTTGGTTTTACAAATGCATAATTTTCTGCCATCACACTTATCCATGATGTACCATAACTAGTCTCTTCCTTTCCCAATATTAGAGGAAGATGTTCTAGGCATAGACATTTATATGTCTAATCCAAAATAATCTTCAAACAATAGGATTTTGTTGGTGTAAGTAAAACTCACAATGATTATGATGGATCATAAATGTGGATGGAGGATCTGAGGGTGTGAATTATGTGTGCATTTAGAGTGTTGATAGGATTGCAGATAACATACATATATACCCAAGAATATTCCAGAATGTTTTGCTGATGAATTGTGAACATATTTGAAGGACATTTTATCTAAGGATGACAATTCCCATAGTTAAGGCAGCTTATTTTCTTTGAAGTATGTGTTGCTCCACCCAATATTTTAAGAAATTATGTCCCCACCCCAAGTAGGGATGTAGTAACCTCTCAAAGCTTGATTTTCTCAGTTTCTCCAGAAAACTTTGGTTTTTGAAATTCCCAAATTGGAAGCCTTGTGTATTTTTCTTTAGTCCCCTTAAGAGAATGAACTCCATTCCCTTGATAGCAAGTTTCTAGAGGTGGTTTCTACTCTTAAATTCTTTTAATATCCACCAGTGAACCACAGCCTCTTGGCATTGGACAGAGGCAGCTTGCTAATACCAGGGTAGTGTTACCAAATTGCTTCAGAGGAAACTCTTGCTTGGAGCCAGGGGCTCCTGGGTAAGGCTAAATCAAATCAAATGGAAATCACTGAAGGTTTATGGAACAACATATAACTAGTTGCATGAAGGAGAGGAACAAAGAACATATACTTCTATTGTGACATTTGTGACACAATGACTGTTTAGAGTTAAAGGCAATAAATGGGAAGATGAAAATCACACATAATGAAGGATATCCTCTGTAGCACTGGACTTAGTTCTGTATTAATAGTCTCAATGTCCTTTAACCAATGCAGTGTGTGTATATATTGGTGTTCATCCAGCTATTGCTATAGTCCACTCTCTCTACCTGTCCATCTACATTTTTAAAAAAATAATTTATTAAGACTTTACTTTTTAAATGCACTTTTAGGTTTATAGCAAAATTAAGAGGAAGGAATAGAGAGTTCCCATATTTCTCCTGACCCCATACATGCATAGCCTCCCCCAATATCAACATCCCCTACCTGAGTGGTACATTTGTTGCAATTGAACCCACATTGACATGTCATAATCACCCAAAGTCCATAGTGTACATTGTGGCTCATTCTTTGGGTTGTAGATTCTATGGGTTCGAATAAATGTATAATGACATATATCCATCAATATGGTACCATATATAATATTTTCACTGCCTTAAAATCTCATGTTCTACCTATTCATTCCTACTCCAAATATATAAAGTGCACACAAATTATATAGCTAGTGATAAATCTAGGAGAAAATCCATATTTCTTAATTCTAAAATATCCCATCCTATGATTTCTCGACCAGTGAATAAATAGAGAAGGTTAATGATTAAATCACTTCTCTGCAAATGACTGAGACAGAGGAGTAGCATTAGGGGCCCTGGAAGTAATTCTGTATGTAGCCATTCTTTAAAAAATAAATTTGAAAGACATCCACAGTTGTTGGAAGAAAGAAAGAGATGCTATCACGTGGTATTCATTTGCAGGGATCAGATTTTCCTGAGTCAGAAGGGGGTTAAGAGATGTGCCAATTGCTTCGGAATGTGTTCAAATTATTGCAAAAGTGCAATGGAAAAGTGTGAGATTGAGCTGAAGAGTATTTGTTCTATTCTTCAATAGGTTGTTTTCCTGCTGTTCTTTCTCCCAATTTACCCCTTTAAAAACTTATTTCTTCATAGGAATAATTTGAAACCCTTATCTTGATTTGCCAAGCAAAGTAAATACATTTAAGGGTATGTGTTTATTGTTTGTATAGTTGCAGTATTATAGTTAAGCTATGCTATGCTCGTTTTTGTTTTTGTTTTTGATAGTTATTTAATATTAACTGGTCACCGAGAGTATAGGGAACAATGATTTAGAACTAAAACCTAAGAGAAATATGATAGAAAATAAAAGGATCCTGCCCTTAAGTGGCTTATGGGATACTGCCCTCCAATGGAGCAGGTACTTTGTCTTGCTTCCCACTACTACTGCTACTCTTAGATGTAAAATAGGGCCTGGCACATGATAAGCATTCAATAAATATCTCTGGAATGAATGAATGAATGTACATATGAATGAAATCTTATAAAATGATTGCTAATAAAGTATACATTATGAACGGCTCTAAGGAAATGCAGCAATTAGGGTTAGGTAAGATTGTTCAAGAAAGAACTAGAGTTTAGTGATATGGTGAGGAGGGATGAAGAAATGATCAGACTAATACAAATATTAATCATTTACATTATAGGCCTGGTAGAATTTTCCATAGGAGCCTAGGATATTGACAAAGGCATTTGAAGAGCCATATGTAGGCTAGACAGGAGAAAATGTGACAGAAAACTTGGGTGGTTGTTGAATGAAAAGAATCAAGTAGTTTGAGATATGAGAGAGAGTTCTGATTGAAAAAATAAGAGAGTTAGTATAAAAGTACCTTGGATATAGTAGGTAGTTACTCAATACTGCTTGAATGTATATGCTAGCAGTAGATTGCTTTTGTTCTTAAATACTGCACTTTCATAATATATTACATGGGAAAGTCTGTTATAGCAATTGTATAGGATGGAGTGATCATGTATTTGTGTCCATGAGCTCATGAGTACTTGTGTGTAGATGGGAGAGGGCAACTGAAAGTAGGGAGATATGTTAGATTATTATTATTTTATTAATAATTTTTATTTTTAATTACAGTTGATATACAATATCATATTAGTCTTGGGTGTATAATATACTGATTGGATGTTTATATAATATATGAAAGAATCACCCCAATAAATCTAATACCCACCTGCAACGTACACAGTTATTATCATATTATTATTGTTATTCTATTTTGCAATTACAGTTGACATTCATTACTGTTTTATATTAGTTTTAGGTGTACATAATAATGGTTAAGACATTTATAAAATTTATGAAGTTATCTCCCTGCTTAGTATAGTACCCACCTGGCACTATACATATTTAATAAAATATTATTGACTATATTCCCTATGCTATACTTTACATCTCCATGACTATTTTGTAACTACCTATTTGTACCTCTAAATTCCTTCCCTCCCTTCACCCATCTCTCCAACCCCCTTCCCATCTGGCAACCATCAAAATGTTTTCTGTATCTATGATTTTGTCTCTGCTTTCTTTGTTTGTTTATATTGTATTTTAGATTCCACATATAAGTGAAATCATATGATATTTTTCTTTCTCTGTCTAACTTTTTTCTTTTAGCATAATAACCTCTAGGTCCATCCATGTTGTTGTAGATAGTAGGATTTCATTCTTTTTTATGAGTGAGTAATGTTGCATATATGTACCAGTTCATTTTTATCTATTCATCTTTTGATGTACACTTAGTTTGCTCCCAAGTCTTGGCTATTGTAAAAAATGCTGCAATAAACATATAGATGCATCTTCATTTTAAACGAGTATTTTGAGTTTCTTTGGAAACTCAAAAGTAGGATTACTGGGCCCTTCTTTATCTCTTGGTATAGCCTTTGTTTTAAAGTATACTGTGGCATAAGTATTGCTGCCCCAGCTTTTTTTACATATACATTTTCATAAAATATCTTTTTCTATCCCTTTACTTTCAGTTTTGTGTGTCTTTTTTTTTTAATTAAGTTTATTGGGGTAACATTGGTTAATACAATTATATAATTGTACATTATATTTTCACAAGTGTACATTATAACTTCACATCTGTATATTCTATTGTGTGTTTACCACCCAAAGTCCAGTTTCCTTCAGCTACCATATATTTAATCCTCTTTACTCACTTCACCCTACCCCTACCCCCTATATTTGACCCCCTTTACCCCATCTATCTCCTCCCTCCCCTTGCCCCCTACCCTCTGGTAACCACTAGTCTGTGGTCCATGTCCATGAGTCTCTGTTTGTTTGTCCTGTTCATTGTGTGTCTTTCCTTCTGAAGTGAGTCTCTTGTAGGTAGCATATGTAGGGTCTTATTTTCTTATCCATTTAGCCACCATACTTTTTTCATTGGAGCATTTAATTCTTTTTCATTTGAAGTACTTGTTGATAGATATGTAGTCATTGCCATTTTGTTATTCATATTTTTTATCTTTTTTTTCTTCTTAAAGGAGTCCCTTTAACATTTGTTGTGATACTGGTTTGGTGGTGATGAATTCTTTTAGCTTTCTCTTGCCTGGGAAGCTCTTTATCTGTACTTCAGTACTAAATGAGAGCCTTACTGGGTAGAGTAATCATGGTTGTAGGTCCTTTCTTTTCATCATTTTGAATATTTCTTGCCAATCCCTTCTGGCCTGCAAAGTTTCTGTTGAGAAATCAGCTGACAGTCTTATGGGAGCTCCCTTGTAAGTAACTAACTTTTCTCTTGCTGCATTTAAGGGTCTCTCTTTGTCTTTAATCTTTGGCATTTTAATGATAATGTGTCTTGGCATGGGCCTCTTTGGGTTCATCTTGTTTGGGACCCTCTCCACTTCTTGAGCTTGTATGTCTATTTCCTTCACAAGCTTAGGGGAGTTTTCTGTCATTATTTCTTCAAATAGATTTTTAATTCCTTGCTCTCTCTCTTCTCTTTCTGGTACCCCTGTGTTGCAAATGTTGGTATGCTTGATGTCATCCAAGATGCCCTTTAAACTACCCTCATATTTTTGGATTATTTTTTTCTTGTTGCTGATTTGATTGAGTTTTTTCTGTTACCTAATCTTCCAAATCACTGATTCAGTCCTCTGCTTTATCTAATCTACTGCCAAGTCCCTCTAATGTGTTCTTCATTTCAGTTATTAGATTCTTCATTTCTGACTTTTAAAATATTTTTATTTTCATTTTTATGTTTCCTATTTCTTTTTTGAAGTTCTCACTTAGATCATTGAGCATCCTATAACCAGTGTTTTTAACTCAGCATCTGGTTGATTGCATGTCTCCATTTTGTTTAGTTCTTTTTCTGGAGCTTTATTCTGTTCCTTCATTTGGAACACGTTTTCTTGTTTCCCCATTTTAGCGCCTTCCTATGTTTGTTTCTATGTATTAGGTAGGGCTGCTATGTCTCCTGGTCTTTGTAGAATGGCCTTATATAGTAGGTGTGCTGTGGGCCCCAATGATGCAGTCTCCTTGGTCACCTGAGCTTAGCGAGCCAGATATGTCCCTTCTGTGGTTTGTATGTGTCCTCCTAGTGTAGTTGAGCTTTGATTGCTGTTGGCACATCAGTGGGAGGTATTGACCCCAGGCCAATTGGTTTTGAAGACTGGCTGTACTACAGTGGAGGAAGGGCTGACCAGATGGAACAAGATTCACTTTAGTGGCATTCTGGTTCCTACTGAGCCAGCTCTTTGGGTGTGTTTTTGGAGGTGGTTGAGTGGTGCTCTGGTGTGGACTGAAGTTGTGCACTGGTGTGTTGGTTCTGGGGCCTTTTGTGAGAGGCTCTGGTGCAGGCCAGGGTCAGCTGCCGACTATGCCCTGCCCAGGGCCAGTTAGTATGAGCTACAAAGTGATATGAAGATGGTTGCCACTTGTGCTGGGCTTGGAGGTGTCTGGGAGGGGCTAAATAGCAGACTGAGGCCTATTACCACTAGTGTCAGGCTTCAGGCTGCTTAGCAAAAGGTATGGAGCATATGTATGCCAGATGCTGCTAGTTTGGGGTTTATGAACCTTTGAGAGATTTTAGGAAAGTCTTCAGCATGAACCAAGACAGGCCGTTTGTATGAAAAAGCCACTGTAAGCAGCTCAGGCGGGCCTACAGGTTGGGTGGGGCAAAGTCTCAGAAAACCACCAGGGTGGGGCAAATGGTGCTAGCTGGGTCTATAGAGACCCAGATATAGAGCCTGCCTATGAGTGCAGGCTTGGTGGTGGGAGAGTTCAACAATGGAACAGTGACTTCTGCCAACATTTCTGTCAGGGTGAAAGTTGCCCCTCCAGCCCTTGGTCTGAAGGCAGACAATTCTGTTCTTCTCCATATGACCCTGGTGACCTTAGAGCTGCTCCCCCAGCACTGGAGCTCAGAGTTAGTGAATCTGTCAGAGAATAAGTCTTTACACAGTTTCTTTAAGAGGAATGCCTCATTCTTTAAGAGGAATTCCTTGGATTCCAGCAGCCCTCTGTCTTACTCAGCCACAACCTCCGTTGGTTTTCATAGCTAGAACTTATCGGGGCTTCTCTTCCCAGCATTGGAACACCAAACTAGGAAGCCTGATGTGGAGCTGGGACCCCTTGCTCCACAGGGGGAAACCTCCATATTTGAGATATTTCTCCTGATATTTAACCACCACATATGAGTGTGGGACTAGCATGTTTCACATCACCACTCCTCCTACCTGTATAAAGATGGTTTCTTCTGTATATCTCTAGCTGTAGGACTTCTGTTCAGGTAGAATTCAGGTGATTCTCAATGATGGTTGTTCTGTAGTTTAGTTGTAATTTTGAAATGGTCATGGCAGGAGGCAAGCACAGTATTCAATTACTCTGCCTTCTTGCCTGGAAGCCTTAGGTTATTATTATAACAACTTAGTTGTAAAATAAGGACTTAAACTATGTAGGCTATGCAAATATAAGGAAATGAAAGATTATGAGAGATGTTAGTTAGAATTAAGACATAGTGATAAATAGTGATAGATTGGATATGGTGGACAAAGGAAAGAGTGAAGAATAGCATTTCCAAAATGTTGATACTGGAAAAATAGGATAAGTGAGGTTAATGACTGAACTATAAAAAGAATAGCATTTTGGAAAAAGATGAAAGCAGTCTGGGACATATTACGTGTTACAGTAAGAAATTTTGTACTCAGGTAGAAGTTTGTGATGAGAGAGAACATGATAACTTTAAAAATATGAATATACATTGCTGTTGAAAGTGTGGCATGAAGGTGATCCCCAGTAGTGTGGAACAAGATTTCTTAAGCTCAGCATTATTGACATTTGGTGCCAGATAATTGTTTGGTGGTAATGGTGGAAGAGGTTGTCCCATGCACTGTGGGATATTTAGCAATATCCCTGGCTTCTACCCATGAGATCCCAGTAGCAACCATCTCCCAACTATATCAAACAAAAATGTCTCCACACATTGTTAAATGTTCCCTGAAGGGTAATCACCCCCCAGTTAAGCACTGGATAGAGGCAAAAAAGTAAACTGCCATCAATTGGATCTTTGAGGTACAACAGAAAGTAGGGGTGAGTTTGGAAGGGAAGGTGGGTCTAAAACATCAAGACAGAAAGTAAGACTGATTTGAGAAGTGACAACTGACACCACAGAAATACAAGGGATTATAAGAAAATACTATGAACAATTATATACTAACAAACTGAACAATCTAGAAGAAATGGATAAATTCCTAGAAACGTAAAATCTTCCAAGACCGAATCAAGAAGAAACAGAAAATCTGAACAGACTGATTACTATGAAAGAAATCGAATCTGTAACCAAAAATCTCCCAATAAACAAAAGTCTTGGACCAGATGGCTTCACAAGTCAATTCTACTAAATATCTAAAAAATTAACAGCTATCCTTCTCAAATGATTCCAAAAAATTCAAGAGGAGGGAAGGCCCCCAAGCTTAATTTATGAAGTCATGCTGATTTCAATACCAAAGACATTACAAAAAATTATAGGCCAATATCTCCGGTGAACATATATGCAAAAATCCTCACGAAATAATAGTACCAGTATATTAAAAAGATCATACACCGTGATCAAGTGGAATTTGTTCCTGGGATGCAAAGTTAGTTCAATATCCACATATCAATTGACATGATATACCACATGGACAAAATGAAGGATAAAAATCCTGTGATCAATAGATGCAGAAAAATTATTTGACAAAATTCAGCATCTTTTTATGATAAAAACTCCCAGCAAATTGTCAATAGAGGGAACATACCTCAGCATAATAAAGGCCATATATTATAAACTCACAGTGAACATCATGTGAAATGGGGAAATGCTAAAAGTGTTTCCCTTAAGATTAGGAATAAGACACAGATGTCCACTTTCACCACTTTTATTCAACATAGTACTA
>CM053505.1:66886073-66896926 GCA_028627145.1 Eidolon dupreanum | reverse complement strand
GAAGGAAGGAAAGAAGGAAGGAAGGAAGGAAGGAAGGAAGGAAGGAAGGAAGGAAGGAAGGAAAGAGGGAGGGAGGGAGGGAAGGAAGGAAGAAAAGGCATCTAAATTGGATAAGAAAAACTGTCATTATTTGCATAGGACATGATAATGTATATAGAGAAACCTAAATATTCCACACCAAAAAAAAAACTATTAGAACTGATAAATGAATTCAGTAAAGTAGTAGAATACAACATTAATATTCAGAATATGGTTGCATTTTTATACACCAATAATAAACTGTCTGAAAGAGAAATTAAGAAAACAATCTCATTAATGGTTGCATCAAAATAATACCTAGGAATAAACTTGACCAAGCAGGTAAAAGACCTCTTCTCAAGATATTATGTCACTGAAGAAAGAAAGTGAAGAAGATACAAATAAGTGGAAGCATATGCCAGAAAGAATTAGCATTATTGAAATGTTTGTACTACCCAAAGCAATCCATAGATCCAGTGAAGTCCCTAAGAGAATACTAGTGGAATTTTTTTATAGGACTAGAACAAAGAATTTAAAAAATTATATGGAACCATAAAAGACCCTGAATAGCCATGGCAATCTTGAGTAAAAGAACAAAGTTGGAGGTATCATGCTACCTGATATCACACTATATTACAAGGCTATAGGAATCAATATAGCATGATATTGACATAAAAGCAGACATATAGATCAAAGGAACAGAATAGAGAACTCAGAAGTAAGCCAATGCTTATATGATCATTTAATCTATGACAAAGCAGGCAAGAATATACAATGGAGTAAAGGCAGTCTATTCAATAAATGGTGTTGGGAAAACTGGAAAAATAGGTGCAAAAAAATGAACCTAGATCACTTTCTTATACCACATTTAAAAATATAAAATAAACTCAAAATGGTTTAAAGACTTAAATGTAAGACCCCAAACTATAAAACTCCTCAAAGAAAATATAGGCAGTAAACTCACTGATATTGCTACTAGTAATTTCTTTTTGGATATATCTCCTTGGTCAAGGGAAACATTAGAAAAAATAAACAAATGAGACTATGTCAAACTAAAAAGTTTTAGCATAGCAAAGGATACCATCAACAAAACGAAAAGACAACCTACTGAATGGAAGAAAATATTCACGAATGATACATCTGATAAGATGTTCATATCCAAAATTTATAAAAAACTCATTCATCTCTAGACCTGAGCTACAACCTTAGTTTTGGGAACTTTTCATGTGAAGCTTTTACTTCCTTGAACAGTGAAGACATAGAAAAATAAATCATCTAATATCCTATGGATACTATACACATTGTATGTTCTGTGTCTTGCATACATGTACATGCAATGAATGGTGATATAACATGGGGTCCTCAGAAATC
Source organism: Eidolon dupreanum (assembly GCA_028627145.1). Lineage (NCBI taxonomy): Eukaryota > Metazoa > Chordata > Mammalia > Chiroptera > Pteropodidae > Eidolon > Eidolon dupreanum. The sequence continues at coordinate 66,895,537 of CM053505.1, read as the reverse complement.
TTAAGTTTGTAACCATGGTGAAGTGTCAAGAGTGAAAATATGATGGAGTGAGGTAAATAAATAAGATAGGAGGCCCATTCTCCAGGGAAGACAGACAACACAAATTATATATATTCTAAGATATAGCAATATTTTTAAATGAAGTTTTATGTAAAACCCTATTATATAAAACACATAAAAGAGGAGCCATTTGATACAACTCACCAACCATAGGGCCCTCTGAAGAACTCAAGCGGCTGGCATTTTATTTATAAAGGACCAGATAGTACGTATTTTTGGTTTTGTAGACAATACAGTTTCTTTTGCAACTGCAAATGCTCAACTCTGCCACTAAAGCAGGAAAGCAGTCATAGCCAATATGTAAATGAATGGCTGGATTTGGACCACTGCGGACTATTTTAATTTGCTGACTTCTAAAACCCTCTTCATTTTTCACAAATTGGGACTCTGAAGCTGAGAACAGGGAAGCAGATTATCATTAAAAGCAGATCTAGGACTAGAACTTAAGTCTCATGATTGCCACCTTGTTCTTTCACCATTCATTTTGGTGTCAAGTAGAAATTTCTGATATTCTCTCTCTCTCTCTCTCTCTCTCTCTCTCTCTCTCTCTCTCTCTCTCTCTCTCTCCTCCCTCCCTCCCTCCCTCTTTCTCTCTCTCTCTCTGCGTGTGTGTGTGTGTGTGTGTGTGTGTGTGTGTATACACACCATGTGTGTATGTGGTGGGGAATGAGCTCTGCCTAAGGGTCTTTAGTTAAACAGTACCTTTGACCATAGGTAAAATACTTCTAATAAAGTAGAGGCACCCCTAAATCATGTCATTTTGAGAGAATATGGTTTCCTGGCAGCTGCTCATTTCTTTCCTTTAATTGTATATCCAGTGAAGGGCCTTGCTGTATAAAGATAACCGAATCTCTACTGCATGAAGTTTTGAGGCCTGGTGTTATATGTCTTTCGAGGGAAAATGGCTATGATTTTAATGTCTTGATTATATACTGATATGATATTTAGAGTTACTGACATAATGAGAATCCTGCCAAGGCTACCTGAAGTGAATGTCCAAAATTGAGAGGACTAGAGCATAACTCTGGCATCAACTTTTCCTTTAAAAAAGAAAAACAACTCTGAGTACTTTTTGTACCAGACAGTCTACTAACCACTTCATGTATTACCTCATTAGATCCTTATAGAGGTATATTGTATTATCATCTCCATGTTATTGATGAATGAGTAAGTGGAAGCTCAGGGAAATTAAGTAGCTTGCCTGAGGTTGCATGCCTAGTGAGTGAGAGAGCCAAGATTTGGACTTGGGCAGTCTGAGGCCAGAGCTCATGACCTTTACCATTTTACTGTATGGCCTCTCTCTCTACCTAACAAGGAATGACCGACATTTCTGTTGGCATTGGAAGATGAAGTCGGGAGCCCAGTATGTCCTAATTATTGATCTAACATTTGAGGGGCTTAGCACAGAAGATAAGTTTGTAAAGGAGAGACAGATAACAGAGGGGATTTATCATGATAAAGACAAAAATGGAGCATATAATATCTAGGATAGTAGAGGAGTCTGTCTATATATAGAGGAGATCTAGAAAATGGTATGTAACTTAGAAGATAGGTGACATTGCTGATTGCATCTATAGGGTCTTGCATTGTTAGCATCCAAAAGTTGTCTTTTTCTATCCTTACCTATCTAGGGATTAAGCTTTTACTAGGTGATCATGGTGTTTATATGTGAGCCGCAATCTTCTTTTAAAGGAGTTAGGAGAATTATGCCAGCAATAGAGGTCCTGGTACCTTTTGGAAAATCATCCTAGTGGCAAAGCACAATGGAATTTTTTCATGGCCTGCTTTGTGGAAGTTGTCTTATCTGTATGCCTATCTTCAGCCAACTCAGAAAAGTCCCTAGGCCTTTATGGTTTTCCCCTTTCATAGGGTTGGTTTAATGACTTCTGCTGAGGATGCCTTTGCTATGATATTGAGGTTTCCTTTCACAAGAAAGAGAGATTATTGAGAAATTCACCTGGGCCTGGACTGCTTATTTTTCAGTTCTCTGAACTTACATTGCAGTACTTTACCATCAAGGCAAGAACTACATGCATTCTAACTTTAATTGCTTTTAAGTATAACTGCTGTAAGCCTCAGTAATTATAGTTAAAATTCTCTGCATTAACACTGCACTACTCCCCTAGGACTTTCAGAGTGATTCACAAATAAATGCAGTCAACTTTAAATAGCTCATGAGGATTATAGAACCTCAAAGACGAAGGATGGAGGGTATTTCCTGCACTCCAATTATTCAAAGCTTAGCAAATAGGAAGGCAGAGGCATCCATGAGCTAAAGGTCTTCGTTGCCCTAGTCAAGTGTTGTAACAAATAAATAGTCACATATCCAAGGAAAGAAGGTTTAAGCTTATTTAGACAAAGAGAATGATGATTTTTATTTGTTTTATTTCTTAGGAAAAGGTCTAATGGATAAAAACATCTAGATTTCAACTTGTCTCATCTGGTTTATAAGGTTAGATTTGAACTAGGCCTTGGAGTGAAAGGATATGTCAAGGAAGTAAAGAAAAATTTTTAAATGTTTTCTTTTCCCAGCTGTGTGGACAAAGCATACCACAGGTCTGGTAGGAAAATATAAGATAGGTTTTCTTGTACCTAGGGAAAATTCAGCAATTCCAATTTGGAGAGAAGGCAGTTATAAAACAAAGAGAGTTTCCCCATTATTACATGTCATTGCTGTCTGGCTGGACATTCTAGATAGCAGTGATTTGGACTCATTACAATTAAGGAATCACCTGGTTTCTGCAATAGGTGAGTCAGGTTGGTCCTGCTGGGTTGGCCCCAGCTAAATGAGTGTGGGCAATGCTGGTAGTGTGGGTAACCTCTTATACTGAAACTGTCTGTTTAGGTAGCTCAAGGGCTTAGGAATTTGTTGAAAAGTTAGAGTTGAGATAAAATCTTGAATTTCCCTTTGATCAAGTTTTCGACAACATTTTCAGATTTAAATTGTAATAGTGAAAATATCCCTAACCTCAGCTTCCATGAAAAAGATGACAGGTTAGAAGAATTCTGCTTTATAAAGAGTCCAGTTGATTTTATTAGCAAGAAAGTCACCCCACAATTATTATGAAAAACAAAATCTACTCATTTACTCACAAATTTAGGAAGGATGCATTTTCCCTTGTTTTCTTAGTTGTTGAAGGTGTATATACCTTCTTTAAAGAGTGATCCTCCTCATTTCTTCCTCCCCATGGAGCTAGGATTTGGCTTGTAAGTTGCAAGGGTACAAAGAATTCAAATTCGTAGTCCCAGCCTGCTTCTACCTTTGCTTTTAGATATGGCTCATAGACTTGCAAAGAGGAAAAATCATGTTTAATTTAGTGTTAAATTTGATTTATTCATTTGATTCTTTAGGTATCTTTAAAGGTCTCAGAATAAAAGTTGAAAGATTACAGTCCAATGTTATCAACTCAGTCTCATGGGTGAGGCAGAAATTGCAAATAACATGTATTCTTTTAATAAAGGGTAATTACCAAGATTACAGACTTCAAAAAGACATTTATGGCCTCTTTGTACCTTTTTCTCTCTCTTGGAGAGGAGACAGCTATATAAAGGGGAGGTGGGCTTCCTTTCCATGCCAAATTAAGCTTTTCTCCCTGGAGAGCCCTCCTTTTTAAAAGCATTTCTCTACTATAATAACAAATGTAAGATATACCTTCCCCCAGAATATTCCAGTTTAAAGTGAAGAATAGCAGAGATGAGGACATTCGTAAATGTTTGCCATCTACTATTAAGAGCTTTCCATCTACCGTTACTTCCATCAGTAGAGCCTGTCTTAGATTCTATTGGTGGAAATAGACTTGGGGCAGACTTAGAGATGGGGAGAGAGGAAGAGATTAAAAAAGGGCTCCTAATTCCTATGTCTCATCCCAGTCTCTGTATGATAAATACAAAGCAGCCTGTTACTCTTCATGAAGAACCTTCTTGCCATTCATTCTGTTTTAGAGCTGGACATGAAGAGATCTAAACAGAGGGCTGGATTTTGGAGTTGCATAACTGACCCTGTTGTTCTCTTTCCTTCCATCTTGTGACTCTCCTAACCTGGGTTTTCAGCTGAAAAAGAAGCAGGTGTATGTAGATAAAGTGGAAAAGATGCAGCAGGCCCTTGTACAGCTCCAGGCAGCATGTGAAAAACGTGAGCAGCTAGAGCACCGTCTCCGGACACGACTGGAGAGAGAGCTGGAATCTCTCAGAATTCAACAGGTTTGGAGAACTTAAAGAAAATGAGTGTTCTTCATTTCTTACTTCTCACTCGGTGTTTGGCATAAAGACAAAAACCACACTCTTGCTCATCTTTAGGACTTTTGCCCCATGTGATCTTATGCTGAGCACCTCCCAATTATAAAAATGAAGCCTGCTTCCTTAGCTTTCCATCCCAGCAAAAACCTTAATGGCTATTATTTTGCATGTTTTATTTTTCCACATGAACCCCCAGAAACAGTTGATGCTATACGAATAAACTCCTAATCATTTTAGAAGTGGAAATGGTCTTTAGAATCATCTGGCCATACCCCTCCCCATTTTTAGTTGAGAGAAAATCAAGACCCAGAAGAGATTGCCTGACTCACTGAAGCTCACATATCAAGCTGGTGGCAAGGTAGAGACCAAATTCTAGATTTTTAATTCCTATTTCTATTTTATACCATGCCAGCAGGCAGGGATGGTGGCTTTTAAATCGTTGATCCACTTTCTGAGCAGCATGACAATTTGATATGGCAAACTCCTTTCCTGATCAAGGGAGTCTCATATTCAAGCCCAAGAAAGAAAGTCATATGACCTTAGGAGGAAATCTGAATTCCGTTTGCTTCAGAATTGGAGTCCAAACTGAAGTGGCTTTGGGAAACATCCTTTCCAAATATAGGGGTTCTTCAAATGGAACTTGGCCACCACAGTTCTTCTTTCACTAATCTGAGGGGTCTCGGCATCTCCCCTAACAGCGCCAGGGCAACTCTCAGCCCACCAGTGTTTCGGAATACAATGCTGTGGCACTGATGGAGCTCCTTCGTGAGAAGGAGGAGAGGATCCTGGCCTTGGAAGCTGATATGACTAAGTGGGAGCAGAAGTATTTAGAGGAGAATGTAATGAGACATTTTGCTCTGGATGCTGCTGCAACTGTAGCTGCTCAGAGGTAAGTACTTGGCTGGTAGAGTCACTCTTTGAAGGGCGTGGGGGTGGGGAGGGCAAGTAGAACCAAAAAGTGACAGATTAATAGATTTCCCAGTGTGCTTTTATTTCTTCTGTAATGTTCTATGTTCCTCCCCCCTCCCCTCAGTTTCTGCTTAAGTGTGTTCTTGCACTGGTTATGAAGGGACTGAATGACTATGAGAGCAGAGGGTCAAGGATTTGAAAATGAAAGTTACTTATAAACTTATTGGAATCATAGTTCAACTTTCTTCAGGAGCCAGAACAATTGTAGATGGGATCAACTGAACGTTTGCACACCTACTTTGACAGAGTCATGGTTTCTTTTAGTCACATATAGGCTTCTTTGTTTAGCCCCTGGACTAGAGTGAAAGCCTCTCCAGAGAAATGCCACTCAGCAACTAAATGTCACTCAGGAGTGGCTGTTGCTATTTGATAGCTCTGACTTGTCCAAGGTATGCCAAAGGCTGTGCTGAACATGAATCCACCTCTGCCCTTTAAGAAGGTCTATATTTAAGGGCTAAATTCTCTGTGTCCATGAGTCCATCACATGTAAGTAGTCACATTCCATTTGGTAAGAGAAAGTAGCAGGAGGACTTTTTAAAATTTATTGCTTCTTATTTGTTCCCCTTATCACATTATAAATGTTAATTATTGATCTTTGGAGGAAACAATGTTCTTATCCAGGTTGTCTTACTACAGTTTATAATCATCAGTTGGAAAAGAAAGAAACAATGACAATAAGTAAGTTCAAATCAGGAGATGATGTGGGTTGTGGAGATATAGACAGAGCCTAGGTCTGGAGTTGGGTATCTAAGTTAGGATATAGCATATTGCACCCAGCTAGGTCTCTGTCCAGAAACTTATTAAGAATCATGGTGTTGTTTTTAGCATTCCCCTAAACACAGTGAGTTGGCAGAGTCTGGAAGTGCTTGCCAGACATTGAGCGGGGTTGCATGTGTGGAGGGGGCAGTGGATACATTTAATTTTGAATCCTTCTCATGCCAAATCCAAGGGAGATTAGTTTAAGAGATGGACTGGTGGTTTAAAAACCTGCTTCCAATCCACCAGGAATAATCTTAACATTTCTCTCATATGCTCTTTCTCTAGATATCCCCTATAAACTTTAAATAGATTTAAATCTCCTGTATCTTGATTTTGAGGTCCTCATAGGCTTAAGCTTACTTGTCTTGTTTTCTGAGAACAGTGTGCTCAGTACATGCCAGTATAGTAATACAGTGCACAGAAACCCCAGCTATGCTAGAAGATGGTTGAGAAGTTTGTAGGCAGAATAGAAACAGAATTAATTCTAATTTTAGCTGCTAGCTTCCATGAAAAAAACCTGTGTGCAGCACTTATTCAGAGCTTATTTAGGAAACTCTAACACTGAGAAGGAGATGCAAGGTAGTTCTGTCACCTTTGGACAGAAACTTAGAAAGATATGGCTCATGAAGGTGTGCACTATGAGAAAATGTTGGAAAGCCAGGATTTTTGGTACTAGGAGGTTCTCTGCTGAAACTGACTTCATAGTAGACTCCAAATCAAGATGCAGGAAAGCAAAGAGATTGTTACTGGGGCCTGGTATAAAGAAACGACCACCCTTCCTTCCTCTATGGAAAGACTCTTTTTTAACATTTATAAATTAAAATTATTGGGGTAACATTGGTTAATAAAATCAAATCCATTTCAATGTACAATTCAATAATAGGTCATATACATATTGCATTGTGTGTCCACTACCCAAAGTTATATTACCTCCTATCATGAAATTTTTAACCCCATTTCCCCTATCTATCTTCCTCCCTCCGCCTTCCCTCTGGTAACCATGAATTCACTGTGTCCACAAGTCTCTGTTTGTCAGATTTGTTTGTTGCTTTTAGTTTTATATCCAACATACAAGTGAAATTATATGGTTCTCAACTTTTTCTGTTTGACTTATTTTGCTTAGCATGATAATTTCAAGATCCATCCACATTGATGCAAATAGCAGCATTTCATCTTTTTTTATGGTTGAATAATATTCCATTGTATATATGTACCTTTATCCAATGTAGCTTCTTTATCCAATTATCTATCATAGGACACTTCAGTTGTTTCTGTGTCCTGGTCACTATAAATAATGCTGCTGTGACCATCAGGGTGCATATATCTTTGAGGATAAATGTTTTCAGGTTTTTTGGGTAAATACTCATAAGAGGAATTGCTGGATTCATGGTAATTATATAGTAATTCAATTCTTAATTTTTTGAGGAACTTCCATACTGTTTTCCACAGTGGTTATACCATAAATTATTACATTCCCACCAGCAGTGTATGAGGGTTCCTTTTTCTCCACATCCTCTCCAATGGTTTTTATTACTTGTCCTGTTGATGATAGCCATTCTAACAGGTGTGAGATCATATCTCATTGTAGTTTTGATTTGCACTTTCCTAATAGCTAGTGAGGTTGAGCACCTTTTCATATGTCTGTTCGCCATCTATATGTCTTGAGAGAAATGTCAGTTCAGGTCCTCTGCCCATTTTTTAATTGGCTTGTTTGTTTCTTTATTGTTGATTTGCATGAGTTCTTTATATATTTCTAATATTAGGCCCTTATCGGAAGCGTTGTTTGCAAATATCTTCTCTCATTTGGATGGTTGCCTCTTTGTCTTGCTGATGGTTTCATTTGCTGTGCAGAAGCATTTTAGTTTGGTATAGTCCCATTCATTTATTTTTGCTTTTACTCCTCTTGCCTTTGAGGTCAAATTCATATAATCCTCTCTCAATCCGAGGTTAATGAGTTTAATATGTATGTTTTCCTCTAAGCAATTTATTGTTTCATGTCTTATATTCAAGTCTTTGATCCATTTTAAGTTAATTTTGGTCTATGGTGACAGATAGCAGTCTACTTTCATTCTCTTGCATATGGCTTTCTGATTCTCCCAGCACCATTTATCAAAGAGGCTTTCCTTTCTCTATTGTATGTTTTAGTTCTTTGTCGAAAATTATTTGCCCATATATATTGTGGTTTACTTCTGTACTCTCAGTTCTTTTCTCTTGATCTCTGTGTTTGTTTTTCTGCCACTCCATGCTGTTTAGATTATTGTCACGTTGTAGTATAATTTGAAGTTAGCCAGGGTGATACCTCCAGCCTTTTTCTTTTGTACTATATACTTGAAACTAATAATAAAATAAAATTAAAAAAGGATAATTAAGCAAATGCAAAATAATAATAATAATAGTCTCTCTTAGTTTTCAGTGTATAAGTCCTTCATATGCTTCATTCAGATTATTCCTGGGTATTCTTTTTGTTGCAATTGGAAAAGGAATTATTTTTTCATTTCTTATTCTGAAAGTTCATTGCTGTAATATCCTGTTCTTACTAAGCGTTGCACTTTTTCTTTCTGTCTGCCTGTTAGTCATTTTACTCATAGTTATGTATATTTTTGTCCTTTGTTTCAGACAGAATGACCCTCTCTATATTTCCCGTAATGCAGGCCTTGTGGTGGATAATTCCCTAAGCTCGTGTATGTTTGAAAAGGTCATTATTTCTCTTTCACATCTAAAAGAGAACTTTGCTGGATATATTATTCTTGACTGGTAATTTCTTTCTTTCAGTAGTTTGAATATTTGATTCCACTCCCTCCTAGCTTGTAAAGTTTGCGCTGAAAAGTCCAATGATAATCTAATGGGTTTTCCTTTATAATTTACTGCCTTTTTTCCCTAGTTATCATGAGAATTCTTTCTTTATCATTAATTTTTGACACTTTTAATGTAATGTGTCTTGGAGTAGGACATTTTGGATTGGGATAATTAGGTCTTCTGTTTGTTTCTTGGATTTGAGGATCCTGGTCTTTCCATCAGTTTGGGAAATTCTCGACTATTTTTTTTGGAATAGGCTCTCTGTTTCTTTCTCCCTCTCTTCTCCTTCTGGTATACCCATTATTTTTAAATTGCTTTTTTCTGATGGTGTCAGATGGTTCTTGTATAGTTATTTCATTTTTTTTTCGCTCTCATCTTCTCTTCTTCCATCTGCATCATTTCAATATTTCTGTCTTCAATATCACTAATTCTTTCCTCCAACTGGTTGGCTCTGTTTCCTAAGCTTGTTGTTTCATTCTTCATCTCTTTTAAAGAGTTCTTCATCTCCAGAAGTTCTATTTGGTTCTTTTTTAGAGTTTCAATCTCTTTGGTAAAGTATTCCCCTTGTTCGTTAATTTTGTTTCTTCATTCTTTGAACTGTCGGACAGTATTTTCTTGCATGTCATTGAGTTTTTTTTTTTTTT
>CM053505.1:66684019-66885573 GCA_028627145.1 Eidolon dupreanum | reverse complement strand
ATATATATATATATATATATATATATATATATATATATATATATATATAATATTATTGATTGGATTCTCTATGTCAGTCATAGTTTACATCCCTATGACTACTTTGTAACTACCAATTTGTTCTTCTTAATCCCTTCACCTTTTCCACCCAGCTCCACAAAACCCTCCCATCTGGCAATCCTCAGTTTTTTCCCTGTAAATTAAAAATAGAACTACTTTATGACCTCACAATTCCATTTCTGGATGTTTATCTGAAGACATTGAAAACACTAATTTGAAAAGATATATGCACTCCTATGTTTATTGCAGCATTATTTATAATAGACAAGATATGGAAGCAGCCTAAGTGCCCATCAGTAGATGACTGTATGAAGAAACTATGATAATATATACAAAGAAATATTACTTAGCCATACAAAGAATGAAATCTTACCATTTGCAACAACATAAATGGACCTAGAGAGTATTATGCTAAGTGAAATAAGTCACACAGAGAAAGGCAAACACCGTACAATTTCACTTATATGTGGAAGCTAAAGAACAAAATAAGCAAACAAACAAAACAGAAAGATAGATTTAATTTAAATCAAATTCCATTAATCCCCTGATAGAAAGTTTCCATGTAATCACTGTTTTCAGTAATTATAATTTAATATGATAAAAAAAAAAAAAAACAGCCAGTTTCCTCCTAATGGGTACTCCTCATGACAGTTCCTTGGGCAAATGTTTTGTATCTGGACTGTGTGCCTTTTGCATGCAACCCATGGGAGAGATTGAGAAATATATTCAAATTCCTATAAAAAGAGAGAATCGGACTAGGTGATTCCTTCAGACCTTTTTATTTCTGGAAATATACTACATTTCCAAAGATAGTGCCTCTCAACTCTGCCATGGAAATTGGTTTTCTTCTCCATTTTTTTTTTTATTTATGAGATTTTAAATTTGGAAAGTAACATTCAGAAAACTTTATTTCAAAAACTGTGGGCTCTTCTGCCTTCTCCTCCAACATCTCCTGCTAATCCTTTTCTGTGCAATGGTTTCACTCAGCCCTAAATATATGTATTGACCAAGGTTCTACTCTTTGTCTCTTTTTGTGATAAAAGCTTTATACAGTATTCTGTTTTCTTCCAAAATAATTTTTATGTACCTGGATGGAAAGTACCTAACATATATTTGAGTAAGTTAGGAAGGAAAGAATGAAAAAAAAAAAAAAAAGGAAGGGAGGGGAAAGGAATAAAGAAAGAAGGAAAGAGATGATTTCTAACTCTATAATTGAAATTATTAAATCTGGTACCCTATTTTAATGGCCTTCTTGGTTTCTATGTTTTCTGCTAGTAACTCACACTTAATATATTCCCAATGTAATAACTCATAGGTAAATAACAGATTACACAATTAGGACATGTTGTTTGGATGGTATCAATGGTAGTTGTAGTTTTTTTTTTTCGATTAAGGGATTATTTATGTAGTTAAAGTCATCTATTTTAAGTGTATGATTTGATAACTATTAGTAATTGTGTGAATTTATGTAGCCAACACCACAATCAAGATAGCAGACGCATTATAAAGAGTCTTTGTAACTCTTTAACTTGATTTCTTTCTCTCATGCCTGACCCCAGGAAACAACTAATTTGTTTTTTGTCATAATTTTGCCTTTTCTAGAATGTCATATTAAAGGAGTCATATAGTATGTACTCTTTTTGTTTGACTTCTTTCACTCAGCATAATTATTTTGAGACTCATCTAAGTTGATGCATACATCAATGGCTTATTTCTTTTTTATTGCTGAGTAGTATTCTATGGTATGGATTTACTGCAGACATTTATCCATTCACTTGATGATGGATATTTGGGCCGTTCCCAACATTTGGCCTTTGTGAATAATAAAATACAGATTTTTAATACAAGAATAGACAACTATTTTTCTTTAGGTGAAAAGATATATTAGGTGATCTATTTATACTCCTTCTAGCACTTTGCTTCTGTGAAGCACCTCATGTCAAAGGGAAAGATGTCCATGCAAGAAATCACATATAGTGTTTACTGTATAAGATATTCTTCTAAGCACTTTACAATTATCGCTCATCCTCATGATAATTTTTTGAGATAAATACTGTTATCTACTCTACAGATAAGGAAACTGAGGCACAGGTTAGTTTGCCCAAGATCACACACAACTGCTAAGAGGCGAAAGAACTGGGATTTAAATCTACATGTCTGACACTTTAATCGCTGTACTCTGCTACCTCTCAGATATGATGATTTCAAAGATGATGAAATAGGGATTGTTACCTCTTCAAGAGTTAATATTTGAGGCTTATTGTTTAGTCATTTAGAAATATTATAAATAATCACAATAATAAGGCCTATATTATAACTTCATATTGTATCCCTAGACTCCTCTCTAGATGCCTAATATAGATGAGGAAAATTATTACCAAATGGGAATTCAATCCCAGAAGAAACGATTTGGCAGTGCAGATTTTTAGTTTCAGCTCACAAAATGGTGAATTAATTTTGGAAGATCAGCAAAAGTACAAAAAGATAAAACACCTGATTAACCAGTAATTTGTGAGTTTTACATTTATTAAATCAGATTGCCATCTTTCTCAGAATTTACAATGTTTTTCTTTTTTTCTATGTTGGGCAAAGTAAATCTGGGAAAGAAGGAAGAAAATGAAAGCAGGAGGTAGAATTTTGTTATATACATTACACGTGTCTATCTTTTCCTTCATCGTAAGCCTTTCTCAGTTTCTTCTCATTCTGCATTCTTAGTTATCTCGTTCTGTACTATACCTTCAGATAATAACTATGACATCTCCAAGATTAAAGTTAGAATTTTCAAGAACTTGTTAGATATTGTCATATGGCAATTCATAAGACATTTTAATTCCAATGTACCTACACTCAAAACCCATCATACTATTTTTTGAACAAAATCTCTTCATGGTTTCATATCTCAGAAAATTAGCAGTATGCCATCTTTTCTAGTCATTTGAATTAGAAACAAAAAAAAGTTCTCATTCTTCCCTCTCCCTAACACACACATTTAAACAGTCTCCAAGTTCTAGTAGTCTACCTTCTATAATCTGTTTCCATTTCCCTTACCACTTCACTGGTTCACGTTTTCATTGTCTCTTGCTAGGATTATTATCATATAACCTTTCTGACTGGTCTGCCAGATTCTAGTATATGGCTTCTCTAATCCCTCCATCACATTTTGGCAAGCGATAATGCTATCTTTGTAACACACAGCTGGGATCATTTCATTCCCCTCAAAAATCTCTAATAATTTTCAATGCATATTGGAGTAAAGTTCAAACTCATTTCTGTAACCATTAAATATTTACATTTCTGCTTCCCCTAACAAGTTTCCTGTAGTCAGGGACTAGTCTTATCCATGTCTAGCCCCTCTCCAGCCTCCCAGTAACTTTAAAACCAGTGTTCTACTCATGGTTGAGTTCACATATTAAATAAACAAAAGGATTATATCAATATGAAAAGATGGACTTGAAGTTTAAAAGGCCACTATATGTTTTAATTAGGAGGTCATAGGTGACATTCTAGAAAACAGAGTAAGTAATGTGATGGGGGATAACTTTGTCAGAGAAAGGAAGGAGAGAAAAGGTGACCAGAGGGATAGTTGCCAGGAATTGCTTACTTAAGAATTTGAGATGGAAGATGTCAAATTAAGGGCTAGAGGGTTTGAGGTTTGCAGGTCGTGTTTTCAAGCCCAACATCTCTCTGCTGATGTGCTTAAGGATCATCTCACAGTATTGAAAGTTAGCAGGTCATGTTGCTCCTTCAAATACTGCTTGCTTGCTTTTTACATAAGCCATTGGCGTAGTAGCCCAAGTCTTCTAGAAGGAAGATTGATGTTGCAGGCTGTCCTGGCAGCTCTACAGGAATTCACTAAGTGGCTTACATTTTCAGGCTCCATTCCTGAGGAGCTCACAGTGTACATATCAATTAACTGGCAGGGTCCTGAGCTCCCCAAATGGTATTTTATGCAATGAAAGTAGCAGTAAGCAGCACTAGCTTCCCCTGTGATAAACCGTGTGTCCAAGTCCCCAGCATCCATAGATACCGTGTACTTTTTAGAGAGGCCTGGCCCTGAAGCCTCAGCCATCACATTGGAACTCCATACTGCAGGAATTGCCTCCAGGATTATACCAAGAGCTGGAATTCTTTCAGGTTATACTCTCTTGAATGTTATTCTGTCCTAGCAATGTTCCCCCCGCCCATAATAACTTTGTCAAGTGTTTTTACTGTGTATCTCTAATCCTGTGTCTGGCACTATATGTTTTACATGCATACTTTAATTTTAGCCCCTAAAAACATCATGAGATATAGACACAATTATTATTTCCATTTTGCATGTAAAGAAACTGAGGCTTAGAACAGTTAACTGACTTCTTGAGCTCATAGAGTTTGTTAGTGGCAGTGTACTTGGGAAAGCTGGGTGGTCTATAGTCAGAGCTGTGCTCTCAACACTACACAATGCCACTTCCTCTTGGGTGCTTTGGAACACAGGGGCCATTCCCAGTAGGGCTACAAGCAACTGAACTGCATTAGAACAAGTATAGAATTCTTAGATGTTAAAATATTTTGAATTTAGCAAATGATGAGAGCCACTGTAGTCCTTGCCCTTCTTGTTCTCCAGTTATTTCACTATTCAAATAAATTGCTTTAGCCTTGCATATAAGGTGCAAGCATTTGGGGGAATAGTATTTTTGCAGAAGCATACCAAAATTTCTCAACTTTAATATCAACTTTTTGCCTCTTTGTTCCACTGTCACTTTACTCCCGTCTACACTGGTTACAATCTCTAAGCTAAGAGAACATAGCTAGCTACCAGCAGAAAATATGCCTAGAGATCTACAGATCCTTGTTCTCATAGGAAATATAATGAAGCAGTGCCAGTTCATTGTTACTTCTGAAAACAAACCTGTGCACCTCTCGTAGAACACGTCACTGACTTTTGCAGCTACATCCCTGCCAATAATCTCTTCTAGCTCTGAAAGCTGAACTTTCCTATCTTAGAGGCTTATCAGTAAGTCACCCAAAAACCAACCATTCCTAATGAGTTTGATTTCAACTTAGGGCTTTCCCAACAGTACATTTGGCTTAGGAGGGAGATAGGATTCATTGATTTTGCTGCTCTCCCATTAATATTACTGCCATTTTTCTTCCCAGGGATACAACAGTCATCAGCCATTCTCCTAACACTAGCTATGACACAGGTCTAGAAGCTCGCATCCAGAAGGAGGAGGAAGAAATCTTGATGGCCAACAAACGTTGCCTTGACATGGAGGGCAGGTAAAATGTTGATCTGGACCCTGGTGGATCTGAGAAGTTGGTTTGGAAACCAGTTATGTCAGTAAGGGAGGGCAAGCATCTTCATTCTCCATTGGGAAACCTGATAATGTAACTTCCACCCACCCCTGCACCCCTGCCAGCCTTTTACTTAGGATTTGAGATTGCAGTGACCTTTACCTTGATCATTTCCACTCACTGTGGAATTCCAAGTTATGTGCTTTCCCCATTGGTCTTGGTAATTGCTTTCCATCTGCCCTCTGGCAGAACTGAACCATTGGTATTTGTACTCTAGGGTATTATTTGTAACACTGCACCTCAACCCTGTTATACAGCAGAGTGCTCAATAAAAGAACATTCACTCATGCAGTACCTCATGTCTTTTATAAACTCAGTGCTCATTTACTTATTACCAGAAGGTGGTGGCCCGTTCATAGAGGCTTCCTTCTTCTCACTGACTACATCATTTCTATTGACTCAGATTCTTCACTACAGCATCCACTACATTGGTTTACTCTCATATATGATCTTTCTTTTCATTGATATTTTACTTTGGCTTACTGAAGCTTAAGAAACAATTCCTAGGTGCTCTACTCCATCCATTTGGGTGTGAAGAAAAGGAATTTTTTTAAGGTAGCTTAGTGTCCCTTGTCTCACAACTCAGAAATAACTAGACTACCCCCTAGTCAAAAAGATGATGGAAACTCAAGTTCATGTAGACAGTGAGACCAGAACATGGAGGTGGCAACAAGATATTTATATGTTCTTTGTCTTTGGTTTCTAGGATTAAGACCCTCCATGCCCAGATTATTGAGAAGGATGCCATGATCAAAGTACTCCAGCAACGTTCTCGGAAGGAGCCAAGTAAGACGGAGCAGCTGTCATCTATGCGGCCAGCAAAGTCTCTGATGTCCATTTCCAATGCTGGATCAGGCTTACTCTCCCACTCTTCCACCCTGACTGGCACCCCCATCATGGAAGAGAAACGGGATGACAAGAGCTGGAAGGGGAGCCTAGGTAATGACATATTTAAAGAGAGCCCTGACTTAGATACATGTCCATGCAGCAAGGAAAAGGAGTGATGGTCCAGATTCTAGAGAGGAAGATATAGCAGGTTGTTTTTGTCCTCTTGAGAGGCTAGCTATATATCAGGAGCTACTCCAAACTGTGAAGTCTCACTGAAAGAACACTGCTTGAAGTCATGACCTTAGAAAAATCTTGGAGTTTTATTTGGGTGGGAAGGAAAGTAACTTGTCAGATTTTATCATATGTGACCTTTTGTCTGTGTCCAAAGCCCATGTGGCCTTCATGTCATTTAAAATTTCAAAATTCTAGCCTTTTCTATGTTCTTTTCTCCCATGAAGTTGGAAGACTGAGAGTTCTAGTTAAGCCAAATGGAGCTGGGTGGCAGGTTTTTGCTACCAGAATGTTCTGAGATGAGAACAAAATGTACTTTTTTATTTAATTCCTGTCCATTCCTTCCCCTCTAATGAAACCCCAGATGTATTGTGGATACCACGAGGCACATCATTAGAGCCTTAAGAAACAAGCTATATTTTTAAATTTTAGCTCTTTTTGTTGCTTCTAATATTTTTATTCCTTTTCTGACACTTGTAGTGTCCTTTGGTTAGAGTAGGCATTTTAGGGTCCATGGTCAGGTTTAGACCCTTAGATCAAGCAATTATTCTCACACTCATCTGTGAACACAGACTTCTTCTACAAGTCCTTTCCAGCTGTCTGGTAAGAGATGGTGTTGGTTATAAGTGGAACCGAGTAGAAGCATTCTGACAGCTCGGTGGAAATCAATCACCATTGGAAAAAATAAATCAAAACACGTATCCAGGAAACTTAAAGGTTTAATATGATGTATTGGGGGCTGGAGAATGAGGATCAAAAGGGATCTGCCAAGTCTGAAAGAAACTTTTAACCATGATGGGAGGTCCCTAACAAACTGATTCCTGGGTTTGCTGGAGGGCAAAGTAAATAATTTAGGCCCATTCATATTTCTCCTGAACCTCCTACAAAATGTAAAGGTAATGAGATGGCAGTATTTGAATAACCTATAGTTTTCTAACCTCTTTCACTCTTTCCTTTGTAGGTATTCTTCTGGGTGGAGACTACCATATAGAGTCTGTTCCTTCCACGCCCTCACCTGTGCCACCCTCAACTCCCCTGCTCTCAGCTCACTCTAAGACAGGCAGCCGAGACTGCAGCACCCAAACCGAACGGGGAATGGAACCAAACAAAACTGCAACTGTTGCCACCATATCTGTTCCTGTTCCAGTTGCTGCTGCTGCCACTGCTGCTTCCATCACTGCCAATGCTGCCACCATCACTACCACCTCTGCCACCAACACCACCACCATGGTAGCTGCTGCTCCAGTTGCTGTTGCTGCTGCTGCTCCAGCTGCCACTGCTGTCACTGCTCTTGCTGCTGTGGTTTCTCCAGCTACTGCTGCTCAGATTACAGATGCTGCCTCTGCTGTTGCTGCTATTGTTACTCCTCCTCCTCCTGCTGCTGCTGCTACTGCAGTTGTTCAGGTTGCTCCAGGTACTACAGCTCCAGTTCTAGCTCCGGTTCCAACAGCGGCTCAGGCTTCTACTCCAGCTCAGACTCAGACACCAATTCCAGCTCCGGCTTTGGCTGCTACTCCAGCTCCAGCTCCAACTCCAGCTTTGGCTTCAGCTGAGTCTCCTGCAACTCCGGCAGCCACATCTGGACCACGTCGTTTGTCTATGCCGAGTCTGACCTGTAATTCAGATAAGATAGGTAATAATTCTCTGTACCAGTAGCTTTTTGTTCTGCCCTCAATTACAAATTGTTTGTTGGTGCCTGCTACTTGGGCATAGTTGGTCATTTGGAGGGAGGATTTTCATATTCTAAAGGGGATTAATCAGAATAGATAAGGGTAGAGAGTTTGTAAACAACTTCTACACCAGGATGGGAATGTGGAGGAGTCAAAGCCATTCTTTCAGTAAAAGTAAATAAATCCTCTGGTGAACAAGGTGGGGTGGCTGCAACAAGTTTCAGTTAGCCATTGACTTCATAGGGGCTCTAAAGTTGTCTATTTCTAGAAATTTGCATTTTTTCCTTGTCTCTAAGTCTTTTCTAACCCCTTATTTCTATTTAGATGGTCCTGCTTTCCATTCCAATACTCTGGAAAGAAAAGCTGCCATTCAGATCTTGGAACAAGAGCCTGATGCAGAGATGGTGGAATATCTCATCTAAACAGCCTAATCAAGAGCTGCAGTTTATCATCAAGAATGCTTTTAATCATTTTTCTCTTTTGTTGTTCTTAGTTTGAGGGTGAGGACAAGGGTTGGGGGAATGTTTTTTAAAGGGACTTTTATTGTAACAATATAGTACTTGAGTAATAACATTAACTCCAGCCTATTTTGGTACACTTAGAGAGTACCTCTAAAGACAGATTAGTCAGAATGTGCTCGAAATGTTATTATATGGATTTATGCAAATACTGGGACTGTTAACAACAGCTGGATATATATCAGTGTTTTTACTGTGCTTAAATTTGTCTAGCATTTCCATATTCCAGATCATGTTTTTTTATTGAAGAGCACACTATGTTTGGAAGACAGCGTGTAACATGTAGTTCAGAAGTGGAAAGTCAGAGAGAATTTGCTCATGTGCTGTTGTGTAGAGTTACATTCTAGGCAGCATCCAGAGAGAAAACTCTTGCCTCAGGCTCATGAAATGGAATAGCTTTAGGAGCCATGTAAGCCAGAGGAAAGGTAGAGAGTATTGGGGTGTAGAAGGATGCTGGAGCTAATTTTTCTTCCCAATTTTCCAGCTATCCTGTGCCAGGAGATTGCATTTATCTTCATTTCAATGGTGCTTTGGAAGTGGATTTTTTCATTCCCTCATGGAGGTGTATACACACACACACACACACACACACACACATACACACACACACACACACACACACACACACACACACATACATTCTGGAGTAATTTCTGCATTCGGATAATTAATATATTGCTTTCAGATGCTTTTCAGATGTTCATGACTAGCCATGAACAGCGTTTCCTGAGACCAATCAGCTTAGTGTCTATTTCTTTTCTACCACAAATTCACTGACTATGTCACCAGTCTTAAATTGCCAATCATTTTCAAAGTGAGGAAACGTATTTGATGATGTGTTAAATACCTTGGATTTCTGGTGACTACTTTGAAATAACCCTTTGTTTTCCCAAATTCTTAGCCTATGTCGTAAAAGGCATATTTGACTATCACCTCCAAGGGAATAGCATTAGAAGCCCAAAGTACTATGCTGCAGTTGGGGGAGAGGTGGTCTGCAGCAGTGTCCTCAGCTACCTCTTCTCATGGCTAGTAAATTCATCTTGGAATACTTTAGAGAATAGCAGGAAATGTGCACGTGGGCAGGGATCAAGGAGGCCATGGCTCCAAACATTGCCTAAGGGCTGCCTCCAGGGACACAGAAAGGCTGCCTATTGCCACAGGTCCCTGCACTATGTCACTTCTCTGCCCTTCATTAAGGTGACAGATCCACAGACAGTGTCACTATCAGTTTCAAGGGTATGGGGGGAGGTGAGGGGAGTGGGGATATTAGGTAAGGGTGGGAGGGTAGAGGCTTTGGGGATGTATTAGTTAGAAACCAGATTAATAGAAGAGTAGGCCTGATTTGTTGCATTATGAGATATAGTGGCTAGAAGGAACTTTAGCAATACTATAGCTCTACCCCCTCATTTTAGTGATGAGGAATCTGAGACCTGGAGAGGTTAAGTGACTTTTTCAAGAGCACTCAGCACAGCTTTCCACTCTGCCAAATGTCATGCTTAATTTGAGATACCCTTATATACAAAAAGCCCCATTTTAAGAAAAGTTATCTTCACGGTCCAGAGCTTATGTATTTTATAAAATGTCTCTGGATTGAGTAGTTCGTCCAGGGTTATGAATTCCTATTTTCCCTTTCCTGCAGTGCCTTTTGCAAGGTTTTTCTTTTCTGATCCTAAGAGTTACGTGAAACATGCCCCCTAAGAAATCAGCCTCACTTCTTCTCTTGCTATGATATTGACTGTCTTGGATAATCTTACAGGGTTTCTCTATGAGTATAGGAATGGCCTATTTAACAGTATTCTTGTTTCATTCCTAATTATCTTCCAAAGGAATTGTTTTATGTATGGGGAAGGAAGAGACAAGAGGGAAGGTGATGTGATTTTCAGCCAGCCTGACATTTTCAATAATGAAGTGATCATCTTACACATTAGTCCTCAGTTATCAAGTGAATCCCAAATAGAAATTAAAAGTGCAGTTGTGTTACTACCCATTCATACTACCCTTTAGTCATAAGGAAAAGAAACTCAAATAGTAGAAGCAGCAAGTAGTAAACTTTAGGACTCCTACTTTCTATCCAAATAAATAAATAAAAACAAAAATTTTATTTACCTCTTTCATAGTTATAACACATTGCCAGAATTTTTGCTAGCTCTGGGAGCCATGATTTTAATCACATTCTGTAAGATGACAAATGCCATGCATTCCACAGTGTGTGTCAGCCATCTCTTTAGATTCGTGTATTTGGGGGAAAGGGGGAAATTTTTGGCTAAGTACTATTTTGAACTTTCTGCAACATCTCTCACCCCTCACACTAGAAACAGTCCCCTTTGGCTCAGTTTTTAATCCCAGGTAATTAGTTAAAATAATATTGTACATCTAAGAGATGGAAGAAGTCCATGTCAGTGTATTATGTTTACAAAGAAGATTAAGCCTTTTTGGAAAATCTCTAATAGGTGTCATTTTTAAAATTCAGGATTATGAGACAAATCTCACGTTAGACACCTTTTTACAAATGCGTGGATGTAACATTTCGGGGATCTTTCTGGACTCCCACTTACCTATGCATTTTACTAGCACCTCAGAACAGGAGGGTGACCTTGTTGTCTTAACTTGTACTGCCTAGTGGTCTCTGGGGGACCTTCTAAGTCAATTGTATCCCAAAGTTCCATGTACAGAAAAACTTCATTAGAACAATATTTACTTGATATAAAATTTTTATTAACAATTTTTTATTAAATAAAAGTAGCTTGAGCTTTCTTTTAAAATCATGTATCTTATTATGATTTTAATGAAGAATTTATTTTCAGTGCTGCTTTTGAGCTTTAGGATGGCAGGATAGCAGAAGCCTGAAATACCTGTCATCATCTGCTATAGGTAACATACTAAGAGACCCATCACTTTCGTTTTAGTTTGTTATACAGTTGGGTGGATACAACAATTGGAAAATGAAAAAACTTATTGTGTAAACTTCTTTTTATGAAGAGCCTAAATACTAATAATGTGGCAGATTAAAATGTATATCTACGCACTAAGTTTTACAAATTATATTCTCATGTCCTTTAGCCATACAATTTCCTGTTATATCTCTGTTACTCATTCACATATGTAATGTGCTACTTAAAATGTGTGTATTCTTACTGAACATGTTTTCAAAGGAAGGCATAAGCTATTCGTATATTGCCACCAATTTCAGCCCACCATGATCCTTGGAAATAAATTTGCTAAGTGCCATCCATCATCAGTAGGACAAGTGTCCGGGAGTTTATTATTTTTCTGGTAGCAGTGATCAGTTACCTGAAACCATCAAACCTCCTTCTGGCCTCCCTTGTTATTAATGGCATGTGTTTGTAAAGTGGATAGCTGTAGTTGGCAGATGGCTAGAGAACAATCATCTTTGATTTGAAATATATTGCCCCCATTATGATTAAGACCCCATTCTGTAATCAACTGAGTTAGTGCCAATAAAGTTAAGCAGGTTTGAATCCACTCTGTGCCTATCTTTTCACTGACAATAAAGTTAAAATGCAGTACTGTGTGGAAAATACCTTGGTATTTACCCAACAGATGCTTTATTGGTGCTGTATCTGTGATTACTTTCAGTTCTGTGTGCAGTGAAATCAGCTTTCAAGGGCAGCATGCAGCAGAATTTGCCTTTGCTTAAGGTATGGAATATGATTATAAAATATTAAAATAAAACCACTGGTTTCATGCTCTAATTGATTCCTTTATAGATTCAGGTAGCACATGTGAAAAACTTTGCATATTTTTATCTCTTGGTTCCAAGGGATAAAACAATGGCCACCAGAAGTAGAAAATTCTTCATTTTGTTAGCATTTTGGAAAGTCCCTTGATGTTCCTTTTGTACTCTTGTTCTTATGCCAATTCATCAGTTTTGGTTGAAGGATCTTGTTGAAAGCAAATTTAAACTACAAACAAGTTGGCTCTTTTCACTGAAAACGTTAAAGCTGCCTTTACACTACCTTTCCTGTGTCTTCTGTTTACCACTGAGCCCCAACCTTACTAAGAGGATAAAATGCCCACAGGCTTGGAAATGACACTTGTCACAATTGAATTGGCTTGATGGGTATTACAAAATAAATGGGGTGAGTGTATAAAATCCATTCTAAATTTTATTTTTTAAAAATTAAGTTGGGCTACAGTCCTTCCATACTTATGATGAGTACTTTGGAAACTGTATGTGTGAAAACCCACTCCTCTTTTTCAGGACAATGAAAATGATATTAAGTTAACCATACCTTCTTACAAAGTTTTGTGAGACATTTATTTCATAAATATAGTCATTTATGAGGAGAATAAGCAAGTGTTCCTTTAAAAGATCACATAATAAGAGCCTTTCTAGATATTATCCAGTATTATAACTGATATGATTATCTGTGTAGTATGTCATCTTCCTTTCTATGAGCTTCCCTTCTCCTGTAATACATGATTTGCACAGTCTATGAGTTACACAGTTGCAGAAACAAATGCATCCTGGTTTCCACCTTCTCTACTTCCATCTTATCCTGCAGGAGGGTTTTAATTGGAGGAAAAAAGTATAAATGATTTTGTCTTAGAACACTTTCAACATTTATTGGCAGTCACTCTGGTATTTGAGTGAAGACCCCTGAGCAACAGGATTTAGTTTCCAAAAAGAAAAATGTTCTCCACAATGCCAGAATTTCATACCATATAACAGAGTACTTATTCAGATGCACAAACTGGCCAAACCCAGGGTACTTATTTTGGCTCCTATTTTTTTCATTTGCCTGTTGCTTCGACCAATGGTTTCAGGCATGTGTGAGTTGTTGAATAACCAACATATTAGATGTTGCCATTACATAAAATGCCTTTAAGTTTAAAAAGAATACAGTTCATAATTCTAGTTTATGAGAGAAAACAACACACATATATGCACATACACACATTTACAATTTATTGTGATGTATGACATGGGAAAATTTGAACAAGGTACAGAATTAACGCAAAGAAGGGAATGATTGTAGGATGGCAGAGAATGTGTGTGGAGAGACTAAGTTGAGCTTTGAAGGATGTGTAGACATTAATTTGGTGAACTAGGGGAAGGGAAAGAACATTCCATGCAGAAGGAATAGGATGTACAAAAGCAATCTCATTTTGTCAGACCCAAGATCAAATGAAGACTATGTTTCTAAGATCAAAGGCCCCAGACTACC
The DNA here is from genome assembly GCA_028627145.1 of Eidolon dupreanum. Taxonomy (NCBI): domain Eukaryota; kingdom Metazoa; phylum Chordata; class Mammalia; order Chiroptera; family Pteropodidae; genus Eidolon; species Eidolon dupreanum. The sequence goes on along the minus strand of CM053505.1, from coordinate 66,871,743 downwards.
CTGAATTTTAACAACCTCTTAATGGAAACTTACAAATTCATTCAATTAGGTGGCAGAACTTACTGGTCCAGAAGTCAAAGAACATGCAGCAGTCCTAAATCAGCAGCTAAGCATATGTTTACAAGTGGATAAGTCTCTTAACAAGATCAGAGAGGTTTATCAGTAAAATGGGGGTAAATATCTATCTATCCCTGTGGACCTCTTTGGGAGGGGATAAGAGAAATTCACAAAGTAAGAATATAAAAAGGTACCAGTCAATGCAATGAGCTAAATCTATAAAAATGAAATGGCTTCTTAAACCTTTGATTAAAGAAAAATCCAAACATAAATGAAAACAGGCAGAAGATTGTAATGCATCTCCATGTGTTCATTGCTGGGCTTCAACAATTATAAACTTATCAACACATAGTAAATCTTGCTTTATTTATTGCTTCTACCTATCCACCCTATATTATTTTGAAGCACATCCCAGACATCATAGCATTTCATTAATAAATATTTCATTATGCATACAGATGAAACTTTTACTAATGAAAAATTTAAAGTGCTATTCCCAGAACCAAAATATGTAACTTACCAACCAAACCCAATAGTAGCATGTTTGTGCTTTGGTACTTACAAAGCTTCTTGTTTTGATTCCACAACTCCTGCCCTAAACTGAAACCTGTCTCAAAATGAAAGGATTCATTCTCCCACAATGCACATATCAAAGGGGAAAATATTTTCTTTAGTGGTTCCTCAATGCAGATTCTAAGCTATTATTCTTCCTCCATGTGTATAAAAATCTCCAGCTCCTTTAAAGTTCCTGTCATCCAGTTGTTCCTTGTTTCTCCTCATCTACTGATTTGGTCACTATCCCAAGTTTCTGGCCTCTGGATCACCATTGTCCTTTCCAGGCCCAAATGACCCAATCAGCATCCTAGCCTATCAAGTTTGTTGCTCTCTCCAACTCCACTGACCACATCCACTCCACTTTAGCCTACTGTGCTCATGGCTAACACAGACCTGGCCATCATCCAGAACTTCTCTACCATGGAAATCACATACACCACTACCCTACTCCCTGGCCACAATCTCCCATCCTCCCAGTTCTCCTACTCTGATTTTGTCTGTGCTTTGACTTCTGAGAGACCTCAAGTCCCTGTATGCCCTACATTTCCTTCTAGGCTTTTAACCTTTAACTACTTGACCTGGACCTCATGCTCAAGTACCTAAACCTTCAAATCATTTGTATTCTTTAAAACCTCATCCATTCATCACAAGCCAGAAATTCATGAATCATCTTTGACACTCACCTCTCCCTGATAGCTGATATCTAATCTATCACTGATCCTAACAAAATAAATCGCAAAACCCATTTACTATTTTCCAACTCTACTGTCAACGACCTACTTTAAACTAACATCTTTCATCTAGAATATTTCAATAGCACATTCACTGGTCTGCCTCTAACTTATTCGACTCATTTATTATATTTATCCAGTAATGAATATTTATACAGTAACAAATATAATTCATATGCCATTCCCCTGCTTTAAAATTTTCAAAAGGTAACCATTGCAATGTGAATAAAATGGGGCCACAAGAGGTAAACCAACTAATCCAAGTTTTGTAGCTGCGGATTTGAAACTAAAATCTAGATATCTTGGACTCTTGTTCCAGTAGAATCATTATCATGTCTTATTTTGAGTATTTCTTTTTCTTGCTTACAAGACATTACTGCTATGGCATCATTGTTTTCTCTGATATTAACCTAGAAGTATTTATTAAAGTCCTCTCCAAACCATCTGCACTGAAATCACCTCAGGTGTTTATTCAGTGTGCACTCTCTTGCCTTGCACCTAGAGAAGCTTCCTGTAGTTCTAGTGTAAGACCCAAGAATTTGCATCCTAACAAGTTTCCCAGGAGTTTTTGATGCAGCTCATCCTGAGACTACATACTTTGAGAAACACTGACAAAGGATTTCCTGGCATTTATCTTGCTTCCCTTCTCCTCTTCAGTTCCCCTGCTACATGACAGACTCCCAACAGCACATAGTTAAATGAGTAAGTCCAGGCTGGATGTTAGCTATCATACACACCCTTATTTCAGTAGATAAACATTTTATTTTCTTCATTAACCCTTAATATCTATGGTGAAATAACTACCTATTCTCCCCAGATTTGACCCTTAAGTGGTTGGATTTACTGCTGTGATCAAACAAGACATGTTGTTGTTTACTTTTGTTATTGGTTTACATGGTTTATAGTCCTCGAGACAACCATGACCATATTTATGATCTTCACCAGCTCATTTAGCACCAATGACCTTTCTGTAATATGAGGTCACTGGATTATGATCTCTAATATCCCTTTGGTTCTTAAATTCCTTGATTCCTTGAGACTAAATACTATCTCTAAGGTCAGAACTTCTTTCACATGGATCTAAAATTGGCTGTGCAGCATAGATGAAAGACATTTTAAAACCCAAATATACTGAAAATACTCTTCAGGTCTAAGATCTATTCTTCAAGCTTCATTTTTTTTCCCCACTGGTTCTGCCCACACTTGAAATTTTACTCTCCTGTCTTAGCTATAGCTACTCCATTTTCCTACTATGCATATCATTTTCCAAAAAAAAAGGCATGTCCACAAGAATAAATTTTCCCCCCAAAAATATGAGGAGATCAAAACAGAGGGAAGGTGGGGTAGTTAACATTTCTTTTAAAGAAATGAGTTTATGTTAATTTGCATTTATCCAGTTGTAAGTGACTGGGTGGTACAAACAAGAGAGAGTAAAAGAGAAATAAGACTTGTCATGTTGCAGTAGATGGCCAAGAGAAGAATGGCAGTCACTGAGCCACCATGATACCCATGGGCCTAAGTAGAGCTAAAAAAAGAAGAAAGGGAAATATTTCTAAATAGGTGTTAGAAACTAGTTGTGTGACAAATACATAACATATTATTTCCAGTAACCAAATTTAAAAAATCCAAAAAACACAAAGCAATATTTTTTAAAATTATTTTTTTTTCCTTTTATACCAACAGTCAGATTCACATCTCATGAGCCTTAAAGTCTTGACAATTTGGAAGGCCTCCCTTATGAAAAAAAAATTTCTAAAAAATATGAATACACAATCAGATGTTAAAGTATTTATTTGGAATTGGAGATTGCAACAAATTTACAAATTTTAAAAAGTTGACAAATACCACAAATGTGACCCCCCCAAAAAAGAGAGAGACAATAATTTCATTAATTAACTACCCAACACACCTCCAAAATACTAGTTTTCTACACTTTGGCTTCATATTTTTTTGTTTGCTTCTTTGTATGACTATGATTTTATAATACTTTCTGTTGAGAAAATAGGAAGGTAATTTAGTTTTTTGACTAACATAATTGATCAAAATATAATTCTATTATTGATAGCTTGAAAGCTAAAGCATGCAACTTCATACAGTTGAAGTAGAACTGATGCTTTTAGAACTGATTTAGTTTATGCTCTATAAACATAATAATTCTGATAAATTATATATTATGCAATTCCCATAACAGAATAAAAATACTATGCATAGTTGAGTACATTGCATTATTGAGTGTTTTACTAACAGAGGAAAATTTCATCTTCATTTAAGCATTAGTGAGAACTGAATACTCTGCATACCATATTGTGCATTAGGTGATTAAAGGAATTTTCCACAGATTAGCTTCTGGAACCATACATTGCAAACCTTATTTCAGTACCCACATGCTTTCATGCCAAGTACCATAAGACACACTTATATAGTGAAAAGACCTCCAGCTTTGCACCTTTGTATTGTCATGCCAGATAAGTCAGCAGAGTATGCAGTAGGGGTATTTTAGAAGTCATTCCTTTACTAGAATGGTTTAGCAATGATTTGTTTATATGTAGGACTGACTGAAGACCACATAAATATATGTCATTAAACACAAACTGAATATATTTCCAACTGAACTTCTCCTTTGCTGGATCTCAAACATGGGAAAAAGTGTAATGGAGAAGGAATATCAGTCTGGAAAGAGATAGTAGTTATATTAATCAGGGTTCTATAAAGAAACAAGCAAAACAATTATAGATAGGTAGATAGATGATAGGTATAGATTAGAGAGATAGATGATAGAAGATGATAGATAGATAGATAGATAGATAGATAGATAGATACATACATACATACATACATAGATAGATACATAGATAGATAGATAGATAGATAGATAGATAGATAGATAGATACAGATAGACAGACAGGTAGATATAAATATGGAGGTGAGAAACTGAGAAGTCTGAAATATGAGGAAAATTGCCTTTACTCTGGGAAACCTCGGTCTGCTTTAGTAGTCTTCAACTGATGGAATGGGCCTTAATATGAAGCGTTATCTGCTTTACACAAAGTCTACTGATTTAAATGTTAATCACATCTAAAACATATTTTCATTGCAACAATGAGACTGGTGTTTGACCAAACAACTGGGCACCATAGCCTAGGCAAGTTGGAACATAAAGTTAACAATCACAGCAGTCTTAACCAGTTTTAACTAATAAGTTAAGCTTTCCTATTTTTGCAAATATTGTGGAAACACCTACCATGTGATCCCATTGCTAGGGACCCTCCCAGTTCCACCTTCAAAAGATACCCAGAATCTGATCTCTTCCACCGAGTCTGTAAGCTTCATCTTCTGTTGTATCACCATCTCTTCTAGAGTTTATCCTTCCCAGTTTTGTGTTTTTCATTCAGAGAGTTGATTACTTCATTATTTTTAAATTTTATGAAGAAATGTGTAGATGCAATTTTCATCTACTCAGTGGCAACATTTTTTAAAATAAAGTTATTTATTTTAATTAGTTTAAAGTATACAGTACATTAGTTAGACATCTATAATGTTCATAAAACAATCTCCCTAATTGCTCCCTCCCTCCCATGGGCATTCACTTAGCCATCATATTAATTCTAACTACATTCCCTCTTCTATGCTCCCCATGCCCAACTATCAACTACTAATTTGTACTTCTTTAACCCTTCACTGCATTCTCCCAGCCTCTCAAATCCCCTCCCCTCTGTCCATTACCAAGTTGTCCACTATATTTGCGAGTCTGTTTTTGATTAGTTTGTTCTTTTTGTTTCTTAGACACTGCATATAAGTGAAATGGTATGGTATCTATCTTTCTCTGTTTGACTTATTTCACTCACAAAGAGGAAATACAGATGGCTAATAGATATATGAAAAGATGCTCAAGGTTGCTAATCATCAGAAAAATGCAAATTAAAACCACAATGCAATATCACCTCACACCTGTCAGAATGGCTATCATCAATAAATCAAAAAACAGCAAATGTTGCCAAGGATGAGGAGAAAAGGGAACCCTCATACATTGTTGGTGAGATTGCAAAGTAGTACAGCTGCTATGGAAAACACTATGGAGGTTCCTCAAAAAATTAAAAGTGGATATATCTTTTGACTCAGCAATTACACTTCTGGGTATTTATCCAAAGAAAACCAAAACAATAATTTGTAAAGATCTATGCACTCCAATATTCACGGCAGCACAATTTACAATAGCCAAGATATGGAAGCAACCTAAATGCCCGTCAATAGACAACTGGATAAAGAAATTCTGGTTCATATATACAATGGAATATTACTCAGCCATTAAAAAAATGAAATCCTACCATTTGTAATGACATGGATGGACTTGGAGGTTATTATGCTGAGTGAAGTAAGTCAGACAGAGTGGTAACATTTTTTACAGGGTTTATTTTTGTTATACTTTTCCATCAGATAGTATACTTTTTACCCAGAGCCTTCTTCTCCATGACAAAGATCTACTGGCTGGATTGAGGGCAGGAGGAAATGGAACTATCTGAGCCTTACCTAGCTTACAGAAGGGCATCCACCCACTCCAACCCCCTCTAGCCTTCCTGTCTTATTTAAAGGGAATATAACAGTCTTTTGGGGTCAGGATTTCAAGGGAATAAATTGGGAATGCTACAACCAGAAAAGGAACACATACACCTCCTCCATCTAGTCCAGTAGTTCCCCACCTTGACACCACCTTAGTATCACCTGGAGAACTTTAAAATATCCCAATGCCCAGCGTGTACCCAGACTAATCAAGTCACAATTTCTGGGGGTGGGATCAGTTATTGGGATTTTTAAAAATAGGTCCAAGATTAAGTCATACCAAGCTCAGATCTACTATTGATTACATAGGCTTGAGTGGTTTGACAGAAGAGAAAACAGATTATGAATTATCTACAAGTACCAAGTAATCACCAATAGAGAATTCACTATTTCTCTCTAAAAAAAAAGACATTATACTTTTATCAGTATTGTGTTGACTCCTTTTTATTATCTATCATTGAATAATTTGGATTATCCTGTCTCAGGTATTTGTAAGAAATTCTAGTGATGCCTTTCATGAAACATTATCCAAAAAGTCTATCCCCTGCGGGCAGAGAGATGGATATCTTATAGTGACTATGGCTCCTCTGCATGGTTCTTTGTCTAGTCCAACTTCGTCATCCTCTCTGAGCCAAGCCTTGTCCAGGAAGACATCTGCCCCTGCTCTACTCATCACAATCCCTGGGACTGTTTCTGCAAACTAAGAAATAGTTTCAACACTTCAGGATGTGCCAGTCATCCTTAGGAAGTATATTTTTGTTGAAGTTTCCTAAAATCTGTTCCCTTTCTACACTCGCAGTGCTTCTTCTCTTCACTTTTTTTTTTATTCCTTTTTTTCTCATTCTTCCCCTGTATCAGATACTTGGGCATCTGCAACTTTATTTTTGACTCTGTAGATTTCATCTGTGATGTAGATAGATGGAGCATGTAGACTTTTTATTTTTCAATTCCCTTGTTACTCTTGCATGATTTCTAGGAAGTGAAAAGGAAAATGCTGACTTATTCAGCTATTTCAATATCATAAATGACACTATTTTTGTTCATTATTATATCCTCATAGCTAGAATAGTGCCTGATATAAATATGTTCTTTATATAAATGACTGAATGCTCAATCCAACAAACTGAGTTATCCATTTCTATATCTGAGCTATTGTGTTTGCTGGACAAAGATGAGTAGATTGGTGTCACTACACATTCTAGGGTCTGGGAACTTCTGTATTTGCCCTTGGCCAGTTCCTTCTTCCCCTGGGAAAGTATTCCACACATAGCACTCTTCTTACGCAGCCTGTAAATATCTATCTCCCTCATTCAAGGATGGCCTCAACTCCAACTTCAATGTGAAAGCAGAGTTTTCAGTTGACAACCTGAGGTATATATATATATATATATATATATATATATATATATATATAATAGGTAGAGCACTGCCACTGAACACCCAGAAAGCACTTGGGTTGTAAAAAACTGCTATGGCCATGTTGGTGTTAACTAGCTCAAAATTAGTCTCAGAAACAACCTCAACTTCCCGCTCTCCCTATCAGCAAACTTGTTTACAACTTAATTCGACTCACCATTTTCCTCCAGTCTCTGAGGATGTCATTTTTCTTCCAGACCAAGATCAACCCCACTACCTTTGCTCTGGACTTCATGCTCATTTTCTCCAGCACTTTGATCCACCCATGAAGTCCCCTCTTTCCCTTATCTGCAACCTCATCCCTCCTCCCAGATTCCTCCTCCCAAACTAATTAATTTGCTGAAGCTTCAGGTTCATCTCTTGTTTTACAAACAGGACAGAGGTGGAGAAAGAAACTAGAATTCAGAAACTAACAGAACAAGGAGAGTACACTAGTGCAAAGCCCCAGTGATTGGAATTTGGAAGGGAGGAGACTGAGGCCAGCCACATGAGAGCTTCCTATCTCAAGCCTTGGTTGCTGTGAAAATTGGGACAGGGTTGAATTCTTGGGGTAGATGAGTGATCCAAGCTATGGAGGAGCTGGGGTCAAGATAGAGACAGGAAAGCTGAGGAGAGGGTGGCTCATGATAATAGTTGTTTTTAAGTATTTGAAAAGCTGTCAAGTAAAAAGGAAGATTTACATTATATGTCCCCAGGGCTAGGTCTGGGAGCAAGGGGTGAAAGCAAAGGAAAGGAAGATTTCTGCAAGGTGAGGAAGAGCTTTCTTTAAGAACTATCTGATGAGAGGGTGATTAGATTATCATAAAAGTTGTATAGTCCAGAGGCCAAATGATCATTAACAGGCACTCATCAAACTGCATTATAATTATTTACAAGACTTTTTTAGGGGAGGGACACATATAAATTATTTTTGTATTCTCAGCATTTGGCGCAGTGCCTAGTTCACTGTGTGTTACATAATAGGAGCTAATTGTTAGTTATTAATAATAAAAATAACACTAAGTTCTCAGTAAATTTCTCATAAAATGAACACATTAAAATAAATATCTTGAGAATTAGAAGACAAAATTACTTTTCTTAAAATAATATTAGGTATTTGCCATAAAGAAGAAAAATAAAACATATGTGAAAGCACTTTGCAAACTATAAAGTGCTATACAAACATATAAGTATTTTCAGTGAGTGTTCATAATCTTGGCTCAACCCTATACTAGGCATTATAAGCAATTCAATAATATACAAACTTAGATCCCTGATTTTGAGAAACTTACAATTCAAGGTATATGAAATAATAATAATAATAATAAAAAGTCAGTGCTGAGTTTGAAGAAACATGGTGCAGTGAGAGAAGTCCCCAGATCTATCCCCTTGAAACAACAATAAGTTGAATATCTAAAACTCAAAAAAAAAAAAAAACCCACCCAAACTGTACACAAGCACATCTGAGTGTAGGATCTGTGCATAAGAGCTACCACAGGTCAGGACCATGGGTGTCAGGTGGTGGACTGGGAGAAAGAAAGAAGCTGCCTCTCACAGCCACCAGAGCTACCTGTAGGGGGAAGGAGAGGGGAGAAGGTGTGGCGAGTTCCCTGAACAGCCCTACCTGGGACACCTGTGAGCTCAATGCAGTCAGCAGCAAGTCCAAGTCGTTAAGGCAGAGAGCAAAGAAGCAGGACAGCAGAGAAAGAACAGTTAATTTTTACCAGTTGGGGCTCCAAAACTGAGGATGAGCCACAGCACCCAACCAGCAAACCAGAGGGCCCCAAAACTGAGGATGAGCCACAGCACCCAACCAGCAACCCAGAGGGCCCCACCCCCCATATCCTCCAAGTTGGAACACCGCAGAGCTTCAGGAGAATCTGAGCAAATGCTAACAAAACTGTCACTAACACTGACAGAAACAAACTGAAGGTAACGAGTGTGATTAAACATCTAGAAGAAAAAAAGGCATTATTAAGGCTTTACATAAATCAGAAATTCAAGAGGCTTGGATGCCACCTACTGGAAACCGAAAGAAAAATGTCTTCCTTGCAACACGTTAAAGAAAGACCTTTATATAATAAATCTTCTTTCTGGGGAAAATAAAGAAAAGAAAAAAAAGATACACTACCATTAATGCCCAGGCAGAGAAATAGTCCATTTAACACTATGAACAACCATGGTGACAAGGCATCTCAGAAAGAAAGAGAAAAATCTCCAGAAAACAAGCTACAGACATAAAAATATGCAACTTAAATGACAGAGAATTTAGGATAGTACTACTGAAAAAACTCAATGAGATCTGAAAAGAATCATATAAACACATTCAGGAATTAAAAAAAAAAAAAACAAGACAAAACTAGAGGAGCAGAATGAGTTCTTTAGCAAGGAGATTAAAACTCTCAAAAAGAACAGAATAGACCTTCTGGAGATAAAGAACACACTGCAAGAGTTGAAAAATGAAATAACAAGCTTGAGAAATAGAGTTGACTACATGGAGGAAAGGATCAATGATATCGAAACAAAAATCTAGAAATAAATCAGAAGGAAAAAGAGAAAAACTGAAAAATGAAAAATAATGAAAGAGAAATACAAGAACTAGCAGATACCTTCAGGAAAGGAAACATAAGAATAATGGGCATTCTCGAAGGCAAGGAAAAGGAGCAGGGACTAGAAAACATTTTCAGACAAATAGTTGATGAGAAATTCCCAAATCTAAGGAATAAGCTGGAGCTTGAAATTCAAGAAGTCAACAGAACACCCAGTTATCTCAACCCAAAAAGTCTTTCACCATGACGCATTGTATTAAAATTATCAAAAATTAATGACAAAGACAGAATTCTCAGGGCAGCCAGGGAGAAGAACAGTAACCTATAAAGGAAAACCCATTAGATTATTGTCAGACTTCTCAGCAGAAACCTTACAAGCCAGAAAGGAGTGGAATGCAATATTAAAACTATTAAGTGAAAGGAACTACCAGCCTAGAATAATTTATCTACTGAAGCTCTCCTTTAAATATAAAGGAGAAACAAAGACATTTCCAGACATAAAGACATTTTCAGACATAAAAACACTACAAAGCCTGCACTACAGGAAATAGTGAAAGGGGTCTGCTCACTTGCAACAAAATGACCAATTAAAAAAAAAAACAATTAGGAGGAAGATGACTATCAGGCAAATAGAAACTGAAGAGTGCAACCCTTGCTAAGAACAAGGCATTATAAGCTTAAACAATAAGAAGAGAATTACTATAACAAGATAGTTGAGTGTTCACCATGCATAGGAACAAATTGAGACAACAATGACTGAAAAGGGGAAGATTCAAAGATATAAATTCACAAAGGGGAATGGAGATAAGGCACATACAATAGAAAATGGGCAGCTGTATATATCGATATCAATATCGATATAGATATAGGTATAGATATAAATACAGATAACTGTCCTTTACATATTGATAATGGTAAACACACACCAAAGATTCAGACCTGAAGTATATAATATAAAACAAGAAGAACCAGAGGCAAAACCCACAAAAGCCAACCGAAATAAAGAAAACAGAAACATAAGGGCAAGGAAGCAATGGAAACACTGAGCTACCAGAAGCAAAAGATAAAATGGCTATAAGAAGACCTCATATTTCAATAATCACCTTAAATGTAAAAGGATTGAACTCACCAATAAAAAGGCACAGAGTTGCAGAATGGATCCAAACACAAAACCCAATCATATGCTGCCTCCAGGAGACACATCTCAGCTCCAAAGACAAATACAGACTCAAAGTGAAAGGTTGGAAAATGATATTTCAAGCAAATGGAATTCAGAGAAAAGCAGGAGTAGAGGTGCTAATATCAGACAAAACAGACTTCAAAAGAAAAAAAGGTAAAGAAAGATACTGAAGGGCACTTCATAATGATAAAGGGAATTATGCACCAAGAAGACATAACATTTATAAATATCTATGCTCCTAATCAGGGAGCCACGAAATATGTAAAACAATTACTGACAGAACAAAAGAGAGAAACAGATGAAAACACTATCATAGTAGGAAACTTAAATATCGCACTGTCGGATATGGACAGATCATCCAAACAGAAAATTAATAAAGAAATAACATCTTTAAATGACACATTAGACTGACTGGACATAATTGACGTTTACAAAGCCTTTCATCCCAAACAACTGCTTATACATTGTTCTCTAGTGCACATGAAACATTCTTAAGGATGGACCACATACTGGGACACAGATATAGCCTCAACAAATATAAGAGGGTTGAAATCATACCAACCATATTCTCTGATCATAATGATTTGAAAGGAGAGATTAACTGAAAAAAGAAAGCAGGAAGAATCACAAATACATGAAAATTAAACAACATGTTACTGAAGAATAACTGGTTCACAGAAGAAATAAAAATAAAGATTAAGAGATACATAAAAACGAATGATGATAGTACAACATATCAAAACTTTTTGGACCCAGCAAAAGTGCTCATAAGAGGAAAGTTCATATCATTACATGGCCTAGCTGAAGAAAAACAAGAATGAGCCCAAATAAACAACCTAACGTTTCATCTTAAAAAAACTAGAAAAGGAAGAACAAATGAGGTCTAAAGTCAGCAGAAGGAAATAATCAAAATTAGAGCACAAATAAATGAAATCGAAAATAAACAAAAAAAAAATAGAAAAATAAATGCAGCAAAGAACTGTTTATTTGAGAAGGTTAATAAAATTGGAAAATCTCTGACTAGACTCACTAAAATAAAGAGAACACAAGTAAACAAAATCGGGGATGAAAGAGGGGAAATTACGACAGACACCACAGAAATACAAAGAATCGTACAAGAATACTATGAAAAAGAATATAATTTCAAATATAATAATGTAGAAGAAATGGACCAGTACATAGAAAGATACAAAATTCTTAGACTGAATTAAGAAGAACTGAAAAATCTAAATAGACCAATCAGCAGTTTGGAAATTAAAACAATTATTAAAAACCTATGAAAAAGTAAAAATCTAGGACCAGATGGCTTCACCAGTAAATTTTACCAAAGATTCAAAAAAGAGTTAATCTCTATTCTCCTCAAATTCTTCCAAAAAATCAAAGAGGAGGCAATACTTCCCAACTCATTTTATGAGGTCAATATTACTCTGATACTAAAATCTGGTAAGTATAACACAAAGAAAACTACAGACCAATATCTCTCATGAACTCAAATGCAAAAATCATAAATAAGATACTAGCGAATCGAGCATAGCAACATATTACAAAGGTTATACACCATGATCAAGTGGGCTTCATGCCAGAGACACAGGGATGGTTCAATTAATGTGATACACTACATAAACAAATTAAAAAATAAGAATCATATGACCACATCAATAGATGCAGAAAAGCCTTCGACAAGATACAGCACCCATTTATAATCAAAACACTTAACAAAATCGATATAGAAGGAAAGTACTTTAACATAATAAAGGCCATCTATGATGAACCCTCAGGCAACATTATATTTAATGGTGATAAACTAAAAACCTTCCCTCTAAGATCAGGAACAAGGCAAGGCTGTCCATTATCACCATTTATATTCAATATAACACTGGAGGTCCTAGCAAGTGCAATCAGACTAGAGAAAGATATAAAGGGCATCCAAATAGGAAATGAAGAAGCCAAATTGTCAATATTTGCAGATGACATGATTCTTTATATAGAAAACCCTAAAGCATCCACAAAAACACTACTAGAAATAATAAGCTAATACAATAAAGTTTCTGGATATGAAATCAATGTTCAAAAATCCATGCCATTCCTATACTCTAATAATGTAGTGCCAGAAAAAGAAGTGAAAAAATAATTCCTTTTGCAATTGCAACAATAAGAATAAAATACATAGGAATAAATCTAAGGAAATATGTGAAGTACCTGATAATGAAAACTATAAGACCCTATTAAAAGAAATCGAAAAATATGCTAAGGAATGGAAAGATATTCTGTGTTCTTGGAGTGGAAGAATCTACATAGTTAAAACAACATTATTACCTATAACATTATTCAGATTTAATGCAATTCCATCAAAATCCCATGGGCATTTTTTAAAGAAATAGAACAAAAAAATCATGAGATTTGTATGGAAATACAAAAGACCCTGAAATGCCAAAGCCATTCTGATAAAAAAGAATGAGACTGGAGGCATCACAATGCCTGACTTCAAATTATACTACAAAGCGACAGTATTCAAAATGACATGGTATTGGCTGAAAAACAGACACATGGACCAGTAGAACAGAATGAAGAGTCCAAAAATAAACCCATGTTTATATGGGCAAATAATTTTCAAGAAAAAAGCCAAGAACATACAGTGGAGAAAGGAAAGCCTCTTCAATAAATGGTGCTGGGAAAACTGAAGAGCCACCTGGAAAAGAATGGAACTAAATTGTTGTCTCTCACCACACACCAAAATTAACTCAAAATGAATTAAGGACCTGAATTAAGACCTGAAACAATAAAATGCATAGATGAAAATATAGGAGCTAGATTCAAGGACCTTGAACTTAAAGAAGATTTTAAGAATTTGATCTCTAAAGCAAGAGAAGTAAAAGCTAAAACAAATGAATGGGACTACATCAAACTAAAAAGCTTCTGCTGAGCAAGAGATCACCAACAAGTTTGTCACCAATCAAATGGGAAAAAATTTTTTGTAAGCAACACCTCCAAAAAGGGCCTAATATCCAAAATTTACAAAGAACTCATACAACTCAATAAAAATAAGAAAACAAATGATCCAATCAACAAATGGCAGAGCACCTGAACAGACACTTCTCCCTAGAGGACATACATATGGCCAACAAATATGTGAAAAGATTCTCAACATCGCTAGCTATTAGGAAAATGCAAATTAAAACTACAATGAGATACCATCTCACACCTGTTAGAATAACTATAATCAACATGATAAGGAGTAACAAATGTTGGAATGGATGCAGATGAAAAGGAACTCTCATACACTGCTGGTGGGACTGAAAATTGTACAGCCACTATGGAAAACAGTATGGAGGTTCCTCAAAAAACTAAGAATTTACTACTATATGATCCAGCAATCCCTCTACTGAGTATTTACCACAAAATCTTGAAAACCCATATCAGAAAAGTTATTCACACACTAATGTTTATAGCAGCATTATTCATGGTGGCCAGGACATGGAAGCAACCAAAGTGTACTACAATAGATGATCAGCTAAAGAAGCTGTGGTACACATATACAATGGAATATTACTCAGCCATAAGAAGAGATGAAATACTGCCATTTGTGACAACATGGATGGACCTCGAGATAATCATGCTAAGTGAAATAAGCCAGACAGAAAAAGTTGAAAATCACATAATATCTCTTATGTCTGGGATATAAACCTAAATGTAACAAATGAACAAAAGAAACAAACAGAGACTCATGGACATGGACTATAGACTAGTGGTTACCAGAGGATAAGGAGGAGGAGGAAGGGGGAGGTAGATGGGGTCAAGTGGACCAAATATGTGGTGACAGAAAGAAATCTAACTATGGGAGTTGAATACACAGTGTAAATATATATATATATATATATATATATATATATATATATATATATATATATATATATCTTACTATTATATATATATATATATAGATCTTACTATATATATATAGATAGATAGATAGATAGATAGATAGATAGATAGATCTTACTATTAGAGCATACAGGTGAAACTTATTGGATTTTGTTAATCAATGTCACCATAAAAAAAAAAAAAAGTTCAGTGCTAAATTGTGTGATGCTTTTTACATAACAGCACTTCTGGTGCCTAGGGGGCCAGTTTGGCCCTCTTACTTTATCAATGACTGCTCCCATTCTTTAAGACTTCACTAGTGATTCCAACAGTAACTTTTTTTTGTGACCTTGGGCACTGACATTATTTATTTGTATCTATTTTCTCATCTGTCAATTGAGAATAATAACCCCACGCTTACTTTGAGAATCAAATGGGGTAATATACTAGAATGTATTGAGTTAAAGTAAATCATGTTCTACAAATGCAATCATGACAATCATTACACAAGTATTTAATGTTTCTGTTCTTGTGGTACACAGAAAGCATTTATTTTCCTTACTTATCATGCTGATTATTGGTACCTATTTTATCCAACTTTCTTTTCTCCTTCTCCTTGGAGGGAGGATAATTGAGCCTTAGAAGGCATAAATTCACTGGCTGGGGTACCTCTTGAAATGTGGGTTGAATCAGACATTCCTTGGCAAGTGTACACATTTAGCCATTGAGGAGGACAATAGTGTAGGTACAAGGGTGGAGGGTGAGGGTGGGGTGTGGGGAATGCAGACCGGCCCTTTGGCAGTTGAGTTTGGGCTCTTTCCCTCATCTGATGTGTGCTTCTCTTGCCTGGTTGGGCCTTTCCAAAAGGTGCTTGCAGGCCGGCTTAGGTGTCTGTTTTCAGTTTTCCTATACTATCTTCTTGCTGAGGACTGAATTGTATCCCCCTTCCCTCCAAATTCATATATTAAAACCCTAACTTCTAATATGGCAGGATTTGGTGGTAAGCCTTTTAGGAAGTAGTTAAGATTGAATGAGGTCAAAAGACTGAAGTCCTAATCTGATAGGATGTGTGGCTCTATGAAAAGGGGAGCGGAGAAAGAGATGTCTCTTTTTTTCCATAGGCAAGCAGTGGAGAAGGCCATGTGAGCACACAATGAGAAGGCAGCTATCTAACAAGCTAGAGAGTTCTCACCAGAAGCCAAAACCTGTTGACACTTGGTATTGGACTGCTTTGCCTCCAGAACTGTGAGAAACACATTTCTGTTGTTTAAGCCAATCAGTCTATGGTATTTGTTATGGCAAGATGTGCTTCCTGACACTTGACATCACACTTCAGGCACACACAGATTTTCACACAGCAGCCATAGAAGAAAGGGTTACAAATCAAGAGGAACAGAACTTCACCCTGATTTTAGGCCCCTAAACATGGTGGGTTTTGGTGTGTGAAATGAGTAGTGTTTGTATACTCAGACAAGGAGTGCTGAAATTCAGTGTTGGGTTGGTGAAATCAATAACTGTTTTTCAGTAGAGAGTCATTTGAGCTTTAAAATTAGCCACATTTCTGAGTAAATTGCTGAATTTCTTCTGTGGTAAGGCTGGATTTACTGAACCATGAGAAGCTGAGTTGTTGAAGCAAGGAACAGTCTATTTCTCTTTTTAGTAGTCAAGCTCTGTAGAGGCCTTCTGTAGCAGATTAAATTATTTCTGTACCCTCTTTGCTATGTTTTCCCCTGTTTTCTGTAGAACTGGAAGTAAATTAAACATTGAAGTCAATCTACATATTAAACTATTTTTCTCTTTCTTTTCTTTTTAAGTATTGTTATTGCTGCTTCTGATTCTGTGCTCCATTTAACAGACATCTAAAGAAACAATGGCTCCTTCAGACTATATTACTTTTGCAGTCAATGCATTAAGATGGAATGAAAAACCACAAGCTTGGGGACTGCTTCTTGCATAGGCTTCCTTAAGCTGACCAGGAAAACATTTGGTTTCCAGATACTATGTACAACAGGGTTCTTATTCTCTCTGATGGTCCATGTGACCTGAGCTGTAGATGCTTCTAAGACATGTCTACTTGTTATAGACATATTTACAATAAGTTTGTAAAGGTGTGTGCTGTAGCCTAGGAAGGATTCAGTGACATCTACTGGCCAATCTTGACTATCCTTAAGGAATTCTTTCAGAGTCATTTGGGCAGATGTCTAAAAATACAGAGTTCTGAAACTCTTTTCCCAGAGGATATGATTACCAGTCTGTTATGGGACCTGGGTATCCACATATTTAACAAAACTTCCAAGTTATTCTGATATATAGTCAGCATTGAAAATCCTTGCCTGAGAAGGCTTCTAAAATTAAGAGGTGGACATAACTGTACCACAGCCAACTTCAGATTTCTTTAGCTAGATCAGTTACAAATCTTCAGGCTGCCATGGCTTAAAAAGGCAAATATTTCATGCTGATGTTTGATATGTAAGGTGAAATTAATAATCTGTTATGCTTGCTTTCAGATAAAGAACTATGAAGTAGCATATTGAGCTAAATGAAATGGAATATGCCATTTGCATATTACTATTTAAATGCCATTTATTAAATATTTAATAAGTCCCCAGAGTGGGCAGGAAGGAATTTTCCATTCTAATGTTTGGTCAGAAAAATTGGTCTTACCTGCTGATCTTATAAGAGTCCCAGAACTTCAACCCAATTTTTCATTCTTTTCTTTATTTATTCATGTATTGATTGAGATTCACTCATTCATTTTTTCATTCATTCATTAGACTGTTATAAAGATTGTGCTAGCTTTGGGGATATAGTGAAGTCAAGTCTCTGTCTTTAAGAACACTAATGATTACAGGAGAAGAAGGAGGAGGAGGAGTAAAAAGAGGAGAAGGAGGAGAAGGAGGAGAAACAGCCTGGCACAGATGTTACCAAAACAAAGTTACACATAAGGTGGAACATACACTTGGGCAGAAAAAGCAAAGACTTCAAAGAAATAATCCAACAGTCATATACTTACTTAGTGCCAGGTGCTGTTTTAAATTTTTACATCTATTAACTCATTTCATCCTCAGAATAATCCTAAGAAACATATACTATTATTATCCCATTTTATAGATGAAGAAACTGAGACATGAAGATATTAAGTTACTCAGTTATCAAGAGGCAGAACTAGGAGACAAAATCTTTTCTTAACCACTTTTCTATATTTCCTTTGACTTGATATCTGAAAACTCCATTATAAAGTCATTGTTTTCATTCACTATAACAATCAACAATGGTAGCATTAATCAAAGATTTAGTATGTATCAAGTACTGTACTAAGTATTTCACGTAATTGCTTATCTCATTAAACCTTTACAACTATCCTTATTTTAGACAGAGGAAATTGAGAATCAGAAATGTTAGAACACTTGATCAAGGTCACACAGCTAGTAAGTGACAAAGCTTTGATTAAAACAAGTTTTGTCTGATGAGCTCATACTTTCAAGTGCTGTGTCATCCTGCCTTCCACAAAGTGATGACACAATTAAGGCAATGTAACACCAAGAGAGCTATGGTTAAGAGCATATAATTCAGAGCCAGAATGCCTGATTTGAATCTGCTCTATTACTTATGAGCTGTTGTGACCATGGTTTAGTGTTTTAATCTACAAAATATGGATAATAGTAGTCCTAATCTCATAGAGCTGTCATGAGGATTAAATGGCTTTATATAAGAAAACGTTTAAAAGAATGCCTGTCACATGGTAAGCCCTATATAAGTATTGGCTGTTACTAGTATTATTCAACAAGAATTAGCCACCAGCCATCTCATTATGAATGTCTATCAGATGTTAGCTAGCTTGTCACCTAGCAAAGCTCTGAAAATCTGTGTTATAGGATTTGTAGGGGTTTATAAAGAAGAGTATTCTAGTCAGACACATAGGTCAGAAATAGCATAGTGTGTTTGCAGTTGACAAATGCAAGGTGTTCAAGACAACTGCGGCTGGACAAATTTGAACAAGAGTATCCAAAGCAGAAGTCACATCATACAGAAACTTACATGCCATACACAGAGATTTAGATTTAACCATCTGCAGGGTAAAAGAAGATTTTAAGCAAGAAAGGAACATAAGCTACTTTGCATTTTAGAAAAATCACTCTAGAAGCATCCTGGTGGATGGATTCAAAGAGGTCATACTTGAAGCAGGTATTTTCCATAGTTGGAAGTTTGTTTGTTTGTTTTGTTCAGTGAATAACAATGCATATCTGAACTAGGCAAGGTAGTAGTGATGAGAATGGAGAGGAGAGATAGATTTCAGAGATAATTAGGAGGTAGCATTCACAGGACATAGTGAGTGATTGAATGTGGTAAAGGAGGGTAGAGAGAGCAATTTAAGTTGACTGCCAGGTTTCTGGCCTGAGTGTCTTGGGTAATAGTGGGACAATGCACTAAAACACCCAGGAAGAGAAGAAAGTTTGAAGGGAGGGAGTAGAGATCATTGATTTTAGTTTGGGACATATTGAGTTTGAGGTGCCTTTGGGACTTCCAAGCTGAGACCAGTAGGCAAATGAACATATGGATATGAAGCACAGGAGAGAGATCTAGACTAGAGATAAAGATTTTGGATTTATCAACCTGCATTTTGTACTTAAGGCCACAGGAATAGTTGTGATTGCATAGGAAGAGTGTATAGAGTACAAAAAGAAAAGGAAGAAGGAAATGATCTCGAGTCACAATGTCATTTAAGGAATGAGCACAAGAGAGGAGTTATTAATAGAGTCTGGGATAGAACAGCTTAAGAGGAAAAATAAAAACCAAGTGAAAAGGTTTCTATTGGGAATTGGGTTAAAATTTTGCTAGTATTTTCATAACATTTTTCTATAGTACCTGAATGTTAAAAACCTTTGCTGCCAATCAGTTTCTCTATGGAAAGATTTGCAAAGAACAGTAGCCAAATGGGGAACAAAATATTGCTTTAATAGAAAAGCTGAAAACTCAATGCATGGCTATCTAGGAAAGTTGGGTTGAGGTACATAGCTAAGGTTAGAGGTCTAAGTAGGACTTCCGCCTTCTTCTAGAACCTGTCACTCTCTGGGTGGAATCTGGAGGAAGCTGCAAGAACTAACAGAGCCAAAGGCAAATTCTGTGACCCTTTTATCCACTTAGGTGCCTAGAATAGTGACAATAGGGGAGACAATCTGTTTAGTGGACGAGGGAAAAATAGATGAGAGCAGAAGAGGAGCCAGAGAAAGAACTAGTAAAATAGGCCAAAGAGGGAGGAGAAATTCCCAGAATGCTTGGAGAGTTTCAGGAAGAGAGTGGTCACCAGTGTAAAAGTCCACCAGAAAAGTCACAAAAATAAGGCAGCAGAGAGAAGGACTGGACTTATCATTTTCATTTCCAATCCTCATGATCAAGTACTGTGGCATCTACAGTAGAGCAGGCTAACAATGAGCAAAATAGTCCTTTTCTTGCACTCTTTATTTGTAAAGATGGTGGAATGTTAGGCTCTGATTTACAGCCTGAATTTTTTTCTACTTGCATGTTAGAAGCCCTAGAGGAGGAGTTGTAAACTGGTAGTGGGCAGACATAATATATTGGACCTGAGCAGTATTTGCCAACATACAATAACCAGGAGAGTTCACATAAAAATATGGATTTCTGTATTCTCTTGAAAAATTAGAAGATTTGGCCAAGCTGAGTCTGCGCCATTAATGATCGCAAAGCATGGTTGCCACTTTTAGATAGACATGTGCTTTTTAGTTTGCCATCTCCTTCTCTGTTGCTTTATATTCAGGCTGCTTCACTCACTTATTCAGTAGCTTGGCACTTGTCAAGTACAGAACTTTGGGAGAATCCTAGCAATTAACAGATGTGCATGCCCTAGATCAGAGTTTGGCATTTTTTGTTTTGTAATGAGACAGATAGTAAATATTTTAGGCTTTGCAGGCCATGTAGTCTCTATATCAACTACTCAACTCTGCTACTGTAACGTGATAGCAGTTATAGACAGAATTGTAGAATAAAGAGTGTGGCTGTGTTCCAATAACACTTTACATCTGGACTCTAAAATTGGAATTTCATATAATTTTCATGGTCATGAAATACCATCCTTTTGATTTTTTCGAACATTACAAAAGTACAAAAATGTCTTAGCTCACAGGTCACACAAAAACAGGCTACTCGAGCAGATTTGACCTATAAGCTATTGTTCACCAGCCCTTGACCTAGAGAACCAATATGTTTAATATGGCTGTTGACATGTAGGTCAGAGGCCCCCTTTGCCCTGATAGTACATGTGATTGTACACATGATCTGAGAAAATATGGTTATGGGTACGAGGAAGACAAGATTGGCTCCAGGACACATTTTGGGTGGATAGAGGTGGGGTAGAACTGGCTTTGTAAACAGCCTCCACTCTCTGGAAGTCCCAAATACAAGATAAGAATAAAGAACCCATAAAAAGACAACCACCTGAAACCAATCAGGCAGAAGAAAGTTGGTGCCAAACAGCAACCCAAATCAATTAGATTTTTTTGTTAATCTTTTTGGCTTCCTTTTTTTTTTTTTCATAAATGGCATGACCATTTCCAAGGTCTTAGGGTACTTTAAATGGGCAAACACTGAGAGAGAGAGACCAGCCAATCCTTATGGAGACAATACCAAGAATGAAAAAGCTGGCAAAAGGATCAAGTAGCCAACCTGAATGATTTGAATTAGAATTAGCCCAAAGGGTAGGTGTGTGGAACTGGAGAAAAGGAGAAAACGGCTTTCTGAGGAAAGTGTGATTCAAACTGGGCTGGAGTTTATAAAATGGGTACATGATAGAATACACATTATGGCTAGTAAAGCATCCCAGGAAACTAGTCAGAATCCACTAGGATATAGATGGGGGATTGTCTGAGCAAGTACCGAAAGATGTTCCCTTACTTTTATGTGAAGCTGGAATTGAGAATTCTTTCCATTACAGATTGAATGATTTTTTTCCACACCCCAAATGCATATGTTGAAATTCAAACCACCAATGTCATGGTATTAAGAAGTGAAACCTTTGGAAGGGTGGAGCCCTCGTGAATAAGGTTAGTGCCTTCAAAAGAGGTCCCAGCTCTCCCTCATTCCTTTCACCGTGTGAGGACAAAGGGAGAAGACACTGTCCATGAATCAGAAAGTAGGCCCACACCAGACACTGAATCTTAGACTTTGATCTTGGACTTCCCAGCCTCCAGAACTGTGAGAAATACATTTTTGTTGTTCATAAGCTACGTAGTCTATGGTATTTTCTTAGAGCAACCTGAATAAGTTAGATACTTTCTTGCTAACTAAGCTAAAAAAAATCTTAGTTCCAATTATCAAAACAATACAAGCTTACTATAGAAACATAATAAGCACAGTACAAAAAGTGTTTAAAAAGCAGATAAAAAAATATTCCTTAATTTGAGACAAAGGAAACATGGTGGAGTAAGGCATCCCCAGATCTCTCCCTTTGAAACAGCAATAAGCTGAACATCTAAAACTCAAAAAAAAAAAACCCACCCAAACTGCACACCAGTGTGTCTGAGCATGGGATCTGCACATAAGAGGTACTACAGTTCAGAAAATCAGGTGTCAGGTGGTGGACTGGGAAAAACAAAGAAGCTGCCTCTCCCAGCTGGAGCTCCCTGTAGGAAGAGAGGGAGGGGAGAAGGAGTGGCAAGTTACGGGAACAGCCCTGCCTGGGAGAGCTGTGAACTCCATGCAGCCAGCTGCAGTGTGCAGGCATCAGGGCAGAGAACAGAGAAGTGGGGACAGCAAAGAAACAACAGCTGATATTTTACCAGCCAAGGTTGCAAAACCAAGGCTAAGCCACAGCCTACATCCAACCAAACCAGAGGGCTCTTCTCCAAAATACCCTCCAAGACCAAACACCATGGAACATGAGGGGAAACTGAGCAAACAATTTTGAAAATGTGGCTAACAATGACAGAGATTGAGACTGTGGTTAGCAAGCATAACTAAATATCTACAGGGAAAAAAGGCATTATTAAGAATTTATATAAAACATGGATCCAAGAGGAATAGACGCCAACTACTGGAAACCAAAAGAAAAATGTCTTCTTTGCAACAGACTAAAGAGAGATCTTTATATAATAAATGTTCGTTCTGGAAAACAAACAAACAAAACAAAACAAAACAAAAAACAGAATACACTTCTATTAATGCTCAGGCAGAGAAATAGTTCATTAAACACCATGAAAAACTGAAGTGACAAGGCATCTCAAAATAAAGAGAAAAATTGCCAGAAAATAAGTTTACAGACATAGAAAGATGTGACTTAAATGACAGAGAATTCAGGATGGTGCTTCTGAAAAAAACTCAATGAGATCCAAAACAATTCATATTAACAATTTTAGGAATTGAAAAAACAACTAGAGGAGCAGAATGAGTTCTTTAGCAAGGAAATTAGAATCCTCAAAAAACAAGTAGAATTACCGGATATGAAGAACACAGCAAAAGAAATGAAAAATGAAATAGCACGCTTGGGAAATAGATTTAACCAAATGGAGGAAAGAATCAGTGATATCAAAAATGGAAGTCTAGAAATAAATCAGAAAGAAGAAGAGAGAAACTGAAGAATGAAAAATAATGGAAGAGAAATACAAGAACTAGCTGATACCATCAGGAGTGGAAACATAGGAATAATGGGCATTCTCGAAGGTGAGGAAAAGGAGCCGGGACTAGAAAACATTTTCAGACAAAGAGTTGACGAAGATTTTCCAAATCTAAGGAATGAGCTGGAGCTTGGAATTCAAGAATTCAACAGAACACCCAATTATCTCAACCCAAAAAGGCCTTCACCAAGACACATTGAATTAAAATGATCAAAAATCAATGACAAAGACAGAATTCTCAGGCAGCCAAGGAAAATGAGATGGAAACCTATAAAGGAAAACCTATTAGACTATCGTTGGACTTCTCAGCACAAATCTTAGAAGCCAGAAAGGAGTGGAATCAAATATTCAAACTATTAAATGAAAGGAACTATCAGTCAAGAATAATGTATCCAACAAAGTTCTCCCTTAGATATGAAGGAAAAATAAAGACCTTTCAGACATATAGAAATTAAGGGAATTCTCTACTACGAAGCTTGCATTACAGCAAATACTGAAAGGAGGGTCAACTCACCTAAAACAAAATGACAAAAAATTACATAATTAAGAGGAAGGTGACTAGCAAGCTTACAGAAGCAGAGGAGTGTAACCTAGGGCATTATAAGCTTAAAAATAAGAAGATATTTCCTATAGAAAGATATTAATGAATGTTCAGCATACATAGGGACAAATTGAGATAACAATGACTGAAAAGGGGAAAATTCAAAGATCTAAATTTACAAAGGGGAATGGAGATAAGGCACATGGAGAAGAAAATGGATTACTATATATATTATACATAGTATATATAATATACATATAAAACAATCTTCTATATATTAATAATGGTAATCACATGCCAAAGATTCAGAACTGAAGTATATAACATAAAATAAGAAGGCCCAGAGGAAAAACTCACAAAACCCAACCAAACTAAAAAAAAAAAAAAAAGATACAGATACGCAAGGACAAGGAAGCAATAGAAACACTGTGCTACCAGATAGCAAAAGATTAAATAGTTATAGGAAAACCTCATATTTCAATAATCATTCTAAATGTAAATGGACTGAATTCACCAATAAAAAGGCACAGAGTAGCAGATTGGATCAATAAAAAAAAAAAGCCAACCATATTCTGCCTCCAGGAGAGACATCTGAGTTCCAAAGAAAATATAAATAGAAAGTAAAAGTGTGGGAATAATATTTCAAGCAAATGGAATTCAGAGAAAAGCAGGAGCAACAGTGCTAATATCAGATAAAATAGACTTCAAAATAAAAAAGGTAAAGAAATATACTGAGGGACACTTTATAATGATGAAGGGAATTATGCACCAAGAAGACATAATACTTATTAATATCTATGCTCTCAATCAGAATGGCCCAAAATATGTAAAGCACTAAATGGAGAAATAGACCAAAACACTGTTGTAGTAGAGGACCTAAATACCCAATTGTCAGATATGGACAGATCATCCAAACAGAAAATCAATAAGGAATTAACATTCTTAAATGAAACATTAGACCGACTGGACATAATTGACTTTTACAGAGCCTTTCATCCCAAAACAGCTGCTTATACATTCTCTAGTGCACATGGAGCATTCTCAAGGATTGACCACATACTGGGATACAGAGATAGCCTCAACAATTATAAGAGGCATGAAATCACCCCAGCCATATTCTCTGATTATAATGCTTTGAAACTAGAGATCGGCTGCAAAAGGAAAGAGGGAAGAACCAAAAATACATGGAGATTAAACAACATACTGCTGAAGAATGACTGGATTAGAGAAGAAATAAAAAGAAAGATTAAGAGATACTTAGAAATGAATGATAATGATAGTAAAACATATCAAAATTTTGAGGACATGGCAAAAGCAGTAATAAGATGAAAGTTCACATAATTACAATTCTATCTCCAAAAACAAGAATGACCCCCCCCAAAACAACCTAACACTTCATCTAGAAAATGAAGAACAAATGAAGCCAAAAGTCATAGAAGGAAAAAAATGATCAAAGTTAGAGCAGAAATAAATGAAATAAAAACAAACAATCACAAACACACCTACAAACAAAATAGAAAAAATAAATGCAACAAAGAGCTGGTTTTTTGAAAAGGTTAATAAAATTGACAAACCCCTGGCTAGACTCACTAAAGAAAAAAAAGACACACAATAAAAAATCAGGAATGAAAGAGGGGAAATTACAAAAGTTACCACAGAAATACAAAGGATCATATAAGAATACTATACAAATATATAACACCAAATATAATAACCTAGAGGAAATGGACAAATGTGTAGAAAGATATAACCTTCCTAGACTGAATCAAGAACTAGAAAATCTAAATAGATCGATTAGCAGTATAGAAATTGAAACATTCATCAAAACCTACCAAAAAAGTAAAATTTCAGGACCAGATGACTTCACCCATGAATTCTACCAAACATTCAAAGAAGATTTAATACCTATTCTCCTCAAACTCTTACAAAAAAATCAAAGAGGCGGTAATACTTACCAACTCATTTTATGAGGCTAATATTACCCTGACACCAAAACCTGGTAAAGATAACACAAAAACAGAAAACTGTAGACCAAAATCTCTCATGAACACAGATGCAAAAATCCTAAATAAGATACCAGTGAATTGAATACAGCAACATATTAAAAAGATTATGCACCATGATCAAGTAGGCTTCAACCTAGGGACACAGGGATGGTCTAACATATGCAAATCGATTAATGTGATAAACAAATTAAAAATAAGAATCATATGATCATATCAATAGATGCAGAAAAAGCCTTTGACTAGATAAAGGGTCCATTTATGATCAAAACAAAAACGGTATGGAAGGAAAGTACCTTAACATAACAAAGGTCATATAAGACGAATCCTCAGCTAACATTATGCTTAATGGTAAAAAACTAAAAACCTTCCAAGATCAGGTAAGGCTGTCCAGTATTGCTAATGTTATCCAATACAATGTTGGAGGTCTTAGCGAGTGCAACCAGATTAGAGAAAGATATAAAAGGTAACCAAATAGGAAACAAAGAAGTCAAACTGTCACTATTTGTGGATGACATGAGTCTCTATATAGAAAACCCTAAAAACTCCACAAGAACACTACTAGAAACAATAAGCAAATACAGTAAAGTCTCAGGATGCAAAATCAATGTTCAAAAATCTATAGCATTCCTATATTATAATAATGAAGTGTCAGAAAAAGAAGTGAAAAGAATAATTCCTTTTGCAATTGCAAGAAAAAAATAAAATACCTGGGAATAAATCTAAGGAAACATGTGAAGGACCTATATAATGAAAAATTTAAGAACCTATTAAAAGAAACCAAAAAACATACAAAGAAATGGAAAGATATTCTGTGTTCTTGAATTGGAAGAATCAACATAGTTAAAATGACCATATTACTTAAAGCATTATACAGATTTAATGCAATCCCCATCAAAATCCCATTGGCATTTTTAAAAGAAATAGAACAAAAAATCATCTGATTTGTATGCAAGTATAAAGACCCTGGATTGCCAAAGACATCCTGAAAAAAAAAAAAAAAGAATGAGACTGGAGGCATCATTCTGCTTTTCTTCAAATTATACTACAAAGTGACAATACTCAAAGTGGCATGGTATTTATAGAAAACCAGGCACACAGACCACTGGAACTGAATCAAAGGTCCAAAAATAATCCCATGTTTATATGGGCAAATAATTTTCAAGAAAAAAGCCAAGAACATACAGTGGAGAAAGGAAATCCTCTTCAATAAATGGTGCTGGGAAAACTGGAAAGCTATCTGCAAAAGAATGAAACTAGAGAGTTGTCTCTCATACACACCAAAATTAACTCAAAGTGGATTAAGGACCTGAATACAGACCTGGAAGAATAAAATACATAGAAGAAAACATAGAAACTAAGCTCAAGTACCTTGGACTTAAAGAGGATTTTATGAATTTGACCTCAAAGTCAAGGGAAGTGAAAGAAAAAAAGAATGGGACTACATAAAACTAAAAAGCTTCTGTGCAGCAAAAGAATCTGTAATGATGTAAAGAGACAACCATCTGAATGGGGAAATGTATTTGCAAGCAATGTCTTCAATAAGGGCGTAATATCCAAAATATACAAAGAACTCATACAAGTCAATAAAAATAAGAAAACAAACGATCCAATTAAAAAAAAAATGAGCAGAGGACCTGAACAGACACTTCTCCCAAAAAGGCGTACAAATGATCAACAATTATATAAAAAGATAATCAACATCTCTAGCTGTTAGGGAAATGCAAAACAAAACCACAATAGGATACCACCCCACATCTGTTAGAATAGCTATAATCAACAGGACAAGAAACAACAGATGTTAGAGAAGATGCAGAGAAAAAGAATCCTCATACACTCCTGATGGGACTGTAAACTGATATAAACACTATGGAAAATAGTATGAAGGTTCCTCAAAAAACTAAGAATTGATCATCCATATGATCCAGCAATCCCTCTACTGGGTATATACCCCAAAGACATGAAAACCCATATCTCAAAAGATATTCGCACACCAATGTTTATAGCAGCATTATTCATGGTGGCCAGGACATGGAAGCAACCAAAGTGTCCTACAACAGATGATTGGATAAAGAAGCTGTAATACATATACACAATAGAATATTACTCAGCCATAAGGAGAAATGAAATACTGCCATTTGTGACAACCTGGATGGATCTCGAGATAATCATACTAAGCAAAATAAGCCAGAAAAAGTTGAAAACCACATGATATCACTTATACGTGGGATCAAAACCAAAAAGTAACAAATGAATAGGAGAAACAGAGACTCATGGACATGGACTATACACTAGTGGTTACCAGAGGGGAGGGGGGAGGGGAAAGCAGATAGGTTAAAAGGGGTGAAATATATGGTGACAGAAAGAAATCTAACTATGCGAGGTGAATACACATTGCAAATATATATATATATATATATATATATATATATATATATATATATATAGACAGTAAGGCATATATATGCCTTACTGTTAAAATGTAAAGCTGAAGTTTACTGTATTTTGTTAACCAATGTCATCATAAATAAATAAATAAATAATTAAATTTATATAAAATAAATACCACTTGCCATAAAAACAAAACAAAACAAAAAGAAAACTCATTTCTTATTATTCTTCTACCTAGATGAATTCACTGTTCATGCTTTTGTCCAGTTTTATTCTAGTGCCTTTAAAACACCTCTTCATAGTTAAGAATTGTGTATATGATTTTTAGCTTGCTTTTTTTACTCGATTTTAAAATTTTTTCTATATGATACAAATTTTTGATAATGTGCATATTACACACCAGCAGTGTTTAGCATTTTGGCATTCATAAAGTTTTTGCTGTTATAAATACTGTTCCAACTGATACTTTTATTTATGAATCTCTATCTACATTTTAAATGATTTCCTTAGGAAAAATATAGCTAGCATTGGAACTGCTGGGCCAAATGATGTTATTTTTAAGCTCTTGCTACATGTATTTGTCTGATTTTTAATATCTATATGAGAACTTTTATGAGGGTTTTCATCATCTTCATATTTTTCCTTATCTTCATTTTTTCATTATATTATTTTTACTCATTTAACAAGCAGTTACTATTACTTATTATATGTCAAAACTCCGGGGTGTATACAAAGCATTTAGAGATATTAACTGTATTCTTTGGAGCTCGAGGTCTATCCAAAAAGACAAGACCCAAACATACACAAAGTTGCTAAATAGTACTGGTAAGAATTTCTTCTACAGATAGACTTGCAAAAGTTTACCAAGAAATATGAAGAAGGATATTATTCACTGCAACTTTGTAACAACAAAACAACACACGCACACACACACACACACAAACACACACACACACACACACACTAACCAAAACCAAAACCAAAAACCTGGAAATCACCAATATGTCTACCAATAGGGGCTCAATAAACAAATATTGGTACAGCCACACATTGGAATGTTGGGAATAACATTGGAAAGAATAAATTAGATCTCTATGGGCTGATATGAAAAAAATCTCTAATATATGTTCTTCAAAGGAAAGGCAAGCAAAGGTAGAATGTATATAGTACCCTCTGTGTGTGTGTGCACATGCACAAGAGAGAGAGAGAGAGAGAGAGAGAGAGAGAGAGAGAGAGAGAGAGAGAGAATGAGTATAAAGACAACCCTTTATCTGTTTTTTTCTCTTAAAACAGAACGTTTTTACCCCAAACGTGGCACAAACTCATTTAATGAAAAACCTTACATTAACCGACACGTGACTATTTGTAGTCTATATCCTAAATAGTGTGAATAGTCACTTTGCTCCATAAATTTTAATGTTTGATTAATATTGAACTTGTCTAATTATGTCTTTGCTGTCCCAAATCCTGCTAACTGAGTGACATACTAAGTGTCATAGGCACTATGTCACCATGTTAAAATCTTAAAAGTGTGGAATCCCAACATATTTCTGGCCTCAAGTGTTTAGGATAAGGGATTGCACCCTGTAATATAGATATACATATACATATATATGTATGTGTATATGTATGTGTGTGTGTGTGTGTGTGTGTGTGTGTGTGTTTGTATATGTCAGCATATGTCACTTTCTATTTTCTTTCTGGATGATACCACATGGAATACTTTATAGTGATATTTGGGAAGGGGACTAAGGATGGCAGGAAAAAGCTTTTGTTTTTCATTTGGTATATTTCCATAGTTTGAATTTCCAACCTTTACATACGTATCACTTTTATATTTAAAATATTAACAAAGTTAGAAATAGAAAAATTATGCTTATTTTTTGTTTCATTTTTTGTATCTCTCCATATTTTAAATCAATATTAAAGTAATTAAGTTTTTAAAAAGTATTTAAAACAGTACAAATAAAGGTAGCTGAAATGGGAGAGCAGTCTGTGATTAGAATCAGGAGGTGCATATCCTAAAGGCCACACAGATTGAGAAGTATGAGTGATCCCTGAGGCCTAAGAGAACAAAGGAGAGCTGTTATGGGGGCAATGGAATTTAAGTTAGACTTTACACATATGTAGGATTTGGTTGGTAGAGATGATAGGGCGTTTGGATGGGGAAAGCAGTACACATGAAGGCAAAAAAATGAGACTGAGCTCCTGTCATCTAGAAATATGGGAGATAGTAAAGTGAGAGATATCACCTACCCAGAAGTTTCAAAGGACACTTATATTTGACCCTGAACATTCTTCCACCAAATGGAGAGTGTGAAGATATAGTTTGTCTACTACTCCAAGCCATTCTCAACTCCCCCATTTATTTCTTTTCTACCACTTCTTTCACAGGCCTTTCATTAAATAGTTTTAAAAAATCTCAGGATCCCATTTGAAGCTCTAGAAATAGTTACCACTGACATTTCTGTGCATGATAAAGATATGTATGGAATCATTTTGGGGGGAGAACTGTCTTTGAAAATCAGTTAGTTCATCTATGCAATGTACTAGAAAAGAAATATTAGGTCATGAGAGATGAAGCATCTTGCTACATTATATAGCACACTCATGCAGGGGTCCACATAAAACCCAGTCTTTCAACTTACAGATCAGTTTTAGCCTACTCTTTGCCTTGCCTTTGTGTTTATTGGTGGTACATTTGTTTCCCAGAGTGGCCTGTGATTTGCTAAGACTCATCATATTATTGATGTCCATAAAAGTGAAACAAATATAAAAGCTATAAAATCTGGTGGTCACTAGAGAAGCATCGTGCTTGTGCAGATTGGAGCCAGAGTACTAGTGAGTTACCATGGCAACATTAGGGCTTGCATTTCAGGCTCCAGGGAGAAGAAAGAATTCTCACATACTGCCTGGGCTCCCATTCCTATCAAGATTAGGCTCATCACTCAAAGAGAGAATGGGTCTCTGACTGTCAAGTGTGTATGTGTGTGTGAGTGTGGGAGAAGCAGGGTGGGGATGATGGGAAGGTGGACACTCTTTTCTTCCTGTTTTCAATGTCCTCATTTTTGAAGGTGAAGGAAGAGAGGAAAGGAGGGGAGAGGCTTTTATTTTCATTGGTATATTGCTTGCAATATAAAACACTGTGCTGCCATTAACCCTTTCTAGCCTGGAAAAAAATTGTTCTGGCTAGATTTCCTTAGAAATCTAACTCTGCTTACTTCTCTCTCTTGATTTCATAGGCTGCAATGAGATTCAACTAATGGTGTAACATGGCTAAGAGATTTGCAGGCTTTTGTAGCAAAAGTAAATGTTATATTTCTTAAAGGGCTCTCACCACTTGGGGCAAAACCTAAAAGTCTGGATCAGCAGTGAAGCAAAAATTTTAAATGAAGACATATATGGGTCTGTGGTAAAGTTCTGGTGTGGACTTGACTTGCTTTGGCATCCTAAGGTAGGGAATGATCAACTTTAGCTCAGATCTCATATGACTCACTCTCCTGACCCAGCCTATGCACTGTACCAAATCTCAGTAGAGTGCTGAGAAAAAGAGATTATGCCTTGGAAAGTGAATGTATACATGTGGTTATGGAGCCCATTTTTGAGGGGAGCACAGAGGGATGATTTAGAAATCATGATCATCTAAAGTGGATAGAGTAGGGCAAGAAAGCAAAAGATTATTTCTGGATTTTAGTAGCTGAGTGGTGGTGTTCCAGTATCAAGGACCCAATCTTTAATCTGAGGTGGGAAGGGTAATGCCATCAGCCTAAGTTCCTACCTTTCTCCATCCTTGACCTCTGAAAGGGTCAAGTAAGTCTATTCTCTTTACTCCACGCATACCAGGCTCATTCCCACCTTCCATTTCTATGGTTTTCTCTACTTGGAATTCTCCCTCTTTTTCCTCTATGCTTACCCAAATTCTAATTTATCATTCAGAATCAGAGTTCTGTCTCCTCCATAGAGCATGTATTTTTGCTCCAGCTCTTGGTAATTACCCCTTGTACTAGCGTACTTAGATTTTACATTACATAGTTATTTAATCTCTCTGCCTTGATGGGGTAGATGAGGAAAACAATAGCATCCATCTCTTAGGTTTTTATTGATTATTGAATAAAATAATGTATGTAAAATGTTTAGGGCAGGACCTGAAACATAGTAAGTGTCCAATAAGTCATATCTGTTATTATTATCATCATGGCAGGGCATCACATAGCCCCAAGTTAAGACCATTACACTTTGTGCTATATGGTACATGGTAATGACTTTGAAAGTGGCAGTTAAAGTATCTATTTGTGCTATGGATACGAAAGAGGATTCCTTGCCTCCAAGAAAAGGTAATGAATAATAGTTAACATTTACATGCTAACTATAAGATAGGCAATGTTTTAAGTGCTTTACTTATATTACTTGTTAAATCCTTATAACACCAAGAGTTTGGGGTTATTATTACCATCTCCATTCTACTGATGAGGAAAGAGGTCCAGAGTGGTTGGGTAACTGGTTGTAGACTACATAATTCAGCTAGCAAGCAGTAGCAGAGCTGGATATGAACCTAGACAGTGTGGCTCTAGAGCATAGACTCTTAACCACTATGCTATCCCCTTGCAAATTGGAAGCTGAAACCTCATGGAAGGCTATGGAGAGCAAGGAGGTCATTTAGAAAAGTGAAGGGGATTTAGCTGGAAAATGTCTAGACTCTTAAGAGAACACAGGATTTGGGGTGGCCCATATCTGTGGGGAATGAGCAAGCCTTGCATGTGAACTGGTTGTACTTATACTCTCTCTGCTATCTGTCCCAGAGTAGTTTCAGTCGCACTCAGGAAGCCCAGCCTGAAAGTCTGTGGCTGTCATAATGACTTGCTGTAAGGAAGGGGATGGGAGATAAGAGAAAGGGAATGTGGCATTCCAAGGCTGTGGGCACCAGAAGAGCCCTGACAAGCTCTGGGGTGGTGGCAGAGAAGTTGAAAGGGAGATATCTGGCAGCTACTGCCTGGCCACTGAGGGATATGAGACTTTTTAGAAACGACTTCATAAATCAAGCTTTGAGGTCTTAACTTTCACTTTTTCCTTAACTCCTTCTTGGCCACAATCCTGTTGTTTATCTGGAAGGAATTTCAAGTGTTACACAAAGCAGAGAGGGAATATAAATACTTGGTTTCAATGTAATAGTACTCAGAGGGATTTGAAAGCTTCTCTGAGCCAGGTCTGGGTGAGGGTTTATGGAGAAAGAGAAGCTATCACAGCTCCCAGACCTTGAAACACAGGAGACTGGCAGTTAGAAACCCTGGCCTACCTCAAAGTTTACAATTCTGTGGTGAACTTTTGTTATTCACTTTGCTTCAGGCTTAGTCTCAAATCTCTGGCGACTTCAGAAATATTTGGAATATTAGGTTCCACCAGAGGAACTGCTATATACATACAGATCTTACACGTAAGTATCTGGTAGTATACTTACATTGTTTTCAATCACAGGGGATACTAGACAGAGCCTCTTACCTAAAATACTGGTCAGCCTCATACCTGTAATCTTACTATTAGCACTTAATGTCTTTGAGTCTTGAAGTTTTTTTCCCTATCTTCAGGAATGTCCATCTAAGAACTAAAAGGGTAACTGAAGCTTATCTGATCCAACCCAGCTAATCTCTATTCAAGTGTGAATACCCTTTGATGTAGCTAGCACAGTTAAAGTTAACTTGAGGTTTATGAGTCCTCTGAATTTCCTGAGATTTTATGCAATGTTTTACTTCCATGTGTATATGTGCATATTTTTTAAAATGTATTTATTTAAATTAGTTTCAAGTATACAGTACATTGGTTAGACATCTATATAATTCATAAAATGATTCCCGCAATTGCTTCTTCCCTCCCCTGGCCCTTCACCTAGCTATCATATTAATGCTAACTGCATTTCCTCTGCCATGCTCCCCATCCCCGTGACCAACTATCAACTACTAATTTGTACTGCTTTAACCCTTCACCCAATTCTCCCAGCCCCCCAAACCCCATCTCCTCTGTTTGTCTCCACATTGTCCACTATATATGTTAGTCTGTTTTTGATTATTTTGTTCATTTTGTTCCTTAGATTCCACATATAAGTGAAATCATGTGGTATTTACCTTTCTCTGTCTGACTTATTTCACTCAGCACAATAACCTCTAGGTCCAACCATGTCGTTGCAAATGGTAGGATTTCATATTTTTTAATGGCTGAGTAATAGTCCACTGTATATATGAATCAGAATTTCTTTATCCAATTGTCTATTGATGGGCATTTAAGTTGCTTCCATATCTTGACCATTGTAAATTGTGCTGCCATGAATATTGGAGTGCATAGATCTTTAAAATTATTGTTTTGGTTTTCTTTGGATAAATACCTAGAAGCACAACTGCTGAGTCAAAAGGTATATCCATTTTTAATTTTTTGAGGAACCTCCATAGTGTTTTTTTCCACAGTGGCTGTACCACTTTGCAATCCCACCAACAATGTATGAGGGTTCCCTTTTCTCCGCATCCCTGGCAACATTTGTTGTTTTTTGATTTATTGATGATAGTCATTCTAAAAGGTGTAAGGTGATATTGCATTGTGGTTTTAATTTGCATTTCTCTGATAGCTAGCAACCTTGAGCATCTTTTCATATGTCTATCAGCTATCTGTATTTCCTCTTTGGAGAAGTATCTGTTCAGGTCTTCTGCCCATTTTTTAATTGGATTGTTAGATTTTTTGTTGTTGAGTTCTTTATATATTTTGGACATCAACACTTATCAGATGTATCATTAGCGAATATCTTCTCCAAACAGTCGGTTATCTTTTTGTTTTGTTGATGGTTTTCTTTGCTGTACAAAATTTTTTAGTTTGATGTAGTCCCATTTGTTTATTTTTTCTTTTGTTTCCCTTGCCCAAGCAGATATATCTGCAAAGAAATTTCTGTTAATAAAATCAGAGAGTTTACTGCCTAGGATTTCTTCTAGAAGTTTTACTGTTTCAAGTCTTACATTTAAGTCTTTAATCCCTTTTGAGTCTATTCCTGTATACAGTGTAAGAAGATGGTCCAGTTTCTTTTTATTTTATAGGTATCTGTCCAATTTTCCCAATGCCATTTATTGAAGAGACTGCCTTTATCCCATTGTATATTCTTACCTCCTTTATCATATATTGAATGAGTGTATAGGCATGGATTTATTTCTGGACTCTCTATTCTGTTCCGTTGATCAATGTATTTTTTTTCTTTGCCAGTACCATGTTGTTTTGATTGCTGTAGTCTTGTAGAATAGTTTGATATTAGGTAGTGTGATACTTCCAACTTTGTTCTTCTTTCTCAAGATACCGTGGTTATCTGTTTTTTTTTTTTTTATGGCTCCATATAAATTTTAGGATTATTTGTTCTAGCTCTCTGAAAAATACATTAAATCTATAGATTGCTTTGGGTAGTATGGCCATTTTAACAATATTGATTCTTCCTACTCATGAACACATGAACATGATATATGCTTCCATTTATTTGTATCTTCTTCAATTTATTTTTTCTATGACTTATAATTTTCTGAAACAGGATTAGTTGAGTTG
Organism: Eidolon dupreanum; assembly: GCA_028627145.1. Taxonomy (NCBI): domain Eukaryota; kingdom Metazoa; phylum Chordata; class Mammalia; order Chiroptera; family Pteropodidae; genus Eidolon; species Eidolon dupreanum. Next base: position 66,835,732 of record CM053505.1, on the reverse strand, counting down.
GATCAGATGCTTTTTCTGCATCTGTTGACATGATCATATGGTTTTTGTTTTTCAATTTGTTAAAGTGGTGTATCACATTAATTGATTTGTAGATATTGTACCAACCTTGCATCCCATGAATAAATCCAACTTAATCATGGTGTATGATATTTTAATGTATTGCTGAATTCGGTTTGCTAATATTTTGTCGAGGATTTTTGCATCAATGTTCATAAGAGATATTGGCCTATATATTTTTTTTGTAATGACTTTGTCTGGTTTGGGAATCAAGGTAATGGTGGCCTCATAAAAGGAGTTAGGGAGTTTTCCCTCTTCTCTAATTTTTTGGAATAGTTTGAGAAGAATAGGTGATAATTCTTCTCTGAATGTTTAGTAAAATTTGCTCATGAAGCCATCTGATCCAGAACTTTTGTTTTTTGGGAGGTTTTTGATTACTGATTCTATTTCATTGGTGGTAATTGTCCAGTTCAGATTTTCAGTTTCTTCTTGAATCAGTCTCGAGAGATTGTATGTTTCTAGAAATATGTTCATTTCTTCCAGATTGTCCAATTTGCTTGTAGTATATTCTTATGATCTATTGTATTTCTGTGGAGTCTGTGGTTTTTTCTCCTCTTTCATTTCTGATTTTATTTTTTTGAGTCCTCTCTCTTTTTTCCTTTATGAGTCTGTCTAAGGGTCTGTCAGTTTTGTTTATCTTTTCAAAACGCCAGCTTTTGGTTTCATTAATACTTTGTATTGTTTTCTAGACTTTATTTCATGTATTTCCACTCTGATCTTTATTATTTCCTTCCTTCTATTCACTTTGGGCTTTGTTTGCTGTTCTTTTTCTAGTTCATTTAAGTGTAAAGTTAAATTGTTTATTTGAACTTTTTCTTGTTTCTTGAGGTAGGACTGTATTGCTATGAATTTCCCTCTTAGTACTACTTTTGCTGTGTCCCATAAATTTTGTCACTGTGTTTTCATTTTCATCTTGTCTCTAGATATCTTTTGATTTCTTCCTTGGTTTCATTAATAACCCATTCATTGTTTAGTAGCATGGTATTTAGCCCTCCATGTGTTTGTGTATTTTCCAGTTTTTTTTTTTCTTGTAGTTGATATCTAGTTTCATACCATTGTGATCAGGGAAGATGGTTGATATAATTTCAACCTTCTTAAATTAATTGAGACTTGATTTGTGTCCTGACATGTGGTCTATCCTTGAAAATGTTCCATGTACACTTGAGAAGAGAAGAATGTATATTTTGCTGCTTTGGGGTAAAATTCTCTGAAAATATCTATTAAATCCATCTGGTCTAGTGTATCTTGTAGGCCCGTTATTTCCTTGTTGATTCTTTGCCTGGAAGAGCTGTCCATTGGTGTCAATGAGGTGTTAAAATCTACTGTTATGAGTGTATTATTGCCAATCTCTCCTTTTATGTCAGTCAACAATTGAGTTATGTATGTAGGTGTTCCTATGTTGGGTACGTATATGTTTACTAGGGTTACATTCTCTTGATTTATTGATCGCTTTATCATTATCTAATGACCTTTTTTTGTTTCTTATTATAGCCTTTGTTCTAAAGTCTGTTTTATCTGATATAAGTACTGCTACCCCAGCTTTTTTTTTTCATTTTTGTTTGCATGAAATATCTTATTCAATCCCTTTACTTTCAGTCAGTGAGTGTCACTTGATCTGAAGCGGGTCTCTTGTAGACAGCATATATATTGGTCTTCTTTTCCTATCCATTCAGTTATCCTATGTCTTTTGGTTGGAGCATTTAATTCGTTTACATTTAAAGTGATTACAGATAGGTACTGTCATTTTATTATTCATATTTGTTATTTCTATTTTCTTTTTTACCCTTTCTCTTTTTACAGAAGATCCTTTAACATTTCTTTTATTGCTGGCTTGTCGATGATTAATTTCTTAAGCTTTTTCCTATCTAGGAAGCTCTTTATCTCACCTTCCATTTTTAACAAACGCCTTGCTGGGTAAGGTATCCATGGTTGTAGATTCTTGTTTTTCATAACTTTGAATATTTCTTGCCACTTCCTTCTGGCCTGCAAACTTTCCATTGAAAAGTCAGCAGACATACTTGTGGGGGTACCCTTGTAAGTAACCAACTTCCTTTCTCTTGCTGCTTTTAAGATTCTATCTTTGTCTTTCACCTTTGACATTTTAATTATGATGTATTTTGATATAGGTTTGTTTGAATTCCTCTTTTTTGGGACTCTTTGTGCTTCCTGAACTTGTATGTCTAATTCCTTTGCCAGGTTAGGGAAGTTTTCTGTCATTATTTCTTCAAATTGAGTCTCAATTCCTTGCTTTCTCTCTTCCTCTTCAGGTACTCCTATGATTGGGATATTGTTATGCTTCATGTTGTCCCAGAGGTCTCTTAAACTAGCCTCATTTTTTTAAATTCCTTTTTTCTTTTCTTTTCTTTTCTTTTTTTTTGATTGGATGTAGTAGGGATGTATAATGGTTAAGAGCATGGCCCTGGTTCCAGGCCATATGGATCAACCAGATCTTCCACTGACTAACCTTGTGACCTTGGGATAGTCACCCCCCAAGTCACTGTATCCTCAATTAGAATACAGAAAAAGTAGCTGTACCTACCTCATAAGAACAATGAAATGAGTTCATACATAGAAATTACCTGGCACATACTGAGAACTCAATTCAGAGATATTACTTATTCACTGCTTACCATGTGCCAGGCTCTGTGCTATGTGCTTTACACGCATTATCTCCTTTACTTATTACAACTACCCTATAAAGTAAAAACTATTATTAGCTCCCATTTTGCAGAAGGGTAAACTGAGGATAAGAGAAGTTAAGACAACAATGGTAACTGAGTGCAGAAGGTGTTGTAATAGACAAATGCAATAGGAGTACAAAGACAGAGATATATAACTCTGCCTGGGGAAATCCGGTGAATGCATAACAGAGGAGGGCACATTTAAGGTGTGTTCTAAAGAATAAATAAGGGTTTATCAAGAGGGGCAGAGAGTATGCAAAGGAAAACACATGGTAGTTGAGCATAGCTGGAATACAGATGTGGATAGGTAGGTATTACTAAGAAATGGTTTTGGAGGTTTGCTAAAACCATTGTGTATGCTACACTAAGAAGTTTGAATTTTACTCTTTAGAAAATCACCAAAGACATGCAAAGGATGCTTATATAGAGGAAATTTAGGTGACTGATATGGAGGGTCTGTACTAACACAGTAGCAGGGGGAATAGAGAGATAAATTCACTTGCAATGCAGCCTCAAGTAGCTCAAAATGCAATACAGAGTACAGACCCCAAATCAACGTCAAACCAATAGTTATAATACAACGTGGTATGCTCAGTGGGAGAGACACATACATAGGGTTCTGGAGAAACACAGAGAAAGAACATTGCTGGGAAGAGGGTTGATCAGGAAAGGCTACTTATAAGAAGGATCTTTGGAAATAAGTCTTAAGGGGTAAAAAGAGTTATGCAAGCAAAGAAAGAATAGAAAAAAATCTGTCATTCCATTATTAAGCATGACATGAGTAAAAGCACAGAGGTATGTAACCACATGGAATGTGAGAGGAACCATAAGTATTTCAGTGTTGATGGAGCAGAAAGTGCATCAAGGGTAAGAGCAGCAGAGTGGTAGGAGATGGGGCTAGGGAAAAAGGCAGAGGTTAAGTTTAGGGGGACTTTATATGCCATACCAAGGAGTTTGGACTTAATCTAGTAGGAAAAGGGAGGCATTGAACTAATTTAATTAGGGGCTTACCAGATGTACTGATGAACCTGTTAGACTAGTAGTGATATAGATGGTGGGATTAGAGGGAGTGGGATTGAAAGAGGCAAGACCAGAAGCAGGAAAACTTGCTAAGGAATTATTGTAATAGTGTACACTAGAGATGATGAGTGACTCAACTAAAGCAAGACAAGGTTGATAGAGAAGAGGGGAATGATTGCAGAAATTAAAAGTGCCAGGACTTGGTTACTGGTTTGATATGGTGGTTGAAAGAAAAAGAATTGAGGATGACTCCCAGGCTTTTGACCTTAACGATGAGTGAATCTTGGTTTTACCAACCCAGATGAAGAATGGAGAACAGATTCTAGAAGAAAAGTGATGAATTTAGTTTTAGACATCTTGAGTTCCAGATGGTGGTGGTACATTCAAGAGCAGATGTACACTGGAGATTTTTTTTTTGATATATGAGTTTAGAGCTCCAAGAAGATGTCAAGGTGGAAGACTGAAATTTGGAAAGCATCAGCATATGGATGATAGTAAAAATCATCAGAGGGGATGATATTATCTAGAGAGGAGATGTATAGCAAGGACAGAGGAGGGCCAAAGATAAAAACTTGTAGGACTATGAACACTCAAGGGACAAACAGAGGAGAGGGTCCAGTGAAGATTGGTGTTCACCCTGGACTATATATTTTGGTAATTGTGGGGTTGATAAGAAACTCAAACATGATAGCTCCTGTCTTTAATTCTTGGAACTTTCTAAAATTACTTTGTGGCCTATGTGATTGAGGATATTAAAATTTTAGGGTTGCTTATTTCCAACTTCTAATATTGTGCCTTTTTCTGAATATTGTTGAAAATTGCTTTACAACAATGCTCATAATGAAGTTTTCTGAGTTCCTTAGCTGAAATCCTGTTTAAGCAGAAAATTATATTTATTTTCTTAGTCTCGTTTACTTAAAATGCTTTTGAAGAATCACAACCCTTTTGACCCAGAAAGAGTTTCTTCCTCTTTGAACATATATAAAGCACTAATCAGCAAGCACAGTGTTTAGGAACATAGTATGTAACCAACACAATTCAAGCAGCATTGCCTAAATTCATTGTCTACCTAAATATATATATACCCTATTCTGTAGCTGTAGACACACACAAGTAAGTTAGGTCTTTCTAAAATAGTGATGGCTCAATTTAAATCTTGCCTTTCATGATTTTGTTTTATTTATTTATTTTTTGCACCAAAGGGCAAATTAGAAAAATTAAAAAAGAAAATTGGTTGGTATGTAGATTCCAGGAACTGTTTCCCTTTAGATTATTACAGCATGTTAAATACTGAACACAGTTGATATACAGCAGCTTGCCTCTCTGCAACATGCCTCAAATGCAAAAATCCTTGGTGATGGATGACTGGGTAAAAACACATGCGTCAGATTTTTTCTCTGATAGCTTCCAGACCCTATTATAGTGGGTTTGGTTCTCAAGGCAAACTACATTCGATAGCACAGGAATAGTACTCAGTCATTTTCCCCACACTTGGCCTCCATTCAGCAGGCAGACCTGACTAGCTGCTTACATCCTTTCTCTCCTAAGGGAGAAAGGAAGTTAGAAAACTTCCTGGTGAATACTGAGTTGCCATCTGTGTATAGGGTTTTAAAGGAGAGAACCAAATGACTCTGCTTTCTCTCAACTTAATTGTAATAAGTCTCTAAGAGACTCTTGGTTGGATTACCTCAGAGAGGGAGAGAGAATGAGAAGAGGAGAGAGAGAGGAAACAAACGAGAGAGGAGAAAGAGGAAGGAGAAAGAGAAGAAGAAAAAGAGAAAGGAAAGAGGAGTAGGAGGAGGAGAAGAGAGAGAGTAAGAGAAAAAAGAGGAGAGAATATGAATTGCCACTGACATGCACTACTTTTCTGTGTGTGCTTTGTACTTATAATGGTTAAAACCCAGACATATCCTAAATTCTATGAAACTATTTCCTTTCCAATGATAAGTAGTAACAATCCAACCCAAATGTGACCCTAGATTTTTTTTCAAGAGAGGATAGAGTCCTTTGTTTTCTACATCCCTTTTTCCTTTTTCGTTAGTATAGTGTTGAGTTAAAAAAAAAAAAAAAAACTTTAGCTAATATTTTAATATCCTATTACTCCCTGTCTCTCCCTACACAACTGCTGTTCTTTGCTGATCCACAGCTGTGCTCTCATACAAAGCAAGATCATCACTGATCAGAAGTGAGCTTTTTATCCCCTTGCCAGGCTATAGCTAACAGACAAAATGCATCACCCTTCATCACCACCAAGTCCCTGTTGTTGTTGTTACTCTATTGACCTCTGTCTCCAGGAGATTAGGGTAAGGAATTGTTTTTTTCTTCTTTTAGCACAAAAAGAAAAGAAGAAAAGGTAAGATAAAGAAAGAAAATAAAAACAGAAAAAGAGAAAAGAAAAGGAAAGAAAAGGAAAAAATGCCATAACAACTGTCTCCAGGTTCCATGCCTAGCTTATGTGGCTTTCTCTACTTCTCTGCTCAGGAATATATTGAACACATTATATTTCTTTGAGCTACAACCTTTCCATTTCCTGCTGTAGGGTCAAGGAAAGTATATGATATGGTGGAGAGAGTCCAGGCATTGGAATCAGATTACCCTGGGCTCTCATTTCAGGACATGGTAGTGTCTAATCCAAATGAACTCCTTTCTTAAGAAGTTTGTATTTGAGTCCCCTGTAGTAATGCCAATACTTCTGAGCTGTATATATTTTTCTGTCATTATGTGGTGCATGTATTATCTCACTGGGAATTCACTTTTTGCAAGTGTGTTTAGCTATGAGAGAAATGGATTCCAATTGACAGGCAAAGTATGTTGTGGCTTAACACACACATATGAACACACACTTGTACACACATGATGTGTACGTCGTGAACGATCCAAATTGAACAAAAGGTATACATAAAAGTTCTCTATTCCCTCTTCTACAACAACCCTCAGTTCCTCTTGCAAATGTAACCACTGAGGCACTATTAACTCTTCCTTGTCTGAAAGGTAAACTTTACCACGAAAAGGATTGTGGTCCAAGTTGCTCCTGGTTTATACAGAGTGCTGAAGTAGAGGATCCTCAGTAGTTTAGGGTGGGAGACATGAGAGTTTTGGATCTCTTGAGGATAATAGCCCTGAAAACAGGTCAGATGAGAGCATGGGAAGTGTCACCTGCTTTAAAGTTTTGCCTTCTTTTGGGTGTGACTCTTAGATCATGAAATGAAAGGATACTCTGAGATCCACAAAATGAAGGGTCTTGTCCAAGGTCACACAAACACACATACAATTTAAAGGCAGAAAAGGGATGCCAGCCTCTAGGTCTCCAGCTTCCTAGGACAATATTTTTCCCTTAACTTCCCAGCACCTCCACCAATGAAATAAACAAGGCTAGGACCTCTGCTTCTGCAATTTTCCACTGTTACCTGTTTCCTGTGTTTAGACTATAGTCCTCACAGATCTCTTGTGAACCTCAAAGGGAGGATTTTTTTCTCTTTGTAGTGGACATGAAAACTAGATAGCTTTCAAACTCTAAAGTAATTTAAATCACCTGAGCTTACTGTTAAACATGTCACTCTTCCCCAGCTGTTATTAGATCTCAATGAACTCTCTTTGCCCCTTTGAGGAAGGTATAATTCTCAACATAATTTTTTGTGTTTACATAATGAATTTCCTCTCAAGGCAGCCCTATACCTATATAGAAAAAACATCATTTTTTTTATTATAATGTTTCTGTTTGATTATAGCATTGATACACATTTATTAACACAAAAAATATTGTGGAAGAATATGAGGAAAAAAATGAGTCAAGGAATGTTGTTTATTTGTTTGTTTATTTATTTATTTATTTAACATTTTATTTGTTTTTCTTCACTCTCCTCCCCACTCCCCTCTGATAACCACTAGTCCATTTTACATGTCCATGAGTCTCTGTTGTTTATCCTGTTTATTTGTTGCCTTTAAGTTTATATCCCACATATATGTGATATCATGTGATTTTCAACTTTTTCTGTCTGGTTTATTTCACTTAGCATGATTATCTCGAGGTCCATCCATGTTGTTGCAAATGGCAGTATTTTATCTCTTCTTATGGCTGAACAATATTACATTGTATATATGTACTACCGCTTCTTTAGCCGATCATCTATCGTAGGACATTTCAGTTGCTTCCATGCCCTGGCCACTGTGAATAAGGCTTCTATAAACATCAGTGAGCAAATGTCATTTTGAATATGGGTTTTCAAGCCTTTGGGGTAAATACCCAGAAGAGGGATTGCTGGATCACATGGTAGATTAATTCTTAATTTTTCGAGGAACCTCCATACTGTTTTCCATAGTGGCTGTAGCAATTTGCAGTCTCACCAGCAGTGTATGAGGGTTTCTTTTTCTCCACATCCACTCCAACATTTGTTATTAATGTCCTGTTGAGTATAGCTATTCTAACAGGTGCGAGATGGTATCTCATTGTGGTTTTGAGTTGCATTTCCCTAATAGCTAGTAATGTTGAACATCTTTTCATTTATTTGTTGGCCATTTATATGTCTTTTTGGGAGAAGTGTCTATTCAGGTCCTCTGACCATGTTTTGATTGGATCGTTTTGTTGTTGTTGTTGTTATTGAGTTATATGAATTCTTTGTATATTTTGGATATTAGGCCCTTATCGGAGGCGTTGCTTGCAAATATTTTTTGCTATTCGGATGTTTGTCTCTTTACCTTGTTGGCAATTTCTTTTGCTGAACAGAAGCTTTTTAGCTTGATGTAGTCTCATTCATGTTTTTTTTTTTTTTTTTTGCTTTTACATCCCTTGCCTTTGAAGTAAACTTTATAAAATCCTCTTTAAGTCCAATGTCCTTGAGTTTAATTCTTATGTTTTCTTCTATGCATTTTATTGTTTCAGATCTTATATTCAGGTCCTTAATCTATTTTGTGTTAATTTTGGTGTATGGTAATAGACAAAAGTGTAGTTTCATTCTTTTGGGGGTGGCTTCCAGTTGTCTCAGCACCATTTATTGAAGAGGCTTTCCTTTCTCCACTGTATGTTTTTGGCCTTTTTGTCAAAAATTATTTGCCCATATAAATATGGGTTTACTTCTGGACTCTCAGTTCTGTTCCACTGGTCCATGTGTCTGTTTTGCAGCCAATACCATGCCGTTTTGATTACTGTTGCTTTGTAGTATAATTGGAAGTTCGGCAGAGTGGTGCTCCTGTCTGATTATTTTTTTCCCTCAGGATGGCTTTGGCAATTTGAGGTCTTTTCTGCTTCCATACAAATATGATGATTTTTTTTTTGTTCTATTTCTTTAAAAAATGCTGATGGGATTTTGATGGAGATTGAATTAAATCTGTATATCGCTTTAGGTAATATGGTCATTTTAACTATGTTGATTCTTCCAATCCAAGAATACAGAATATCTTTCCATTTCTTTGTATCTTCTTCAAATTCTTTTAATAGGGTCCTATAGTTTTCATTATATAGGTACTTCACATATTTTGTTATAATTATTCCTAAGTATTTTATTCTTTTTATTTCATTTGCCAAAGGAATTCTTATTTCCATTTCTTTTTCTGATTCTTCATTATTAGAGTATTAGAGTATAGGAATTCTATGGATTTTTGAACGTTGATCTTATATCCAGAAACTTTACTGCATTTGCTTATTTTGTCTAGTAGCGTTCTTGTGGAGTCTTTAAGGTTTTCTATATAGAGAATCATGTCATCCACAAATAGTGACAGTTTGACTTCTTTGCTTCCTATTTGGACACATTTCTCTCTCTCTCTCTCTCTCTCTCTCTCTCTCTCTCTCGCTCTCGCTCTCGCTCTCGCTCTCGCTCTCTCTCTCTCTCTCTCTTTTTAAGCAAGGCAACCCTTGGTTGATCTCACAGATTGCAAGGACCTTGTCAGCTTACAATCCCTTATTTTTTATTTGGGAGCATAGATATTAATAAGTGTTGTGTCTTCTTGGTACATGATTCCCTTTATCATTATGAAGTGTCCCTCAGTATCTTTATCTTTTTTATTTTGAAGTCTATTTCATCTGATATTAGTATCACTACTCCCAATTTTCTCTGAATGCCATTTGTTTGAAATATCATTTTCCACCCTTTCACTTTCAATATATATTTGTCTTTGGAATTGAGATGTGTCTCCTCTAGACAGCATATAGTTAGGTTTTGATTTTTTATCCAATCTTCAACTCTGTGCCTTTTTTATTGACAAGTTCAGTCCATTTATATTTAGGGTGATTATTGAAATATGAGGTCTTCTTATAGCCATTTTATCTTTTGCTTTCTGGTAGCTCAGTGTTTCCATTGCTTCCTTGTCCTTGTATGTGTGTGTGGATTTTTTTAAAATTTTGGTTGGCTTTTGTGGGTTTTCCCTTTCGGTCCTTCTTGTTTTATGTTTTATAATTTGGTTCTGAATCTTTGGCATGTGGTTACCATTACAGATATGTAAATGATAGTTATATATATGTACAGTTGTCTATTTTCTTCTGTGCATATATTATCTCCAGTCCCCTTTGCGAATTTGTATATTTTAATCCTCCCCTTTTCAGTCATTGTTGTCTCAGTTTGTCCCTATGTATACCGAACATTCATTACTATCTTGCTATAGCAAATCTCTTCTTATTGTTTAAGCTTATAATGCTTTGTTCTTAGTAAGGGTTGCACTCCTCTGCTTCTATCTGCCTGCTAGTTGCCTTACTCATAGTTATGTATTCTTTTTTTGTCATTTCATGTTGGGTGAGCTGACCACTTTTCAGTATTTCCTGTAGTGCAGGCCTTGTAGTGGAGAATTTCCTCAATTTTTGTATATCCAGAAAGGTCTTAATTTCTCCTTCACATTTAAAGGAGATCTTTGCTGGATACATTATTCTTGGCTGGTAGTTTCTTTCATTTAATAGTTTTAATATTTGATTCCATTCCTTTCTGGCTTGTAAGGTTTCTGCTTAGAAGTCTGGCAATAATCTAATGGGTTTTCTTTATAGGTTACTGTCCTCTTTTTCCTGTTTGCCCAGAGAATTGTCTTTGTCATTGATTTTTGATAATTTTAATACAATATCTTGGGAAAGGTCTTTTGGAGTTGAGATAATTGGGCATTTTGTTGACTTCTTGAATTCCAAGCTCCAAATCATTCCTTAGATTTGGAAAATTTTCATCAACTATTTGTCTGAAAATGCTTTCTAATCTCTGCTCTTTTTCTTCCCCTTCGAGAATGCCCATTATTCTTATGTTTGCTCTTCTGATGGTATCAGCTAGTTCTTGTATTTCTCTTTCATTATTTTTAATTCTTTGGTTTCTCTCTTCTTCCTTCTGATTTATTTCTTGATTTCTGTCATTGATATCACTGATCCTTTCCTTCATTTGGTCAACTCTATTTCCCAAACTTGCTATTTCATTTTCAACTCTTGCAGTGTGGTCTTCATCTCCAGAAGTTCTAGTCTGTTCTTTTTGAGGGCTTCAATCTCCTTGCTAAGGAATTCATTCTGCTCATCTAGTTGTTTTTTCATTTCTTGAAGTTGTTGTTATGATTCATTTTGAATCTCTTTGAGTTTTTTCAGAAGTACCATCCTGAATTCTCTGTCATTTAAGTCACATATTTCTATGTCTGTAAGCTTATTTTCTGGAGATTTTTCTCTTTCTCTCTGAGATGTCTCATTGCCTTGGTTGTTCATGGTGTTTAATGGACTATTTCTCCACCTGGGCATTAATGGAAGCGTGTTCTGCTTTTTTTTTTTTCCAGAAAGAACATTTATTATATAATGGTCTCTTTTTAGCCTGCTGCAAAGAAGCTGTGTTTATTTTGGTTTCCTGTAGGTGGTGTCCAAACCTCTTGGATCTCTGCTTTATGTAAAGTCTCAATAATGTCTTTTTTTTTCTTTATAGATGTTTAATTATGCTCGCTACCTTCAGTGTCAGTTCCTGTCAGTGCTAGCAACAGTTTCGGTAGCATTTGCTCAGATTCCCTGGGCCTCCGCGGTTTTTGATCCTGCAAGATATGGAGGGACATGCCCTTGGGTTGGAGGAATGGGTTTGTGGCTAAGCCTCTCATTTTGCAACTGTAGGTGGTAATAATCAGTTGTTGCTTCTCTGCTGTCCCCACTTCTTTACGTTCTGTCCTGATCCCTGTGCACTGGCTGCTGAATGGAGTTCACAGCTCTCTCAGGCAGGGCTGTTCAGGGATCTGGCCTCACCTTCTCCCCTCCCTCTCCTCCTACAGGCAGCTCTGGCTGCCGGAGGCACCTTCTTTGTTTCTCCCAGTCTACTGCCCAACTCTCAGGGTTCTGGCCTGTCATAGCTCTTATGCACAGATTCCTCACTCACTTGCTTGTGTGCAGGTTGGGTGTTTTTTGTTGAGTTTAGATGTCCAATTGATTGCTGTTTCCAAGGAGATGTCTGGGGACAGCTCTCACTCCGCCATGCTTCTGACATCACACTTGACTAAGTCTATGTGTATACTTTTTTCTTAAACTATTTTCTGCTGCTCACTTTTTGAAAGCATAAGGAAACACCATTTATAATATAAATAATGGAAGTTATGAGATGTCTCATGGACAAAGCAGGGGAATGTATTTTATGATGTTTTATTCTTCCCTCTCCTCCTTAACTCTCTCTTTTTCTCTCTTCCTTTTATTTATTTATTTATTTTTTTGCTGCATTGATTCTGAATAAACCCTGTTTTGCCTTTATTTCCTAAGTAACTAGACCATTCTAGACCTCCTTTACTATATAGATTATCTGTATTTTGTTCTGGATATTAATGCCTAACTGCTATAAAATAAGAAGATTACCCATATGAAACAACATAAAGTATTTTTTTTTAAAAAATACTGTTTTTAATATAAAATCTAACAGATATAGGAAATTCCATAAAACAAATGTATAGGTTAATCAGTTTCTATGAGGCAAACAACCTTATAACCACCACCTAGGTAAAAAAACAGAATTTCATCATCCACTCATCTTTCTCAAAAACACATCTCTCTCTTCAAAACTAATCACAGTGTTGACCTTTTATGATAATTGCTTCTTTAGTTTTTAGCATTGTATCACCCAACTGTTTATTTGTAAGCAGTAGTTTCATTGTTTCCCCTTCCCCACAAGACTCTTTATACTAGATACTATTCTGTTTTTCTCTGTAATGTATTTGTTGAAGAAATGGTACCTTTTGTCTTCTAGAGTCTCCCACACTTTTGATTTTGCTTGATGGCATCCTCTATTGTAGTTTAATATATTGCTCTGTCCTGAATTTCCTGCAAATTGGTAGTTGGTTCTACAGCTAGATCAATTTTTTTTCCCTTTAGCTTCATAGCTGGTGGTGTGTTCATTTGGAGGTACATAATGCTTGGTTGCCTCTCTTTTCTGTGATGTTAGTTGCCATTATTGATCAGTGTCATCAGTCTTTATGTTGAAAATGTCTCCCCAAAGATTTTGGTTGTTAGAAGCTTATTCTATAAAATAAGGAGGACCTGTGGGAATAATATCCCCTGAGTTTTCACATGTTGGTAAATCTGTGGCACTTTTATTTGAAAATCAGGCTGTATATAAAATATTTGGTTCACAATTTCTTTTCTTGTGTATATCAAATATGTTATTCCATTTTCTGCTGGCATTGTGATTTGTTGTCAGAGTCTGACAGTAATCTGGTTTTCTTTATTTTATTAGTTATTTTGGTCTTTTTGCTGATTTATTTCTGTGTTGGTTGCTTTGTTTGGGTCAAGTTTCTTAAACCCTACCTCTCTTCTGTTTCCAAACACTGGTCTATTTTCATTGAATCAAATTTGTTCATCTAGGTACAATTCTTTCCCAGAGGAATCCTTACATTCTAGTATAATATACTTCCCAGGCCCACAAACTATCCTGATAATGTTCAAACTGTGCCTGGAACCCCTGTTTTATTCTCCTCGCTCCCTGACACCCACAGTAAATAATTTTTTTCTGTTTATTATATAATCAGTCTGAGTAATTGACATTCCTTTGAGAAAGATCTTACACAATGCCAAGGCATTAAGGAGAGAGAAAGATAGAGCCACATAAGTTGCCATTTTCTTGTTACTACTGTCTCTGTCTGATGACATACAGAGTCCAGTAGAGAGCTGCTGTTCAATGTCTGCTTAGGGCATAGTGATCTTTTATTGTTTTTATTCTACATTTGGGACATTGGTATATTTTATGAGATTTCTTATGGTACCATCTTAAACACATATCCCATGGCCATTTCCTTCCTGGAGTCATGAGCCCTCACTATCCACAGTACCAAGAATCAGAATGTGAGCTTGTACTAGAGGGCTGGATTACTGAATAGAGACCATTTTCAGTTCAACTTTGGGATTCTATGAAGCACATAGGAAATATGGAAATTAAAAGGTTTGAATTATGTGGAACAGACCTTATGGGTAGGATCCAGTGACTAAGATGTGTATGTGGCATTATCATAAATTTTTGAAAATTTATAAGAATACAGGATGTCTAAAATACCACTGAGAAAAGAGATAGTTTGAAGGCGTGTATTTTTTCAATGTATGATGACCATCACAATTATTTTCTCTGTTTTTTTTTTCCTGGTACACTTTCTCTTCCCTCTAGCATCACATGAACTTATGTGGTCACCCAAGGTGGAGACTCCCTAACCAATGTCTACCTGTGCTGCAATATTTTAATGACAGTGCCCTGTATCCTTTGGGCCCAGCTATCTGCTTCTCCTTTGGACACCCTCTTATGTTTTGAAATAAGTTTAGAGAGATCAAAATCCCAGGGTCTCAAGGGAGCCCTTTAGGTACCATTTAACTAGGAATTCCCACACCAAGACTGTCTCCAGGTGTCATACATGTGATAATGGTCACAGCACTCAGGGCAAGGCCAAGGCACTGATGGTAATTTTTTCAACTGTTCTTGTTCATAGATGCTGGACTCTGGACAATGGGAATTGATGGGCCATAATCTTGTGGGAGTCCAAACTTGGTAAAGAAGACAATTGAGATAACTTCATTTGAAACAATTTAACTACAGAGGTGCTGACAGAGCTACCAGCTATCTTATTTTTCAGATTCACTTTCTTATTTCTCTGCAATTTCACAATATTTTCAGTAAAATCTAGTTGAATTGGATCTTCATGAGGATGATGAATCATTCTAGATATTTTTATCCCAGGCACATATAACACTTTCTGTAGTGAACAATTTATATGTTTCCATGATTTGAAGACATTTTAGAAAGTAACACATACACAAAAGCACTTCCACTAACATCCAGAAAAGCAGATGCTTTTCAGTCTTACAGATGAGCCTACATAGCAGGTTAAATGATCAGTCTCCATTAATACACTGGAGCTACCAAGGCAAATCTATAATATGTACTCTCCTATAGAAAACATTTCCCAGGCAAAAGCCATATATCCAGTATTTAGTGCACATTTTATAATCTAGACTTTTGTTTTAGCTTAAAATACATAAAATATTAAATTACATATTATGCATATTATAACAAATCAACCCCCCCCCCATCTTAGTTATTATATGGTAGGAAATACCACACCAGCACTCCACATGCTATACAAAGATATGTAGTCACATTTAATTCTTGGTTATGGTTGTGTTCAATGACTTTTGTTGGGGTAGGCATAGAGTTATACTTTTGTCTCCTAACATTTAACTGTAGCTTTTGAAATGGAATCGTGAGAGATTTAGGATGGTAGTAATTCA
Source organism: Eidolon dupreanum (assembly GCA_028627145.1). NCBI lineage: Eukaryota > Metazoa > Chordata > Mammalia > Chiroptera > Pteropodidae > Eidolon > Eidolon dupreanum. Next base: position 66,820,294 of record CM053505.1, on the reverse strand, counting down.
ACCTCAGAGATAGTTTAAAGGGCTAATGAGTTTACCCTAGGCTCCAAGATGTTATTATCTCTACATCTGGGACAACAGAATAATAAGATAATGGGAGAGGATGATATTTCTTACACATTTTTTTTTAGAAGATATCCAATTGGCTTTATCTATCTATCTATCTATCTATCTATCTATCTATTGGTTAGTTATTCATTTTGATTATTAAGTTGACTCATTATTGTGTACATTCATTTTGAATTAACAAATATATAGGCTTTGTATCCTACCTTTTACAGAGAAGCTATATTTTGAAGTAGCACATCATTGACAGTATGTGTGTTTCTTGGAAACATTATATAACACTCTGGCTAGTATGGACAACATAGCTAAAAACAAACAGCAAAATGGCAAAAATAACATTTATCACATCAGTATCAGTAATTATATTAAATATAAGTGTATTAAACTCTGTAATTAAAGGGTAGAAATTAGTAAAATGGATTAAAAACATGATGCAGCAATATATTATCTATGAGAGACACATGTTGAACAAAGATACAAATAGAATGAAAGATTTTATATATATATATATATATATATATATATATATATATATATATATAACATAGTATATATAGTAAAAAAGGAGAGCTGAGATGACTATATTAATAGCAAACAAAATAGATTTTAAGTCCAAAAATTTGCTAGAGACAAAAATGGTGATGATAATGACAAAAAGAGTCGGTCCATCAAAAAGATGTAACAATTTTAGAGAAGGGGAAAAAACGGCATAGATGAATGAGGCTTTGTTCATCCCTCTGGCAACCAAGGAAAATTGCCCAGGAGCTAGATGAACAAGCCATACAACTTGGGAGAAATCTAAGAAATCACCTTGTAATGGAAGAAGGTAGAACAGGATGAGGACACAAGGCTACCTGGTCTGGAGCAGCTGAGTGAGACGGAGGCTGCGGCAGAGGTAGTTGCAGATGCCTCTTAAAGGGGTCACGTCTGTAAACGGACTTCTGTGGAGACAGCCCTGCTTGCTTTAAGCACCCGTGCCAGTAAGGCTGTGCAGGGACTTACAGGATGACACTGAGTTGTCAGAGTGAGGGCCATGGCAAGGCTCTCCCCACCCCCACCTCCCCAGAAGAGCCCAGTGGTATCCATTGTTCCTCTGTTGAACCCTCTTTCTCCCAGTGTGTGGACAAAGAGCCATCATAGTAGCAATGTCATCAAACTGGATAACAGAGGTTGCTTTGCCCAGAGGATTCCCTGAAACTCTGCCTCTTCCAGCTCAGGGCCCCACCCAAGCCACATCCAGGTGTATCCTCAGTGAGTCAGGAGCTCCTTGCTGAGCAGCGCTAAGACCCACACTGGTGGCAGCTGGCCTTGGTTTCTGGTGTGGATTTTTGTGACCACTATAAGTACAGCATCTATGGTTTGCTTGCTAAATCTTAACAGGTGCTCCTGGAGGGCACAGGCTTGGGCTAAATTTGGTCTAAAGCTGAACCCCTCCTTGGACTGTGCCACTGGACATCTACTTCACAAATCCACTCTAATAAGACAGGGAGACTTAGGAGCTGTGCTCAGTACATAGAAACAGACACAGAAAGGCAGCCAAATCAGAAGACAAAGAAGCAGAAACCATATGAGGGAACAGAACAGAGATCCAGAAATAATGTAGTCAAGTAATCTAACAGATACAGAGTTCAAAACATGGTTTGCTCAATGAACTTATGGAAATGGTAGATGAATTCAGTGAAAACTTCAACAAAGAAATAAAAACTATAAAAAAGGAAATGAAAATTATAAAAGGGAACCAGTCTGAAATGAAGAACACATCTGAGATAATTAAATGAAATAAACAAAAAAAATAAACAAAGTGAATAAAGAAGAGGATCAAGTGTCCTATATAAAGGATGGGAAAGCCAAGGACATTCAGTCAGAATGGCAAGAAAAAGAAGCCAAGACTATAATAATAATCTAAGAGGCCTATAGGACACTATTAAAGGTAAAAATATCCATGTCATTGGGATACCTGAGGAAAAACAAGATGTTGAACAGCTATTTGAAGAAATAATGATGGAAAACTTTCCTAACCTGGTGAAGGAAATAGACATAAAACCCCAGGAAGCTCAGAGTCCCCAAAACCAGGAACCCAAAGAGGCCCACACCAAGACACATCAGAATTAAAATGCCAAAGTTTAAATACAAAGAGAGAATCTTAAAAGTAGCTGGAAAAAAGCAGTTAGTTACCTACAAGAGAGCACCCATAAGACTGGCAGCTAATTTCTCAAAAGAAACTATGCAGGACAGAGGACTTGGCACAAAATATTCAACATGATGAAAACCCATGATCTACAACCAAGAATACTTTATCCAGCAAAGTTGTCATTTAGAGTTGAAGAACAGATAAACAGCTTCCAAGATAAAAATAAGCTAAAGGAATTTATCACCACCAAGCCAGCATTACAGGAAATGTTGGAGAGACTTCTTTAAGAAGAAAAACTAGGTATCAAAAACAGGAATAAAGAATGGTAACAACTACATTCCTATCTACAAGTATCCCAAATAGAGAAGAATTAAGTGCTCCAACCAAAAGATAGAGTAGCTGAATGGATAAGAAAATAAGATTCTTACACATGTTGCCTACAAGAGACTCACTTCAGATTAACAGACGTACGTGGACTAAAAGGAAGGGGATAGAAAGAGATATTGCCTTGATGGACCTAGAGGATATTGCATTGACTGAAATGGGTCGGAATCAACAACAACAATAGCGGAAATAAACTCGTAATACAGAGAATATTTTGAGGGATACTAGATGGGAGGGGGCTGTGGGGGGTGAAGGGGGCAAAATGATTGAGAGGTGCAGGGGTATGGTTGCAGAGTAGACATGGGGATGTAGAGTATAGATAGGAAAGATGGTTAATAATGTTGGAAAGAATATGTGCGGGGAGGAGCGTGCTACATTTGGTGGGGTGAGCACTTTGCGAGTTATGTGGATCTCTGATCAATATGCTGTACAGCTGAGGCTGATGTGTTTTATACCAACTATAACTGAATAAAAAATTCATTGAATTGTACAATGTAAATGCAGGCAACTAGTTGTCTATGATATTTCCAATAAAGACAAAAAATGATGTAACAAATTTAAATATATATGCCCTACAAAATGTATGGAAATACATGAAGGAACATTCTCAGAACTGGAGGAAGAAATAGACAATAGAACAATGGTTGTGAGACATTTAATATCATCTTTTCAAAAATGGCTAGAACAACTGAAAAGATGATGAACAAGAAAGCAGAAGATTTGAACAATACTATAAAACAAGTTAACAGACACCTATAGAACACTCCTCCTGACAAACAGTTTGATGCATACTTCTGGAAGATTATATTAAACATTCTTTAGGATAAACTATATGTTAGGCTATAATACAAATTTTAATAAATTTAAGAGAATTAAAATCATGTAATGTATGTATTATGACCATAGTGGAATTCAATTAGAAATCAATAACAGAAGAAAATGGACATATATGTAGAAATTAAACAACAAACTCCTAAATAACCAAAGGATCAAAGAGGAAATCAATCATTTGAAAAAATAGAAAACACATTGAGATGGTTGAAAATTAAAACACAACATTATAAAACTTATAGGATGACATAAAAGTAGCACTGAGAGGTAAATTTATAGTTAAAAATGTATGTATTAAAAATAAGAAAACTTTCAAATCAATAACCAAATCTTTCACCTTAATAAACTAGAACAAAGAAAGCAAAGTAGATCCAAAGCAAGCAATGCAAAGAGATAATAAATATTAGAGTGGAAGTAAGTGTAATAAAAAATTTAAAAATAATAATAAACAAAATAAAAATTTGTTTCTTTGAAAATATTAACAAAATTGATAACTTTAGCCTAACTGATCAAGAAAAAAAGGGAGAAAACTCAAATTACTAAATCAGGAATTAAAGAGAGTATATTATTAACATCCTTATAGAAATAGAAAGGAAAATAAAATATGAACAATTACATGTCAACAAATTAGATTACCTGATTGAAAAGGGCAAATTCTTAGTAAGACATGAAATACCAAGACTATCTCAAGAAGAAATAGAAAATCATAATGGAACTATAAATAATAAAAAATGAAATTAGTAATAAAATGGAAAGTTCAGGGCTGTATAGTTTCCCAGATAAATTCTATCAAAAATTTCAAGGAAAATTAGTTACATTTTTTTTCAAAAGAACTTCCAAAAAATAAAAGAGAGAGAACACCTCCCGAGTCATTTGATGAGGCCAGTATTCCATTGACACTAAACCAGACAAAGATATCACAGGAAGAGTAAACTAAAGATGAAAAAACAGTATAAATATGGATACAAAAATTCTAAGCAAAATACAAACAGACAAAATCCAGCAACATATAAAAAAGATTATACAACATGCCCAGGTATGTTTTATCCCAGGAAAGCGAGATTGGTTCAACATATGAAAATCAATTAATGTCATAAAAGATATGTATAGAATAAGTGGAAAAACACATGATTATCTAAATAGATTAAAAAAGTATTTAACAAAATCCAAAATCCTTTTTTAATAAAAAGCAATCAACAAAGTAGAAATAAAAGAAAACTTCCTCAACTTAATAAAGGACGTACACAAAACTCACAGCTAATATCATACTTAATGGTGAAGGACTGAAACTTTCCTTTGAGATCAGAAAAAAGAAAAGGATATCTGCTCTCATGAACTCTATTCTTCATTGTACTCCAGGTTTTAGTCAGGGTCATTATGCAACACTGACAAAAAATAAGTAAAAGATATCTAAATTAGAAAAGTAGAAATAAAGTAACCTCCATTTACAGTTGACATGATCTTGCAAATGAAAAATTCTGAGGAATCCACACAAAAAAAATACTTCAGAGTTCAGCAATGTTACAGGATATAAGACCAATACATAAAATCTATTTTATTTCATGGGATTCATGAAGAAAAATCCAAGATGATATTTTAAAAATTATATTTAAATACATGAAAAATAATAAAATACATTTAAGAAAAAGATTACATTTAAGAAAAGAACTGTAAAACTTGTATACAGAAAAAGGCAAAGTATCATTAAAAGAAATTAAATATCTCAACAAATGGTGTTGGAAAAACTGGACAGATACATGAGAAAAAAATAAAAAGAAATTGGACCACTTTCTTACATCACATACAAGAACAAACTCAAAATGTATTAGATTTAAATGTAAGAGCTGAAAACATAAAACTCCTAGAAGAAAATAGGCAGTGAACTCTCTGACACTGCTCTTAGTAATATTTTTTTCTTATACATATTCTCAGGCAAGAGAAATGAAAGAAAACAAATAAACAAATGGGACTACATCAAACTAAAAAAGTTTTTGCATAGCAAAGGAAACAATCAACAAAATGAAAAGACTACCTACTGAATGGGAGAAGATATTTACCTATGATATATGTGATAAGGAGCTAATATTAATAATTTATAAAGAACTCATATAACTCAAAACCAAAAAAAAAAAAAAAAAACAAACAATCCAATAAAAAAAAGAGCAGAGGACCTGAATAGACATTTTTCCAAAGAGGACATACTAATGGCCAATAGACATATGAAAAGATGCTCAAGGTCACTAATCATTAGAGAAATGCAAATTAAAACCTCAATGAGATATCACCTCACATCTGTCAGAATGGCTATGATTGATAAGTCAAAAAACAAGTGTTTGTGAGGATGTGGAGAAAAGGGAAGGCTCGTGCACTGTTTGTGGGATTGCAAATTAATGCAATCACTATGGAAAACAGATTGGAGATTCATCAAAAAATTAAAAATAGAACAACCTATGACCCAGTAATTCCACTTCTGGGTATTTATCCAAAGAAAACCAAAATACTACTTTGAAGGGACATATGCATCCATATGTTCATTGCAGCATTATTTACAATATCCAGTATATGGAGACAACTTGGGTGTCCATTGATGTATGAACAGATAAAGAAGAGGTGCTACATATATACAATGAAATATTACTTAGTCATATGATAAATGAATGAATGAATGAATGAATAAAATCTTTATATCTGCAACAACATGGATAGACCTAGAAGGCATTGCATTGAGTAGAGTAAGTCAGATAGAGAAAAACAAATGCCATATGATTTCATTTACATGTGAAATCTAAATAACAAAATAAACAGTAAAATAGAAGCAAACATATACAAAGAACATTTTGAGGATTACCAGATGGGAGGGTGTTGGGGGAGGGTGAAAAAGGGACAAGGGATTAAGAAGAACAAATTGGTAGTTCCAAAATAGTCATGAAGATGTAAAAGATAGCATAAGAAATATAGTCAGTAATTTTGTGATAACTATGCACAGTGTCAGATGAGTACTAGATTTATCGGGATGATCACTTCATGAATTTCATAGATGCCTAATCATTATGTTGTACACCAGAAAATAATATAATATTTTATGCCAATTATAATTAAAATTAAAAAGTATTATAAAAATTAAATAAAGAATACAATAGTGGAAATAAAAAGCACATCAGAAGAAATCAACAGTAGATTAGATGAAGCAGAGAACTGAATCAGCAATTTAAAAGATAAGGTAGCAGAAAACACCCAATCAGATCAGCAATAAGAAAGAAGGATCCAAAAAAATGAGGCTAGTTTAAGGGGGTCTCTGTGACAACATTAAGCATACCAACATTTATATCATAGAGCAACCAGAAGGAAAAGAGGAACAGCAAAGAATTGAAAACTTATTTAAAGAAATATTGATGGAAAATACCCTAACCTGGTGAAGGAAATAGACACACAAACCCAGGAAGCACTGAGAGTTCCAAACTAGGTTAACCCAAAGAAGCTCACAAAAAGACACATGATCATTAAAAAAAGACAAAAGTAAAAGACAAAGAGAGAATCTGAAAAGCAGGTAGAGAAAAGCAGTTAGTTACCTAGAGGAAGCTTCCATAAGGCTGTTGGCTGATTTCTCAACAGAAACTTTACAGACCAGAAGGGATTGGCAACAAAACATTCAAAGTGATGAAAAGCAAGGACCTACAACCAAGATTATTCTAACCACCAAAGCTATCATTTAGAATTAAAGGACAGATAAATAACTTCTCAGACAAGGAAAAGCTGAAGGAGTTCATCAACACCAAATGAGTATTACAAGAAATGTTAGAGAGACTTCTTTAAGAAGAAATAGAAGAAGAAAGATTTTAAAAATATGAAAAATAAAGAGTGATGTCAGAAATATGCAGAGTATGAGATGTCTCCAGATCGCTTGCCTTGAAAAAACAATAAGGTAAACTTCTAACACTCAACAAAAAACATTCACCTGCACACCACCACTTCTGAGCATGGGATCTGCAAATAAAAGCTAACATAGATCAGAACCCTGGAATTTGGGCAATAGACTAGGAAAAACAAAGAAGATGCCTCATGCAGCCAGAGATGCCTGCAAAAGGAGGGGGAGGGGAGACAGTGCAGCAGGTTTCCTGAACAGCCCTGCTTGAGAGAGCTGTGAGCTCCACACAGAGGCAGTGCACAGAGATCAGGGCAGAAAGTAGAGAGGTGGGGACAACAAAGAAGCAACAGCTGATTATTACCAGCCACAGCAAAATGCAAGACTGAGCCTCAGCCCCTATCCCCCAACGCAGAGGGGATCTCCACCCATATCCTTCAAGACCGAAAACTGCGGAGCCCCAGGAAAATCTGAGCAAAGGCAACTGAAAGTGTCGCTAACACTGACAGCAACTGAGGTAGAGGGTAGTGAGCGTGATCAAATGTTTATGAGAAAAAGTGCATTATTAAGACTTTATATAAAGCAAGGATCCAAGAGACTTAGACACTACCTACTGGAAACCAAAGATAAAATGCCTTCTTTGCAAGAGCCTAAAGAGAGACCATTATATAATAGATCTTCTTTCTGGAAAAAAACAGAATACACTGCCATTAATACCCAGGTGGAGAAATAGTCCATTAAACACCATAAACAACCAAGGTGACAAGACATCTCAGAAAGAAAGAGAAAAATTTCCAGAAAATAAGCTTACAGACATAGAAATATGAGACTTAAATGACAGGATTCAGGATGGTAATTCTGAAAAAAACTAAGTAAATTCTGAAATGATTCATATCAACAATTTTGGGAATTAAAAAAAAAAAACTAGATGAGCAGAATGAGTTCTTTAGCAAGGAGATTGGAACCCTCAAAAAGAACAGACTAGAACTTCTGGAGATTAAAAACACATTGCAAGAATTGCAAAATGAAATAACAAGCTTGGGAAATAGAGTTGACCAAATGGAGGAAAGGATTGGTGATATAGATGACAGAAATCGAGAAATAAACCAGAAGGAAGAAGAGAGAAACCAAAGAATGAAAAATAATGAAAGAAAAATACAAGAACTAGCTGATACCATCAGGAGAGGAAACATAAGAATAATGGGCATTCTCGAAGGGAAGGAAAAAGAACAGAGATTAGAAAGCATTTTCAGACAAAGAGTTGATGAGATTTTCCAAACCTAAGGAATGAGCTGGAGATTGGAATTCAAGAATTCAACAGAATACCCAATTATCTCAACCCAAAAAGGCCTTCTTCAAGACACATTGTATTAAAATTATCAAAAATCAATGACAAAGAATGAATTCTCAGGGCAGCCAAGGAAAAGAAGCCTATAAAGGAAAATCCATTAGATTATCATTGGACATCTTGGCACAAACCTTACAAGCCAGAAAGAAATAGAGTCAAATATTCAAATTATTAAATGAAAGAAACTACCAGCCAAGACTAATGTATCCAGTAAAGCTCTCCTTTGGATAGGAAGGAGAAATAAAGACCTTTCTAGATGTACAAAAATTGAGGGAATTATCCAGTACATGGCCTGCATTACAAGAAATACTGAAAAGGGTCAGCTCACCTAAAAAAAATGACAAAAAAATACATAATTAGAAATAAGGCAACAACCAGGCAGATAGAAGTAAAGAAGTACAACCCTAATTAAGAACAGGGCATTATAACCTTAAACAATAAGAAGTGATTTGCTATAGCAAGATAATAATGAATTCAGGATAGTACTTCTGGAAAAACTCACTGAGATCCAAAACAATTCATAAAAACAATTCCAAGGATTGAGAAAACTAGATGACCAGAATGAGTTCAGCATACATAGGAACAAATTGAGACAACAACAACAGAAAAGGGGAGGATTCAAAGATCCAAATTTGCAAAGGGGAATAGAGATAAGGCCGGCATAGAAGAAAATGGACTACTATGTATATATATATATATATATATATATATATATATATATAGATAGATATATAGATAGATATATATATATACACATATACACATACACACATACATACACACACACACATACACACACACACACACACACACACACACATATATATATATATATATATATATATATATATATATATAAAACTATCCTCTACATATTCATAATGGTAACCACATGCCAAAGATTCAGAACTGAAGTATAAAACATAAAACAAAAAGAATCAAAGAGAAAAGCCACAAAACACAACCAAAATTAAAAAAAAAACACACACACACAAGACAATAAAACAATGGAAACATGAACTACCGGAAAGCAAAACATAAAATTGCTATAGGAAACCTCATATTTCAATAATCACCCTAAATGTAAATGAATTGAACTTATCAATAAAAAGGCACACAGCTGTAGAATGGATCAAAAAAACAAAATTCAACCATTTGCTGCCTCCAGGAGAAACATCTCAGCTGCAATGACATATATAGACTCCAAGTGAAAGGGTGGAAAATTATATTTCAAGCAAATGGCATTCAAGAAAAGTGGGAGTAGCAGTACTAACATCGGCTGTAATAGACATCAAAATAAAAAGGTAAAGACAGATACTGAAGAACATCTTATAATGATAATGGGAATTATACACCAAGAAGACATAATACTTATTAATATCTATGTTCCCAATCAGGGAACCATAAATTATAAAAAGCAATTAATAACAAAAATAAAGGAAGAAATAGACTAAAACACTATCTTAGTAGGGGACATAAAAATCCCACTACCCAATATGGACAGATCATCCAAGCAGAGAATCAATAATAAAATAACAACCTTAAATGACACATTAGATTGACTGAACATAACTGACATTTACAGAGCCTTCCATTCCCAAACAGCCCCTTATATATTATATGTACATGGAACATTCTCAAGGATTGGCTACATACTGGGACATAGATATAGTCTCAACAAATATAAGAGGGTTGAAATCATACCAACCATATTCTTCGATCATAATTATTTGAAACTGGAGATCACCTGTAAAAATAAAGTGGGAAGAACCACAAATACATGGAGATTAAACAGCATGCTACCGAGAAATGACTGGGTCAGAGAAGAAATAAAAAGAGAGATCAAGAGATACATAGAAAGAAATGATAATGATAGAACAACATATCAAAACTTTTGGGACATGACAAAAGTGGTAATAAGAGGAAAGTTCATATCATTACAGGCCTATCTCAAAAAACTAGACTCAGTCCATATAAATAACCTAATGCTTCATCACACCCACAAAAAAAAAAAAAACTAGAAAAGGAAGAAAAATTAAGTCTAAAGTCAGCAAAAAGAAAAAAGTAATCAAAACTAGAGCAGAATTAAGTGAAATTGAAAACTAAACAAAACAAAACAAAAACAATAGAAAAAGTAAATGCAACAAAGAGCTGGTTCTTCAAGAAAGTTAATAAAGTTCACAAATCCATGGCTAGACTCATTAAAGAAAAAAGAGAAAGGACACAAATAAACAAAATCAGGGGTTAAAGAGGAGAAATGATGACAGACACTGCAGAAATACAAAGAATCATACAAGAATATTATAAAACATGTATGTAGCACCAAATTTAATAACCTAGAAGAAATGGATAAGTATTTAGAAAGATGCAAACTCCCTAGACTGAATTATGAAGAACTGGAAAATCTAAATAGAGCAATCAATAGTATGAAAATTGAAACACTCATCAAAAACCTACCAAAAAGTAAAAGTCCAGGACAAGATGGCTTCACCAGAGAATTCTATCAAGCATTGAAAGAAGATTTAATACCTATTCTCCTCAAACTCTTTCAAAAAAACTCTAAAGACTCTACAAGAACACTACTAGAAACAATAAGCAAATAAAGTTAAGTTTCTGGATACAAAATCAATGTTCAAAATTCCATAACACTTCTACACTCTAATAATAAAGTATTAGAAAATGAAGTAGAAAATAATTTCTTTTGCAATTGCAACAAAAAGAATAAATACCTAGGAATAAATTAACAAAAGAAATGAAGGACCTATGTAATGAAAATTATAAGACCCTATTAAAAGAAATTGAAGAAGATACAAAAAATGGAAAGATATTCCGTGTTCTTGGATTGGAAGAATCAACAGTTAAAATTACCTCATTACTAAAGCATTATACAGATTTAATACAATCCCCATCAAAATCCCATTAGCATTTTTAAAAGAAATAGAACAAAAAATCATCAGATCTGTAGGGAAGCACAAAATAACCTGAATTAACAAAGCCATCCTGAAAAAAAGAATGAGGCTGGAGGCATCACCCTGCCCAACTTCCAATTATACTACAAAGCGACAATGATCAAAATGGCATGGTATTGGCAGAAACAGGCACAGAGACCCATTTAACAGGATCGAGAATCCAGAAGTAAATCCATGTATATATGGCAAATAGTTTTCGCCAAAGGAGACAAAAATACACAGTGGAGAAAGGAAAGCCTCTTCAATAACTGGTGCTAGGTGAACTTGAAAGCCACCTGTAAAAAGATGAAAGTAGACTGTTGTCTATCATCACACGCTAAAATTAACTCAAAATGGATTAAGAACATTAATATAAGTCCTAAAACAATAAAATGCATAGAAGAAAACATAGGAACTAAACTCATAGACCTTAGACTTAAAGAGAATTTTGTGAATTTTACCTCAAAAATATGGGAAGGAAAAGCAAAATAAATGAATTGGACTACATCAAACTAAAAATCTTCTGCACTGCACAAGAAACCATCAACAAGGTAAAGAAACAACCATTTAAATGGGAAAATATATTTGCAAGCAATCCCTCTGATTATGGCCTAATATTCAATATATACAAAGAATTCAAACAGCTCAATAATCACAAAATAACAAGTAATCCATTTAAAAAATGGGTAGAGGACCTGAACAGCCATTTCTCCCAAGGTGATGTACAAATGGCCAACAAACATATGAAAAGATGCTCCACATTTTTAGCTATTAGGGAAATGCAAATCAAAACTACAATGAGATACCATCTCACACCTGTTAGAATAGCTGTTATTAACAGAAGTAATAACAAGTGTTGGAGAGGATGCAGTGAAAAAATGAACCCTTACACATTGCTGGTGGGACTGCAAATTTTTACAGCCACTATGGAAAACAGTATGGAGTTTCCTCAAAAATCTAAGAATTGATTTACTATATGATCCAACTATTCCTCTACTGGATATTTACCCCAAAGGCTTAAAAACTCATATCTGAAAAGATATTTGCATACCAATGTTCATAGCAGCATTATTCACAGTGGCCAGGACATGGAAGCAACTGATGTGCCCTACTATATATGTTTGGATTAAGACGCTGTGGTACATATATACAATAGAATATTACTCAGCCACAAGAAGAGATGAAAGATTGTCATTTGTGACAACATGGATGTACCTTGAGGTAATCATGCTAAGTGAAATAAGCCAGACAGAAAAAGTTTAAAGCCACATGATATCACTTATACATGGGATATAAACCTAAAAGCAAAAATCACACAGGACAAATAAACAGTGACTCATGGACATGGACAATAGACTAGTGGTTACTAGAGAGTAGAGTTGGAGGGGGAAAGAGGGAGGTAGGTGTGGTAAAGGGGTCCAATATGTTGTGACAGAAAGAAATCTAACTATGTGTGGTGAACACACAATACAATAGATAGATGCCTTACTGTTGAATTGTACATCTGAAACTTACTGGATTTTGTTAACCACTGTCACCATAATAAATATAAATTAATAAAAAGAAGTTATGTTTCATATATACAATGGAATATTACTCAGCAATTAAAAAAATAAAATCCTACCAATTGCAATGACACGGATGCACCTCGTGGTTATTATGCTGAGTGAAATAAGTCAGACAGAGAAAGATAAATACCACATGATTTCACTTAGATGTGGAATGTAGGGAACAAAAAGAATAAACTAATCAAAAACAGACTCACAAACATAGAGGACAACCTTGGGACAGCCAGGGAGAAGGTGGTTTGGTTGGCTGGCAGTTTGGGGTGAAGGGTAAAGAAATAAAAATTAGTAGTTTATAGATGTTCATGGGGATGTGGAGCATAGCATAGGAAATTCAATTAGCATTAATGTAAAGGCTAAGTGGAGAGCCAGAGAAGAGAAAGAGCAATTGGGGGACTGCTTTAGAAACTATATAAATGTCTAACTGATGTACTGTATACTTAAAACGAATAAAATAAAATACAAAAATATTAATAATAAATGATCATAACTACATATCTATCAACAATTACTTTAAATGCAGTAAAGGTTCTGGATACAAAATGTTCTGATCAATAGATAAAGTGGCTGAATAGATAAGAAAACAAGATATTTACATATACTCCCTACAAGAAGCTCACTTCAGATCAAAAGACACACAAAGACTTAGAGTAGAGGAATGGTAAACAATATTTCACAAAAATGAAAATGAAAATGAAAATAAAAAAGCTGGAATAGTAATACTTATACCAGAAAAAATAGACTTTAAAACAAGGCTATAGCAAGAGATTAAGAAGGACCCAGTAATCCCACTTCTGGGTATTTATCTGAAGGAATCCAAAACACTACTTCAAAGGGACATGTGAATCTATATGTTCATTACAGTATTATTTACAGTAGCCAAGATATGGAGACAACCTGGGTTTTGATCAGTGGGTAAATAGGAAAAGAAGAGGTAGTATATATACAATGGAATATTACAGAGTTATAAAAATGAATAAAATTTGCCATCTGTTACAACATGTATGGATCTAGAGGGTATTGTGCTGAGTGGACTAAGTTAGAGAAAGACAAACATCATTGTGCAAACTTTAGAACCGAATAAACAAACAAACAGAAATAAGATCACGGACAATGAACATTTTGATGGTTGACAGATTGGGGAGTGGTGGGTGTGGGTGAAATGGGAAGAGGATTAAGAGATATAAATTGGTGGTTACAAAATTCTCATGGAGATACAGAGTATAACATGAGGAATATAGTCAGTAGTATTACAGTAACTTATGTATCATGTCTGATGGGTACTGGATTTACTGGAGAGATCATTTTGTAAGATATATAATGTGTAATCTGTGTTGTATACCTGAAACTAATATAACATTGTATGTCAACTATAAGTGAAAAAATAAAAATGTAAAAACTAAAAAAAGAAATTAAATATCTAAATAGATGGCTAGACTCTCTATGCTCATAGATTGGAAGATTTAGTATTTTTTAACATGGCAACATACCCTAACTTAATCTATAATTTCAACACAATCACTATCAAAATCCCAGTGCCTTTTTCATAAGGATTAAGAAGCTGGTCTCATAATTTACATGGAAATGCCAAAGACCCAGACTAGCCAAAGCAACCTTGGAAAAGAACAGAGATGAATAACTCATACTTTTTTATTTCAAAGTTTATTGCCAAGATACAGTAACCAAGTTAGTGTAGCATTTACATAAAGATGGACATGTACGCCAATGAAATGGAATTGGGAGTCCAGAAATAAAACCACACATCAATAGTTAACTGATTTTTAGCAAGGTTTCTGACACCATACAACTATTCAATAAATGGTTTTGTGACAACAAAAGAAAGAATTTGGACCTCTCTCTCACTTCACATCATATATAAAAACTATCTCAAAAAATTAACTCATTGTTGATCGAAGACCTAAATGTAAGTGGTAAAACTATAACACTCAGAAGAAAATTTAGTTGTAAACTATCATGACCTTGGATTGGGCAAGGTTTCTTGCATATAACACCAAAAGCACAAAGTGGAAAAAGAAAAAAAAATGAATGGGACTTTACAAAATTTAAAAACATTTTGCTTCAAAGGAAATCATTAAGCAAATGAAAAGACAATGTACTGAATCAGGGAAAATATTTGCATATCGTGTATTTCTAGGGTGAATTATCCAGAATATAGAGAACACTTACAATTCAATACCAGAAAGAAAACCCAGTTAAAAAGCTGGAAAAAGACATAGAAGTGGACAATAAGCATATAAAATGATATTCAACATCATTAGCTATTAGGCAAATGCAAACCAGAACCACTATGAGATACCATTTTACATCCACTAGGATGGTTATAATAAAAAAATATATAAGAAATTACAGATATTGGTGAGGATGTGGAGGAGCTGGAATTGCTTTTGGAATGTAAAATGGGTTAGCCACTGTGGAAAACAGTCTGGTAGTTCCTCAGAATGTTAAACATACAGTTACCATATTAACCCAGTAATTCCACTCATTAGTATATACACAAGACAAATGAAAACATAAATCTACGGAAAAACTATACAATAGTGTTTAGAACATTATTTATAATAGCTGAAGAGTGGAATCAACCCAAATGTCTATCAAATAGTAAATGGGTTCAAAAAAAATTAGTATATTCATACAATGGAATATTATTCAACCATAAAAAGAATGGATTTCTGAGATAAGCTACAACATGGATAAATCTTGAAAATACTATGCTAAGACAAGCCAGACACAAAAGGCCACATATTATATTTTATTTATATAAAATGTTCAAAATGGCAAATTCATAGAGAAAGAAAGTAGATTAGTGGTAGCCAGGGGCTTGGCTGGAGCAGGGGGTAGTAAGTACTAATGGGTACAGGGTTTCTTCTTGTGTATATGAAAATGTTCTGAAGTGAAATAGTGGTGATTTTTGCAGTCTTGTAACTATACTAAAAATTGCTGAATTGTATACTTTAAAAGGATGAATTTTGTCATATATGAAATATATCTTTTAAAAAATTGGAAAGCAACTAAAATTTTCACTGAGTTGGGCTATCCAATACAGAAGCTACTAGTGACATATAACTAATAAAAGCACCTGAAATGTGGCTATTCTAAATTGCAATGTGCTGTAAGTGTAGAAAACATACACGATTTCAAATTAGGTAAAGTATCTTATTAATAAATTTCGATATTTGATTATATATTAAAATAATAATTGGATTTATTGCTTTAAGTAAAATACATTATTAAAAATAAGTTTACCTTTTTAAATGTGAGTGCTGGAAATTTTTAACTTGCATTTGTGGTTTATATTTTTCATTCTCATTATAATTTTGTAGGCCAGTGCTTCCTTAGAAGGGTAACACACAAAACCCACTATAGTTTTCTTCTGTATCATGATAGTCAACATTGGACCTTATGTTTCAAGTGGCTCATGGAAGGATGCCTGTGGGGTCAGTTTGGAATATTGATTCTTGAGGTGGTGGGTGGGATGCATGGAAAGGAGAGAATGGGGACAATGATGAATACTAGTGATGAAAATGAAAAATAAAAAGAGCTTGGGAATGCAAGATTACTGTTCTTTGGTTTATCGGATAGAATAATATTTAGGAAGTCAAGATTACTAGAAATAAAACATTTGTGGCTACTTGAGATTCCACTTCTCCCAAGCCACAAAGTGCCTGCAGCCCATTGACAAGCTTGGCTCTGGGTTTGAGCAGTTAGCACAGGCAACAAACCTAGGCTAGTGCAGTGAGTACATTTCAAAGAAAACAGTTGTGGACAGACCACTGCTGCCTGTATAAGCTGCAATATCTTTTAAGGGGATTGCAGGGGTTTGTATTGGCCTGACGGACCTTGACTCCCTGAGCTCCTGCCCCATCCAGTACACAAAGTGCCCACTGCATATTGGTAGGCAGCTGCCCCTGCTCTGTGGTAGTTCTTTTAGGCCCAGGGTGGGCTGCGGTTGACCTTGCTATGAGTAGAAACTTGGACAGTGAGCCACAGAGACAGCATATCACCCAGAGGCTCATCCAGTTTCAGAGACTTACAGGCAACTGATAGGCAATATCAGGCCTTGAGGAGCACTGGTCCCTCTGCTAAACTGCCATAGGTCAGGGACGGGGGATAACCAAGATCTGCTTATAGCATTGTCTCTTCCACTTACCTATAGATCCAGCATAGGCAACAACCATCAGTGGATTGCCTTGTAGTTCTCACTGGGCAGCCCTGAACAATCAAAAGCTGTAGCTGAACTTGACCTACAGGGGAACCCCTCCAAAGGGATCACAAAACCAACGTATCTGGAGGCTGGCACCAGACCACAACGGAGCAACTCCTGATGAGTTCAAGTAGTGATACAAATAAAGGGTGGTTGCAACAAGTATACAAGCCTGCTAGGGCAAATCCCACTCAATAGAGTCAGCCCTCACACAACAACTCTTATCCTGAGGGTGAAATCAATTCTCACAATTAGTCAGCCTGAGCATTAATCCCACCCATTGATCTACTAACAACAATAAAGGCTTGGCGACAACAGAAGATCACACACAATCCACACAAAGGCCATGTGCAGAGCTCCCAGACTGAGGGATCAGGGAGTGTGGCCACACAGGATACTTTCCACATTAGGACATCTGGCCAAGGCTAACAGATGAAACAAATATTCCTGACACATAGAAAATAACAAAGAGAGGCTAATAAAATGAGAAAACAAAGAAACATGCCACAAATGAAACAACAAGAGAAAACTCTAGAAAATAAAGTAAGTGAAATGGAGATAAGCAACCTACCAGTCAGAGTTCAAAGTAATGTTTATAAGGATGCTCAAAGAACTTATGTGGAGAATGAAGAAACACAATGAGAGCATAAAAAATGACATAGAAACCATAAAAAAGAACCAGACAGAAATGTGAAATACAATAATGAAAATAAAAAATACACTAGAAGGATTTAACAGTAGATTGGATGAAGTAGAAGATCGAATCAGCAAATTGGAAGACAAGGTAGCTAAATACACCCAATCAGAACAACAAAAAGAAAAAAGAATTTAAAAAAATGACAATAGTTTAAGAGACCTCTGGGACAACATGAAGTATAAAAATATCCAAATCATAGGAGTACCTGAAGAGAAAGAGAGAAACAAGGGATTGAGAATCTATTTGAAGAAATGACAGAAAAATTCTCTAACATAGCTAAGGAATTAGACATACAACTTCAGGAAGCACAAAGAGTTCTAAACAAGAGGA
Organism: Eidolon dupreanum; assembly: GCA_028627145.1. Classification (NCBI taxonomy): domain Eukaryota; kingdom Metazoa; phylum Chordata; class Mammalia; order Chiroptera; family Pteropodidae; genus Eidolon; species Eidolon dupreanum. The sequence goes on along the minus strand of CM053505.1, from coordinate 66,801,913 downwards.
ATTCAGACACACTCACACCAAGACACATCATAATTAAAATGCCAAAGGTCAAAGACAAAGAGAGAATCTCAAAAGCAGCAGGAGAAAGGAAGCTGGTTACTTACAAGGGTACCCCCATAAGAATGTCTGCTAACTTTTGAATAGAAACTTTGCAGTCCAAAAGGGAATGGCAAGAAATATTCAAAGTTATGAAAAACAAGGATCTACAACCATGGATACACTACCCATGGTGTTTGATAAAAATAGAAGATGAGACAAAGAGCTTCCCAGACAGAAAAAAGCTTAAGGAATTCATCACCAACAAGCTGACATTACAAGAAATGTTAAAGGATCTTCTGTGAAAAGAGAAGGGGTAAAAAAGAAAATAGAAATAACAAATATGAATAATAAAATGACAGTATCTATCAGTAATCACTTTAAATGTAAATGGATTAAATGCTTCAATCAAGATATAGGGTAATCAAATGGATAAGAAAACAAGACCCATACATATGCTGTCTACAAGAGACCCACTTCAGATCAAATGACACTCACAGACTGAAAGTAAAGGGGTGGAAAAAGATATTTCACACAAATGGGAATAAAAAAAAAAACAGGGTAGCAGTACTTATATTAGATAAAATAGACTTTAAAACAAAGGCTATAATAAGAGATTTTTAAAAAGGCATTACATAATAATAAAGGAATCAATAAATCGATAGGACATAACCCTAGTAAACATATATACACTCAGTATAGGAGCATTTACATACATAAAGCAATTATTGACCAACACAAAAGGAGAGATCAATTGTAATATACTCATAGTAGGAGACTTTAACACCCCATTGAAACCAATGGACTAATCTTCCAGGTGAAGAATCAACAAGGAAACAATGGGCCTAAAAGATACACTAGAACAGATGAACTCAATATTTTCAGAGAATTTTACCCCAAAGCAGCAAAATATACATTCTTCTCAAGTGTACATGGAACATTTTCAAGGATAGACCACATGTCAGGACACAAATCAAGTCTCGATAAATTTAAAAATATTGAAGTCATATTTCTCTGATCACAATGATATGAAACTACAAATCAACTACAAGAAAAAAAAACTGGAAAATGCACAAACACATGGAGGCTAAATAACATGCTACTAAACAATGGATGGCTTATTAATGAGATCAAGGAAGAAATCAAAAGATACCTAGAGACAAATGAAAATGAAAACACAATGATTCAAAATGTATGGGGCATAGCAAAAGCAGTTCTAAGAAGGAAATTCATGGCAATACAGGCCTACCTCAAGAAGCAAGAAAAAGCTCAAATAAATGATTTAACCTTACACTTAAAAGAACTAGAAAAAGAACAGCAAACAAAGCCCAAAGTGAATAGAAGGAATGAAATAATAAAGATCAGAGTGAAAATAAATTAAATAGAATCTAGAATATCAGTACAAAAGATTAATGAAATCAAGAGCTAGTTCTTTGAAAGGATAAACAGAATTGACAGACCCTTAGCTGAACTCATCAAGGAAAAAAGAGAGAGGACACAAATAAATGAAATCATAAATGAAAGAGGAGAAATAACCATGACATCACAGAAATACAATGGATCATAAGAAAATACTATGAGCAATTATATGCCAACAAATTGGACAATCTGGAAGAAATGGACACATTCCTAGAAACATACAATTTCCCAAAACTCAGTCAAGAAGAAACAGAAAATCTGAACCGACCAATTGCCACCAATGAAATAGAATCAGTAATCAAAAACCTCCCAAAAAACAAAAGTTCTGGACCAGATGACTTCATAAGTGAATTTTACCAAACATTCAAAGAAGAATTATCACCTATTTTTCTCAAACTATTCCAAAAATTTTAAGAAGAGGGAAGGCTCCATAACCCCTTTTATGAAGCCACCATTACCTTGATTCCAAAATCAAAGACATTATGAAAAAAATAAAACTACAGGCCAATATCTCTTCTGAACATTGATGCAAAAATCCTCAACAAAATATTAGCAAACCTAATTCAGTAATACATTAAAAATATCATACACCATGATCAAGTTGGATTTATTCCTGGGATGTAAGATTGGTTCAATATCTGCAAATCAATTAATGTGATACACCACGTTAACAAATCAAAAGATAAAAACCATATGATAACATCAATAGATGGAGAAAAAGTGTTTGACAAAATCCAGCATCCATTTATGATAAAAACTCTCAGCAAAGTGGGAATAGAGGGAACATACCTCAACATAATAAAGGCTATATATAACAAATCTACAATTAACATCACACTCAAAGAGGAAAGACTGAAAGCATTTTCCTTAAGATAGGGAACAAGACAAGGAAGCCCACTTTCACTAGTCCTTTTTTAACATTGTATTGGAAGCCCTAGCCACAGCAATAAGAAAAGAAAGAGAAATAAAAGGCATCCAAATTGGAAAGGAAAAAGTAAAATTCTCGTTATTTGCCAATGACATGATACTATATATAGAGAACCCTAAAGATTCCACCAAAAAACTGTTAGAACTAATCAATGAATTCAGCAAAGTAACAGGTTACAAAATAAATATTCAGAAGTCAGTGTCATTTTTATATACCAATCATGAACTTTCAGAAAGAAAAATTAAGAAAACAATCTCATTTACAATTGCATCGAAAACTATAAAATACCTGGGAAACAAATTTACCAAGAAAGTAGAAGATCTGTTTTCAGAAAACTATAAGTCATTGAAAAAAGAAATTGGAGAAGATAAAAATAAATGGAAGCACATACCGTGTTCATGGGTAGGAATAATCAACATTGTTAAAATGGCCATACTACAAAAAGCAATCTATAGATTCAATACAATCCCTAACAAAATTCCAATGGCATTTTTCAGAGAGCTAGAACAAATAATCCTAAAATTTATATGGAGCCATAAAAAAGAAAAACCGAATAGCTATGGCAATCTTGAGAAAGAAGAACAAAGTTGGAGATATCACACTACCTGATATCAAAGTATACTACTAGGCGACAGTAATCAAAACAGCATGGTATTGGCATAAAAACAGATACATTGATCAATGGAACAAAATAGAGAGCCCAGAAATAAATCCATGCCTATATGCTCACTTAATATATGACAAAGGAGGTAAGAATATACAGTGGGGTAAAGACAGTCTCTTCAATAACTGGTGTTGGGAAAATTGGACAGATACATGCAAAAAAAGAAGTTGGACCATCTTCTTACACCATATACAAGAATAGACTCAAAATGAATTAAAGATTTAAATGTAACACCCGAAACCATAAAACTTTTAGAAAAAAACATAGGCAGTAAACTCTCTGATATTACTAATAGGAATTTCTTTTCAGAAATGTCTCCTCAGGCAAAGGAAAGAAAAGAAAAAAATAAATGAGACTACATCAAACTAAAAAAGTTTTTGCATAACAAAGGAAACCATCAACAAAACAAACAGACAACTGGCTATTTGGGAGAAGTTATTCACTAATGATACATCTGGAAAGGGGTTAATATCCCACATTTATAAAGAACTTACACAACTCAACAACAAAAAATCTAACAATCTATTTAAAAAATGGGCAGAAGGCCTGAACAGATACTTCTCCAAAGAGGAAATACAGATGGCTGATAAACATATGAAAAGATGCTCAAGGTCACTAATCATCAGAGAAATGCAAATTAAATCCACAATGTGATATCACCTCACACCTGTCAGAATGGCTATCATCAATAAATCAAAAAACAGCAAGTGTTGGCGAGGATGTGGAGAAAAGGGGACCCTCATACATTGTTGGTGGGATTACAAATTGGTATAGCCACTATGGAAAACAGTATGGAAGTTCCTCAAAAAATTAAAAATGAATATACCTTTTGACCAGCAATTGCACTTCCGGGTATTTATCCAAAGAAAACCAAAACAATAATTCGTAAAGATCTATGCATATCTATGTTCATGGCAGCGCTATTCACAGTAGTCAAGATATGGAAACAACCTAAATACCCATCAACAGATGATTGGATAAAGAAATTCTGGTTCATATATACAATGGAATATTACTTAGCAATTAAAAAAAAATGAAATCCTACTATTTGCAACAACATGGATGAACCTAGAGGTTATTATGCCGAATTAAATAAGTCAGACAGAGAAAGATAAATGCCATATGATTTCACCTATATGTGGTATCTAAGGAACAAAAAGAACAAACTAATCAAATACAGACTCACTAATATAGTGGACAATTTGGTGACGAACAGAGGGGAGGGGTTTGGGAGGCTGGGAGAATGGGGTGAAGGGTGAAAGAAGTACAAATTAGTAGTTGATAGTTGGGCACGGGGAGCATAACAGAGGGAATACAGTTAGTATTAATATGATGTTTAAGTGGAAGGCCAGAGTAAGGGGGGAGCAATTAGGGAGATCATTTTATGAACATTATAGATGTCTAACCAATGTACTGTATACTTGAAACTAATTTAAATACATGAATTTATATATAAAAAAGTTGTGGCTGGACAATACAATAATTCATTTAGGAAATTCATTTAGAAAATTAATACTCATGAATACATACCAAGCTTGCATTATTTAACTACAACATGCTATACTTTGTTAAAAGAAATCAATGCCTTTCTCTCATTAAAAAAGAGACAGAAATTAATGAAATGTTTGGCTGCCACATTAAATCCTTTTAGGCATTTATACCTCCTAGCAATCAACTGAGAAAGTTTGCTGAGGAAATATTTTTATTTCATCTATGGAAGGTGTCTTATAAGCAGGAAGCTTAGGGATGTAAAGGCTATCCAGAGGAGGCTCAGGTGACCTGATTCAGAATTAGTGCACATTGTTATATAAAGAAGGCAAAAAAGGCAGACATTGGTGAACCTCTAAGCTTTCAGAACCCACAGCACATCACTTAGCAGACCACATGATTTAAAGGGCTATTGATGAAATAGAAAAACTTAAAAATACATTCGAAAATCTGAATTTTAAATAAGTTGTTATTTAAACACTACATAACAAATAGATGTTAGTGAAGACATCTTTAGCTTTTAAAACCCACATAGGTTCTCCTTAGCTGACTGCATAAGTTAGGGGCTATTGTTCAAATAAAAGAAGAAAATCAAAGTAAATTCTAAAGACTTATAGAAGGAAAAAAATGTTTAAAAAGATCAAGAGAAAGTATCTCTTTGATGGATAATAAATAACTCAAGAAGACCATCACTCTTATGTGTAGTTCTAGGATATATAACAGAAGATTGGCAGTTCAAGTGGTTTCTGGAAGCTAGTGGTAGATGGGGGTGGCAAAGAAAGGGGTAAGGCAAAAAGTTCACTCTTACCGTGAATAAAGATCTGAAATGCCAACAGCCTTCTGCAAAGGCAAGCTTCCAGTTAAGAGAGTTCAGATGTTTGACTCATGGTTTAGGGAAGCAGTGTTCTCAGATTAAAATTTTTATGGCTACAAAATTTGAAACCACTTGAAAAATGGTGCTTCAGGTTGTCTCTAGTTAACTGCAAGGTGCATTCTTTTTCATAAGAAAGGAGTTCCTTTCTCTTAATATTAATTAAGAATTTTTTTTTTTAAAAAAAAGCTAAAGGGGCTGCCGTAGGGAACTAACTCAGTCATTTCTAACTCCTAAAAGAAGGTCACCACTGCTTGACCCAGAGGGTCAATGTATCTCTGTTTGAATCTATCACTAAAGATACAAGCTAGAAAAAAAATCATTCTTTCATTTTAAAAGAAAAATAAAACATAAGTAATGAGGGATGGTTGTGGGTTATGACACTCAAACTTGCCAGTCATTTATACCTGCATCTTAATTAATTTTTGTTTCTTGAAGATAAGTTTTTATTTAATGTTTTTGGAAAAGGCTTGAAATAAAAACCTGGTATCGAAAAGAGAAAGAGTAAGACATTCTTGAGACAGAGGAAAGTCAGTTTTACCAGACCAAAAGGAACAGAATGTGCTGCTGTCTTAGAATTACAGAAAATGGTGATATCAGTGAGGACATTTCTAAAGAAGCAACAAGGAAGAAAATGAGCTTACAATGAACAACTCCCACTCATATACACATCCCATATATAGGAAAAATTACCCAAAATGCTTTCATATACAGCCCTTTCAGTCTTATATATTTACATGCATGTGAAACTTAGAAATTTTTTGAAGATACTCTGTGTGTGTGTGTGTGTGTGTGTGTGTGTGTGTGTGTGTGTGTGTGTGTGTGTGTTTCTTTTGGGACAAGGCTGAGAGTAGAATACAAGCAGACAGCAAGAGTAGCATGAAAAAAAAAGAAGGAAGAGTGAGAGAAAGTTGTTGATTAGAGGCTCACTCTGGGGACAGTAAATCACTGTTAATTACAGAGCTTTGATAACATTGGACAGGGAGTCTGCAAGATATGATGACCCATCATGTTTTACCTTGGCTGACTCTAAGACTTAGGAGTTTTTGTCTTAATAAGAAAAACAAACACAAATTTTCAAAAGTAAAGACAAACAAGCAGTATCCTTTTAATAGATAATGCTTGTCACAATTTCCTTTTTTGTGCCAGGATATTTAATAGTAGATTTGTTTTTAGCTTAAGTGGTTCAAGGAAAAAGGCCTTGTGGATTTATCAGGGAATCTGATTTCTGTGGTGGTGGTGGATAAAAGTCAAGAAAGATGGTCAGTCAAGAAACGAGTTTATTTCCTCTGTGGAAGGTGTCTCATAAGTAGGAAGCCTAGGGGTGTAAAGACTGTTCAGAGGAAGCTCAGGTGCACTGTTACATAAAAAAAAATAAATCATCAAGATGAATGCAAAGGGATTTTTGGGAAGTTAAGCTACCTGCTTAGGGTATCCACTTGCTAGAACCAAAGTCAGGGCAGCATAGGACTCTGCTTATAAAAGGGGCAGAATATGTACCCATGTTTTCTCTAACCACAAGGTGTTATCCTGTGTTAAAAGAAAAAAATAATTTCCTCTAAGAAAAATAAAACAGAAATGCAAGTCAAGAAAAATGAGATGACCATACTCAGAACTATTAGGCATTGATTCTTTCAACTGACTAATTTAATTTCTAGAGGTTAAGTTGTTCTTTAGAAGGGGTGAAGCTCAGGATAGGGTTCTGACAATAGGCAAGCTCAAAAGGGAGAAAGCTGACCACAGTAAATTTGGCTTGTTCAAACTAAATAACCATAGCACCTAAAGGGCATCCTCCTTAAACTGCAAAGGGGAAAAACAAACTGCAGAAACAAATATGAAAGAAATACAAAGCATAAAAAAAGAAAGTATCTAAAAATATACTTTAAAAAAATCCACAAAAGCTCTAGAAAACAGCAGATGTCATTTAGAAGAATGAGAACACATGAAGCCCACCAGCCTTGGGTGTGGCATGGTGTCAGGGAACGCATTTATGGCTCAACTGATTTAGGATGTCTTGGAATTGTGTATCAGTTAACATCACTATGTTCTCCACACCAAGCAGATGGAGAGCACATGGTGTCCCATAGCATGATGTGCAACTGTTCTGCCCTTTCTCATTGCCTCTTGAGCTCCTTTCCCCATTAGGATTGTTTTTTGCTATACATTCCAGCTATCACTCCTCTTCATAGTTTCACATGAGACTGTGCCAGATGTACTTGATTCCCATGTGCCTCAATCAGAGTGGAAAAGGGAGAAAATAAGGTGTGTGTGTGTGGGGGGGGGGTTCTTCTCCCAATAAAACATGGGATATCTGCTGATTATTTCATTATCTTTTTTCTCAATATGAAAAAGTCATGAGCTTCATTGTCTTTTTCTACCCTCTATACCAAATTAGTTCACCTGACTGACCACTCATGCCACATACTGTCAGCAACTTAGAACCTTGGAACTTATTCACCAAAGAGGAGTATTTTCTTACCAGTCAGTGTTGACCTAGCAACCTCCAGGCCTCCATTTCAGGTTCTTCTTAGCCTATGCTCAAGGTGAGGGATCTGGTTTTCTATCTTTGGATAGAGGCAAGGGGCTTCCTTTGAGATCCTGAGCTGGTTGAAAAGTGAGGAAAGCCAGTACAAAATACCAAATACCATTGATTTATATGATCATCTCCTCTCTAAAATGATCTTTGCCTCCAAAGCACTCTCACTGCAGCATAGGCCTCTGGCATGCCTCTTCTCAGCATCTTGGCTGACAAGCTATGGCCATGGAAGCTTGAGGTACCTTGTACACTATCTAGGACATGTGTGTCCAACCACATGTATGCCTAGAGGGGAGGACTGTCCAGAAAAAGAAGGTTGGATGAAGTGGGTAGCAATGCACTGTTCTTTCTTTTTTTTTTTTTCCTGGTGACATTGGTTAATGAAATCCAATAAATTTCAGCTGTACACTTTAACGGTAAGGCACATATATATTTGCACAGTGTTTTCACCTCTCATAGTTAGATGTATTTCTGTTACCACATATTTGACCCCATGTACCCCATCTACATACCTCTCATCCCCACCCTCAATCCTCTGGTAACCACTAGTCTATAGTCCATACCCATGAGTCTATCGTGTGATTTTAAACTTTTTCTATACAGCTTATTTCTCTTAGCATGATTGCCTCAAGGTCCATCCAAATTATCGCAAATGGCAGTATTTCATCTCTTCTTATGGCTGAGTAATATTCCATTGTATATATGTACCACAGCTTCTTTAGCCAATCATCTAAGGGCACTTTGGTTGCTTCCATGTCCTAGCCACCATGAATAATGCTGCTATGGACATCTGTGTGCAAATATCATTTCAGATATGAGTTTTCAAGTCTTTGAGGTAAATACCCAGTAGAGATATTGCTGGATCATACGGTAGGTCAATTATTAGTTTTTTGAGGAGCCTCTATACTGTTGTCCATTGTGGCTGTACCAATTTGCAGTCCCATTAGCAGTGTCTAAGGGTTCCCTTTCTCCGTATTCTCTCCAACATTTGTTATTACTTGTCCTGTTGATTTTAGCTATTCTAACAGGTGTGAGATGGTATCTCATTGTGGTTTTGATTTGCATTTCCCTAATAGCTAGCAATGTTAAACAACTTTTCATGTAATTGTTGGCCATTTGCATGTTTTTTTTGGGAGAAGTGTCTGTTCAAGCATTCTGTTCATTTTTTGATTGTATCATTTGTTGTTGTTGTTGTTGTTGTTGTTGTTGTTGTTGTTGTTGTTATTGAGTTGTATGAGTTCTTTGAATATTTTGGATATCAGACCCTTATCGGAGACATTGCTTGAGAACATATTTTCCCATTTGGATGGTTGTCTCTTTACCTTGTTGATGATTTATTTTGCTGAGCAGAAGCTTTTTAGTTTGATGTAGTCCAATTCATTAATTTTAGTTTTTACTTCCCTTGCTTTTGAGGCCAAATTCTTAAAATCCACTTTAAGTCTAAGGTCCTTGAATTTAGTTCCTATGTTTTCTTCTATGCATTTATTGTTTCAGGTCTTATATTCAGGTCCTTAATCCATTTTGAGATAATTCTGGTGTGTGGTGATAGACAACAGTCTAGTTTCATTCTTTTGCAGGTGGTTTTCCAGTTTTCCTAGCATCATTTATTGAAGAGGCTTTGCTTTCTCCACTGTATGTTTTTGGCTTTTTTGTCAAAAATTCTTTGTCCATATAAATATGGGTTGACTTCTGCATTATTTTTTATACTTCTTTTTCTGACACATTATTAGAGTATAGGAACACTGTGGATTTTTGAACATTGATTTTGTATCCAGAGACTTTACTGTATTTTCTTATTGTTTCCAGTAGTTTTCTTGTGGAGTCTTTAGGATTTTCTATATAGAGAATCATGTCATCCAAAAATAGTGACAGTTTGACTTCTTCGTTTCCTATTTGGATGCCTTTTATATCTTTCTCTTGTCTGATTGCATCCGCTAGGACCACCAATCTTGTACTGAATAACAGTGGCGATAGTGGACAGCCTTGTGTGGTTGCTAATCTTAGAGGGAAGGTTTTTAGTTTTTCACCATTAGGTATAATGTTGGCTGAAGGTTTGTCAAATATAGCCTTTATTATGTTAAGGTACTTTTTCCTTCTATACCGATTTTGTTAAGTGTTTTGATCATAAATGGATGCTGTATCTTGTCGAAGGCTTTTTCTGCATCTATTGATATGATCATATGAATCTTATTTTTTAATTTGTTTATGTGGTGTATCATACTGATCGATTTGTGTATGTTCAACCATCCCAGTGCCCTGGGATGAAGCCCATTTAATCGTGGTGTATAATCATTTTAATATGTTTCTGTATTTGGTTTACTAATATCTTATTTAGGATTTCTGCATCTGCGATCATGAGAGATATTTGTTTGTAGTTTGTGTGTGTGTGTGTGTGTGTGTGTGTGTGTGTGTGTGTGTGTGTTATCTTTATCAAGTTTTGGTATCAGGGTGATATTGACCTCATAAAATGAGTTGGGAAGTATTGCCTCCTTTCTGATTTTTTGGAAGAGTTTGAGGAGAATAGATATTAAATCTTCTTTGGATGGTTAGTAGAATTCACTGGTGGAGCCATCTGGTCCTAGACATTTACTTTTTGGTAGGTTTTTGATAATTATTTCAATTTCCATCTTGCTGATCGGTGTATTTAGATCTTCCAGTTCTTGATTCAGTCTAGGAGGGCCGTACTTTTCTAAGTACAGATCTGTTTCTTCTAGGTTATTAAATTTGTTATTATATACTTTTTCATAGTATTCTTGTATGGTCCTTTGTATTTCTGCAATATCAGTCGTAATTTTCCCTCTTTCATCCCTGATTTTCTTTATTCATGTCCTTTCTGGGGTTTGGGGAGAAGGAAGGAGGTAGACAGGGTAAAGAGTATCAAATATAGGGAATAGGGGAGGGTGAAGTGGGTAAAGGGGATCAAATATATGGTAGCTGAAGGAAACTGAACTTTGAGTGGTAAACACACAATGGAATATACAGATATGAAATGATAATGTACACTTGAAAATTATATAATTGTATTAACCAATATTACCCCAATAAACTTAATTAAAAATTAAAAGAAAACATGCTGGTTACAAAGATACTCAATGAACTTAGGGGAAATATAAATGAATTCAGTGAGAATTTTAACAAAGAAATAAAAATAGAAATGAAAATTATAAAAGGGAACCTGTCAGAAACGAAGAACACATTATCTGAGATGAAGAGTATATTAGAGGGAATCAACACAGTGGATATAGAAGAGGACTGAACCACCAATATGGAAGATGGGGACCCTAAGGACGCTAAATCAGAATGGCTAGAAAAAAGATGTCAATACTATAATAATAATTAAAGAAGTATATGGGACACTATTAAATGTAAAAATATCCATGTCATGGGGGTACTTGAAGAAAGACAAGACATTGAAGAGTTATTTGAAGAAATAATGTTAGAAAACTCCCCTTACATGGTAAAGGAAATAGACATACAATCCCAGGAAGATTGGAGAGTCCCAAGAAAGAGGAACTCAAAGAGGCCTACATCAAGATACATCATAATTAAAATGCCAAAGGTCAAAGACAAAGAGTGAATCTTAAAAGCAGCTAGAGAAAAGTAGTTAGTTAACTACAAGGGAGAACCCATAAGACTGGCAGCTGATTTCTCAATGAAACTATGCCAGACAGGACTTGGCACAAAATATTTGACATGATGAAAACCGAGAATAATTTATCCAGGAAAGCTATCATTTAAAGTCAAAGGAAAGATAAAGATCTCCCACACAAAAATAAGCTAAAGGAATTTATCAACACCAACCAGTATTATAGGAAATGTTGGAGGAACTTGTTTAAGAAGAAAAAACATGCATCAAAACATGAATAAATAATGGTAATAACTACATTACTATCAACATGTAAAAGAATTGAGTGCTCCAACCAAAAGATAAGGAAGCTGAATAGATAAGAAAAAAACATCCCTACATATACTGCCTACAAGAGCTCACTTCAGATTAAAAGACACACATGAACTAAAAGGAAGGGGATGGAGAAAGGTATTCCCTTGATGGACCTAGAGAGTAAATGGAAGGAGTTGGATAAAGAAAGACTAATATCACATGATTTCACATACACATGGAATCTAAAGAACAAAATAAAGAACAACAACAAATGCAGTATAAACTCATAGATACAGAGAATATTTCGAGGGCTATTAGATGGGAGAGGGGTTGGGATGACGGAAAAATATGGCAAAGGGATTAAGAGGTACAAATGGACAGTTGCAGAATACACATGGAGATGTAGAGTGTAGCATGGGGAAGATGGTTAATGTTATAATAAATATGTAAAGGGGGAGAGGGGTACCAGATTTTGTGGGGTGATTGCTTTGCATATTATGTGGATCTCTGATCACTATGCTGTACAACTGAAAGTGGTATATTATTTTATGCCAACTATAATTGAAAAAGAACTCATCAAATTGTACAATGTAAATATGAGCAACTAATTGTCTATCGTATTTCAATAAAGGTGGAAAAAATATCAGGAACAAGAAAAAAATTAAGCTTTGAGATCTGACTGAAATTGGACATTGGTCAGCTTCAGTATTTTTTTGAGTTGAGAAGTCTAATACAAATTTGTTATAGCTATATTTAAGTTCTTTCCATTATAAAAAGTGGATGATTACACGGGATCATTGTCAGGATCATAATGAGATAATCTATGTAAAAGCACTTACTGTAGTGCCAACTGGATACTAAGTATTTGTTAGATATGATTGCTATCTAAGGACACCTTTGGGCTCGCATTCTAAGGTAAATATTTTCATATGATGAGGGAAACAAAGCTTGAACTTTGATGACTACACACATTTCTTCTCTTCTCACAGACCTCAGGTGTGTCGGAGAAGCTACATCATGAAACTGTATAGACAGAACATTTCTGATACTCCACTTATGTCTTCTAAAGTGGCCAGCTGCATACTTGGTTGACCAAAGCTTCACATATTTAGTCCACTAAAATCACCAGAGGAAGAATAAAAGGTATAGGGAAGATACTCTTAACTTCAAGAAGGATCTCAGAGCTCCTTCTCCTCACTCCACAGAAGAGGGGCACTCCACTCAGAGGAGACAAAGCAGTATGATGTGGAGGTTAATAGCAAGTTTAGATGAATAAAACTTGGGTACTCCTTATTGTCTATAAAATCCTAAGCAAGGTTTTGACCTAGTTGTGCCTCAGTTTCCACAGTTATAGAATTGGGGATAAACATGTGTAAAACCCTCATTGGATGGTTGTGTGGGTCAAAAGAGACAACCTGTGTGAGCTTACTTAGCATAATGCCTGGCACAGAGTAAGCATTTGATAAATGTAGCTGTTAATGATAACCAAGGGGATCCTTGGGCCACAGTTCTAGAAAGTAGAGCCTTTGCTGTCATGCAGGCAGACATCAAATCTCCATGAACTTGGAACAAGCTTATTGTATCCTCTCTCTATTGTTCCTTTGATTCCTTTGATGCTTATGGAGTATATCATGGGGGTTGGGAAGAAGTTCCCACCCTGAATAATACTAGAAAGGATAATAGGACTATGTCTGCTCTATATACAAGGAAAAATAGTCTCTTTCTTCCCAAATTGTTTTAGGGTTCTCTGTTCTTTGATTTTAAAAATGTTAATTTCTTTTTTTCTCTCATTTTTAAAAGTTAAATTTATTGGGGTGACATTGGTTAATAAAATTATATATGTTTCAAGTGTACAATTCAATAATATGTCATATGTGTATTACGTTTTCACCACCCAAAGTTAAATTTCCTCCCATTACCATATATTTGACTCCCTGCACTCTTATCTAAATTTCTGAAAGGAAAGCAAAGGCCTAGCACAAAGAGACCAAGGAAGCTGCTCAGTGTATGTTTAACATTATGAGCCTTGGATCTGCATGGGACCTTAGGACGATGGTATTTTTAGGCAATTTCTATCTCTGCCCCTTCTACCACTTTCTCTCACTATTCTACTATAACATTAATTTTTGTGATAACAGCTTATTATTGAGATATAATTTACATACTATTATATTCACCCATTTAAAATGGTGTTTAGTATAACCACAGTGTTGTGGAACCTTCACCATTATCTAGTTTGGTAATATTTCCGTAATTCCTAAAAGAAACACTGTATCCATTGAGCAATTACTCCCACAACTCTTCCCTCCAGTCTTGAACAACCATTAATCTACTTTCTGATTCTATAAATTTGCCTAAACTTGACACTTCACATAAGTGAAATCATATGATATATGATCTTTTGTGCCTGGCTTATTTCACTTAGCAAAGTATTTTCAAGGTTCATCATGTTGTAGCATGTGTCAGAATTGCCTTCCTTTTATGGATGATTAGTATTCCTTTGTAATGATATACCACAATTTGTATAACTATGTATCAGTTGATAGACATTTGGGATGTTTCAACCTTTTGACAATTATGAAAACTGTGGCTGTGAATATTCATGTACAAGTCTTTGTTTGAATACCTGTTTTCAGTTTTTTTTTATTTTCTGGTGTATACCTAGGAGAAGAATTGCTGGATCACATGATTACTGTACATTTAACTATTTTGAGGGATTGCCAAGCTGTTTTGCACATCAGCTACATGATTTTACGTTATCATCAGCAACATACAAGGGGACCAAAATTTCCACTTGCTCTCCAACACTCGTTATTTTCTATTATTATTGTTATTGTTGTTGTTGTTATTATTATTGTTATTATTATTATTATTACTACCATCCTAGTGGTTGTAAAATGGTATCTAATTGTGGTTTTGATTAGTTTTTTACTAATGACTAATGATATTGAGCATCTTTCCATATGCTTATTGGCTATTTACATATCTTCTTTGAAGAAATATCTATTATTTTCCCCATTTTGAAATTGGAATGTCTTTTTGTTTTTGAGTTGTAAAGTGTTCTTCACATATTGGGAATACTGGCCCTTATGATATTTGCTTTGCAATTTCCTCCCCTCATTCTATGGGCTGTCCTTTCACACTCTTGATAGTATACTTTGATGTACAAAAGTTTTATATTTAGATGAAGTTCAATTAATCTGGTTTTTTTCTTTTGTTTCTTCTGCTTTTGGCTTTATATATAAAACACATAGCCTGAGTGACATGAGAATCATGGCAGAGTGAGAGATGTCACCAGATCTCTCCCCTTGAAACAATAAGCTGAACATCTAAAACAACAAAAAACACACAACCTACACATAAGCATGTCTGAGTAAGAGATCTGTGAATAAGAGCTACCACATGACAGAATACCAGGAGTTGGGCAGTAGACAGGGAGAAACAAAGAAGCAGACTCTCACATCCAGAGCTCCCTGCAGGAGGACGTAGAGGGGAGAAGGTGTGGCAGGTTCATTTTTAAGAAAAAGGAAAGTCATAATTTAGACTTTATATAAAGCAGGGATCCTAGAGGCTTAGACACCAGCTACTGGAAACCAAAATAAAAATGCCATCTTATCAACAGGTTAAAGAGAGACCATTATATAATAAATCTTACTTCGGAGAAAAAGCAGAATACACATTAATTAATGCCCAGGTGGAGAAATAGTCCACTAAACATGATGATTAACTAAAGTGACAAGGCAGCTTGGAGAGAAAGAGAAAATTCTTCAGAAAATAAGCTTATAAACATAGAAATATGCAACTTAAATGATAGAGAATTCAAGATGGTACTTCTGAAAAAAACTCAATGAGATCCAAAATAATTCATATCAATAATTTCGAGAATTGAAAACAAAAAACAACTAGATGAGTAGAATGAGTTCTGTAGCAAGGAGATTGAAATCCTCAAAAAAAAAAAAAAAACAAATAGAACTTCTGGAGATGAAGAACACACATAAAGAAATAAAAAATGAAATAGCAAGCTTGGGAAATAGGAGGAAAGGATCAGTGATAATGAAGACAGAAATCTAGAAATAAGTCAGAAAGAAGAAGAGAGAAACTAAAGAACGAAAAATAATGAAAGAGAAATACAATAATTAACTGACACCATCAGGAGAGGAAAAAAAAGAACAATGGGCATTCTTGAAGGGGAGGAAAAGGAAAAAGAGTTAGAAGGCATTCTCAGACAAATAGACAATGTGTATTTCCCAAATCTAAGAAATGAGCTGGAGTATAGAATTCAAGAAGTCAAAAGAACACCTAATTATCTCAAACAAAAGGCCTTCTCCAAGACACATTATATTAAAATTATCAAAAGTCAATGACAGAGAAAAAATTCTCAGGGCAGCCGAGGAAAAGAAGCCAGCACCCTATAAAGGAAAACCCATTAGATTATCATCAGACTTCTCAGCACAAACCTTACAAACCAGAAAGGAGTGAAATTGAATATTCAAACTAATAAATGAAGGGAACTACCAGTTAAGAATAATGTATCCAGCAAAGCTATCCTTTAGATATGAAGGATTAATAAATACTTTTCCAGACATACAAAATTGAGGGAATTCTTCACTATAAGGCCTGCTCTACAGGAAATACTGAAAGAAGTCAGCTCACCTAAAATGAAATGATGAAAAAAATACATAATTGAATAAGTCAACTAGCAGGAAGATAGAAGCAGAGTAGTGCAACCCTTACTAAGAACAGGGCATTATAAGCTTAAACAATAAAAGAGATTTGCTATAGCAAGATAGTAATGAAAGTTCAGCATATAAAGGAACAAACTGAGATAACAATGAATTAAAAGGAGTGAATTCAAAGATCCAAATTCTCAAAGGGGAATGAAGATAGGGACATGTAGAAGAAAATGGATTACTATGTATATATAACTATTCTCTACATATTCATAATGGTAACCATACACCAAAGGTTCAGAATTGAAGTATATAACATAAAACAAGAAGAACCAGAGGGAAAATGCACAAAACCCAGACAAAATAAAACAAAACAAAGCAAAACAAAAAAAAAAAAAAAAAAAAAAAAGGAAACACAATGACGAGGAAGCAATGGAAATACCAAGCTACCGAAAAGCAAAAGACAAATTGGCTATAGTAAAACCTCATATTTCAATAATCACCATATATGTAAATACACTGAACTCGACAATAAAAAGGCATAGAGTTGCAGAATGGATCAAAAACAAAACCCAAGCATATGCTGCTTCCAGGAGATACCTCTTAGCTTCAAAGACAAATATAGATTCAAAGTGATAGGGTGGAAATTGATATTTCAAGCAAATGATATTCAGAGAAAAGTGGGATTAGCAGTACTAATATTGGACAAAATAGACTTTGAAATAAAAAAGGTAAAGAAAGGTATTGAGGGACACTTTATAATGACACTTTATAATGTACCAAGAAGACATAATACTTATTAATATCTATGCTTCCAATCAGAGAGCCCCAAAATATATAAAGCAATTACTAACCGAACTAAATGGAGAAACAGACCTAAACACTATCATAGTAGGTGACCTGTATACTCCACTGTCAGATATAGACAGATCATCCAAGCAGAAAATCGATAAGAAAATAACAACTTCAAATGACACATTAGACCTACTGGATATAATTGACATTTACTGAGCCTTTCATCCACAAACAACTGGTTATACGTTCTTCTCTAGTGCATATGGAATGTACTCATTGTTTGATCATATACAGGGACACAGAGATAGCCTCAACAAATATTACAGTGCTGAAATCTTTTCAACCATGCTCTCTTATCATAATGCACTGACTTGGATGATCACCTATAGAAAGAAAGTAGGAATAACCACAAATACATGGAGATTAAACAACATGCTAATGAAGAATGACTGGGTCAGAGAAGAAATAAAATGACAAATGAAGAGATAAATAGAAACAAATGATAATGATGGTACAACATATCAACACTTTTGGGACATAGTAAAAGTAGTAATAAGAGGAAAGTTCATATCATTAAAGGCATAATTCAAAAAACCATAATGAGCCAGTATAAACAACCCAACACTTCTTCTTTAAAACAAAAAACTAGAAAAGGAATGACACATGAAGCCTAAAGTCAGCAGAAAGAAAGAAATAATTTATTTAGAGAAGAATTAAATAAAATTGAAAACAAACAAAAAAAGCAATAGAAAAAATAAATGCAACAAAGAGCTGGTTCTTTGAGAAGATTAATAAAATTGATAAACCCCTGGCTAGACTCAATAAAGAAAAAAGAGAAAGGACACAAACAAAATCAGGGAGGAAGGAGGGGAAATGAAGACAAATATCACAGAAATACAAAGGATCATATTAGAATACTATGAAAAAGTGTATAACACTAAATAAAATAACCTAGAAGAAATGGACCAGTACTTAGAAAAATATAATATTCCTAGACTAAATCAAGAAGAACTGGAAAATCTAAATAGACCGATCAGCAGGATGGAAACTGAAACAATCATCAAAAACCTACCAAAAAGTAAAAGTCCAGGATCATATGGCTTCATCAGTGAATTCTACCAAATATTCGAAGAAGATTTAATACCTATTCTCCTAAAACTCTTCCAAAAAAATGAAGAGGAGGCACTACTTCCCAACTCATTTTATGAGGCCAATATTACTCTGATACCAAAACCTGGTAAAGATAACACAAAAAAAGAAAACTACAAATCAATATCTCTCATGAACACACATTCAAAAATCCTAAATAAGATACTAGTGAACTGAATACAGTAACATATTTAAAGGATTATACAGTACGATCAAGTGGGCTTCATCCCAGAGGCACAGAGATGGTTCAACATATGGAAATCAATTTATGTGATACATCACATAAACAAATCAAAGAATAAGAATCATATGATCATGGATGCAGAAAAAGCCTTTAAGAAGATGCAGCATTCATTTATGATCAAAATACTTAACAAAATTGGTATAGAAGGAAAGTACTTTAACATAATAAAGACCATATACAACAAACCCTCAGCCAACATTATATCTAATGTTGCAAAACTAAAAACCTTTCCTCTAAGATTAGGAACAAGAAGAAGCTGTCCACTATTGATATTGTTATTCAATATAACTTTGGAGGTTCTAGCGAGTGTAATCAGACTAGAGAAAGATATGAAAGGCATCCAAATAGAAAACTAAGAAGTCAAACTGTCACTATTTTTGGATGACATGATTCTCTATATAGAAAATCCTAGACTCCACAAGAAAATTACTGGAAACAATAAACAAATGCAGTTAAGTTTCTGGATACAAAAATCAATGTTCAAAAATCCATAGCATTTCTATACTCTAATAATGAAATGTCAGAAAAAAAGAAATAAAAAAATAATTCCTTTTGCAATTGCAACAAAAAGAATAAAATACCTAGGAATAAATTTAACAAAACATGTGAAGGACCTATATAATGAAAACTGCAAGACTATTTAAAAAATCGAAGAAGATACATAGAAATGAAAAAAAATATTTTGTGTTCTTGGATTGGAAGAATCAACATAGTTAAAATGACCATATTACCTTAAGCATTATACAGATTTAATGCAATCCCATCAAAATCCCATCAGCATTTTTTAAAGAAATAGAACAAAAAATCATCAGATTTGTATGGAAGCACAAAAGACCCCAAATCGCCAAAGCCATCCTGAGAAGAAAGAATGAGGCTGGAGGTATCACTCTGCCTGACTTCAAATTATACTACAAAGCCACAATAATCAAATTGGCATGGTATTGGTGGAAAGACAGACACACAGACCCATAGAACAGAATTAAGAGTTCAGAAGGAAACTGATGTTTATATGGGCAAATAATTTTTGACAAAAAAGCCAAAATAATACAGTGGAGAAAGGAAAGCCTCTTCAATAAATGGTGCTGGGAAAACTGGAAAGGCACCTGCAAAAGAATGAAACTAGACTGGTGTCTATCACCACACACCAAAATTAACTCAAAATGAATTAAGTACCTGAATATAAGGCTTGAAACAATAAATTACATAAAATAAAACATAGGAATTACACTCATGGACCTTAGACTTAAAGAGGATTTCATGAATTTGACCTCAAAAAGCAAGGGAAGTAAAATGAAAATTTTTTAAAATGAATGGGACTACATTAAACTGAAAAACTTCTGCATGACACAAGATACTGTCAATATGGTAAAGACACAACCATCCAGATGGGAAAATATATTTGCAAGTAAGGACTCTGATAAAAGCCTAATATCCGAAATATTCAAAGAACTCATACAACTTAATAATAACAAATTAACAAACAATCCAATTAAAAATTTTGTAGAGGTCCTGAACAGACACTTCTCCCTAGGAGATATACAAATGGCCAACAAACATATGAAAGGATGCTCAACATCACTAGCTATTAGGGAAAAGAAAATCAAAACCACAATGAGATATCTCACACCTGTTAGAATAGCTGTTATCACAAGACAAGTAATAACAAATGTTGGAGAGGATGCGGAGAAAAACAAAGCCTCGTACACTGCTGATGGGATTGTAAATTGGTGCAATCACTATGGAAAACAGTATGGAGTTTCCTTGGAAATTAAGAACAGAGTTACCATGTGGCACAGCAATCACTCTTCACTCAAAAACTTTTTTGAAGACATTAATTAGTAAAGTTATATGCAATTTTGCCATTTGCAACAACATGGATGGATTTTGAAATAATTATCCTAAGCGAAATAATCCTGATAGAAAATGTCGAAAACCGCACATATCGCTTATATGTGGGATATAAACATAAAAGCGATGGACAAACAGGACAAACAAACAGAGTTCATGAACATGCACAATATACTAGTGCTTACTAGAGAATAGTGGTGAAGGGTGTTGGTAGATATGGTAAAAGGGGTCAAATATGTTGTAATAGAAATCTAACTATGTGTGGTGAACACACAATGCATATCTATCTATATATATATATATGTGTGTGTGTGTGTATACACATATATATACATATATGTATATATATACACACATATATGTATATATATATGTGTGTAGATAGATAGATAGATAGATAGATAGATAGATATAGATATATATGAGCCTTACTTACTGTTGAATTGTATACCTGAAACTTCTTGGATTCTTTAACCAATGTCACCATAATAAAAAAAATAAAATATAAATAAATAAATAAATAAATAAATGAAATTATTTAATGAATAATAAAATACATTGCCTCATCCAAGGTCATGATGCTTTATGCTTAGGTATTCTTGTATGAGTTTTATGGTTTTAGTTTCTATATTTAGATCTTTGATTCGTTTTCAATTCATTTTTGTTTATGTGTGAGGTGGAGTGAGGTTCAGTTTCTCTCTTTTGAATGTGGACATATAGTTGTCTTCAATCTGCTTTTTGTTCATTAAAGCCCCTGAACATATTCATGACTTGAGATCTCTTCATTTTTTTTCTGTCTGAAATTTTTTACCTTGGTTTTTTATATGCCTGGCCCTATCTCATCTTTTAGGTCTCTTGTCAAATATCATCTCAGAGCATCTCTCAGCTACCTGATCTAATCTAAAGTTGTCCTTATTCTCACCCAGCACCTTATTTTATAACCAAATTTTATTTTTGTTTTAGAACTTACCACTATATTTTATTAATTGTTCCCTTGTTTTTTGTTTGGGCTTTCTCCCTTGCTACAATGTGAGCTCTGTGAGAGTAGGGACCTTGTCTATCCTGTTTTATCATTGTATCTCCAATACCTGACTCATAGTAGTCAATCAACAAATCATTGTAGAATGAACATAATGGCCTATCACTAGTATAATACTGACACTATGTCTTCCAAATTGTTTTGCAAAATAATGGATCTCTCCCTATAGTGCATGAGATGGTTTTTAATTAATTTTTCCCCTAGATAGGAAAACTGAATTCTGCAAAGGGTAAAAGTGATTCCTCAAGGTCAAGCAGAGAGGCTTTGATTTGTGGAATAATTCCCACAGTATTAATTTAGCTTGTGGTATCCCACAAGAGTAAAAGAGGAAGACACAGGAGACTGTTCAAGGTCAAATACAAGGTGTTTGAACTTGTTTTCAGCCTCCTTGCTGTTCTTCAAAATTTCTCTAAGCTCAAGAAGGAAAACCAAATGGTACTAGAGTTGCTGGCTCTTTGCCAAACAGCAAAAAGCAGCTACTAAGCAGCCCCTTAAAACTCATTAAAAATGAAAGAGACTTGTTAAACGAGCTTGAAATACACTTGCATTTCTGAGTGAGATTTCTCACAGCTCATTTTTGGTTACCTCTGGACAATGGTTGGTTGATAAGGGACTTAACACTGCAGGATTTTTAACCTCTCTATCCCCCTCCTTCTATCTTCACATCCATCCAGAGACAGTTCTTCCTGAGTCAGCACTTCTTGAGAAGCTGTACTGTGTGGGAAACAGGTAAAAGGGAGACTGAGCAATCTTTTTCTCCTTCACAGGCCCTTGTCTCTTTACCCAAGTTCAATGAGGATGTTTCTCAAGATTGTTCCTGTTCTTGGCCTTCACATATTATAAGAATCTTGGCCATGTCATCTGCTCTTAGGGCTTTTCCTCCACACTTGAATTTTAAGTCCACAACTTTCCTCTCAGCTCCAGACCCATATAACTGTTAATTATACACTAGGATGTTCCAGAGATGCTTCTAACTTAATAGCCAAGCTGAACTCAATTATTTACTGCTCTTCATTGTCCATCACCAAAGAAAATAGGTGTGGGGAGGTCAAACTGCAATCTTCCTTTATTCTTCTCATAATGAAAGATATCTTCATGCACCAAGTTTCTCAAAGCAGAAATGTAGAATTCATACTATATTTCTCCTTTCTTCATAATCTTTTTGGCCCCTCCCCTTTGTTCCCATCCAGCCAAATCCTTTTCTGAATCCATCACTTAAGAGCTCTGTGGCTTTGGAAAAGCCATTTAGTTTTTCTAAGCTTCAGTTTCCTGCCTTGAAAATGGTGATAATGTCTACCTACTTCATAAGAATGTTGAAAGGATCAACATTATTATTCAAATTTAAGAGACAGTTACTCAGAAAAAGGTGAATCCTTATTGCAAAGATTAGGCAATGTTTGCCCACAATTCCCAGCAAATATTCATGATAACAATTTTCTGAACAGGTTTTCTAGATAGAAGGCATTTTAGGCACGTCATGAATGTGCCTACGATGTCCCTAGAAACCAATGTTACTTTCCAGAAAAATATAAAACAAAGGTTTTTGGCTGTCAGTTGTATTTAACCACAGCTGACAATAAAACATGGTATGTGCTGCAAGTCTTTAGGCAAATGCCCAAATATACCTTGGGGTGTTCTTAACCCAGCACCCAAATACTTAACCAGAAAACAAAGCTGAGTTTCATAGAGTAAGGCCTTTCTTATTGTGTAGTCCTTGCTTTCTGCAGCTGTTGCCTCATAGAAGTTTGTTGGCAAGTACTCTTTCTCATAATATACTGTCTCTGCTGGCCAGCCACAATAGCCTTATCAGATTACCCTTGTACAAAATGCTGTCATATATTTCCTAAGCATTTTTTTTATTATTTATTATAACTTTTCCTTCAGCCTCTAAGCAAATACTGAAATGGCAGGAGACACACTCATCCTTTCATCTCTTTTAATGTCTTTCTGTGGTGTGGTTGTCCAGGTCTTTTGGAGCAACCTATGTGGCTACACCATTCGGCAAAGCTAAGAAAGTGTAGTAATGTTGTAATAACCAACTATATGCCTAGAAATCAGTCTTTGTGAGTGAAATCCTCAAATTGACAAAGCTCTATGACTTGCTTCAGGAAGCAGAGACAAGGATAATAAAGATTTCTTGGTTTTGGAATGTAGTTTCTCTTGTTTAATTGAAATTCTTATAATCCAGTTAGAGCATCCTCTGGGAAATGAATCAGGGTTGTTCAGAAAATCAATTGTGTTACCAGTGTCCATTCCCATACATGGTTTGACCAACTGTGAAGGTAGGGGTGTTAGGCCTAGAAAGACTTTAAGACACTGATGACTTTGTGGTGAGAGAGGTAGCATGGATAAAAATAGAGGAAATACTGTTGATAGACTTGGGAGGAGATCATTTGTTTTTTCAGCCATCTGGACCATCATTTAGGACACTGGTTTAGTAGTAGAATTCTAGTGAAACCTTGATCAACTGGAGCATGAGAGAGTAGACCTTCTGTTTCTAGGTGAATCAATCTCATAATTAGTTCAGCATCAGGATACTTTGGTTAGGGGCCAAAAGGGAAATGAAAAGTGAAGTTCTGAGGTTTCAAATGCAAGATGATCACCAATAGAAGAAAGCTTTGAAAAAGGTATGGGACATGGAAATGCCAATATTACAAAATTATTTATTTTATAAGACGGTTTTTAAATACAAATCAGATAATACTTTAAACCAGGTAATGGCATCCCATTGGTCTGTGCTAGGCCAGACCAGAAAGCCTTGTCAATGGTCAAAGACTGGTGAAGATAATGACTCATACTAGGTCAAGATAGTCTAAGTAATAAAGTAGTAAACCTCAGGACTAAGTAGTAAACCTCAGTTTACTACTAACAAATCTGTGAACTATAGTACCTAGGAAATCTTGAGATAAAAATAGAAGTTGATGATTGCTGTTTTATGTAGCTGTTCCTGTTTTCATATAGGTATGTCTAAAGTTGTATGGTCTTAAAAAGTGAGAGGCTGGAAACTGGCCACATCCACAGCCTGGGACTTAAACTATTTTGCCACAGTTACCTATGACTGAGCTAATGGAATGCCTGCTCATAGCTTGCCACTGTACTTAAAAAGAAATCTTACAAATCTCTACATGGTCTGCCCTCTGCTTACCTTTCCAGCCTAGTACCATTCTCTGCTTGATACATCATGTTTGAGCTCCACTGGCCTTACCAGTATCCTTCCCTATTTAGATCTTCTCTTGCTTCTCATCATCTCAGGTTTTCAGCTCCATGACATCAGAGAAGTCCTTCTGATTCCTCAGTCTAAGATAGGTATCCCTCACCCTCACAACTATTTTTAATCACTTAGTGTTTATTACTGTACATTATTATTATGTTTATTTGTTTGATCTTTTCCATCTTTTTGAGTAGAATATAAACTTCATAAGGTCAGGGAACCTGTCTATCTTCTTAAACTTTGTGTTTCCAGAAACTAACACAGTACCTAGTGCATGTTAGTGATTAGTAAGTAATTTTTGGTGGGTTGCCCTTCTCCAAAAGGGCAACAATCATCATGTTTGATGAATCCTCCCATCCTAGTATATAAAACTTTTAAAGAGTTTTACTGAACATATAGATGAAAAATTTCTACATATTTTTGAAAGTTTATTTCAATGTAAATATGCTTACAGAAAGGTATTCATAATGGTTAATATAGTGCAGTTTAGTTGAACTTATACTACACAATTTGGACCAAAAATATGGTACATGATTTTAATTTAAGAAAAAAAGATTTGTAGGGAGACTGAGCAAAATAGCATAGATGATAGGAGCACTGTTCATCTCCTCTTGCAACCACATCAAAGTTGTGACAGAAACACAGAGAAAACAGCAAGCAGAGCTGCCTTGGGTCTGGATGAACAAAAACCTTACAATTAGAAAGAGAAATAAAAAATTACCCTGCAACAGTAGAGGGTAGGTGGGCGCAAAGATGTGAGGCTGCCCAGTCCTGAGCAGCTGAGCAAGACAGAGGCTACAGAAGCTGCAGCTAGCAACTGCAGAAGATCTTCTTACCGGGGCCATGTCCATGATTGGACATTCACGGTGACAAATTTGCTCACTCTGAGCATCAGCACTGAGTTGGCTTCTCTGGGGACACCAGGGACTTACAGGGAGATGCTGAGTTGTTGGAGCATGGGCCAGAGGCAAGGCTTTTTCCTGGGCAGAAGTGCTGGTGATATCCATTGTACCTCTGTTGAGCCATCCTCCCCTCCAGTGTGTGGCCACAATGCTGCCATAGCTGAGACATCATCAAACTGGATAACAGAGGTATCTCTGCCAAGAAGATTCCCTGAAACTCTGCCTCCCCCAAATCACAGCCCTACCAAAGCCAAATTCAGTCTTGTCTCCATGAGTCCTATGCTCCTTGCTGAGCAGCTCCAAGAACCACACTGGTGGCAGCTGGCTTCAGTTTCTTGCATGGCCTCTTGAGGCAACTATAAGCACAGCATCTGTGGATTTCTTGTTGAATCATACAAATGGCTTTGGAGGGGCATTGGCTGGGTCTAAACTTGGCCTGCAGCTGAACTCCTCTCAGGACTGTGCCAGTGGACACATACTACACAAAGCCATGCTAATACGACCAGGAGACCTAGGAGCTTTGCTTAGTACATAGAAACAGAGACAGAAAAGCAGCAAAATTGGGGTGAAAAAGAAGCAGGTCCCATATGAAAGAACAGAACAGAGCTTTAGGAAAAATGGAGTCAAGCAATTTAACAGATGCAGAGTTCAAAATACTGGTTATAATGATGCTTAACAAACTTAGGGGAAGTGTAGATGAACACAGTGAGAACTTTAATAAAGAAATAAAAAACATAAAAATGGAAAATAGAAATTATAAAAGAGAACCAGTTAAAAATGAAGAATACAATATCTGAGATGAAGAGTATATCAGAGGGAATCAACAGAATGGATGAAGCAGAGGATCAAATCGCCAGTATAGAAGACAGGGTAGCAGAGGACACCCAATCAGAAAATCAACAAGAAAAAAATAATCCAAAAAAATATATAGATATTTAAGGAACCTATGGGACAAAATTAAATGTAACAGGATCTGTATCATAGGGGTACCAGAAGGAGAAGAGGAAGAGCAAGATGTTGAAAACCTATTTGAAGAAATAATGATGGAAAACTTTCCTAACTGATGAAAGAAACAGACATACAGCCCCAAGAAGCTCAGAGAGTCCAAAAAAAGGTGAACCCAAAGTGTAGATGAAATCAGAGACCACTTTAACAAAGAGATAAAAAATATGAATGGAAATGGAAATTATAAAAGAGAACCAGTCAGAAATGATCTGAGATTAAGAGTGTATTAGAGGGAATCAACATAGTAGATGAAGAAGAGGATCAAACAATCAATATAGAGAATAAGGAAGCCAAGAACACCCAATCAGAATGGCAAGAAAAAAGAAGCCAAGATGATAATCACTTAAGAAGCCTATGAGACAAAATTAAATAAATCAATATCTGTGTCATAGGGGTACCTGAAGGAGAAGAGGGAGAACAAGAAGTTGAAAAGCTGTTTGAAGAAACAATGATGGAAACCTTTCCTCACCCGGTGAAGGAAATATACATACAAATCCAGGAAGCTCAGAGAGTCCCCAAAACTAGAAACCAAAAGAGGCCCACACCAAGACACATCATAATTAAAATGTCAAAGGTTAAATACAAAGAGAGAATCTTAAAAGCAGCAAGAGGAAAGCAGTTAGTTACCTACAAGAAAGCACCCATAATACTGGCAGCTGGTTTCTCAAAAGAAAATTTTCAGGTCTTGGCACAAAATATTCAAAGTGATGTAGGATCTACAACCAAGAATACTGTATTCATCAAAGCTATCATTTAGAGTTGAAGGATAGATAAAGAGCTTTCCCAGACCAAAAAAAAAAAAAGCTAAAGAAATGCATCAATACCAAGCCAGTATTATAGGAAATGTTGGAGGGACTTCTTTAAGAAGAAAAAATATGTATCAAAAACATGAATAGAGAATGGTAATAACTACATATCCATCAACAAGTACCTTAAATGGAAAAGAATTAAGTGCTCCAACCAAAAGATAGGGTGGCTGAATGGATATGAACACAAGACCCCTTCATATGCTGCCTGCAAGAGACTCACTTCAGATTAAACGATACATATACAGACTAGAAGGAAGGAGATGGAAAAAGATATTGCCTTGATGGACTTAGGAGGGTAGTGTGTTGAATGAAGTAAGTCAAATAGAGAAAGACAAGTACCACATAATTTCATGTACACATGGAATCTAAAGAACAAAATCATCATCAACAAAAAAAGAATAGAAACAAACTCATAGATACAGAGAAGGTTACTAGACAGAGCGGGGTTGGGGAGGATGATGAAAAAGGGCAAAGTAATCAAGAAGTACAAGTGTATAGTCACAAAATTGTCATGGAGATATAAAATGTAGCATAAGGAAAATAGTCAACAACGTAATAAATATGTAAGGGGAAAGAGGGGTACTAGATTTAGTGGGGTGATCACTTTTTGAGTTATATAGATCTCTAACAACTATGCTATACAACTGAAATATATGCCAACTGTAATCGAAAAAATCTCATTGAATTATACCATGTAAATATGACCAACTAATTGTCTATTATATTTCAATAAAGCTGTATTAAATAAACAAATAAAAGGAATTTGCAATCTAGTTTATTTTTCATCTATTATAAATACAATAGAGATCCTCTCTCAAAAATTGTTAAAGGAGAGAGAAAAAAATGGAGTAGATGATAGAGGCTGTGTTCATCCCTCTGGCAACCAAATCAAAGTTGTGATTGAAACAAGGAGCAGCAGCAAGGAAAAATTGCCTGGGATCTAGAGGAGCAAGCCATACAACTAGGGAGAAATCCAAGAAAACACCCTGCAATGGCAGAAGGAAGGATGGGGTGAGGATGAGGGGCTGCCTGGCCTCAAGAGACTGAGTGAGATAGAGGCTACAACAGTGGCAGATGCCTCTTAAAGGGGCCGTGTCCACAAGAAGATTTTCACGGTGACGGACCTGCTTGCTCTGAGCACCAGTGCCAATTCGGCTGCATGCAGGAGCATGAGGGACTTACAGGGAAACATTGTTGGAGTGAGGGGCTGAAGTGAGACTCACTTGGTACAGAAGTGCCGAGGGTATCCATTGTTCCCTGTTGAGCCCTCCCCCACTACCAGTGCACCGGACACAGTACTGCCATAGCCGAGACATCATCAGACTGGATAACAGAAGTCACTCCACCCAGAGGATTCTCTGAAACTTCACCTCCCCCAACTCGTGGCCCCACCCAAACCACATCCAGGTATATCCTCAGCAAGTCAGGTGGTCCTTGCTGAGACTCACACTGGAGGCAGCTGGCCTCAGTTTCTTACATGGCCTTTTGAGGAAACTATAAGCACAGCAACTGTGGATTGCTTGCTGAAACTTAACAGGTGGCCCCGGAGGGATAGAGGCTGGGGCTAAACTTGGCCTGCAGCTGAACCCCTCTCAGGACTATGCCACTGGACACGTACTACACAAATCCACACTAATAAGACCAGGAGACTTAGGAGTTTTGCATAGTACATAGCAACAGACACGGAAAGGCAGCCAAAATGGAAGACAAAGAAGCAGAAACCATATGAGAGAACAGAACAGAGATCCTGGTATAATGGAGTCAAGCAATTTAGCAGATGCAGAGTTCAAAACACTGATTAGAAAGATGCTCCATGAACATTTGGGAAGTGTAGATAAATTCAGTGAGAACTTTAACAAAGATAAAAAATATAAAAATGGAAATGGAAATTATAAAGGGGAACCAGTCTGAAATGAAGAACACATTATCTGAGATGAGAAGTATATTAAATGGAATAAACAAAGGAATAAACAAAGTGAATAAAGAAGAGAATCAAATACCCTGTCTAGAGGACAGGAAAGCCAATCAGGACACTCAATCAGGATGGCAAGAAAAAAAGATGCCAAGACTATAAAAATAATTTAAAGAGGATATGGGACACTATTAAGACTCCAAATATTCATCTGATCAGTGTAACTGAAGAAAATCAAGATGTTGAACAGCTATTTGGAGAAATAATAATGGAAAATTTCCCTAACTTGGTGAAGGAAATGGACATACAACCCCAGGAAGCTCAGGGAATTCCAAAAATCAGGGGTTCAAAGATGCCCACACCAAGACACATCATAATTAAAATGCCAAAGGTTAAATACGAAGAGAGAATATTAAAAGCAGCAAGAGAAAAACAGATAGTTACTTATAAGGGAACACTCATAAGACTGGCAGCTGATTTCTCAAAAGAAACTATGCAGGACAGAAGGGATTGGTAAAAAAATTATTCGACAGGATGAAGACCCAGAATATACAACCAAGAATACTTTATCCAGCAAAGCTATCCTTTAGAGTTGAAGGACAGATAAAGAGCTTCTCAGACAAAAATAAGCTAAAGGAATTTATCACCACTGAGCCAGTATTACAGGAAATGTTGGAGGGACTTCTTTAAGAAGAAAAAACATGTATCAAAAACAGGAATAAAGAATGGTAGCAACTACATTCCTATCAATAAGTACCTTAAATGGAAAAGAAATAAGTGCTCAAACCAAATGACAGAGTGGCTGAAGGGATAAAAAAACAAGACCCCTACATATGAAAAGGAAGAGGATAGAAAAAGATATTTCTTTGATGGACCTAGAAGATATTTAAGTCAGACAGAAAAAGATAAATACTATATGATTTCATTTATATGCTCAATCTAAGGAATAAAAAGAACAAACTAATCAAGAACAGACTCACAAATATATTGGACAATTTGGTGTCAGACAGGAGGAGGGTTGTTTGGGGAGTAGGAGAATGGGGTGAAGGACTAAAGAAGTACAAATTAGTAGCTAATGGATGGTCAAGGGAATGGGGAGCATGGCATAAGGAATGCAGTTAGCATTAACACATTGGCTAGGTGGAGGGTCAGGGGAGGAAGGGTGAATTCAGGGGATCATTTTGTGAACCATATAGATGTCTAGCATATGTACTGTATACTTGAAACTAAATAAAAAATAATTTTAAAAAAAGTTGTTAAAGCAGGCAGCAAGATCCATGAACAATTTATCTTTATTTTACTTCTGAATAATACTCAAGTTGTACTCTAAAAGCTTAAAAGTTGGTGGATCAAAATATTTTTGAAATGTTTCAGTGCCAGCTAACATAATGTATAGTGGGGAGAAGTCTACGTGCCATTTATGAAACAACTATGATAGCTATCCTATCTTTTTGTTAAAATTGTGTGTAGCTATTAAATCAACACAAACCAAGACTGAAGTAATTTCTTTTTTTCTTTTTAAATTTTTATATTTTTATTTTAAAATTATATTTGACATACAATATTAGTTTCAGGTGTACAACACAATGATTAGACATTTATATAACTTATGAAGTGATCACCCTGATAAATCCAGTATCCATCTGACACCATACATTGCTATTACAATACTAACTGTATTCCCCTATGCTATACTCAATATCCCCATGACTATTTTGTAACTACCAATCTGTACCTCTTTATCCCCCCTCCTAAACCCATCCCCAGATCTGATAATCATCAAAATTCTCTCTGTATCTATGAACTTGTTTCTGTTGTTTGTTTATCCTGTTCTCTAGATTTAACATATGACATTTGTCTTTCTCTGTCTGATTTACTCCACTTAGTACAATGCCCTTTAGGTCCATCCACATTGCTGTAGATGGCAAGATTTCATTCTTTTTTATGGTCAAGTAATATTTTATTATATTTATATACCACCTCTTCTTTATCCATTCATCCATTGATGGACACCCAGGTTGCCTCCATATCTCGTCTACTGTAAATAATGCTGCAAAAACATATGGATTTTCCTGTCCCTTCAAAGTAGTGTTTTGGGTTTCTTCAGATAAATACCCAGAGGTGGCATAACTGAGTCATTCTTTGTCTCTTGTTATAGCCTTTGTTTTAAAGTATATTTTGTCTGGTATAAGTATTGCTACAACAGCTTTTTTTTTTGTCTCCATCTTCATGAAACATCTTTTTTCATCCCTTAAATTTCAGTCTGTGTGTGTCTTTTTTTTGTTTTTGAACTGAGTCTCTTGTAGGGAGCATATGTAAGGGGCTCATTTTCTTATTCATTCATCCACCCTATCTTCTGATTGGAACATTTAATACATTTACATTTAAAGTAATTTTTGGTAGCTGTATAGTTATTGCCATTTTATTATTCATATTTTTTTCTTTTTTTTCTTCTTAAAGTAGTCCCTTGAACATTTCCTGTAATACTGGCTTGGTGGTGATGAACTCCTTTATCTTTTTCTTGTCTGGGAAGCTCTTTATCTGTCCTTTTACTCTAAAAGATATCTTTGCTGGGTAGAATTAATCTAGGTTATAGATTTCATCACTTTGAATATTTCCTGCCAACCCCTCTGGCCTACAAAGTTTCTGTTGAGAAATCAGCTGTCACAAGGGAGCTATATTGTAGGTAACTAACTGCTATTCTCTTGCAGATTCCCTCTTTGTCTTTTACCTTTGGCATTTTAATGATGATGTGTCTTGGTGTGGACCTCTTTGGATTTATCTTGTTTAGGACTTTCTGTGTCTCCTAGGCTTGCATATATATTGCCTTCACCAGATTAAGGAAGGTTTCAGTCATTGTTTCTTCAAATAATTTTTCAATTCCTTGCTCTCTCTCTTTCTCTTCTGGTATCCCTACGATATGAATTTTGGCACACTTGATGTTGTCCCAGAGGCCCCTTAAGCTATTCTCATTTTTTTTGGTGGGAGATGGATTCTTTTCTTTTGTTGCTGTTCTGACTGGGTGTTTTCTGCTACCTTATCTTCTAAATCATTGATTTGATTCTCCACTTTATCTAATCTATGGTTAATTGCTCCCAAAGTATTCTTCATTTCAGTTATTGTATTCTTCATTTTTGATTGGTTCTTTTTTATGTTCTCTATCTCTACTTCTATGCTTTCTATGTCTTTGTTAAAATTCTCACTGAGTTTGTCTACCCTTTCCCTGAGTTCATTGAGCATCCTTATAACTAGTGTTTTGAACTCTGCATCTGTTAGATTGCTTTTCTCCATTTTGTTCAGTTTTTTTTTTTTGGAACTTTGTTCTTTCGTGTGGGACATTTTTCTTTGTCTTTCTGTTTTGGATGGCTGCTTACATTTGTTTCTATGTATTACATAGGGCTGATATGTTTCTCAGGCTTAGTAGAGTGGCTTTACATAGTAGTAATGATCTGGGTCCCAGTGGCACAGTCTTCCCTGGTCACCTGAGCTAGGTGTTCAGGGTCTGTCCCTTATATGGATTGTCTGTACCTTTCTTTTGTAGTTGAACCTTCATTGCTGTTTGCACATCATGAGAGGGATTTACCCTCAGGCTGATTGGTTGTGAGGACTGGCCATGACCAGTGAAGTGGCTTTTTCCAGGGGTTGACCCACCAGAGCAGGATTTGTTTTAGCAGAACTCTGGTGCCTACCTTGTTTACCCTTTGGGAGTGTTGTCCTCAGATGATACCCCAGGTGACGCTCTGTCTCAGATTGAAGCTGACCACCCATAGTGCATGCCAGGGCCTCCTGGGAGGGGCCCTGCCACAGGCCAAATTCAGCTCCAGCCTGTGTCCTACTCAGGGACACCTGGCATGAGCCACCAAATATTTTGCAGATGGCTGCCACTAACTCCAGGCTTAGAAATGCCTTAAGATGCCAAGTCACAAGCTGAAGTCAGCTGCCACTAAATCCGGGCTTGGGGGGCTGCTCAGCAAGAGGTACGGAGCATGCTGAGGCCATGTGGCTTGTTTAGATTTTGTGAACCTTTGAGAGATTTTAGGAAAACCTGCAGCATGAGCCAACACAAACGGTATGTATGGAAAAGCCACTGGAAGTGGCTCCTGTGGGCCTACATGTGGGGAGGGGCAGGATCACAGGGAATCCCCAGTTCTGGGTGACCAGTGTTAGATTGCTGTAGACTCAGGTATGGTACTGCCTGAGTCTGCAAGCCGGGCAGAGAGAGGGCTCAACAATGGACCAGAGCCCTCTGCTAGTACTTCTGTCTGGGAGAAAGTTGCCCCTCCAGCCCTCACCCTCATATCAGACAACTTGGTTCCTCCCCATATATCCCTGGTACCATTCAAGTTCCTTCCCTAGACATGAAGCTCAGAGCAAGTGAGTCTGTCACTAAGTATGCGATCCCTTTTCTCTCCATTTCACTCTGTCCCAATCTCCACTGGTTTATACAGCCAGAAATTGTAGGGACTTCTCTTCATGGCACTGGAAAATTGGGCTGGCCAACTTGGTGTGAAGTTGGGATCCCTCACTCTTCCAGGGGGACCTCTGCAGCCAAGAAATTTCTCCCGATTCTCAACTGCCATACACAGATGTAGGACCAGCCCATTTTGCTTCTTTGTCTCTCCTACCAGTCTCAAGATGGCCTCTTCTTTGTGTCCTCAGTTGTAGGACTCTTGTTCAGCTAGACTCTAGGTGACCCCCAATGATGAGTATTCTGTAGTTTAGTTGCAATTTTATGTGGTTGTGAGAGAAGGCAAGCACAGTATTGACCTATTCCATAATCTTGGCTGAAAAATATAGTAATTTCTTGAATCTGAGTTCTAGAGATGTACTGCAACTGGCTTGTATCAGCTCATAAGGGTAGATTGTGTATATATATCTTCCCAACTCCACTTTCATTGACTTCAAGTTGGTAGCTTGAAATTGGCGATGATGGGTGTACTTATATTATGGAAATCATCAAATGCCACGATCAGGGCTCTCTTGCTTCCTTTGCCACCTAAAGCTGATTATTAAATATTTACTAGCACATCACATTGCTGGTTAATGCTATTAGTTCATCTCTGGGGTCAATAAGGGATCTCAACAAAAGAGTTTTCAATTCTGATTTTTATATAAAAAAGAAATATGTTTCATCTCTAGGTTTTCATTCTAGAACTAAAACTATAGTATAGGCAAGATATACTTTCCTTATGCAAACTGCATGGGTGACAGGTCATGGAGTTTATGTGGTTTTAAAGTTGTAAGCACTTATATGCAAACTCTCCAAAGATCAAGGGCAATGGGACTCTAGAAATGACTTCAGAAGTAAATGGCTCTCCTTCTTGTAGACTAGAGCAGAACATATATCCATAAAAATAAGAAACTTTGTTTAAAAAAGCAAAACAGCAATAACAAAAACACCGACTATCCCCAAGTATTCCCAAAGAAAAATCAACTATGACAAGATAGAAAAAATAAAGTATATGCTAATGAGTATAGGTTTAGTTTTGGTGTGATGAAAATGTTCTTAAATTAGATATTGGTGATGGATTGAACAAGTTTGTGAATATACTAAAAAATTCTACACAATTGAAAGGGTGAATCTCATGGTATGTGACTTATATCTCAATAAATTTGTCAGAAAAAAAACAGGATATATTAGAGAACAACAGCAGCGCAGGTTCGAAGGAAAGTTAGAGAAATACATTTTCACAAGCTTACTGAATATTTGGCTTACATTGATATATAGTGCATTTTTAACTTCACAGAATCTGAAGAATGGAGAGGGTTGACTGGCACTTTAACAAAGCTAAAAGCAAGCAGTATTTCTCCTTCTTTCACACCCCCTTTTCTTCAACCCTGTTCTCCTAACAAGTAACATAGTTCTTCTAATATAATACGTTGGTGTGGGTTTAAATGAGGTGTCAGCATTTTTTTTCTGTAAAGAGCCTGATAGTAAATATTTTAGATTTTGTGAACCATGATATCTTTGTCACAACTACTCTACTCTGCAGCTATAGCATGAAAACCACCATAAATGATACATAAATGATTCAATTGTGGCTGTGTGACAACAAAGCTACAAAAACAGTTAGTATATTGGATTTGGTGTATGGTATAGACTCTGGCTTGCTGACCTCCTGTCTAGAATGCAGAATGTTATGGGAACCTTAATTTTGCTTGGGAAGTTCTATTGTATAGAGCAGTGTCTTGCAATCTAGGGATAGGGGTGGGAATGTGTATTAGAATCACCTGTCACTATATCTTGTCTTTGCAGAATCTCTTATTCAAAACTAATCATAGGCAGAATTTAGGTATCCCCTGGGTCCCTGACCAATACTTATTTTAGCATTATCAAAAATAATACATAGTTTCAAATTCTCTTAATAAATTACAAGAAGTGTTCCCTTCTCAATTCTTCCCATATGATTATGGAAGCAGAATTGAAGAGTATTTTTCAGTGAAAAGGTATCAAGAGTCAAAAGATGTAAGCATTTTTTTCTGAAAGAATAATCAACCATTAAATTAAGAATAGGGAACAAAACTTTACCAAATAAATTAGATCATTACTTAGCATGCATATTATTCAACTTGAGGTAATTGGAGGCACAGGGAATAAAGAATAATAAAAGGTAAGTTAAAATGAGTTCTTCTTAATTTGCAAATGATGATCAGTTCACCAAATGACAGGGGTAGCTGCTAAGCAAAGGGCAATATTTATTGTTGCATAGAGTGGAATCAACTATTTTTCTTATGTCAAAAAATTTTAGTTATATTTCATACAGAGTTATTATGTGTCTGTTAATGTTGACTTATTTTTAATGAGAGAGTGTTTAGCATTCCCCTTTATATAGCCCTATATCTGAAGCAGTGATTCTTAAACTGGGGAGATTATAAAGTTTATCTCAGGAGCTTATACTGTCAAAATTCTGACATTTCACCTAAAAGGTCATCTCTCCTTTCCCCAGTTTAGTAAGCCATTATTACAGATGGGAATGTGGTTTGTCAGTGTGTTGGGGTAGAAATAATGATTAAAAACTGCTGACGGAAAATAGTAAAACGGACAAATGCATGCATGCATGAATGTAAGGCTACATAGCAGATAAAAGACAGGATGCCTGCTTGTGTTCACAGAAGAAAGAAAAAACGGTCAATTTCATTAAATAATCAGGTATAATGAATGTGCTAAACTGCTAGTTAATTTACTCTCACATTTTGAATTATTGCCACAAAATGCTAGAAAATAAACCTGATAAACTTTATAGCATTCTGGCAAGGCAAGTGGGCCACTACAGAAGCAAAGTTACTTTGGGCCAACTTTGTATGTTCTATTAAGGTAAGCTAGTTATCATTCATTCCTCTTTTCAACTCATTTCATTCAGCAAAGTTCCCTGTTTACAAGGCATCTGGGAAATGAGACATATGAAAAATAAAAACTAATACAAGGTAGAAAGCGATATTTCCTCAAATAAATATGGAGTGCCAGGGACAGTCATAGGTGGGATCAAGATGACATCCAGGACATCCAGTTGTAGCAGAACATCAAGCAAAGCCCCATTAATCTCAAGACTTCTCAGCTCTTTTCCCAAGCGGTAAAGCAATTATTGATGCTTCGGGAGAAGCTAGACGCTGCCTTTTGGCAGTACTGTTATTTTTAAAAAGGTGTTATTTAGCCTTCTCAAAGTGTAATTTTAAGTTTCTTAAATGTAAACTTATTATATCTCGGAGCCATAAATTACTCTGTTGGTGCACCTTCCCCACTGGACAGTGGAAATTAGTTTGGGAAAGAGGTTATTCTGTCTTACTCCATTCAGGCATGTGTTTTCTAAGTTGTTTCCAGCTGCATAGGTCGGCTACTTAATACATATGTGGAGGTTATTTAGGGTTTTGGAGGAAAGTTAGGGATAATTTCTATTCCTCAACAAGCATTCGGGCAGCAGATGAGTAAGTGAGATAGATATGCAGTTCAAATGTGGGTGTGCCTGCACACATGCACATACATTCACTCATACACAGCTGACTTGGTAGCTGTGAGGATGAAGGTGGTGGGGGACTCAGTGCCCACTAAACTACTTCAAGTGCCTGCATGTATGAGGCTGGATTTAAAGCCTCCAGCAAGCTTAGAGTTAATTCCTATTAGGTTGGACTCCACCCCTCTGTCCCAAAGGTAAAGCAAGGTTTTCAGTCATCACTGCAAAGAGCAGCTGGGATTCCCATCTCCTTCTGACAAGCTGTGAGAAGTTGTTTCTCAGATCTGAGTCTGAAGAGAGGGAACAAGTCCATCAGCCTTCGTGGTCAGAAGGTAAATTTGCAACTTGGGCCAAATGCAATTGAAAC
The DNA here is from genome assembly GCA_028627145.1 of Eidolon dupreanum. Taxonomy (NCBI): domain Eukaryota; kingdom Metazoa; phylum Chordata; class Mammalia; order Chiroptera; family Pteropodidae; genus Eidolon; species Eidolon dupreanum. The sequence continues at coordinate 66,764,191 of CM053505.1, read as the reverse complement.
AGCTGGATAAGAAACTGCTTTGCTTTTCCTTTGCTCAGCCCTCCTTCTTGCCTCCTTTCTCAGACTTCCTGTCCTCTAACCTTACGGCTCAGAGAAGCTGTTTTTTCCCAAAGGCAGCCTGGTTCGTCTTTCCTTCCTTATAGACTGTTGTTTGCACAGAGGCTAAGAGGAATCAGGCTGGGTTTTTATTTCATATTGACATGATCTGAGGATGTAAGGGTTAAATGCTAGTTGGTTTCCCCAGAAGAACTGGTAGCTTGATTAGAGGAAATGAATGTCTGTAGGAGTGGAGGAAGGGATTTTGTTCTGACCTGTCTGTAGAAGTAATAGTGGATATAGTTTTCTGATGTGCTAGGCTGATCTCTTAGACTTGCCTAAATTGAAGTTCTGGGACTGAAATGGGGTGATGGCATTAAATTGAAATGCAGATGTTGAAGGCATTCAGGCTGGAAATAAAAGATTGTATTCGTCAGTAAATATCTGTGAGTTCCTACTATGTGCCAAGAATGTTGATTTCCAAAAAAACCTGAAATAGTTTAACTATAAATCCATTCTTAAAAAGAACACTGGGCCAAGTGGTTGCATTTTGTGGTGGAAACTGAAAGCAGAAAGAACCCTAGATGTTAGGAGACATCACTGGTTATTTGGGGGAAAGTGTGGAGAGAAGAGTGATGTTCTACTTCTTTGGTGACTTCAAGTCTTCTCTATTATTTATGGGAGAATGGAGCCTTCTCTGGTAGCTCCAGAGAATTGATACCTATCCTCATGTTAGGTAGACCACAGAGGTTATTTCACTTGAACTTAACATTTCACCATCTCCATTTTATAGATGAAACTGAAACTAAGAAGTTTTGAGTGATCCTTTCAAGTTTATAGAACCTATAAGGGACAGAACTCAGGATTCTATCCAAGATCTGATCCCCAAATCTGGACTCTTTTCTACTAAAATAGTACTTATCAATCATTAATTTCCATCACAACCAATTGAAGATTTAAAAAAATGCAAAGCCCATACATAAATTCTATTTCAGTGAATCTTAGGAGTGTAATAGTGCACATTTTGAACAAGCATTGAAGGTGATCCTGATGCAAATAAATAAACAAACCCAACACAGCTAGTTTTGCTAATCATTCAATCACAGGATAAAAGAGGAGGGAAGGAGGTGGAAAGCTTAGAAAGATGATCAGCAAGTGTGAAAGCTGAGGAAATGTCATCCAAATAAATTTAATTAAAAAAAAAAGAGAGAGAAAGCTTAGGTTAAAAGTGAGGTCTTCTTAAGCAGAGAGTAGAAAGGTGGTTGCTAGTGGCTGGATGAAGGGGAAAATTAGAAAATGTTGCTCAATGGGTATAAAGTTTCAGTTAGGCTGATGAATAAATTTTAGAGATTTTCTGTACAACTTCTTGCCTGCAGTTAACAATATGGTGTTGTGCACTTTAAAACACGTTAAGAGGATAGATCTTATGTTAAGTGTTTTTAACACACACACACACACACACACACACACACACACACACTACAAAACAGCACAAGGAATTTTTTAAAGATTAAAAATATGTGTAGTACCTTAATTTTGATGATGGCATTACAGACGTAGGCATGTGTCTAAACTCATCAAGATGTATACATTAAATATATACAATTTTTTCATATATCGATTATACCTCAATAAAACTTGGAAAAGTGAGATCTTCTTCAAGTCATCAAGACACAAATGAGAAATAAAGCCCTTAGAGTAGCTATATCATGAGATGATTTCAAGCATAGGACAACCTGGAACAATTTTCTTCATGGGGATATACAGAGTAGGAGAAACTCAGGTAGCCAAAAATATTGATAGAAATGTTTGGGAAGTGGTAATAGATACTTCTTGAGGTTATGTCTGAGACAGAATGATCTAGAATGGTCTGACTGCTTATATTCCCAACTTGATACAAGGAGTCACATTGGCAAAGACATTTCTCTGGAACAGGACTCTATGCACTGGAAACATATACCTGTTTATTTTGCTCATTTCCTAGGGAAGTCTCAACATGGAGTATGATGTATTTGTAACAGAGTCGGAAGATAGGCAATGCACACTATCTGGGGGTATGAGGAGAAAGGCCTGTTCGTATTCCTTTGTCCAAATCAGTGTCAACAAAGCAGCTTCTTGCAGATCAGTCCAAACCCAGCAGTCTTACATTTTCCTCAGCACCTGCAATTCAGAGATTCTCTTTTCTGACCACTTCATTTTCTGGTCATTAACTCAATGGCTGCTTTGCCTGGACCCTATTACCCTTGATAAGGTAGTGCTTTCTTAACTCATATGTTGTATAACAAGCTCAGTGGGAACATAAGGATTTGATTCTCTTTCTGTGGGGACTGGGGAGAAGGGAAGGTAGAGGAAGGATTTTGTTTTTCTCCACCAGGAAAAATATAACAGCAATGTTTCCAGTTTTGCTGATACTGAAGTACCCACATATGAGTAGGTACACATGAGAGTGAAAGAGTGAGAACAAATGATTAAAGACTGGGCAATGAGTCACAACAGGGAGAGGCAGAGTACTCATTTTGGGAAATAAGGCTAACAATAAGCTAATAGCAATCTGAGTTGATAAAGGGCTCTCATCTGGAGGACAGTGGCTAACCTGTTCTCCATTCCCTCTGAGGACCTGACCTAAGGAATTGGCCATGAATTACAGACAAAAATGTTTAAATGAGACATATCAAATGATTTACTGACAATTGGAGTTGTTAAACTACTGAGAAAAATTGTAGAGTCCCTTTCTTTAGAATTTTTTTTAAAAGCAGTAAAGATAGCCACTTGACATGTACAGCTTAGGAAGGCTTGCTTCATATAGGTTGAAGTGATCTGTATCAGAATGTCTATCATATCTCTAAAGATTAGTGAACATTAGTCTTTAGTATGGACAGTAAATTTAGAACAGACTTCAAGCTTCTACTCTGGTTGTTACAACTTTCTTGCTGCACTCACTGCATGTCATATAAACATTCTCAGAAAAAGGCATGTGACCCTTTTAGGATATGCGAAACTAAGGGATGAGTAACCATATAACACTTAGAGAGGTCAAAAAGAATTCTATCAATATCTAGTTACTGGACCACTCAGCAGGAGCACCAGGGTGAGTTCTTGGTTTCTAAAATCCAGTGTGGCTATGTGGCTAGACATTCCAGGAGAGGGACACAAAGCTATTACATACATGAAATATTCAAGAAGAATAAAGATAGAATAAAGTATAGTATTGTGTGTAATTTTTATTTATGTGAACACAAACAGATTTGGCTAGTCCCTGGGAGTGTACTTGGATTGCTTTGGAGGCTGTTATGAAGGGAGGCTACACATTGCAGGAGATGCAGGAACTAAAAGCATTTACTTGAATACACTTCCCTATCTGGCACATGTGAACATGTAGTAGTGTGCATGCACAGACGCCATATAGACCATGGCCTCGCTATCCATCCACAGCAGAAGCTAGCCTGGGGCTTATTTTGTACTCAGAAAATACTGAGTCATTGGATCTCTGAGACCTCTTCCTTAACTACATAAGGTCAATTCTATGATCCAGAAAGCTTTACATTCAAAATATATAGGCTTTATCTCTCCATTAATTCCATGGTCACTTTTTAAAAATTATATATATTTCAAATATAGTTTGCATAAAATATTATATTAGTTTCAGATGTACAACATAGTGATTAGACATCTATATAACTCACAGAGTGATCATCCCAATAAATATAGTACCCCTCTGCCCCCTTGCATATTCGTTACAATATTATTGACTATATTCCTTATGCTATGTCTTATATATCCAAGACTATTTTGTAACTACTGTTTTGTACTTCTTAATCACTTCTCCCTTTTTCACCTACCCTTCAACAATCCACCCATCTAGTAACCATCAAAATGTTCTCTATCTGTGAGTTTGATTCCGTTTTATTTGTTTATTATGTCCTTTAGATTCCACATGTATGTGAAATCATATGGCATTTGTCTTTCTCTATCTGACTTACTCTACTTAACAAAATACCCTCTAGGTCCATCATGAAATATCTTTTTATATTTCTTTACTTTTAGTCTGTGTGTGTTTTTTAATCTGAAGTGAGTCTCTCATAGGCAGCATATGTAAGAGTCTTGTTTTCTTCTCCATTCAGCCATTCTGTCTTTTGATTGGAGCATTTAACTCTTTTTTCGTTTGAAGCACTTGCGGATAGATATGTAGTTATTGCCATTTTATTATTCATATTTTTGATATATATTTTTTCTTCTTTTTAAAGAAGTCCCTCCAACATTTCCTGTAATACTGGCTTGGTGGTGATGAAGTCCTTTGGCTTTTTCTTGTCTGAGAAGCTCATATCTGTCCTTCAATTCTAAATGATAGCTTTGCTAGGTAGAGTAATCTTAGTTGTAGGTCCTGGCTTTTCATCACTTTGAATATTTTGTGCCAATCCTGCCTGGCCTGCAAAGTTTCTGTTGAGAAATCAGCTGTCACATGGGAGCTATATTGTAGGTAACTAACTGCTATTCTCTTGCTGCTTTTCAGATTCCCTCTTTGTTTTTAACCTTTGGCATTTTAATGATGATGTGTCTTGGTGTGGGTCTCTTTGAGTTCATCTTGTTTGGGATTCTCTGCATTTCCTGGGCTTGGATGTTTATTTCATCAGATTGTGAAGATTTCAGTTATTATTTCTTGAAATAGGGCTTCAATTATGTGCTCTCTCTTCTCCTGGTACCCCTATGATGTGAATGTTGGTACACTCAATGTTGTCCTCAAGGTCCCTTAAACCATTCTTATTTTTTTGATTTTTCCTTGTTGCTATCCTGATTGGGTGTCCTCTGCTATCCCATCTTCTATTTTGCTGATTCGATCCTCTGCTTCATCCAATCTGTTGATTTCCTCTAATGTACTCTTCATCTCAGATATTGTGTTCTTCATTTCTGACAGGTTCCCTTTTATGTTTTCCATCTCCAGTTTTACGTTTCCTATTGCTTTATTAAAGTTGTCCCTGAATTTATTTACTATTTCCCTAAGTTCATTGAGCATCTTTTAACCAGTGTTTTGAACTCTGCATCTGGTAGATTGCTTGTCTCCATTTTGTTTAGTTCTTTTTCTGGAGCTTTGTCCTGTTCTTCTATCTGGGATATGTTTCTCTGTCTTCCCATTTTGGCTGCCTTCTTGTATTTGTTTCTATATATTAGGTAGGGCTCCAAGTCTCCTGGTCTTAGTAGAGTACCTTTATGTAGTAGGTGTCCTGAGGGCCCCAGTGGCAAAATCTTCCCTGGTCACCTGAGCCAGGTGCTCAAGGTGTGTCCCTTGTGTGGGTTGTGTGTGCCCTCCTGGTGTAGTTGAGCCTTGGTTGCTATTTGCACTTCAGTGGAAAGGATTGACCTTTGAGCTAATTGGTTGCAAGGACTGGCTAGTGAGAGGCTGATCCTATGGAGCAGGACTCACTTTAGCAGAGTTCTAATGCCTGCCTACTCTGCTTTTGGGGGTGTCCTCCTCAGAAGCAGCCCTAGGTGGTGCTTTGGCTCTGGCTGCAATTCAAGCAGGCCACCAGACATGCTGGCCCAAGGGCCTCCTGAGAGGGGCCCAGCATCATGCCAAGTTCAGCTGTAGCCTGTGCACTTACAGAGCCACCTGGTAAGGGTCACCAAGCAATCTGTAGTTGGATGTTACCTGCGCTGGGCTAGTAGGTGTTCCAAAAGGCCAAGCCAGGACTGAGGCTGGCTGCTGCTAGTGCCAGGCTTGGGGCTGCTCAGTAAGAGGTATGGGGCATGTGGAGGTCAGATGCTGTTTCTTTGGGTTTTATGAGCCTTTGAAAGATTTTAGAAAGTTTGCAGCATGAGCCAACACAGGCCATTTGTATGGAATAAACCACTAGAGACAGCTTGGGTGGGCCAGCAAGTTGGGAGAGGCAGAGTCTCAGGGAATTACCTTGGTGGAGTGGCCTATTTTAACCAGATTGATGGAGACTCAGATATGGAGACCACCTACTTCCACACCCTGGGAGGGCTCAACCAAGGAACAATGGATACTGCCAGCACTTCTGTCCAGGAGAAAGCCACCCTTCCAGCCCTCACCCTGAAGCCTGACCACTGTGTCTCCATATGTCCCTAGTACTCCTTGAGCAGTTGCCCTAGTACTGGTGCTCAGAGTGAGTGAGTCCATCAACAAGTAAGTCTGGGTGTGGGCCCTTTAAGAGGAACGCCTGTGACTCCTGCAAGCCTTCACCTGACTCAGTCGCAATCTCCACTGGTTTTCACAGCCAGAAGTTATGAGGATTTCTCTTCTCAGCACCGAAATCCTGGGCTGGGGAGCCCAGTGTGGGGCCAGGACCAGTCACTCCTCAGACAGAGCAGGGAACTCTGCAGCCAAGATAACCCTCCCCATTCTTGACTGCCACATGCAGATGTGGAACTAGGCCATTTCACATCTCAGCCTTGAGGCGACCTCTTATGTATGTCCCCAGTTGTATGATTTCTGATAAGTTAGACCTCAAGCAACTCCCAATGGTGGTTGCTCTGTAGTTTCATTATAATTTTGGTGCAGCAGCATCTACCTTCTATGCCTTTTTGTCCGGAGCTTCCATGGTCACTTTTAACTTAATACTGTTTGAGTCCTGAGAAAAGAACATTAGAGAATTATCTGTGGCAGTGATTTTCAACCTGCTGTTCATGGAATATGCTGGCTCACCCTATTTCTAGTCCTAAATCGGGTGACTAACTCATCCAAGTTTGGGGCATTTCTTTTTTTAACACTAAGTCCCACATGCCAGGAAATCCCTCAGTCCCAGCCAAAGTAGCATAATTGGTCATACTAGTTCTAAATGAATAAAAATAGAAATTTTCCTAAAGTTCAAAGTATTTAAATTTTGAAAGTCAGTGAGTTTTTCTAAAGCTAAATGTATATCATTTAAATATAATTTTGTCTTCCACATCTTGGCTTTAAATATCGTTTTAAAAATAAAATTATGGTGACAGTGGTTGGTAGAATTGCAAAATTTTTATTAAAGTATAGTTGAAATACAATTTTATATTAGTTTCAAGTGTACAACATGATGATTCTACATTTATATACGTTACAATATGATTGCTATGGTATGTCTAGTAACCATCTGTCACTGTAAAGTTATTATGATATTATTGACTATATTACTTATGCTGTACCTTCCATCCCTGTGACTTATTTTATAACTAGAAGTTTGTATCACTTATCCACCTTCACCTTTTTCACTTATCCCCTATTCCTTCCCCTCTGGCAACCTTCACTTTCTTTTCTTTATCTATGAATCTGTTTCACTTTTGTTTAGTTTGTTCATTTGTTTTTTTTTTTAAGTCCATATATAAGTGAAATCATATGATATTTGTCTTTCTCTGCCTGACTTATTTAGCGTAATACCCTCGGGTCCATCCATGTTGCAAGTGGTAAGAATTCATTCTTTTTTATATTCTATTATGTATGTGTGTGGTGTATGTATACACACACACACACACACACATCACATCTTCTTTGTCCAATAAATAAAGCATCAATAGAGTATTGTAGTTTTTTAAGAAGCTTGATTTGTCATAGATGATGATGACCTTATGTCAGAACCCCTCCTCTTATTATTAGTACAGTCTACATATCACTCACTGATATAGTCCCTTTCTCTGTCTTGAGTTCTCTGCCATTCTTCTGGTTGTCATACTGGCCCTTTTTATTTCAAGGTGATGATATTCATGGGAGACATATAGGGTTAGTTCTGACTGCAATTGTTGAGCCGGAAACAACTAATGCTCTTGTTCTGCTGATTTACATGCTGCTTGGAGAAAGTGACCTTTCTCCTACCATTCTTGTCTTCTCTTCTAATCCTTTCCCCAGTCTTAAACATTTTTTTGAAATCCTGAATAGGAGACCATAGAGGCTTTTAATTGTAATACTATTGGAGTCATGAAGGAGAATATGAAAGAAGGTTGCATGTGAAGAAGTGGGATATGATGGCTCTGCCATGTATCACTGTGTAACATTGGGCAAGTCACTTAGCTTTCTGACCTTCAACTTGCTCATGTGTAAATTTGAGGTAATACCTTTCTTACCAACCTAAGAAGATTGTTGGGCAGAACACATGAAATAGTGGACTTGGAAGGGACTATGATGGTGCAGCCACAGCTGTTTGTCAGCTTATTTGCTCTCATCCTCTGGCCTGGGCTTCTTCACCAGGAAGTGAGTCCATAACAGAGGGCTGTTTGCTCTTTTCATAATCTTACCAACTGTAATACAACAAGCAGAGGCATTACCTCATTGTAGCCAAGCATACTTGTTTTCTAACAGCAATTACTCAAAGAAGAGTTCCACTTCTCCTGTGGCTTTCAATCTCTCATCACATCTTTCTCTCACTTCCTCCACCCTTAGGCATGAAGCCTCTTTCCCAAGGGCTCATCTCAGGGTACTTTCTTCCCAAGTCTTAACATTCCAAGGTAAGCACCTGAAATTTATGATCTCTGGTCTCTTCCTGCACAAAACACATAGCACATAATACATATGTATCAGGAGGGGAATTACAGCGGAGTGGAAAAAGAGCATTATACTAAGACTCAAATAACTAGCCCTTTACCCTTGAGTAAATCACTTCCTCTCTGTAAGTGATGGAGGGGGAGGGGGAAAGTTAGCACTTTGTTGTAAAAGAGTACTGGCCTAGGAATCTGCAGATCGGGTTTCTTATTCTGATGTTGTTGCTTGATAATTTACTCTGTGATTTAGGAGAAATCATTTCCCCCTTTACCAGGCCATACTCCCATATACGTAAAACAAGAAGGTTAAATTAAGTGAATCATTAAGTTCCCTGCCAGCCTAGATATTGGATGCTTTGTGAAATAAGTTTCATTAAATAAACATGACTTGGAGTGCTTTATCTGTGCCAAGCACTATTTGATGATGGTTACGAAAGGGCTCATGGCTGGGCAAATTCCCTGAGACACTGAGTACAACTGCTACTCACTCCTGACAGTGTCACAGTAGTACTGTGTTGGCCTCATAGATCCAGTTCCTGAACTTTTCTTGCCATGAATCTCCCACCCCGGAACCTTTCTCCCACCACCTATAATTTTAACCAATGTTGATGAATTATGGAGAAGTCTTTGAAACATACTCCACCATCTGCCTGCTGGAGACATTCACAGAACTGTCATCAAGCTGCAGTGTGGTCTCTGGCTGCCCTAATTGAGAAACAGGCCAGAAAGCAAAGGTAGATGAATGGAGTTGGGAGGGAAGTGGTTGGTTTTTGACAGGGGAGTCCATTAAAGCCATTTTTGAGCTGGACCAAGGAGATTAGATCTTAAAAGGCTCTCAGCACCTTGAATCTGAGATTACTAGTTCCAAAGTCACCTTGAAATGTCCTTACAGGTACATATATGTTCCTGTTCTCATGCAAGGTGTACCTGATCCACTTCAGAAAGATGAGACACTTTCTTGATTATATTCAGCAAAGGAAGATGCAGCTTTTCTTAATAGCTTGTATAAAGTTAAACAACCCTGACTAGTTAGAAATTGCCTCCCATTTTGATTTTGGGAGAAAATGACTGAAAGATGTTCAGTAAGCATAGGGTATGAGACTAAGCACCCCTTATTTTATTCTACCCATTTCAACATAGTTGATGTATTCCCGTGAAAAGCCAACATGAATGCACTATTGGAAATTCTACTTAGGGTGCATGTGTACATACTGCAACTCCATGATGAGCTCTTCTTCCTTCTCCTTCGAAGTAGGAGCAGGCCCTGTGAGTTGTCTTCCTTCTTCCTTCACTCACTGCAAATAACTTTGTTCCTGACTTTCTTGAGTTATTGCTTCTTTCCAGGCCTTCAGGCCAGCAAGACCATTCCATTGGAAACTGGGACTCTCTGGGCAGCCTGGGTTTCATTAAAGCTTCCCTCTGGCCACTTGTTCCATGCTGGATGTCAAGAGTTACAAGCTGTCTGATCAAGCTGCATTTGATTTAGTGGAGCAGTAACTCATTCAGTTCTATGGTTTTTTTCATTGCAACTTAGGGACCATAGAACTCTGAATCATGCACAAGGAAGAAGAGATGGGAAAAGTGATGGAAAGCAGAATCCCATAAGGACCTAAATGGTTCTCAAGAGAATAATCTTATCCAGAAGCAAGGGCCAAGTGGCAGTACTGGCCAGTCAGATGAAAAATAGGCCAATGGAGCCTACATGATAACTTTCTGCATTTGGTGCTATGACCTAACTCATTTCCCCATCCCTGCAGAGAAACCTGGGACCATGAGGAACAGCCTAACGCTGGTGGGGATCCTCTGGGCCTTCCTGTCTCTTGTTACTGCTGTGGCCAGTTCTACCAGCTACTTCCTGCCTTATTGGCTCTTTGGATCCCAGCTGGGGAAGCCAGTGTCATTCAGCACATTCCGGAGGTGCAACTACCCTGTGCGAGGCAAGGGGCACAGTCTGATCATGGTGGAAGAATGTGGGCGCTATGCCAGCTTCAGTGCCATTCCAAGCCTTGCCTGGCAGATGTGCACAGTGGTGACAGGTGCTGGCTGTGCTCTGCTGCTTCTGGTGGCACTGGCTGCTGTCCTAGGCTGCTGCATGGAGGAGCTCATCTCCAGAATGATGGGACGTTGCATGGGAGTAGCGCAATTCATGGGAGGTAAGACTGTGTTGGCTGAGATTGGATTGGCTGAGATTTGGGGAGTGGGAGTGGGGAGGGAATGGAAAGTGTTGCCTTATGGGAAGTTTATTCTCACTCCCTCCCCTATGTCCAACTCTAAGGCTACATATGAAAGGTGACTCCTTTGAAACACTTAGTCTAGGACTTCCCAAAGTACAATCTATATCAGGGTTTTATTCACAGAAAAATCGGTTAGTAGGCAGAATTGATATCTGCTTTTCTAGCCTCCATTTTCATCACTTTCTATCTGCCTGCAGGGTGCCCATTTAAGAATATAATCCAGATCTGCTTTCCAGGGGACAGCAACACATACTCTAATAGTACTGCTCCAATAAACTTAATCTTTAATCTTTAATCAGGTAGTTATCTCAGAGGGCAGTGATATAATAAATACATACACACAGGTGCTAATCACTAACAAGTGTTTAATGCACAGTTCTCAACAAAGAAATACATCTCTAACAGTGAAATACTAGGTACTAGACAGACTGTAGGTAGTGGCTTATTTGGCCTACATCTAAGGCTAGCCTTGTCTGGTAGCCATTAACAGTCTATTCAGATTTCTTATGGCCCTATTCCATCATACTTATCTTTTCCCTCATTCAGTCTTCCTCTAAATTAGTGAAGGTGATCTGGGATGCTGGCAGTATATGAATGGGCTAGAAAAGAACAAAGGCAAAAATGTTAAACTGCAGGAAGGCAATGGGAAGAGTTTCCTTTGAGCAGTGTAAGGGGAAAAAGTAAGTGTAGACAAATAAGTAAATATATAAGTGAATATGTGAGCTATTTTTTACACCTGGATGGGGCACTGGGAAAAAGTGCTGATAGAAGTTAGTGTTGAAGTGTGTTATTGTTGTTCATGAAGTTTTGGAATCATTATTCACTTCATTATCATTATCATCTTCATTAGCAGTGCAATGTGAGTGATCAGAACCCAGAAAATTGTATCTTACTTCTGGCTCTTTAATTAAGTTGTCCTGTGACTATGGGCAAATGACCGTGATGTCTACTGTGTTCACTTTTCTTGTTTCCTTGAATTTGTTCACTGGTGACATAGCCCAGATCCTAATTTTCTTTCTTCTCTCCAATGACTGTGTTAAGGTGTCCTTGAATGAGAAGGTAGTGATGAGCAAAAACAGTAGTTCTCAATGGGGGCTGAGTTTTCACTACCTCTCCTGGGGACATTTGGTAATGTTTTTGAGACATTTTTGGTTATCCTAACTTGAGGATGGTGCTACTGATATCCAGTGGGTAAAGGCAAGGGATGTTGTTAAATATCCCATAATGCACAAGAAAAAGACAGCTCCCCACCCTCAACAGTAAAAATGTATTTGGCCCAAAATATCAATAGTGCCAAAGTTGAGAAACCCTGCACTAAAGGTTTCTCATGGTTTCTTGGCCTTCTTATGAAAAACAACAGATTATTTTTGTTGAATCACAGTTAAAGTAATGTTTTCAGGTTTTCTCTTTCCTCAGACACATTTTAAAACTTTTAAATCTGAATTAACATTCTAGTCTCCCTTACCTCTGAATTTTTTCACCCTTTAGCTACTAATAGTTTTCTACCCATATTGGAAAGTTATATTAGTTTTTTTCTTCCCCTTGCAGACCATGGTACAGACCAGTTACTAAAACTAACCTAAGCCAATGACTTAATTCCCCTTTAGGGGCTCCCTCGATATCACAAATGAACTTTAAGCTGTCTCACTTTTCAATTACCTGGCAGGAGTAAGGGATGGCCCTTGAAACTCATATTTATAGCTCCAGGGCCCAGCTCAGTGCCTGGCACAGAGCAGGTGTTTAGTAACTACAGAAAGAATGAAAGTGTGGCTGAGGAAAAGGCTAGTATATGTTAGGATAAGATAAACATATGAGAGCTAGGTTCATTCGCATCCTTTCCTTTTATTTTCAGCCTTCCATTCAAAGGTGTTAGCTTTCTGAGTTCTCTTCTCTTCTGACTTGAGAGTAACAACTTAGCCTCACTTACCTTTCTAAGAACTTCTGGCAGAGAATGAGAAGGTGCTAACTAGTAGGAATTAGAAGGCCAGTATCAGACCAGTATCAATCAATATGCTCCATTAGGCTCCAAGCCTTAACAGCTCCCAGTGTCAGGTGGCTTCCTATCTTTGGCTTCGCTGAGACTTTTACAAAATCCTTATGGTCTCCATATGGCATAATTTAATTGATCCCAGCTCCTAGGAATAGACTTAAATGAAATTGTTAAGAAGAGATGTGGGTAGGTAATGGAGATTTAGACACTCATGGACTGGGTGGAGAAGAACTGACTGAGTGGCAGGTGTCATACAGAGGAAGTCAAACTATCAGTGCCATTTCATTTTATATGATTCTGCCATTCTGTATTTCTCATTGACCCTGTTCATAGGAATATGGTCACAGTATTTACACTTACATGAAAACCTATAAAGTTCAACAATAAAATGCCATTTGACAGTAGTCATGGAAGGAGTCAAGATCTAATGTGTGCTACAAGGTTTATCTCTGGGCAAGGGAATCACATGGGACAGATTGCTAAATTTCCACAGTTTCCACATTTGTAACACCAGCCAATTAAGAGTAATTCCTATCCCTGTTTTAGAAACTGATGCCTGTTAAGGTTTCATAAGATGTGAAGGAATGGTGAAGACTGCCTGGATGTATCAAATATTCTAGGAGCCCTTTGGCACATGATCATTTCCCAAGGCTCTTCAGAGAGCTCAGATCTTACCCCTCAGAGACAGGCTCTGCTAGTGGCAGGCAGCAAGCCTGAACAGCCTTTTGAGTTCAGTGGATGTAAGACATGAGAGAAAGAGCTATGGGGGGTTAGTTTAAGCTTGTTCAGCTGACAGGAATCAATTTTGTACTCTAGGCCTGGCTGCTTCTCGGCAGCTAGTGCATTAACCAAAATACATTAGGGGGAGGAGCCAATTGTTTCAGGTCTGGTTTATCTCTCTGCCAGACCCCAAACCACTCAAGAGATGGTATATCCATTAATAACTACCTCCCTCCCCCTGCTTGACTCTTGTTCTCCAATTTTGCAGCTTCCCACAGAGATTAGCTGTTGGAAGTAGGAGAGACAGGAAGAAATAAAGGGCTGCTTGTCTGAGTCATACTCAGAAAGGTGACCTGATGGGACCCTTGGGTCCCATTTGTTCCACCTGCAGCTGATCTGCTGGACAAACCTAGGGTCCAGAAGGCCTTCCACTGGGACCTTCATGACCTGTTCCAAACAGTGAAGGAAACATCTGGCCAGGAGATTATTTCAACCATGGAGATACTGAGGTTTCCAACTATCTAGCCCCCAGTCCCTGAGAACGGAGTCATTATTCACATTCTCCTGTGTATACATATGCAAGATGCTTGTGAATTATTGTCCAACTTCAGGGAGAGCTAAACAAAAAAGAAATAGGTGAGAAATAAATATAAGAAACTTCTTGGCAGGAAAAAGTGTAAGATCTTGTATTGGGTTACTTGTGGGAAGCCAAGAATCTTTCTAGAGTAAGGAATGTTTCAGAATCACCTGGAGTACTTAAACATGTGGACTGCACAACTCTTCAGTCTCCTTTCCCATTCTGATATACACAGCAACAGGTGGAAGGCTGTGTATTTTGAAAAATCTACCTAGTGACTCTGATGTGTATTTTAAGGGAATACAATTCAATACACTCAGATAGACATCAACATTTTCCTCCATGTAAGATCCTAATGCTACATGCTTCAAGCTGGATGAGAAATCCACTAAAAACAGATCACTGAGAACTTGAATCGAGGAAAGGTTATTGTTTTTCTAAAAACTGTTATCTTCTCTGGAAACCATTCATTTCCTGGAAAGTCCTCCAAAGTTTCACCAGGCATCATTTAAGTTATCTTTACCATGCTGAACAAGGATTAGAAAAGTGGCTTTCTGTTTGGGAAACTGGTATTCAAAGAAGTTAACCTGCCAGCAAAGATTCATGTAGTAAATTAGAGCAAAGCAGAGAATATGGTCCAGGATTTCTGATTCTTAGCTCTGGGCTTTATTCACTGGTGCTATTGATTTTTTTTCCTATTAGAGAAAAAATGTTATGACAATGTTTTTCAAGTGGTCTATGAACCACTTGTATAAGAATTGCCTGGGGTGCTTGTTAATGTAGATTCCTTAGTGCCATTCTAAGTCTACTGAATCAGAACTGATTCCTGGAACTCTGCATTTTACACAGCCTCTCACACTGATTTATTTTTAATACTATAATATGAAATATTTCTGATATATATATGTATATATACATATACATATACATATACATATACATATACATATACATATACATATACATATACATATACATATACATATACATATACATACATATACATACATACACACACACACCCCTCAGCTTAAATAGGGTATTACCAATACAGTTGAAGTCTCCTCCATACCCTGATCATACTCCTTTGTCTTCACAGCCAAGGTAACTACTGTCTTGGATTTGTTATTTATCATTCTTCAGCAGATTCCAGTACACACTAAAGTTTGAGAACCTCTGCTCAGTTTTGTTATGTTGTTGCTTTTTTATGGAAGTTCCTTTTCTCCCACCTCTACCTGTACATAAATATTTCTTTCTTTCTCAAAAGCCAGGTCAAATGAAGTTTCTCTGTGAAGCCTCTCCTGATCTACTTTAGAAATCTCCAGCAGAAGTGAACTGTCTTACAACTCTGACAGAAAATATGGGGTCGAATAAATGGGAGAGTTGTGTGGGAGAGTTCCCCGGGAAGGGAAAGCTGATATGTGGCTGGAGGGTAGATATAAATTTTCTACTGTGTTTGAGTTGAAGATGCTACAAGAGCAATAAATCGAGCAAGTTAATAACAAATTAACTCACACTAGGCTTCTGGTCACGGTAGTAAATTCAAACTACCTAATAACAGTGTTTAGACAGATAGTTGGAGATGAGGTAGAGCAATGGCTGCAAACTCCAAAGTTGTACTCGTGAATGGGAGGGGGGCATGAAAGGGGTTGGTAACACCCAGTGAAGAGGCTTTCTCTGCCTAAGACAAAAATTAGGCATTCGCCTAATTGAGAATGTGCAATTGTGAGGGGTTATACAGCTGTTTTGATGGGGAAAGTAATAATCCTGAATACAGAGGAAGTTTGAGGGCAGCTGGGAAGTAGCTGCAAGGAGGCTTCCAAGTTCTGTCCAAGATTGTGCTCCTGAAGGTTTGTATTGGTGTTGAGATTGCAACAAGGGCTGCAGCCGAGTAAAGTGTTCAATTCCAGGCTTCTGCCTGGTCAGAGCAGTGAATTCAAATTATAGCAACCATATTTGAGGAGGACATTTGGTATATTTTGTGATAGGGGATTCTTGTGGAAGGAGCAGTTGAGGAATGAAAGCAAAGCAGCTGGTTACCTGCACATTTGCAGTTGGAAAGTGAGAATGGTAATATACTCTAAAGGGCTTTCTTTCCCTTTCTAGAGGCAGGTAAGAATAAGAGAGTACTCAACTGAACATACGCAGTTGGGACAAACTTCTCCAAAGGGCATATATAGTTTAAGGAGCAGTAAAACCAGAGGTTGGTGATGACATAGAGAAGTGGAAGCCAGAACTACAGATGATATGTGGCAGGGCCTGGATTTGAACTAGTATTCTCTGACACCAGAGCTCTTGCTCTTAATATTTTTTAGTGGTGTTTTTCCTAAGTGTTGGTACCAGGACCAGAAGCATCAGCATCACTAGGGTGCTTTGGAAATGTATATTCCTGGGCTATAGTTACTGAATCAAATATCTGTGGATGATACCCCCAAATCTACATTTTTAACCAGCCCCCACTCTTCAAGGTGGAAGGGCCAAGCACATGGCAAATGAATTTCATGTTGCTATTTGAGACACATCTTCACAATCTCAAACTGATGAGAACTGCTGGGGACAAATGTAATTGAGAATAAAGTCTCCTGTGACTTCATTTCTTAAATATGTCTCCCAAGACATCTTTCTCCAGCTATGATTAAATGTAATGGAATCATCTCTCAATTGTAGGTCAAATGTATCCATGAATTATGTTTACAACCTATTGTGCTCACCTGTCTAAATGTCAGGATGGAGAATGGAGGATGGAAGGGGTGGTAGGGCAAGTTGGGCAGAGCATGGAGCCACCTGCACTGGAGCAGAAGGCATGCCCCAGAGATTCCTGGTCTCTGGCTTGGTGCCTGTGAAACATTGAAATATAACAACTCCAAACAGGCAGCTTTTAAATGGAACCCCGTTCAGCTTTTGACATTTCAGCCATTTGTTATGAGGACAAAGAGGTGGGGAAGATGTTAGCATGGAGAGTATAAGTGGAAAGTGAAAGAGGAGCTATAGAGAGAGGCTGCTGTTTAATAATAATCTTTGTTGAGCATTATCTATTTCTCAGGCACTTTATGATTATTACTTCTTGAAATGGCCCTGTAAGATAGAGTACTATTATTCTCATTTTAAAGATGAGGTAACCAAGACAAAAAGTCACACACGTTCTAAGTGGCAGAGCCGAAATTTGAACCTAGGTCTAGACTACTATAGAACCCATTCTGTTTCTCTTTTTTCCCCCCCAGCTTTATTGAAATAAAATTGACATATAACATTGTGTAAGTTTAAGGTATACAATGTAATGATTTGATATATATTTATATTGTGAAATGATTACCACAATAAAGTTAGATAACACATCCATCACCTCACATAATTACTTTTTTTGTGGTTAGAATGTTTACGATCTACTTTCCTAGCAACTTTCAAGTATAAAATACAGCATTGCTCTCAAGCCATCATATTGTGCCATCTTTCTGAATCTAATGGCTGTCAAATTCCTGATGCCTGCAAGAAATATTATTGCCAAAAGGTGGTCATTTCTAGGCACCTGTCTCTGGAAGGATAGAATTTCTAAGGGTTGATGATCTCTCTAATCAGTGAGAAAAAAATGTTGTCAGAGATGAGCTATATGGCGTTAGGTAAATTGCTTTCCCTCTCTGGGCCTCAATATCCACATCTATAATGGGGGAGGGATTGGAGTAGGTAATCTCTAAAAGCCTTTCCCTCTCAGATTCTATGGCTGTATCAGATATCTATGATGATCTGCCATCTCTGACATGGATAACCCTTCAGAAGACTTCTCACTTGGATAGTGTGGGTGAAGGAAGCTGTTGGTTAAGTAGGCAGAGCACACTGTGAAACATACATTTATTGAATACCTATTATGTATCAGGTACCAACAATACACAGTTGAGGATAAATGTGGCCCCTCCCTTCAAGGAACACACACTCTAGTGAGGAAAGTAGATAACAAACAGTTGTGAAGGATATATATCACAGGATATTATAATCACAGGAGGAAGCACAGGGTGCTATGGGAAGAAAAAGAATATATAACTTTGCTGAGGGGTTAAAGATGGTGAGGAAAGGCTTCCTAGAGAAGGAACTCCCTGACCTGAGCTCCTCAGCATGATTAGGTCTAAGGAGCAGTGGGGCTGAAGAAAGTGGGAGGTTCCCCTTGCCATGTAAAAAAAAAAGTCATTTGGCTTGCACCATTTCCTGCTTGAGAAGCCAGAGTTCACGCCAGTCCCAGGGATCTGAATGTGGAGGCTGGAAAGTTGAACTGCTCTACTTTTATAAACTTGTGTTCTTTCCTTCCTAGCCTGTGTAAGAAAGTTCACTTTTTATTAACTCTTCCCTCAAAAGGCATACCCTGGAAGCAGGATAAGGCTTAGGTTTCATCTTTAATTTTGTCCTTAACCCATTGTGTATACTCACTCATACCTCCTCATTGTAGGATTTCAGTTATCTGTAGTGAAAAAAAAAGCAGGAAAGTGTTGTTGCATTGCCACTGGATAAATTCCAGAGCCTAGGAAATTATTTGAGTGACCAGTTCCATTTCCTTTAAGATTATGAGACAAATAAGAGTGACTTCTAATTTAAGCATTCCATTGAAGGGAATTTCTAACCTTAATTTGTCATTTTGATTTAGTGTCTAAACCCTCTCTCACTGTAAGAAAGTTCTCTCTGTTTTCTTATTTAAACCTTTTTTCCTATTTCCTAAGCTTCTTGCCTTTTTCTCGCACCTCACTGAGTACCAAAACCTGGTGGTCATGTTGCAGACAAGCTTACAGAATGCTTTGAGATTTTCTTCCAAGAGGATTCATCTGAAGGCAAAGTGGGCTTATGAGCTTCTTGGAGTATGTATGGAATTTTCCTCAGTGAAGAAAGAGAAGTAAAGGTGAAGCCAGCAGTCCTTGGAGCAGTCTGCTTTTCACTGTCCAGCCGAGCCCTATAGCTCTGAAACCTATAAATATGCCATTCATTCATCATTGGTCAAACACTTGCTCTCTAGAGGTTCTGTGTTTTATGTTAGTTTCTACATCTGCATTAGTGACAGGCGACCATCCCATGACCTTTGATGTAGCACTCAAGTATAGTGTTCTTGTAATTAAGCTCTCTTGGTTGCAAGCAGGAGACTCTCTTGAGATCTCTCAATGAAAAGGAGTTTATTGTAACATAAGGAAAGTGAACTTGAAAACAATTGGGAAGGATTGGATTCTCTCTAGCTCTTTTATGGACAGTGTGGAGTTTGTCCTCATGGTATGTCTGCTCCATGCCACTGTATTCTCTCACTCTACCAATCAATTGTCTCAGCTTACCCAGAAGTGATGTCTACTCATAACTTTAGACTGAACGTGACTGTAGCTCAATACAGACTTGGCTTAACACAGACATGGTTCTACCTCCTGGTGTTTTTTTTTTTTTTTCTCTCAACTTCTGCTCTATCTGCTAGCTAGCTCAGTATCTCTATGTTTCTTGATTAAAATTTTCAGAAACAAGAATCTTGCTCAGCTCATCATTCATGTCAGGTTATGATGTCACCTGTTATTGGCCAGCCAATTAATTTGCTTGCTTTGTCTCAAATGCCAGTGCTTGGTCCAATCCACTGTTACCAAAGGCACGATGGAGAAGGGGAGATCCAAGTTTCTAAAGTGTAAACCTAGGCAGCAAGCAAGAACTGTGGATGAGGCAATTACCCTTAACAGGTAGTGTTGGCAAGCAGACCCAGATTTATATCTCTGGTCAAAAGAGTAGGTTATCACTAAGATCCCACAAAATTTCCCTGTAGTGACTAAATGACCTAAACAAAATGGAGATGAAGTCAAAGGGCACATTGAAAAGTATTGAAAGCTAAAGAAAGGGAGCATGCTTAGCATGAATTGTGGAATGATTTCCAAGAAAAAGAAAGAATTCCTGGACAAGGGAGTATGGTGCCCTGCTCTCAAGGAGAAACCTGCTCAACATGTATGCTTTCTGTAGATATCAGTCTGGCAGCTTATTAGGAGTTACAGAAATCATAATCTACCTTCAACTGCTAGGGATCTACTTGACTCTTAGAAAAGGCTGAATTTTAGGAAAGAGTAGCAGTCTCTACATTGTGATTCTTTATAAATCAGATCAAGGTAGAAGAGGAGTCTGGTTAGAGAGGTCAACTTAACTTTGTAAGTCATTGTAGAAAATATTTTGGCTGTAAAAAAGTACATTGACCTGTCTGAATTCCCAGTACTGCCCTTTATGAGTTGTTCCTTTTACTACCTACTGCAACTTATCACCTATGGCATGGCAAAGAAATCCTGTTGATTTGGTAGTATTATAGACATTTGGGGTAAAAGAGGAGAGGCAAAATCTGAGTGGAGAAGGCAGAATTTGAGCTAAGTGAAAACAGGGAATTTGCGGGTAACAGAAGACCTATTATAATTTTCTACCTGTGTGTGTTTTCTTTCTAGGGCTGCTGATAAGCTCAGGCTGTGCATTATACCCCTTAGGATGGAATAGCCCAGAGATAATGCAAACATGTGGGAATATCTCCAATCAATTTCAGTTAGGTAAGATGGCCTGGGCATGATGGCACTGGTAGTTCATTGGGAATCTGTTTTTTAAAGTACTTCACATCTTGGATGGACCTCTGCTTGCTAGAGGTGCTTGCTTACATGAGTCTCTCTCATTGTGTTAGCTTATGAGAAGTGGTGGCTTGACCAGATTCAACTGGCCTTACTAACTCATAAGATGTGGACATGAATTCCACTTATTTGACTATGTCTCTCCACACCATTTATGCACTTTGACCCAGAGTCTTGTGACCAGTTTGGGACAACCCTAGCTACAGAGAGATTTCAGATGCTTGGAGACCGATATCTGTCATCCTCTGAATAAATCTTGGTTACCATTAGTATTTCCTTCTAGAGAGATTTCCAAATATAAATCAATAATATTTCTTCTCATATTCCACTGAGGATATAACAAGAGGTAATTGGGTTTACATCAAGTATTAGGAAGCTAGGTTATATACTGGGAATTATTACTGGCATGTTAATGGCAAGAGCTGTTAAATATTAGACGGTGTGACAGAAGAAATTCTTTTTCTTCAAGCTTATTGGGGTAACATTGGTTAATTACATTACAATTTGATATCTATATATTCTATTGTGTGATTACCACCCAGAGTCCAGTTTCCTTAAGCTAACATATATTTTATCTCCTTTACCCACTTCACCCTCCCCCAACCCCTCTATATTTGACCCCTTTGAACCCATCTACCTCTTCTTTACTACCCCACCCCCAGCACTCTGGTAACCACTAGTCCATTATCCATGTCCCTGAGTCTCTGTTTCTCCTGTTCATTTGTTGTTTTTAGGTTTCTATCCCACATTAAGTGATATCATGTAATTTTCAACTTTAGCTTATTTTGCTTAGCATGATTATCTCGAGGTCCATCCATGTTGTCACAAATGGCAGTGTTTCATCTCTTCTTATGGCTGAGTAATATTCCATTGTATATATGTACCATCGCTTCTTTAGCCAATCATCTATTGTAGGGCACTTTGGTTGCTCCCATGTCCTGGCCACTGTGAATAGTGCTGCTATGAACATCAGTGTGCAAATATCTTTTCGAACATGGGTTTTTAAGTCTTTGGGGGTAAATACCCAGTAGAGGGATTGCTAGATGATATGGTAGGTCACTTCTTACATTTTTGAGGAAACTCCATACTGTTTTCCATAGTGACTGTACCAATTTGCAGTCCTACCCATAGTTTATGAAGGTTGCTTTTTCTCTGCATCTTCTCCAACATTTGTTATTACTTGTCCTGTTGATTATAGCTATTCTAACAGGTGTGAAATGGTATCTCATTATGGTTTTGATTTGCATTTCCCTAATAGCTAGTGATGTTGGGTATTTTTTCATATATTCGTTGGCCATTTGTATATCCTCTATGGAGAAGTATCTGTTCAGGTACTCCGCCCATTTTTTGATTGGATTGTTTGTTGTTATTGTGTCATATGAGTTTTTTTGGTATATTTTGGATATTAGGCTCTTATTGAAAGCATCGCATGCAAATATATTTTCCCACTTGGATGGTTGTCTCTTTACCTTGTTGAACGGATTCTTTTGCCGAGCAGAAGCTTTTTAGTTTGATGTAGTCCCATTCATTTATTTTAGCTTTTACTTCCCTTGCCTTTGAGGTCAAATTAATAAAATCCTCTTTAACTCCAAGTTTCTTGAGATTAGTTCCTACATTTTCCTCTGTGTATTTTATTGATTCTGGTCTCATATTCAGGTCCTTAATCCATTTTGAGTTAATATTGATGTGTGGTGATAGATGAAAGTTTAGTTTCATTATTTTGCAGGTGGCTTTCCAATTTTCCCAGCACCATTTATTGAGGAGGCTTTCCTTTCTCCACTGTATGTTTCTGGATTTTTTGTCATAAATTATTTGCCCATATAAATATGGGTTTACTTCTGGATGCTCAATTCTGTTCCACTGGTTCGTGTCTCTGTTTTGCTGCTAATACCATGCCGAACTGATTACCGTTGCTTTGTAGTATAATTTCAAGTTGGGCAGAATGATGCCTCCAGCCTCATTCTTTTTTCTCAGGATGGATTTGGCAATTTGGGATCTTTTATGCTTTTTTATGAATCTGATGATTTTTTGTTCTGTTTTTTTATTTTTAATACTGATGGGATTTTGATGAGGATTGCAGTAAATCTGTATAATGCTTTAGGTAATATGGTTATTTTAACTATGTTGGTTCTTCAAATCCAAGAACACAGAATATCTTTTCATTTCTTTGTATCTTCTTCGATTTCTTTTAATAGGGTCTTGTGGTTTTCATTATATTCTTCACATGTTTCATTATATTTATTACTAAGTATTTTATTCTTTATGTTGCAATTGCAAAAGGAATTATTTGTTTCTACTTTTTCTCTGATACTTCATTATTAGAGTATAGGAATGCTATGGATTTTTGAATGTTGGTTTTGTATCCAGAGACTTTACTGTACTTGCCAATTGTTTCTAGTAGTGTTCTGGTAGAGTCTTTAGGATTTTCTATATAGAGAAGCATATTATGTGCAAATGGTGACAATTTGACTTCTTCCTTTTTTTATTTGTTTGCCTTTTATATCTTTCTCTTCTCTGATTGCACTCACTAGGACCTCCAATGTTATACTGAATAACAGTGGCGATAGTGGACAGCTTTGCCTTGTTCCTGATCTTAGAGAGAAGGTTTTTAGTTTATCACCATTAAGTATAATGTTGGCTGAGGGTTTGTTATGGATGGCCTTTATTATGTTAAGATACTTTCCTTCTATACCAATTTTGTTAAGAGTTTTGATCATAAATGGATGCTGTATCTTGTCGAGGGCTTTTTCTGCTTCTATTGATATGATCATATGATTCTTATTTTTTAATTTGTTTAAGTGGTGTATCCCATGAATCAATTTGTGTATGTTGAACCATCCTTGTGCCCCTAGGATGAAGCCCACTTGATAGTGGTGTGTAATCTTTTTTATATATTGTTATATTCGGTTCACTAGTATTTTATTTAGGATTTTTGCATCTGTGTTCATAAGAGATGTCGGTCTGTAGTTTTCTTTTTTTGTGTTATCTTTACTAGGTTTTTGTATCAGGGTGATATTGTCCTCATAAAATGAGTTGGGAAGTATGACCTCTTCTTCAATTTTTTGGAAAATTTTGAGGAGAATCGGTATTAAATCTTCTTTGAATGTTTGATAGAGTTCATTGGTGAAGCCATCTCGTCCTGGATTTTTACTTTTTGGAGGGTTTTAGATGATTGTTTCAATTTCCATAATGCCAATTGGACTATTTAGATTTTCCAGATCTTCTTGATTCAGTCTAGAAAGATTGTATTTTTCTATGCACTGATCCATTTCTTCTAGGTTATTACATTTGTTATTATATAATTTTTCATAGTATTCTTGCATGATCCTTTGTATTTCTGTGGTGTCAGTCATAATGTTCCTCTTTAATCCCTGATTTTGTTTATTTGTGTCCTTTCTCTTTTTTCCTTAGTGAGTCTAGCTAGGAGTTTGTCAATTTTATTAATCTCAAAGAACTAACTCCTTTTTGTATTTATTTTTTCTATTTTTTTTTTTTTTGGTTTTCAATTTCATTTATTTCTGCTCTAATTTTGATGATTTCCTTTTTTTTTTTTTTTTTTTTTTTTTTTGCTAACGTTAGGCCTCATTCATTCTTCCTTTTCTAGTTTTTTAAGATGAAGCATTAGGTTGTTTATTTGGGCTTGTTCTTGTTTTTGGAGATAGGCCTGCAATGATATGAACTTTCCTCTTTTTACCACTTTTGCCATGTCTTGCAAGTTTTGATATGTTGTATTATCATTGCCATTCATTTCTATGTATGTCTTGATTTCTCTTTTTATTTCTTCCCTGACCCAGTTATTCTTTAGTAGCATGTTGTTTAATCTCCATGTATTTGTGGTTCTTCCCGCTTTCTTTTTACAGCTGACCTCTAGTTTCAAAGCATTATGATCAGAGAATATGATTGGTATAATTCCAACTCTTTTATATTTGTTGAGGCTATCTCTGTGCCCCAATATGTGGTCAGTTCATGAGAATGTTCCATGTGCACTAGAGAAGAATGTATAAGCAGCTGTTTTGGGATGGAAGGCTCTGTAAATATCAATTATGTCAGGTTGGTCTAGTGTGTCATTTAAGAATGTTATTTCCTTATTGATTTTCTGTTTAGATGATCTATCTATATCCAACAGTGGGGTATTTATGTCCATACTACGATAGCGCTTTGGTATGTTTCTCCCTTTCATTCTTTTAGTAATTGTTTTATATATTTTGGGGCTCCCTGATGGGAGCATAGATATTAAAAAGTGTTATGTCTTCTTGGTGCAAGATTCCCTTTATCATTATGCTGTGTCCCTCAGTATCTTTCTCTACTTTTTTTTATTTTGAAGTCTAATTCATCCGATATTAGTACCGCTACTCCCTGTTTTCTCAGAATGCCATTTACTTGATATATCATTTTCCACCCTTTCACTTTCAGTCTATATTTGTCTTTGGAGCTGAGATGTGTCTCCTGGAGGCAGCATATGTTTGGGTTTTGTTTTTTTTGATCTGTTCTGCAACTCTGTGCCTTTTTATTGGTGAATTCAGTCCATTTATATTTAGGGTGGTTATTGAAATATGAGGTCTTCTTATAGCCATTTTATCTTTTGCTTTCTTGTAGCTCGGTGTTTCCATTGCTTCCTTGTCCTTATGTTTCTGTTTTCTTTATTTTCGCTCACTTTTGTGGATTTTCCCTCTGGTTCTTCTTGTTTTATGTTATACACTTCAGGTCTGAATCTTTGTTGTGTGGTTATCATTACGAATATGTAAATATGTAAATATGTAAAGGATAGTTATATATATATAACTATATATATAACTATATATATAACTATATATATAACTATATATATAACTATATATATATAACTATATATATAACTATATATATAATTATATATATAACTATATATATAACTATATATATAACTATATATATATATATAACTATATATATATAACTATATATATATAGACGTCTGTTTTCTTCTACATGTGCCTTATCTCCTTTCCCCTTTGCGAATTTGGATCTTTGAATCCACCCCTTTTCAGTCATTATTATCTCAATATGTCCCTATGTATGCTGAACATTCATTACTCTCTTGCTGTAGCCATTCTCTTCTTATTATTTAAGCTTATAATGCCTTGTTCTTAATAAGGCTTGCACTCCTCTGCTTCTACTTTCCTGATAGTTACTTTACTCTTAATTATGTATTTTTTTCATTTTGTTATTTTGTTTTAGATGAGCTGACACCTTTTAGTATTTCCTGTAGTGTAGGCCCCATAGTAGAGAATTCCCTCAATTTTTGTATGTCTGGAAAAGTCTTAATTTTTCTTTCACATCTAAAGGAGAGCTAAGTTGGATACATTATTCTAGGCTAGTAGTTCTTTTCACTTAATAGTCTAAATCTTTGATTCCATTCCTTTCTGGCTTGTAAGATTTGCACTGAGAAGTCCGATGATAATCTAATGGGTTTTATTTTATAAGTTACCGTCTTCTTCTCCCAGGCTGCCCTGAGAATTCTATCTTTGTTGTTGATTTTTGATAACTTTAATACAGTGTATCTTGGTGTATTCCTTTTTGGGTTGAGATAATTGGGAGTTCTGTTGACTACCCGTATTCCTACTTCTAGCTCATTCCTCAGATTTGGGAAATTTTCATCCACTATTTATCTAAAAATGTTTTCTAGTGCCTGCTCCTTTTCCTCACGTTCAGTAATGCCCATTATTCTTATGTTTCTTCTCCTGATGGTATCAGCTAGTTCTTGTATTTCTCTTTCATTATTTTTTATTTTTAGGTTTCTCTCTTTTCCCTTCTGATTTATTTCTAGATTTCTGTCTTTGACATCACTGATCCTTTCCTCCATTTGGTTGACTCTATAGTCCAAGCTTACTATTTCAGTTTTCAACTCTTGCAGTGTGTTCTTCATCTACAGAAGTTCTATTTGGTTCTTTTTGAGGGTTTCAATCTCTTTATTCTGCTCATCTTGGCATTTTTTCAGTTCCTAAAATTGTTGATGACTCGTTTCAGAATTCACTGAGTTTTTTCAGAAGTACCATTCATTATTCTCTGTCATTTAAACTGCATATTTCTATGTCTGTAAGCTTATTTTCTGGAGATTTTTTTTTTCCTTTCTGAGATGCCTTGTCACTTTGGTTGTTCATGGTGTTTAAATAGACTGTTTCTCCACTTGGTCATTAATGGAAGTGTATTCTGTTGTTTTAACAGAAAGTAGATTTTTTGTATAAAGGTCTCTCTTTAGCCAGCTGCATAGAAAGCACTTTTCTTTTGGTTTCCAGTAGGTGGCATCTAAGCCTCTTGGATCTTTGGATTATATAAAGGCTAAATGTCTTTTTTTATTTTCTTGTAGATATTTAATCACACCTGCTACTCTCAGTTTCAGTCCCCGTCAGTGTTAGCAACAGTTTTGGTAGCATTTGCTCAGATTCCCCTGGGTCTCTGCAGTGTTAGGTCTCTGAGGATATGGTAGGAGGGACCTTCTGGTTTGGGGGTTGGGGATTATAGCTCAGCCTCAGTTTTTCAACCGGGGCCAGCAAATATCAACTATTGTGTCTCTGCTGTCTCATCCCTCTTCTCTACTTTCTGCCTGATGACTGAGCCCTGCTGCAGGCTGCATAGAAAAGTCCTGACACTTCCACACAGGCTGATGAGGGAAGTCGCTGCGCCTTCACCCGTCTCCCTCCTCCTGCAAGGATCTCTGATGGCTGTGAGAGGCAGCTTCTTTATTTCTCCAAGTCCACTGCCCGATCGATACCCAGGGTTCTGACCTGTTTTAGCTCTTATGTACAGATCCCATGCTCAGATGTGCTGGTGTGTAGTTTGGGTGTTTTTTGTTGAGTTTTAAATGTTCAGCTTACTGTTGTTTCAAGGGGAGAGATTTGAGGATTTCTCTTACTCTGCCATGTTTCTGAAGGACCTAGAAGTAATTCTTGACTCATATGATTGCCAACTCTCAAATGGCTTAAGCTCACTATTGTGAATTGTGAACAGATTAGACTTATAATTGAAACACTTCCAAATATTTTCCTAACCTACAATGATAGAAGAGAGTAAGAGGGGGAAATATCTAGGTTCTTTGAGTATTCTTAATTGTAGGAGAGATTTTGGAACAATGAGGCTACCCATTACCTACAGCTTATGCTCCATTACTTCCCTTTTTCTCTGTTGCCTCAGACTGCTTTTTTTTTTAGTCTCATTTGACCTGTTTTTGGAGAAAGTTGTTCACTGTACAAACACAACATGAGGGAAGGACTATAGAGATGTGTCAAGTGCAGAGAAAAGGGAAGCAAGCTACTGGTCCTGCTAGTTGAGGTAGAGAATGCTGAAGATTTAGCATATTTCTTATACTTGATTGTTAGACCTGTAATTTTATTTTAAAAAAATACCTTTTTAATATATAATGCACATACCATAAAAATTCCCCCATTAAAGTATATAATTAGTGGTTTTTAGTATATTCACAAGTTTGTGCAATCATCACCACTATTCAATTCCAGAATGTTTTCATAACTCTCAAAATAAACCCTTTACTCATTAGAAGTTACTCTCCATTTACCCTGTGCCCAGCTCCTGGCAACCATGATCAATATAGATTTGCTTATTCTGAACTTTTCATATAAATGAAATCATATAATATGTGACTTTTGTGTTTGGCCTCTTTTACTTAGCATATTTTTTATTAATTATATTACTAGTAGTGCTTATTTTATTTTATTATTATTTTTAAGTATATAGTACATTGGTTAGATATTTATATAGTTTATAAAATGATCCCCCTGATTGCGCTTTCTTTCCTTTGGCTCTACACCTAGCCATTACATTAATGCTAACTGCATTCCCTCTGCCATGCTCCCCATCCCTGTGACCATCTATTAACTAATAATTTGTACTTTCTTAAATCATTTCCCCTTTCTCCCAACCCCTAATCCCTCACCCTTCTAGCCATACCAGATTGTCCTCTATATTTCTCAGTCTGTTTCGATTAGTTTGTTCTTTTTTATTCCTTATATTCCACATGCAAGTGATATAATATAGTCTTTATCTTTTTCTGTCTGACTTATTTTGCTCAGCATAACAACCTCTAGGTCTAGCCATGTTGTTGTGAATGGTAGGATTTCATGTTTTATGGATGAATAATATTTCATTGTGTGTGTGTGTGTGTGTGTGTGTGTGTGTGTGTGTGTTGATGGGAATTTAGGTTGCTTCCATATCTTGGCTATTGTGAATAGCGCTGCCATGAGCATAGGGATGCATAGATCTTTACGAATTATTGTTTTGGTTTCCATTGGATAAATACCCTGAAATGCAATTGCTGAGTCACAATATAGATCCATTTTTAATTTCTTTGAGAAACTCCGAACTGTTTTCCACAGTAGCTGTATGAATTTGCAATCCCATTAACAATGTACAAGGGTTCCCTTTTCTCCATATCATCGGCAACACTTATTGTTTTTTTTGATTTATTGATGATAGCTATTCTGACAGGTATGAGGTGATGTCTCATTGTGGTTTTAATTTATATCTTTCTGATTATTAGTGATCTTGAGCATCTTTCCATATGTCTATTGGCCTTCCTCTTTAGAGAAATATCTGTTCAGGTGTTCTGCCCATTTTTTAATTGTATTGTTTTTGTTGTTGTTGTTGTTGTTGAGTTGTATGGGTTCTTTATAAATTTTAAATATTAACCTCTTATCAGATATATTATAAGTAAATATCTCCTCTGCTTCCGTAGGTTCTTCTTTTGTTGTTGATGATGATTTCTTTTACTGTGCAAAAACTTTTTAGTTTGATGTAGTCACATTTGTTTAATTTTTCTTTTGTTTCCCTTACCTGAGAAAATATATCACAAAAGAAGTTACTAATAGCAATATGAAAGAGTTTACTGCTTATATTTTCTTCTAAAAGTTTTCTGGGTTTTGGTCTTACATTTAAGTCTTTAATTCATTTTGAGTTTATTCTTGTATATGGTTTAAGAAAGTGGGCCAGTTTCAAGGAAGGTGACTATTTCAAGGCCCCGAACTAGGGGATTGTGACTAGTTTCCTGACTCTCACACACTGTAGATGCTGCTCAGTGGCAATCCAATATTTGTTTGTTGAGTGAATCAACCATTCAGTAAGATGGGGAAAGTGTACAAAGCCTACCAGCAATAGCTCTGTCAAGTGCATACTTTCTCATACTTTAATTTTATTAAGTAAATGAAAGATTTAAGCTGAAAAAGGTGTTTCTATGGTTGTTAATTGGACTCTAGCCATCAAATGAAAATTTCATGGACTTGATCTCACACAAATGAATCCTTCTCAGTCTAACACTAAATTGATATATTTAACTCCTCCTCCTAGTTATTCTTCACCAAGCCTCTAATTGGCATCAAGAACAGTAGTAGCCAGAGAAGAACCCATTGAAGGATTGACTAGTGGTAAGAGTGAGCTTTAGCATAATTTTATCCTTGGTTCTGTGACCTTGGGCATTTGAGAGCTTACTGCCACCCCAGCTATTGTAAGCATTAAATGAGATCACATATGCAAAACACCTAGTAACCAGTCAATAGTAGCTGTCTGGTACTATCATCATCATTATAACTGATACCAGTTGTTGAAATGAAAATGTTCTCAGTAGTTTTCAGGAAAAAAAAACCTATTACAGTAAGGACCTACTATATAGCATGATGGATGAAAACACAAGTTAATGATAGAAAAACCTGGTTTCAAATTTGTACCCTGCCACTTACTAGTTGTGTGTCTCCAGGCACACAACTATTTAACCCCCTGTGTCTTCGTTAATTGGGATTGATAAAAAATATATTTCTCCATAAGGTTATTGCAAAGATTAAGTAATACACACATACAAAGCACAATAGGCTGCACTGTATGTAACTTGCTGTTAGTAGGTAGTCAGCCTAGGATGCCTCAGGCTTGGCTACTGGGAGGGAGGACCCACTGAACTTGATAAAGGCCTATGGAATAAGCTACCCTCAGCCTTTTGTGTGCTCTCTGTGTTTCCTCTCTCAGAGGCTAATTTCCTTTGCTCTCCCATCATTTCCTCATTCTTGCCAGTTCAAAGCCTTTTACAGCAACTCTGGGTTTGTCCATTGTGGGTTCAGTTTCCAGGCATTTCCTGTTACCTTCCTCTCTGTTAGTTCCCTTCATTATGGACAGTCTGTTTTCTTGTGCTCACCAGAGAACAATGAGGCAGCTCAATATGTTCCCATGTCCACAGAGGGGCAGCAGAGTGTGGTGGAAACAGCCCTGGGTTGGGTATAAGGACAGTTGGGTTTAATTTCTCTAAACTTGCTTGGGCATATTACTTTTCCACTCTGAGCTTTGGTTTCCCTGTTTTTATATAGATTTTATTGAAGGAGACTGATGTGCAACCCTGGATCCCAGATACCTACCTACCTCCATGTTGTGGCCTGCCTATATTTAGGGTGTGGATTTTGATCTAATTTTATATTTTTCTATTTGTTCAGTCTAGCATGTACCAGAAAAATACTGAAAAAAAAAATAAACCAATCTATTTAAGGCAGCCCTCCTAGAGGAAAGGAGTCTTTTAATATCACTCACCCATGGGTGTGAGGGGTAGGAATCTGCCAAAGGGATTACCAAGAGTAACTCATTCATTAAGCATCATCAGCTGGAATACCCTGGGCAGCCAGTCTTTCTAGAAAACTTGTGACTCAACTGCTGCTTAAGGTTTTTCAGTTACCCTCCTAGACCACACGGGGAGGAATCTCCCTCCAGAGGAGAAGCAGGGCTAAGCTAGAGAAGGCAGAATGGAATCTGTGGGTCAGGGAGCAACTTAATTCAACTGCATATCTCTGGTCCTCAGCACTCTTTGGTGCTCTCTGTTGCCATCTTACTGTGTGACCATAGCCAAGTTCTTTTGTTTGTGAAGGGTTAAAGAAGTACAAATTAGTAGTTGATAGATGATGGTCAAGGGAATGGGGAGCATGGCAAAGGGAATACAGTTAACATTAATGTAATGGCAAGGTGGAGAGCCAGAGGCGAGAAAGGTCAGTTAGAAGGATCGTTTTATAAACTATATAAATGTCTAACCAATGTATATATACTTGAAACTAATAATAAAATTTTAAAAGAATCAAAAATACATTCGACATATAGCATTATATAAATTTAAGGTGCAAAGTGTGTTAATTTGATACATTTATATATGTAATATGATTGCCATTGTAGTGATAGTTAGCACATCTATCATATTACATAATCATTTTTTTTAGTGGTTGGAATAATTAAGTTCTAGTCTCTTTGCAAGTTTAATGACTATAGTACAATATCATTGTCTATACCCACTACATAGTGCATTAGATCTTTAAGACTTATTTATTACTCATTGCAAGTTTGTGTCATTTAATAACATCTGTCCTTCCCCCAATACACACATACACCTTGTAATCACCCTTTTGCTCTCTATTTTTTTATGACTTTGGCTTTTTTTGATTCCACGTATAGATTTCAGTTCATTAAGCCTATTTCCCCATGAATAAAGTGAGGATGATTTTATCTATCTTCAAGGTTTGTTTTGGCCCTGAAATGACAAAGCACACATAAATGCACTTTACAAAAACAATGCCCTATGTGCGTAAGGGATAAAAAAATAAGAAAGCTGATAAACTGCTGTATTTTCCTCCCTATTATTTTATTGCCTAAAATTGAATGCCAGTTTTCTCATTGACCATCTTATATTCAAAATAGTGAAGAATTTAAAGTAATGAGACTATACATCCATGGGATGCTAAGTTATTTTTATTCTGAACACAAAAATATATGGGCTTATAAATATTTCGGCCTTTCCTGAAATAGTCCACTTACTTCTATAGTAGTTTTCCCCTAAGGTGACTTACAGCTTGTGACTTCTGAGGGAGATAAGGCTCTAAAAAGGTCTCAAAGACAGGTCTTCTGCTTTATGTGTCCTTATTTCCCCACTCAGTGCCTTGCAGAAGGTCTAGAACAATGAATGCAGAATTGAGAACCAATTGTCTGTATATACATCAGGCCACCACGAGATGGCAGTAAAGTTAGGCGAATTCATTCTGTTCTATGCTGCTTTCTCAGTCCCGCCTCTGGTCCTCAGATCAAAGACTGTGATTCACGCTTAATTTCCTTGTTTTTGTTTCCTTCACCCTATTTCCTTCTATACACCTCCGCATCAGCTTTTTTTGTCCCCCTCACCTTTGGTGAGCGTTTATCTTGCCCTATCTACTCTGGAATGATACTGTATCCTAAGCCTTTGTTTAAAAATAGACATGTTTTTTTAAATGGGAGTGTTAAAACTGTAGCATCCATTTCACAGGACTTTCATGAGTATTAAATTAAATAATATACCTAAAACATTTAATACAGGGCCTGCTGCACTCAGTAAATGTTAAGAATAGCTGCTATTATTATTATTATGGTTATTAGTATAGGTTAGACTGAACCAGAAGGTTTTTTAATAAAATAAAATGAGTTTCAAGGGCAGGAACCAAAAGGAAAATCAAGAACAACTCCTGTACATCCTAGAAGCAGTTCTCTGTAGACTTACAGGGGTGAAAATATACATCTGTGTACTCTGTCATATCACTTTTTAAACCATCTTCACCAAGTGCCACCCAGGTGAATTGGGAGAAATTGCATACAAATACAACTTTTCAGTAAAGCTCTTAGCATTGCATTAACCAAATGTAGATTATCAATAAATATTGATCCCCTTCCACTTTTCATCTGAAAGCTAGACCAGTTTAAGCTAAGGACAAATGCTGATCCAGGTGATTCCCCAGTGAACTGTGCATCAAAATTATCTGGGCCTTCTCCTCAGAGATAATAATTTCGCAGATCAGGAGCAGGGTCAAAAATCTGTATTTTAAAGCTCTCTCCAGACATTTTTGGGAATTAATGGACTAGTTAAAAGGTGTTTAGCTGAGAGCAAAAGGAGCTGAAGAAATAGTAATAATTCTTGGTGCTGTGCTAAGTGCTTTATATACGTCATCTCATTTGACCTTCACAGCTGCTCCGTGAGGTAGGTGGTGTCACTTCCATTTTACTCATGGGGAAGCTGAAACTTAGAAAAGTTAAGTGACTTGCCCAGAATTTCAGTTTGTAAATGACAAGGCATGGTTTTAAATACAGTTCCCTGTAACCCTCATTTTAAGCTCTTTTCCCTGCACCACGTGACTTCCTGAGCACACATAGGCCAAGCCCAGTCTCTACCTTCTAAGTGAGTCCCCTGGTCAAAAACTTCATCTGGCTGCTTGATTGCTTTGTCTATAACAATATTCTTGCCTGTGTTTGGGACTTGATGAATGAATAAAACAAATGCTAAAGAATTAAATGAGATAATGGATGGTGTACTTGTTCCTGAGTCCTGAAGTAGGTCCGCTTGCCAGGTCTGGCCTTCTTGCATTCATATGTATTTGAAAATTGTGTCAAAAGTAGCAGATAATAGTCATTCAATAAGCATGTCCTAGACACCTACTATATACAAGACACTGAATGAGGCACTGTACATGATTTAAGTAATCTAAGAATATAGTCTTCAAGGAGCTTCTAGTTTGAGGAGACATTGTCTATATGTGTGTATACACACGTGCGCACACACACACACACACACACACACACACATACACATACACATCTAACAAATACTATCATAATAATGTCAATCCTAAACTATAATGATGTCAGTCATTAGAACAAATAAATACTGCTAACTAAGG
Organism: Eidolon dupreanum; assembly: GCA_028627145.1. Lineage (NCBI taxonomy): Eukaryota > Metazoa > Chordata > Mammalia > Chiroptera > Pteropodidae > Eidolon > Eidolon dupreanum. The sequence goes on along the minus strand of CM053505.1, from coordinate 66,729,866 downwards.
CACAGAATGAGAACTCTAGAACCTACTTTCTTTTCTTTAGTATCCATTTTCATCTGGTTTACAGAAAATAGCCCCTGATTCTCTCCCTATGCCCAAAGATATTGCATACCACTCTCTTGATCTGACTCTTGTTCTATGTTCAAAGTGATATTTCAAAAAATGAATCTGATGCCTTTCCTATTCTTTAGCAATGATCCCTCATTGCTTTTAGGATAAAGTTTGGACTCCTTAGCATGGCCTATAGGGATTCTAGCTATCACTTCCTTCACCACTTAAGCTGTTTCTCTTGCCCAGCCATCCTGAAAATACCATGTTCCTTCAAACCTTTGCAACCTTACATGTTTTCTTCCCTTTATTAGTAATACTCTTCTCCACTTCCTCACCTAGTTAACTTTCTGTTTTTCCTTGAAAACTCCCTGCCTCTTTTAAACTGGATTTGATGCCCTTCATCTGTATCCTTGTATCACCCTACGTCATAGCACTTGTCACATTGCTTTTACTTGTTCCACTTCTGTCACCGAGTCCCTTTCATTAATCTGGTTTGTTGATCTTACCTATGTGAGAACATGTCTAAGGACTTTACCACAGTGCTTGGCACATGGATGCATGTGAAAAATATTAACTATTACTATTTTAGTTCTATTTTAATTAGCTAAGAAATTTCAAATGGATGTGAGCAGTATTCTATTAAGCAGATGTTAAGAAGAGAGGGGCCAGTTTCTTAGAGGCCAAGTGTCCTAAAGAGCTCATGTGGAGTCAGAATTCCAATACTTGTTTAGCTGGGTTTTGGCCTATCTATTTGGGGAGACTACTTGTCTTAATCCATTTGGACTGCTATGAGAAATACCAAAGATTGGGTGATTTATAAACAACAGAAATGTTTTTCTCACAAATCTGGAGGCTGGGATGTCCAAGGTTAAGTTTCCAGCAGAATCAGTGTCTGGTGAGAAACTGCTTTCTGATTCATAGATGGCCATCTCTCTGTGTCCTCAAATGGAGGAAGGGGGCAAGGGAGCTTTCTGGGGTCTCTTTTATAAGAGCACTAATCCCATTTATGGAGTCTCATAATCTAATCACCTTCCAAAAGCCCTACTTCCAAATGCCAACACATTACGTATTAAGATTTAACTTAAGAACTTAGGAGGACACAGACATTCAGTCTAGAGCAGTTCCCAAAGCTCTTCTAGAAAACTGCCCCAAGTGTAGATAAAGGGCTGTACAAAGGACAACACAGAGTGGCTTGGAGGTTTTTTCAGGGGCAGGTGGGGGTCAATTTTGGGAAAAATCCAGAAGCACAGTTTAAATTGGCCTGAGACATGGTTTCTCCTCCTGTCTCCCAATGAAGAAGATGAACAGAGTAGTTAAAATTCTGGCTAGCTATGTTAGAGGTGATATTAAAAAGAAGGACTCATTGACAAAGTATGAGGATAGGTCAGAAGCAAATGCTCAATGGTGGTGGGGAAGATTTGAATAGAAAGATTCAATTCGTTTAGCAGAAGTGTGTGTAAAGGAGAAAAACAACCAAATCAGGGTGTCTCTGTACCATGAGTATCTAACTCTTTACTGAATGCTACCCCAGTTTTCTAGTAAGTACTCTGGTCTGCTCTTACCCCTTAGAACATTGGGTTGGATCAAGATGGAGCTGGCAACTCAGAATATGTTACCTTCCTGGCATACCTGACTGAGCCAAATTATGACTAATAGCAATAACATGTTTACTTGAACTACTGAAATTTTCAGAGGATTCTTATTTCTTACTCTGGCAAAGCAGCCTGACAAGCTCCTGGAATCTTCAGTAGGTTCTGGGTCTCCAATCTGGGCTCCTGTTGACACTCATGCTCAGTCTAGAGAGTGAGAAGATTGCTGTTCTCATGGGTTTGGCAATTTTATTTTTATTAAAGACTGTGGTGGGGTATGAGGGGTAGGGCATTTGGCAATTACCCTTTAATCAGTTGCTTTTCTTTACCTTTTGCAAGTATTCACCTGTGTAGAACCTAACAGAGAAAATTCTGTGCTTATTTAGCTTGACTATATTGAAAATATTTATATGCTGCTACCTATGGAGACCCTAAAGTCAGCAGTATCTATCTGAATAGATGGGGCCACCAGCTTCTTCCAAACCCCTGCTGCTTATTTAACATAAAATTCAGATCCCTGAGGTAAAAATATGTTGAGTAAGCAAATAACAACCCACCTTCTCCCTCCCCTCAACCATGCACACCAAACATCAGTTTGGGAGGTGAGTTGCATCTCTGGTTTCACAAGCTTAGGTGGTGTCATAATAATGGAAGAAACAGCTGGTTTTCCTGAGCTGGGTCTTCTTTGGAAAATAATGACACCCTTATTACGAAAAGGTCTGTTGAAAAGCTCAATCTTTTCACTCTTCAGTCCCAAAGTACTAAATTCTTTATTTTTTTTTACATTTTATTTTTTAAATTAAATTAAATTTAATTTAATTTTTATTAAGTTTATTGGGGTAACATTGGTTAATACAATTATATAATTTTCAGGTGTACATTATAAATTGACATCTGTATATTCTATTGTGTGTTTACCACCCAAAGTCCAGTTTCATTCAGCTATCATATGTTTGATCCCCTTTACCCAATTCACCCACCCCCTATTCTCCTATATTTGATCCCCTTTACCCCATCTACTTTCCCCCTTCTCACCCACCCCACTAGTAATCACCAGTCTATAGTCTATGTCTATGAATCTCTGATTGTCCTGCTCATTTGTTGCTTTTAGGTTTATATCCCATATGACTGATATCATGTGATTTTCAACTTTTTTGTTCTGGCTTATTTCACTTAGCATGATTATCTCGAGGTCCATCCATGTTGTTGCAAATGGCAGTATTTCATCTCTTCTTTTGCCTGAGTAATAGTCCATTGTATATATGTATCACCACTTCTTTAGCCAATCATCTATATCATAGGACACTTCAGTTGCTCCCATGTCCCAGCCACTGTGAATAATGCTGCTATGAACATCAGTGTGCAAATATCTTTGTTGGATATAGGTTTTCAAGTCTTTGGGGTAAATACCCAATAGAGGTATTGCTGGATTATATGGTAGATCAATTCTTAGTTTTTTGAGGAGCCTACATACTGTTTTCCATAGCGGCTGTACAAATTTGCAGTCCTACCAGCAGTGTATGAGTGTTCCTTTTTCTCTGCATTCTCTCCAATATTTGTTATTATGTGTCCTGTTGATTATAGCTATTCTTACAGGTATGAGATGGTATCTCATAGTGGTTTTGATTTGCATTTCCCTAATAGCTAGTGATGTTGAGCATCTTTTCAAATGTTTGTTGGTCATTTGTATGTCCTCTGTGGAGAAGTGTCTGTTCAGATCCTCTGCCAATTTTTCGATTGGATCATTTGTTTTATTGTTGTTGCTATTGAGTTGTAAGAGTTCATTGTATATTTTGGATATTAGGCCCTTATCTGAGGTGTTGCTTGCAAATATATTTTCCAATTCAGATGGTTTACCTTGTTGACAATTTCTTTTGCTGAATAGAAGTTTTTTAGTTTGATGTAGTCCCATTCATTTATTTTAGCTTTTACTTCCCTTGCTTTTGAGGTTAAATTCATAAAATCCTCTGTAAGTCCAAGGTCATTGAGTTTAGTTCCTAAGTTTTCTTCTATGCATTTTATTGTTTCAGGTCTTATATTCAGGTCCTTAATCCATTATGAGTTAATATAGGTGTGTGGTGATAGACAACAGTCCAGTTTCATTCTTCTGCAGGTGGCTTTCCAGTTTTCCCAGCACCATTTATTAAAGAGGCTTCCCTTTCTCCACTGTATGTTTTTGGCTTTTTTCTCAAATATTGTTTGCCCATGTAAATATGGGTTTATTTCTGGACTCTCAATTTTGTTCCACTGGTCCACGTGTCTGTTTTGCTGCCAATACCATGCCGTTTGGATTACTGTCACATTGTAGTATAATTTGAGGTTGAGCCTCCAGCCTCGTCCTTTTTTTCTCAAGATGGCTTTGGCATTTCGGGGTCTTTTATGATTTCATATAAGTTTGATGATTTTTTTTGTTCTATTTCTTTAACAACTGCTAATGGGATTTTAATGGGGATTGCATTAAATCTGTATAATGCTTTAGGTAATATGGTCATTTTAACTATGTTGATTCTTCCAATCCAAGAACACAGAATATCTTTTCATTTCTTTGTGTCTTCTTCAATTTCTTTTAAAAGGGTCATATAGTTCTCATTACATAGGTCCTTCACTTGTTTTGTTAGATTTATTCCTAGTTATTTTATTCTTTTTGTTGCAATTGCAAAAGGAATTATTTTTACTACTTCTTTTTCTGACATTTCATTATTAGAGTGTAGGAATGCTCTGGTTTTTTGAACATTGATTTTTGTATCCAGAGACTTTACTGTATTTGTTTATTGTTTCTAGTAGTGTTCTTATGGAGTCTTTAGAGATTTTTATATAGAGAATCATGTCATCCACAAATAGTGACAGTTTGAGTTCTTTGTTTCCTATTTGAATGCCTTTTATATCTTTCTTTTGACCCATTGCACTTGCTAGGACCTCCAATGTTATATTCAATAACAGTGGCAATAGTGGACAGCTTTGCCTTGTTCCTGATCTTGGAAGAATTTTAGTTTCTCACCATTAACTATAATGTTGGCTGAAGGCTTGTCATATATGGCTTTTATTATGTTAAGATACTTTTCTTCTATACCAATTTTGTTAAGTGTTTTGATCATAAATGGATGCTGTATCTTGTCAAAGGCTTTTTCTGCATCTATTGATATGATCATATGATTCTTTTTTAATTTTTTATGTGGTGTATAACATTAATCGATTTGCATATGATGAACCATCCCTGTGCCTCTGGAATGAAGCCCACTTGATCATGGTATATAATCTTTATAATATGTTGTTGTATTCGGTTCGCTAGTATCTTATTTAGGATTTTTGCATCTGTGTTCATGAGAGATATTGGTCAGTAGTTTGTGTGTATGTGTGTGTGTGTGTGTGTGTGTGTGTGTGTGTGTGTGTGTGTGTTATTTTTACCAGATTTTGGTATCAGAGTAATGTTGGCTTCATAAAATGAGTTGGAAACTATGGCCTCTCCTTCAATTTTTTGGAAAAGTTTGAGGAGAGTAGGTATTAAATCTTTGAATGTTTGGTAGAATTCACTGGTGAAGCCATCTGGTTCTGAACATTTACTTTTTTGTAAGTTTTTGATGATTGTTTCAATTTCCATAATGCTGATTGGCCTACTTAGATTTTCTAGATCTCTTGATTCAGTCTAAGAAGATTGTCTTTTTCTAAGTACTGGCCCATTTCTTCTAGGTTATTAAAATTGTTATTATATACTTTTTCGTAGTAGTCTTGTATGATCCTTTGTATTTCTGTGATGTCAGTCATAATTTTTCTTCTTTCATTCCTGATTTTGTTTATTTGTGTTCTTTCTCTTTTTTTCTTTAGTGAGTCTGGCCAGTGGTTTGTCAATGTTATTAAACTTCTCAAAGAACCATCTCTTTGTTGTATTTATTTTTTTCTATTGCTTTTTGTTTTCGATTTCATTTATATCTGCTCTAATTTTGATTATTTTTTTCTTCTGCTGGCTTTAGGCTTCATTTGTTCTTCCTTTCCTAATTTTTTAAGATGAAGTGTTAGGTTGTTTATTTGGGCTTATTCTTCTTTCTAGAGATCGGCCTGTAATGATTGAACTTTCCTCTTATGACCACTTTTGCCATCTCCCAAAAGTTTTGATATGCTATACTATCATTATCATTAATTTCTATGTAACTCTTAATCTATTTTTTTTATTTCTTCTCTGACCCAGTTATTCTTCAGTAGCATGTTTAATCTCCATGCATTTGTGGTTCTTCCACTTTCCTTTTGCAGTTGATCTCTAGTTTTAAAGCATTATGATCAGAGAATATGGTTGGTATGATTTCAAGACTATAATACCTTTTGTGGCTATCTCTGGTTTCCAATTATTTGGTTGATCTTGAGAATGTTCCATGTGCACTAAAGAAGAATGCATATGCAACTGTTTTGGAATGTAAAGCTCTGTAAATGTCAATTATGTCCAGTTGGTCTAATGTGTCATTTAAGGATGTTATTTCCTTATTGATTTTCTGTTCAGATGATATGTCCATAACTGACAGTGGGATATTTAGGACCTCTATTGTGATAGTGTTTTGGTCTATTTCTCCCTTTCATTCTGTTAGTAATTGCTTTACATATTTCGGGGCTCTCTGATTGAAAGCAAAGATATTAATAAATTTTATGTCTTTGATTCATGATTCCCTTTATCATTATGACGTGTCCCTCAGTATCTTTCTTTACCTTTTTTATTTTGAAGTCCATTTCATCTCATATTAGTAACACTGCTCCCACTCTTCTCTGAATGCCATTTGCTTGAAGTATCATTTTCCACCCTTTACTTTGAGTCTATATTTGTCTCTGGAGCTGAGATGTGTCTCTGGGAGGCAGGATATGGTTGGGTTTTGTGTTTTGATCCATTCTGCAACTCTGTGCCTTTTTTTACTGGGTTCAATCCAATTATATTTAGGTTGAATATTGAAAAATATTCTTATAGCCATTTTAGCTTTTGTTTTCTGGTAGCTTGGTGTTTCCATTGCTTCCTTGTCCTTGTGTTCTGTTTTCTTTAATTTGATTGTCTTTATGGGTTTTCCCTCTGGTCCTTCTTATTTTATGTTATATACTTCAGTTCTGAATCTTTGTTGTGTGGTTACCATTATGAATATGTAAAGGATAGTTATATATCTATATCTATACACACACACACACACACACAGTTGTCTGTTTTCTTCTGTGTATTCCTTATCTTCATTTCCATTTGTGAATTTGAATCTTTTAATCCTCCCCCTTTTCATTCATTGTTATCTCAATTTGTCTCTATGTATGCTGAATGTTCATTGCTATCTTGTTATATCAATTCTCTTATTATTATTTAAGCTTTTAATGCCTTCTTATAAATGATTGCACTCCTCTGCTTCTACTTGCATGATAGTCACTTTACTCATAGTTATGTATTTTTGTTGTAGTCATTTTGTTTTAGGTGAACTGACCCATTTCAGTATTTCCTGTAGTGCAGGCCCATCATGGAGAATTCCCTCAATTTTTGTATGTCTGGAAAAGTCTTAATTAAATTTCTCCTTCATATCTACAGTAGAGATTAGCCGGCTACATTATTCTAGGCTTGTAGTTCCTTTTACTTAATAGTTTAAATATTTAATTCCATTCCTTTCTGGTTGTAAGGTTTGCACTGAGAAGTCTGAGGATAATCTAATGGGTTTACCTTTATAAGTTACCATTTTTTTCTCCCTGGCTGTCCTGAGAATTCTGTCTTTTTTACTGATTTTTGATAATTTTAGTACAACGTATCTTGGTGAAGACCTTTTTGGGTTGAAATATTGGGTGTTGTTGACTTCTTGAATTTCAAGCTCTAGTTCATTCCTTAGATTTAGGAAATCTCGTCAAGTACTTGTCTGAAAATGCTTTCTAATCCCTGTTCCTTTCCCTCAACTTGGATAATGCCCGTTTTTCTTATGTTTCCTCTCCTGATGGTATCAGCTAGTTCTTGAATTTCTCTTTCATTATTTTTCATTTTTCAGTTTCTCTCTTCTTCCTTCTGATTTATTTCTAGATTTCTGTCTTTGACATCAGTGATCCTTTCTTCCTTTTGGTCAACTCTATTTCCCAAGCTTGCTATTTCATTTTTCAACTCTTACAGTGTTTTTTTTGTTTTTTGTTTTTTTTTTTTTTTTACCTCCAGATCTATTATGTTCTTTTTGAGGGTTTCAATCTCCTTACTCTGCTCCTCTACTTGTTTTTTCAATTTCTAAAATTGTTTATATGACTCATTTCCAAACTCACTGAATTTTTTTCATAGTACTATCCTGAATTCTCTGTCATTTAAGTTGTATATTTTTATATCTGTAAGCTTATTCTCTGGAAATTTTTCTCTTTTTTTCTGAACTGCCCTGTCACCTTTGTTGTTCATGGTGTTTAATGGACTATTTCTGCTCTTGGGCATTGATGGATATGTATTCTGCTTTTTTTCTCCAGAAAGATTTATTATATAAATGACTCTCTTTAGCCTGTTGCAAAGAAGGCACTTTTCTTTTTTGTTTCCAGTAGGTGGCATCTAAGCCTCTTGGATCCCTGCTTTACATAAAGCTTTAAAAATGCCTTTTTTATTTTCTGATAGGTATTAATCATGCTCACTATCCTCAGTTTCAGTCCCTGTTAGTGTTAGCAACAGTTTCATAGCATTTGCTTAGATTCCTTTGGGGCTCCCAGTGATTGTCTCTGAGGGTATGGGAGGAGAGGCCCTCTGGGTTGAGGGCTGTGGGCTGAGGCTCAGCCTCTGTTTTGTAACTGCAGTTGTTAAAATCAACTGCTGTTTCTCTGCCAGCCACTTCTCTGCTTTCTGCCCTGATGACTAGGCTCTGCCACCACCCGGCCACAGGGAGCTCACAACTTTCCCAGGCCAGGCTATTCAGGGAACTCATTGAATGAACTCGTTGCTGCTTCTCCCCGCCCCCTCCTCCTTCAGGGAGCTCCCACGGCTGGGAGAGGTAGCTTCTTTATTTCTCCCAGTCCGCTACCCAACACTCAGGTTTCTGACCTGTCATAGCTCTTATGCACAGATCCCACACTCAGACGTGCTGGTGTGCAGTGTGGGTATTTTTTGTTGTTGTTGTTGTTGAGTTTTAGTTGTTCAGCTTATTGTTGTTTCTAGGGGAGAGATCTGGGGACATCTCTCACTTTGCCATGTTTCCAAAGCTCTTAGCACTACATTCTTTAGTGTTCTAATCTTCTAATGTTCTCTAAACATAACCCCTGCCTTTCTTCTCTTCTTCCACTTCCACCTACTGAATTAACCCTCCTTTGGTCTTTTTCTCTTCCTTGATTTCTCTTTAGACCTTCCCCTCTCTTTCTATACCATAGAATTCAAAAAAAAAATCTTAGCTGTCTCTGTAGCTGAAGGTCTTGCCACCAGGACCAGTGCAAGCAGCCTGGTTTGATATGATGAAGGCTGTGAAAGCCCCCCAGGTGGCTACCAGACAGACATCTCTACATATCTGTTCTGTCCCTCTGCTCTGGGTAGTGAGGTTGAAAGCAATATGCTGGTTCCCATTGCAGATCTTCCTCCATCTATAGGGTCACTTCTTTCCCTTATTTGCCCTATCTAAGTCTAGAGCAGTATCTCAAATTCCCTGGTTATTGAAGTATAGTAGATGAAAAAACAAATGTTAATATTGTTCCCTTGTATTCTACCTGAACTACCTCCCAATATCCTGACTCTACAAGTTCCTAGAATTTGGATCTTACAATCACCTCTCATGCTCCTGACCTATATACATTCTTAAAATGGATTTATCCCTTCTTGCTATACCCCAAAGCTCTCAGCTGTTTTACAATTCTTATCCTCTCCATCAACCTCTTCTTCAACACACTAATATCCAGAGCTTCTTTCCACTGATCCTGGGTTACAAACATGCCTTTTTCTGGAGTATTAGCAATCAGAACTTGACTTTTGGAAATATTTGTGTCAAATCAAAATTTTATATATCTGAAAGTTCCATTACATTTTACCTAGCCTAGTCAGTTTTGCAGGTGTTAGTGGTCATTATGTGCTTGCTATATCCCTACTTCCTTGTCTCTTCCTCCAACATTTCAGGAACCTAGACTTTCATCTGATGATTCTCTGAAAGGGAAGCCTTGAGAAACCCAACAGACTTACCTCACTCTCTCTTTTTTATTAAGACTTTAATAAAAGAGTTTGAGATTAACAGCAATATTGAGGGGAAGGTACAAAGATTTTCTATATTCCCATTGTTCCCACACATGCTCAGACTCCCTATTATCAGTATCCTGCACCAGAGAAGTACATTTGTTATAACTGATGAACCTACATTGGCACCTCATAATTACCCAAAGTCCACAATTTACCTTAGAATTTACTCTTCATGTTGTATATTCTATGGGTTTAGACAAATATATAATGACATGTATCCATCATTATAATATCATGCACAGTGTTTTCACTGCTCTAACAATCTTCTGTGTTCTGCCTATTCATCCCTCACTACCCTCTCAACTCATGGCAACCACTGATCCTTGTACTGTCTTCATAGTTTTGTGTTTTCCAGAATGTCATGCAGCTAGAATTATACAGTGTTAGCCATTTTAAATTGGCTTCTTTCACTTACTAATATGCATTTATGGTTCCTCCATGTCTTTTCATGGCTTGATTGTTCATTTCTTTTTAAAGCTCTGAATAATACTCCATTGTTTGGAGTACCATATTTTATTTATCCATCCACCTACTGAAGGGCATCTTGGTTGCTTCCAAGTTTTGGCAATTACAAATGCAGTTGCTAAGAAACATCTGTGTGCAGGTTTTTGTGTAGACATGTTTTCATAGCTGTATCATATGATATGAATATGTTTAGTTTTATAAGAAACTGTCAAACTGTCTCCCAAAGTAGACTCACTCTCTTTTTATACCTTTTCCCTCCTCCTCGAAGGAAAACTCCTTTTTTTGCATTAATTCTTTGGCATTCTTAGCTTCTAAACTGGTATTCTGAACATGTCTTTTGCAGAGAGAGCCTCTTGTCAGACTCTTCAGACTCTTTTCTACTATGATCCACAACCCTGACACCTACATAAATGCTAAGCCCCACCAAAAGCATAGGTTTGTCCTAACTTCTCCTAGTAGCTCAGAATGATCCATTAACAGCTGACCAGACACCATGTGTCTGAAGGGAATAGGGCTGGGGCTCTAGGGAATAGGGTCAGTTTAAATAGCATCTGGTGACAATTTGTTCTCTAAATAGCAAAGATGTAATAACACAAGTTAATGCTGAATTAAATAAATAGAGTCAAACTCCAAACCAATTTGATTTGCAACTTGGAATAAAAGCAACACATCTTGATTTAAATGTCAGGCCCACTACTGAGTGATGATTTAATAACTTTTATGAGGAATCTTGTCATACCAAATTCAACACTGGAATAGAATGACTCATGATAGTGTGTTAGAAATAATAAAGAAGAGCACAAAAAGAAACAGGCTTATCTTGGGGCTCATCCAGAATCTTTGCATAAAGTTAATTTGTAGTTAGGACCTCTTCTCTCCCCTTTTTCCTGTCATCCAATCCTTCTCTTCACAGATATACACACACACACACACGCGCGCGCGCACGCACACACACACACACACACACAGACACACACACCCACAGACAATCTCCAGATGCAATGTCAGCTTGCTGCAGTATTTTCTGAAGACACAGACCCTCAAACAATTCTAGCATGGAGTCTTGGAGTTGATGCATTCAATCTGAAAGGCAAAGCAGCAGAAAGCCTGGCTATGTCTGAAAAGAATCTCAAGAACTTATCTGTCTTTAGACAGGCACTTAACTATTTTATCCAATTTTAAGGGTGAGATAGCTGAGTTCCAGTGAGGGTTAAGAAATTTCTTCAAAGATTTCATTCAGTCTTCTGACTCCCAAAGAATCAGGGAGTCAAAGAATTAATGCCAAAGAATTAATGCTTCCTTCTCAATCCTTATGAGATCTCTCTCCTAGACCTTACCCAACTTCCCTGGGTACTAGTGTACTAGAATGCTCAAGTCTGTCATGCCCCAGTTCCAGCAAGCTTGCCAGGTCAATAAGGAAAAACACACAGTTGTTCTTAAGGGAGAAGATTCCATTACGTTTTGCTAAACTTTCAGTTATTTCTGAAATGTGTTCTACTTTCTCACTTATATAACTTTGCTCATAACAACCACCCTCACCACCTAGAATGCCCACTAAATTGAAACACTATCTCCTCTATAAAACCTTACCTAAGCCTGAATTCTCTCAGCTATAAATAGTTTATTTTTTCCTGGATGTCTCTGTAGATTTTTACTCATTTGCCTCTTAAAAGATTTATCACATTCCTAGTAGAATGGAAAATTTGAATTGGAAAGGACTTTTATAAATCTCTCAGTAAAATTATCTTCACTTAAAAAAAGGAGATTGAGATCCCAAAAGGTGAAGTGATTAGTTAAAGGCATTATATTTTCCCATAAAATTTGGACCATACTTGTTCTCCTGGCTTGATTCTCCTAGCATAGTTGAAATAAATGAACATGGACTTTCAGTCCTGGCATTCAAATCTCAGCTCTGACACTTATAAGTTGGCAAAGTAATTTACTTCTCTGAGACTCAGTTTCCTCAACTGTAAATAGAAATAATCATGGCTGTTGTGAGAAACAAATCAGATGGTGTTTTTAAAATGTCTAGCACATAGTTGGTACTTAATAAACATTTGTCAAATGAATACAAGGATTAATAGTGCTTCAAGGAATAAGATTTCAGGATTGGTGATAGTTCACGAGACTTCACTGAAAGGTGATCGGAAATAAAGTGTGGTGGTTCGTTGCCCCTGCTCCCTAATTTTGCAGCCTTCCACAGAAAATACAAGTTCTTCTATAGGCCACCAGACCAGTTTCCAAGCTTTTTTGGGAGTAGATGAGTACTGACAGAAGCTCTCAACCTGGAAATGTAGTTCTTAGGTTTGTTTTTTTTTTTTCCTTTTACAGTGCTAGTGATGTAACCTCTGTATTCCCTTAAGCAGACAATGGGTAGGGTTGTGGGGAGAGGGTTGGATTAAAGATATACTTTCTCTATTTCCTCTTGAATTCCTGTGTGGTAGCAACCTGGGGCTTAGATGCTGTTCAGTGGTATATTAGAAGTCTCTGTGAGGGAGTGTACTTGGAGTGGTGATGAAAGCACTTTGGTGTTGACTCAGTCCAGCGATGCCTGGTTAATTGCAATAAAGTTTATTGAGATATTTCTAGCCAGCCTTTTACTCTGGAGCTGCCCATTCTGTCAGCTTTCTTCCTGCTTAGGTTTTTGGGGTAATGGCATCCTTTGCAGTTATTCCTTTCATTTACAGAAACAAGTTTTTCCCTGGTCCCAGAGTGCATGTACCTAATAGGAATATCACTACTACTCTAAAGGAGGGATGGCCTGTTAAGTGACTGAAGAAAAAGAATAAGACTTCTGATGCCTTGTCTAGACTATACTGGGAACATACCAGAGAGGAGGAAGTTACCCAACAGTAGGCCCACCTCAGAGCTGGCTCCTATCTACTCTGCCATATGAGCACAGGAGATTTTGATTGGAAGGACTAGGAAAGAAGCTCAGGTGAATCTATTACAAATTGATTTAGGGGCCTCCTCTTTAGGGCTTGTAGGTCAAGAGTCCCATAAGAAGAAAATGGCAGTAGAGGGCACCAGATTCAGGGTAATGATACTTGATCTGTATCCCTACCTCTATCTCTCTACCTGTCTTCTTCCAAGGTAATTCCTAGGACTATCAACTAAGCCTCAAATTCCTGTTTGTGCAGTAGATGCAGTAAAGTCTGCAGCCTTCCTACAAAGGATGGCAGAAGTTAAAGACTTGCCCATCTCTGGAGTTTTCAATTCTGTGAAACCAAATCATTATATAAAACCTCCTACTTTTAATGAGTGAATGAATGTGTGTTTAAGGGAAGGTGCAACAAGGTGGAGGTTGCTTGCCTGAATATGATATTCTTTAATTTACTCTTCCCAGACTTCCACCATTATTATTCATGTTGAAGCCACACTGTAGATAGTTAAATCCCTTTATTTAAGAAGACTTATCTTTCAAATTAAACCTGTCTCTCTTAAGATTACATTGTTTCCATAGCTACTGTACTCTGACTTTCATCATCATATTGGGTGAGGCCATGGGACATCAGGAAGTTATGACTGTTATAGTCTATAGATAAGATACTATCTCCTCTGAACTAAGATTTTACACTTGCCATAGGAGGGGATAAGGGATTCACTCATTCATTCAAGTACAAAAGGAAAAATACACAATGCTAGTGAGGGCTACTGATGACGGAATTTGACTTAGGGAGGTCAGAGAAGTCTTCATTGAGGAATTAATGATTGAGCTGATCTCTGAAAAATTATTGAACATTGACTAGGCAAAGAGAATGGTGGAAAGTATATGTATACAGGTGCATATGAACTAAGCATATTAGGCAGGAGAAAGAGAATATGCATAGGCCTTATGATGGGAATGACTACAGCAAATTACAGAAAGAAATATTATGCTACTGTAGCTGGTTTTATAACTGTAATTCAAAATTTAAGCCATAAATTTTGGTGTTGAGGGTTGAAAATGCCAGTATACCCATGTTTGAAGTATTGTTAGGCTAAATGATGCATATTGAGCACCCACTATTGACAGAGCACGGGAAGCATTATCAAGAAATAGAGAAATACATCTGCACTGTTGAGTCAATCTAGTAGGGGGTAAAGTGCATATGAAAAATCTGTAATATATAAGTCTTCCTCCCAATGTTTTATCCAAAATATACAGTCATATAAGGGTGTACAAATTCCTAGAGAGGAATTGGTTGAGGTGACTTTAGCCCACTGAAGTTAATCTAGGAAGACTTCCTGGAAATGGAGAGAGGGTTGGATTGAAGATATATTTCCTGCATAGTGTTCTGAGAAAGATACGAATTGGTGAATAAAAGGAAGATGTTTCTGGCAGGAAAGACAGCATGAATGATGACATAGTGGTAGAAAGACTATTTCTGAGGTGGGAAATTTGAGATAAATTAGCCTGCCATGAATACAAAAGCAAAGCAGCCTAACTTGGAGCCATCTTAGATTCTTTATATGGTATGCCAAGCAGTCAATTAAAAGAAGAAAAAATAAAGCTCACTGGGCACCATGTGAATAGAAATAATTCGTTATTAAAAAGTTGTTATGAAGATAAGTCTTAATATCTGTAACTGACTGATTGTAGTTGAGACTAAGTTTGTGCAAGACCGTATGGAAGATAAAGGTTGCTGACTACCACTTTTCCCAGGACTCCTCTGCAATTTTGTATCACTGGATATCTATCTCAATTTCTAGAATTCTATTTACTTAAGCACTGGATTTTTTCCAGTTAGTTGTTATTCTGATCCCTGGGAAAATAATAGCTCTCTTTCTTTCTCTGGGCATTGACATTTTCCAAGGGAAAATTCTCTGAGGAAAATTTTTCTGAAAAAAAACACAAATATTTCACATGAAAGACTCTACATCTGATAGAGTGGCAAGTAGTAGGGTGAATTTTTTGAGCAGGTGACCTTTTCCATTACTCTTCAAACTGAAACTACCCCCTTAGAAATTTGGCCTTGGTTCCAATGCGTATTTCCTCCCTAAATGTTGAAAGGTTAGGTTAGGTTAGAGTCATGAGTAAGGGGCAAGGGATATGGTTTTGCTTGTCAGAATTCCTGATGATGAAGGATATAGTCCTTTGAAAATAGTCCATGTACTGTAGCATATGAGTGTGGTAAAATGTGTGGAGTGCTAGAGTCAAGATGAGCCAGGGTTTACATCCTGACTCTACCGTTTTCTAGCTGTGTGATTTTTCACTATTAACTTAACCTGTACCTTGGTTGCTTCATCTTACACATACAAAACAAGGATAATAAGAGTATCTATCTCATATTGTTTTTATAATGATCAATGTATGTATTTCTAAGGACTTTATCATAGTTCTTGACATGAACAAGTTGTTCTTGTCATCATTGTCATTAGGATAACCACCACTCGCACCACCTCCAGGTTCATGCTGTAACAGAGTAAAAATTTATAACCTCTTGCTAAAGCAAATACCAGCCATCAGCAAGGGAGAAAAGAACACAGGAAATTCATTTACATTCACTGCTTTCTACTCTCACTTTAGCCTTCATGTGTACAACCCTCATGTCGCTGTCCCTGTTTCTACAGGTACCTGTCGCCTCGGCTGGGCTTATTACTGTGCTGGAGGTGGAGCAGCTGCAGCCATGTTGATTTGTACCTGGCTTTCTTGCTTTGCTGTAAGAAACCCCAAGTCTGTCATTTTGGTGGAGAGTATCATGAGGAACACCAATTCTTATACCGTGGAGCTTGACCACTGCCTCAAACTTTAAGCATTGGCAGAATATTGGAGAGAGTGGGAAAGAGGAGGAAATGGAACTTTAAAAATAGGAACTAAGACTAGGCCAATTGCCATCCACCTGTCAGCAATGTAGCCTACTGTTACATGCTGTTTAACTCGTTAGTCATTCATTTTAAGTTTCCCTTAAGCCAGTGGGTCAATGGCTACTTAAAAATTCTATCAAGAACAATAATTCTCTCAGATGTTTACCTATCTTGTGAGTACCCAATAGCCCCCAGGTCCCAAAGTACACCTTTACGCAAAATAAGATCCTCACTTGAAAGGTAACTGCACAATCAAGCAGCTCATCAGAGCTCCAGAGCTCCTGTTTGCCATTTAACCTAATGCTTTAAGGCTGGGTAAGAACACTTATGCAGGGAGGGACCAGGAAATAGGCAGGGCTGGTCCCTCTTTCTGGTATTTATTGCCATCTCCAAATATCTATGGAGTGCCACTGCTCAAATTTTTGTGACTTTCTTGAGATTGTACTCGACTATTCCTCTTTTCTCCTGCTTCTTTTCCTTTCCAGTTGTGGGGAAAGTTGTGGGAGTGTGAGTCCTAGTAAAGAAAACACTAACCAAGGATACTTGCTTACAGTCTGAGACCCCTTCCTCAATATACTTTAGAATATTCATAAGAGTTCATTTGGTGTTCAGGCTGGGTGACTAGCATTAAATATAGTAACAAGTATTCCCTAGTCCTTTATAGATAAAGGTTGTTCATTAAATGTTCTGAGCAGAAAATGCATTTATTGTGCACTCAATAAACATGATTTTATGATGGTGACAAGGATGTTTCTGCTGGCTTCTTATTGAAATTTCTATCAGAATTCATTTTTATTAGTTGGGAAATAGTCAGTGGCCTTTTGCCCCTATAGTAATTCTGAGCATGATATAAGTTTCTCCACTTGTTTCAAAAACTGCTCATCAATTGCTTTTCCCTATATCTGGGGTGAGTTAGACATGAAAGAATACAACCCTGATGTCACCAGGAGCTGATATACTTTTGGGCCTGCCCTTCATCCCATCTATGCTCAAGGCTGATATATAGTTTAGAAGAACTTGGCGTCTCCCAGGGACAGAATTTGTTTCCCCTCCATCCAATTAATTCAAGCCAGCTCTATTGTTCTGTAACCAGAGCTTTGGGGACTAGGAAGGGCCTATGACTCAAAAGGCCAGCTCATCTGTTTTTATTTTTAATTACTCCAGAGTGTTTGGGTACAGCCCTGCCTGGAAGGAGAAAAATGGCATAAACTGGCCTCATTATTTATATACTATCTCAAGAAGGGTCAGCATCCTTACACTGACCTTACATAGGTAAGTGAATTCAATCATATACTTCATTCATGAGCTCATTCATATTCATTTAGCCACTTATGCAAGGCACATTTCTTGAGTATTCTACTGTATATCATATTCTGTGCTAAGTACTAGGGGTAAAAGGATGGAGACACTATTTCTCACCCTAAAAGGGATAGTGTGGTTGGATATTGAAAGATATGTAAATAAATAATTGCCTAACAGTATATTAAGTGCTAGTAAGTATGGAAGAGGGGCCTAAAAGATCAGAAAGAGGGCCCATTAAACCAAATTAGAGTGAAGGGGTTTATTGGAAAACTTCCTAGAAAAGATGATGCCTAAGATAAGTCTGAATAGGAGGAGCTAGTCAGCAAAGGCGAGCATGTACTAAACAAGGGAACAAGGAAATCAGTAACATAGAGACATGAAAGAACATGACATCATCACAGGAACAATAATTAGGGGTGTAAAAAGAGAGGCAGCAAATGCTGAAGCTGAAAAAGGAAATAGTAGCCAGACCCTGTGGTACCTTCTACATACATCAGGATAAAAAGTTTAGATTTTATCATAAAGGGAAGCCATTGAAAAAGAAGTGACATGAAAATACTTTTTATTTTCAAAGACCAGTTTGACTAAAGTGAGGAGAATAAAAGAGAATAGGGAGAGCCTAGAGATACTTAGATAATCTAGATGCAAGTAGATCAAGTCCTAAACTAAGGGAGTAACTGTGGCACTGCAGCAAATGGATGGATTAGAAAAAACATATATTTAGGAAGTAGATCCCATAGCACTTACTGTCTAATAAATATGTGTAGGTAAGATCAAGTGAAAATGTTGAGATGATCACCCTAGAATGTGGGTGGTTCCTATCACCAATATACAAATTTGATCAAATTTGATTATCACTTCCTTTGCATTTGTTATTCCTCTAGCAGATATAAAAAAATTGATGATCAAATTCATGTCAAGGATTATCTTCTCTATGGAACCGGATTAAGTGTTTAAGGTAAAATATCTTGAATATATCACTGTGAGGGAAGCAATGTATTAGCTTTGCAACATCCTCTTTCTCCAAGAAAGATGACTAAGAACAGGTGAAATAGAAATATGATTGACTAAAACCTCATTTTTATTGTATAGATACAATAATGCAACTTTAATTAAGGGGAGCCCAACGTATGGAGACTATGTCAAGCATTTGAGAAAAGGCAGATCACTCTCCTTATAAAAGGCAGTTGGATCAGATATTCTCTCTTCTCAGACTAGAAACCCTTCTGGAATTCTGTGGGATAGAATTTGTGGAAATGATGTTAGTGTTTAAGTCAGAGTCTTGGAGGGAAACAGATGGCGTACTCAAGGGGTTTTGCTGAGATGAGTTTAATGAAGGGACCATTTAGGGTTGTTCAGGTAGGATTAAAAGAACCTTTAAGTGATGGGGAAGCAGAGATTATGAAAGGTGGAGAGCTGTTGCCACCTATAAGACTGACAGGGTAAGGGGAAAGCTGTGTTAATGAAACCCAGCAAGAACTGTAGCAGTGCAAGAGGGGCTGCCTATTAGGAGCTGTGGCTTTAGGTAGCATGATGTAATCTCTGCCTAAATGCAACATAGGTGGGAGGGAGACAGGGTCATAAAATCCATATCTCAATCTCTTCCCACTCTCTGCCAGTGCCTGCCATTAGCCAGACTCAGGCAGGCACCAGCTGGCAAGGAAGCCTGTTGCTATAGTCCATTGATACCAGTTTCCTTTGGCACAGAGTATGGCAGAGAACGGTCCTTGGGAGTGTGAGGGGCAAAGTGGAAAATAATAGCTCTGGGAGTGTTCTTAGCTCTCGATGCTACTATTCCCTTACACATTGCTTCCCAGGAAGTCATTGTTTTGTTACTCTTCATGGCCCAGATACCTGAACATCCTGTGAACTAGTTGTACCCTAGAGAGGAGACTGAGTAGGAAGGGGTTAATTTGAAAAAAATATGTAAATGACTGTCACCTTGTATAAGGTCCTAGTTAGTTGGAATGTTTCTTCTCCTTTTCCTTGGAAAGAGGATAAGATTTCAAAGGAATTTTTTTTCTGTGTAGGAACCAGGCCTGCAGGGACCTATATTCAAAGAGGGATCTAGCCCTTTGTTCAATATGAATTTAAATTCATCCCTGCCTCTGTTTGGTTTCTTTCTTGACAAGGGTTTTTTTTGCATAGATATCTGACTAGCCTGGGCTGTTTGCCCCTGTGACCTGAAGCAGGCTCTTCTTAAAAGCTAAACTTAGTTCCTCTGGCTGCTGTTGAGCAGAGAGGGAGGAGAGCCTACAGGTCAGGTGGAGGGCTGAACAAGTGAAGTGAGGATCTCACAGACTGGATTGTCCTATGCCTGGCTGACTGTCATGCTCCCTGCATATACATAGATGAAATGCCTCAACATGGGTGCTTTCTGACTCTTGAAACCACTTAGATGTTGTGTGTGTGGGGAGGGCGGGTGACAGAGGTGGGAGGCTATTCACTTCAGCTAGCTCACAATCAACTTAGTATTTCTTGAGAGTCCATATAGCAGAGAATGCCAGATAGGCAGCCACTGCCCAATTGACATGCTTTGTGTCTATAGGGTTACGATTTTCTATGCCTGGGGTGGCCTTTGGTGTACTACAGGTGTTAAGTCACTCAAGTATGTATTGAGTGATGCCTTCTTCCTAATGTCACTCATCATCATCCATACTCCAGGGGAGTAAATTCATCCATTCATTTATAGCTTCTGGTGACTTCCAGGCAGTGGGCTCCCCACCTTGCAGGAGCATATGCCCTGAACAAAGACAAACAGGGTCTGGCCTCTGGGAAAGGGTGTTCTGGCTTCTGCAAAAGTATGTGTCAACAGGTTTGGGCTGAAAGAAGGGAAACTCTGAGAGGAAGAGTGGATGAGGACGCTGCTGGCAAGCAGAGGCTTTATATATCATCCAATAAGTTGGACTAAGAGGGAGGGATTAGCCCCTTCAGAATGTAATAAGGACACTTTCTTCAATATGGCATTCCCTTTTGGAAGAAATACTAACATGCAGAAGCTTTAGGACTGTATTTGGTCCCAAGGCAACCTGTCAGTGGGGAAAAAAGGAAGTTTTAAGAAAACTAATAGTGAATGCATATTGTAGAAGATGGAAGGCATTCCACTTGGTGACTTGAAGGGGAAGGTATGCTATTTCTAGAACTCACAATCAATCTCTAACCTGGTCTAGTAAATTTTTATTAGCAGACAGGAGGCAGATTGCTTCCAAGGAATAATCCCTGCCCTTTATTCATGGTTTAAAAGAATTTTCTGAGCTGGGGTGGGGAATAGCACTGAAATTCAAGGATATTTATACTGGCCTCTCTTTCAGATGTAGAGAGATGCATTTTCAGCTTCAATTTTCATACTGTCTACTTATGAGATTAAATTCTCCCAGTGTTGATCTCTTTTCTAAACACATCGAACCCCCACTGAGTCCTCAAAGCTAACAGCAAATAAACAGTTGCTATGTGTGTACACAAATGATTTATATTTTCATTATACAGAGCTGCTGATATGTCAGGAAGCAAAAGTATGGAGAGATAAAATATTTGGTTTTGACATCAGTACTGTATCCTGCTCCTTTCTCACTCTCTAGAAAAGTGGCCCCCAGAGAACAGTGCTTGGAGATGGGCATTTAGGCCAGCTGGCATTCATGAGGGCAGCCCTGATATTGGCTTCCTTTTATGTAGTGCCTCTACTTTCTTAATAGGTGGTAACAACTATAGAAAGGAAATAAAGGTAGAATTATCAAGGGGAATAAAGAGGGGAAGACAGAGAAGTAAATTTTGGAATCATTTCAGAGACACATTGCCTCTTCCCCCTGTGGCCTATTAACATCTCATTTGGTGAACTTAAAATTTCTTTCCAAGATATTTTTCTATATCTTCTAAGCTAAAATACTGCCTCCTAGGCAGCATGGTAATGTGAAGACAGTCTAGGCTTTGGGGTCAGATAGATCAAGGTTTGAATTCCAGCTCAAACATTTCTGAACTATGTGTCTTTGGGCGAGTTACACAACTCCTCTGTATTTATTAAAATTTCTAAGATACCATCTCCTATCTGCTGTTGGCCTCCACACTACCCAGGTCTATAGAAGGCATTTGCTGTCCAATGACCGCATACCTTTCAGTTTGCACTGATTGGTCTAACACAGTGATGTTTACTCCTGGTTCACAGTAGAATCCTCTGAGAAGCTTTTAAAAAGTTTGAGGCGTACGTCTTACCCCAGTTCACTTGAGTCAGAATCTATGAGAGTTACTAGACCATACTACCACATCTTCATTGTTGATATCATCTATTCACCTCCTAGTCACTTCTCATTCATTTAAAACTTCAGCGCCTGGCTCACTCTCTTCTTTTTTATTCCTATTTCTGTCATCCTTTTGAAAACTTCAAAAACCATTTGAACCATTCTGCCAACTTCTTAGAATCCAAGTTCCTTGACTGCTTTACCTCAAATGGTATTTTCTTTCACCTAACCTCTACAACTCCCACTCTTGTCATCACCAACAAATGCACCTTCACCAAAATCCAGATTTCAAGCCTGCCATTCCTGACCAACACTTCTTTAAAAAATCGTATTTTTCTTATTTACGATTGAAACACTATATTAGTTTCAGGTATAAAACACAATGATTAGACATTTATATAACTTATGAAGTGATCACCCTGATGAATCCAGTGCCCATCTTATATCATACATAGTTATACAATACTACTGATCATATTCTCCAAGCTATAATCTACATCTCCATGTCTATTTTATAACTACCAATTTGTATCTCTTAATCTCCACCCCATCTTCACCCATCTCAACAACACCCCCCTATCCAGCAATCATCAAAATGTTCTCTATCTATGATCTTGTCTCCTTAGCTTCTAAATTAAAACTTTTCTGGGTAGAGTAATCTTGGTCGTAGGGCATTGCCTTTTATCACTGAATATTTCACATCAATCCCTTCTAGCTTGCAAAGTTTCTGTTGAGAAATCAGCTGACAGTCTTATGGGAGCTCCCTTGTAGATAAGTAACTGCTTTTCTTTTGCTGCTTTTAAGATCTTCTCTCTGCCTTCAACCTTTGTCATTTTAATTATGATGTGTCTTGGCGTGGGCCTCTTTGAGTTCATCTTGTTTGGGACTCTCTTCACTTCTTGGGCTTGTATGTCCATTTCTTTCACCATGTTAGGAAAGTGTTCCATCATTATTTCTTCAAATATGTTTTTAACTTCTTGCTGTTTCTCTTTTCCTTCTGGTAGCCCTATGATGCGAATGTTGGTAGGTTTCATGTTGTCTCAGAGGCCCCTTATATTAACATCATTTAAAAAAAATTCTTTTTGCTTTTTGCACTTCTGATTGGGTGTTTTCTTCTACTCATCTTCCAAATCACTGACTCAGTTCTCTGCTTCATCTAACCTACTGCTGATTCTCTCTAATATATTATTTCAGTTATAGTATTCTTCATTTCTGAATGGATCTCTTTTTTTATATTTTCTACTCCATTTTTATGTTTCCTGTCTCTTCGTTGAAGTTCTCACTGAGATCACTGAGAATCCTATAAGCAGTGTTTTGAACTCTGCATCTGGTAGATTGCTTGTCTCCATTTTGTTTATTTCTTATTCTGGAGTTTTGTTCTGTTCTTTCATTTGGGACATGTTTCTTTGTCTTCCCATTTTGGCTGCCTACTCATGTTTGTTTCTATGTATTAGGTAGAGCTCTAAAGTCTTCCTGTCTCAGCAGAGTGGCCTTATGTAACAGGTGTCCTGTAAGGCCCAGTAGTGCAGTCTTCCCTGGTTACTTGAGTTGGATGTTCCAGGTGTGTCTCTTGTGTGGGTTATGTGTGCTCTCCTTTTATAGTTGAGCCTTGGTTGCTTTTTGCATGTAAATGGGTGAGATC
Source organism: Eidolon dupreanum (assembly GCA_028627145.1). Classification (NCBI taxonomy): domain Eukaryota; kingdom Metazoa; phylum Chordata; class Mammalia; order Chiroptera; family Pteropodidae; genus Eidolon; species Eidolon dupreanum. The sequence goes on along the minus strand of CM053505.1, from coordinate 66,706,628 downwards.
AACTCTCAGGCTTATTAGTTGTAAGGACTATCCTGTTACTATAGTAGAAGAGCTATTGTATAGGAGCTGACCCTATGGAGCAAGATTTGTTTTAGCAGAGCTCTGGTGTCTGTCCAATCTGACCTTTGGGTGTATCTTTGTGGAGATGGTGCTCTGGTGTGGTCTGAAGTTGGCCAACAAGCGTGTTGATTCTGGAGCTCTTGGAAGGGTCTCTGGTGCAGACCAAGTTCAGCCATATCCTGTGCCCTATCCAGGGTCACTCAGTATAAGCTACAAGGTAATCTGCAGATAGTTGCCACTTATTCTAGGCTTAGAGATTCCTGAGAGAGGATAAGCTGCAAATGAAGGGGCTGCCACCAATGCTGGGCTCAAGGCTGCTTAGCAAGAGGTACAAACTGAAGCCAGATGCTGCTTGTTTGGGATTAGTAAACCTTTGAGAGATTTAAAATAGTCCACCACATAAGCTAAGACAGGCACTTTGTATGGAAAAGCCACAGGAAGTGGCTTGAGTGGGCCCACAAGATGGGTGGGGCAAGGTCTCAGGAAATCAACCGGGGGAGGGGGGCGAACAGTGTTATCTAGGTTGATGGAGGCTCAAATATGGAGGGTGCAAGAATCTGTATGCTAGGTTGAAAAAGGGCTCAACAAAGGAACAAAGGAACAATGCCCTATGCCAGCACTCTGTCTCGGAGAAAGCTGCCCCTCCAGCCTTTGCCCCGAAGCCAGACAATTCAGTTCTTCCTCATATGTTTCTGGCACCTTTGAAGCTGCTGCCCCAGTACTGGAACTCAAAATGAGTGAGTACTTCAGTAAGTTCATGCATGGGCCCTTTAACAGTAATGCCTGGGACTTCAGCAGCTTATTGTTTCAGCCACAATCTCTGCTGATTTTCACAGCCAGTGTTATGGAGACTTCTCTTCCTGGCACTGGAACCCTTGGCTAAGGAGCCTGGTATAGAGCTAGACACCTCAATTCTTGGGGGGACTTCCAGAGCTGAAATATTCCTCGAAATGTTTAACTGCCACATGTGGGTATAGGACCAGCCAGTTCTTTATTTCCACCCATTCTACAAGTAAATTTTTTAAAAATCATTATTATGGTGACATTGGTAACAAAATGAAGTAAGTTTCAGATATACAATATAACAGTTAGGCATATATATATATATATATATATATATATATATATATATATATATATAACTTCATTGTGTTCACTGCCCATAGTTAGATTTCATTCTGTACCACATATTTGACCCCTTTTACCCCATCTACCTCCCCCCTGTTCCCTACCCTCTGGAAACCACTAGTCTATTGTCCATATCCATTAGTCTCTGTTTGTTTGTCCTGTTTGTTGCTTTTAGGTTTACATCGCACATATGTGATATCATATGTTTTTCAACATTTTTTGTCTCCCTATTTTGCTTAGTATGATTTTCTCAAGGTACATCCATGTTGTCACAAACAGAAATATTTCATCTCCTCTTATGGCTGTGATATATATATCGCAGCTTCTTAATCCAAACATCTATAGTAGAGCAAATCAGTGTCTTCCATGTCCTGGCCACCATGAATAATGCTGCTATAAACATCGGTGTGCAAATACCTTTTTCAATATGAGTCATCAAGGCTTTAGGATAAATATCTGGTAGAAAGATTGCTAGACCATATAGTAAATCAATTCTTAGTTTTTTGAGGAAATTATATACTGTTTTCCATAGTGGCTGTAAAAATTTGCAGTCCCACCAGCAGTGTATGAGTGTTCCTTTTTCACCGCATCCTCTCTAACACTTGTTATTACTTGTCCTTTTGGTAACAGCTATTCTAACAGATGTGGGATGGTACCTCATTATGCTTTTGATTTGCATTTCACTAATAGATAGTGATGTTGAGCATCTTTTCATATATTCGTTGACCAATTGGATGTCTTCTTGAGAGAAGTGTCTGTTCAGGTCCTCTGCCCATTTTTTAAATTGGATTGTTTGTTCTTTTTTGTTACTGAATTATAAGAGTTGTTTCTATATTTTGGATATTAGACCCTTATTAGAGGCATTGTTTGCAAATATATTTTCCTATTTGGATGGTTGTCTTTTTACCTTGTTGACAGTTTCTTGTGTAGTGCAGAAGCTTTTTAGTTTGATGTAGTTCCATTCATTTATTTTTGCTTTTACTTTCCTTGCCTGTCAGTTCAAATTCATAAAATTCTTTTTAACTCCAAGGTCTATTAGTTTAGTTCCTATGTTTTCTTCCATGTAATTTATTGTTTCAAGTCTTATATTCAAGTCGTTAATCCATTTTGAGTTAATTTTGGTGTGTGGTGATAGACAACAGTCTAGTTTCATTCTCTTGGAATTGGCTTTCCAGTTTTTCCAGCACCATTTCTTGAAGAGGCTTTCCTTTCTCCACTGTATGGTTTTGGCTCTTTTGACAAAAATTATTTGCCCATATAAACATGGGTTTACTTCTGTACTCTCAATTCTGTTCCACTGGTCTGTGTGTCTTTTTCCACCAATACCATGCCATTTCGATTATTGTCGCTTTGTAATATAGTTTGAAGTCAAGTAGAGTAATGCCTCCGCATTTGTTCATTTTTCCCATTATGGTTTGATGATTTGGGGTCTTTTGTGCTTCCATAAAAATCTGATGAGTTTTTGGTTCTATATCTTTAAAATATACTGATGGGATTTTTATGAAGATTGCATTAAATCTGTATAATGTTTTAGGTAATAAGGTCATTTTAACTATGTTGATTCTTCCAATCCAAGAACATGGAATATCTTTCCATTTCTTTGTATAACTTCTTTCAATTTCTTTTAATAGGCTCTTATAATTTTCATCATACAGGTGCTTACTGCTAGGCATTTTTTTTTTTTTTGCTGCAATTGCAAAAGGATTTATTTTTTCCACTTCTTTTTCTGACACTTTATTATTAGAATAGAGGAATGCTATGGATTTTTGAACATTGATTTTGTATTCAGAAACTTTATTCGCTTATTGTTTCTAGTAGTTTTCGTGTGGAGTCTTTAGGGTTCTATATGAAGAATCATGTCATACACAAATAGTGAGGTTCGACTTCTTCATTTCCTCTTTGGATGCCTTTTATATCTTTCTCTTGTCTGATTGCACTTGCTAAGACCTTCAATGTTATATGAATGACAGTGGTAATAGTGGACAGCCTTGTCTGGTTCCTGATCTTAGAGGGAAAGTTTTTAGTTTTTCACCATTAAGTATAATGTTGGATGAAAGTTTAACATATATGGCCTTTATTGTGTTAAGATACTTTCCTTCTATACCAATTTTGTTAAGTGTTTTGATCGTAAATGGATGCTGTATCTTGTCAAAGACTTTTCTGCATCTATTGATAGGATCATATGATTTTATTTTTTAATTTGTTTATGGTTTATCACATTAATTGATTTGCATATGTTGAACCACCTCTGTATCCCTGGGATGAAGCTCACTTGATCGTGGTGTATACTTTTTTTAATATGTTGCTGTATTTGGCTTGCTAGTATCTTATTTAGGATTTTTGCAACTGTGTTTATGAGAGATATTGGTCTATAGTTTTTTGTGTGTGTTCTCTTTACCAGGTTTTTGTATCAGGGCAATATAGGCCTCTTAAAATGAGTTAGAAAGTATTGCCTCCTCTTTGATTGTTTGGAAGAGTTTGAGGAGAATAGATATTAATTTTTCTTTGAATTTTTGGTAGAATTCACTAGTGAAGACATCTGGTCCTGAACTTTTATTTTTCATAGGTTTTTGATGATTATTTCAGTTTCCATAGTGCTGATCACTCTATTTAGATTGCCCATTTCTTCTTGATTCTGTCTAGAAAGGTTCTTTCTTTCTAAGTACTTGTTCATTTTTTCTAGTTTATTAAATTTGGTGTTCTATACTTTTTCATGGTATTCTTGTATGATCCTTTGTATTTCTGCAGTGTCCATTGTCATTTCTCTGCCTTTATCCCTGATTTTGTTTATTTGTATTCTTTGTCTTTTCCTTTAGTGAAATAGCCAAGGATTTGTCAATTTTATTAACCTTCTTAAAAGACCAGCTCTTTGTTGCAGTTATTTTTTCTATTGTTTTGTTTTCAATTTCATTTCATTCTGCTCTAATTTTGGTAATTTCTTTTGCTGAGTTTAGGCTTCATTTGTTCTTCCTTTTCTAGTTTTTTTTTTTTTAAGATGAAGTGTAAGTTTGTTTTTATGGACTCATTCTTGTTTTTTGAGATAGGCTTGTAATGATATGAACTTTCCTCTTATTACCACTTTTGCCATGTCCCAAAAGCTTTGATATGTTGTACTATCATTATCATTCATTTCTATGTATCTCTTGATCACTCTTTTTATTTCTTCTCTGACACAGTTATTCTTCAGTAATATGTTGTTTAATCTCCATGTGTTTGTGGTTCTTCCTGCTTTCTTTTTATAATTGATCTCTAATTTCAAAGCATTATGATCAGAAAATATGGTTGGTATGTTTTCAAGACTGTAATATATGTTGATGCTATCTTTGTGTCCCAGTATGTGGTCAATCCTTGAGAATGTTCTATTTCCACTAGAGAAGAATGTATAAGAAGCTGTTTTGGCATGGAAGGTTCTGTCAATGTCAATTATGTCCAGTTGGTCCAATGTGTCATTTAAGGATGTTATTTCTTTATTGATTTTTGGTTTGGATGATCTGTCCATATCCATCAATGAGGTATTTAGGTCCCCTACTACGATAGTGTTTTGTTCTGTTTCTCCCTTTAGTTCTGTTAGTAATTTCTTTATATATTTTGGGGCTCCCTGATTGGGAGAATAGATATTGATAAATGTTATGTCTTCTTGGTTCCTAGTTCCCTTTATCATTATGAAGTGTCCCTCAGTATCTTTCTTTACTTTTTTTTTATTTTGGAGTCTGTTTTGTCCAATATTACTACCACTAATCCTGCTTTTCTCAGAATTCCATTTGCTTGAAATATCATTCCCACTCTTTAACTCTGAATCTATATTTATCTTTGGAGCTGAGATGTCTTCTGGAAGCAGCATGTGGTTGAGTTTTGTTTCTTGATCCAATCTGCAAATTGTGTATTTATATTGGTGAGTTCAGTCCATTTATATTTAGGATGATTATTAACTTATGAGGTTTTCCTATAGCTATTTTATATTTTACTTTCTGGTAGTTCAATGTTTTCATTGCTCCCTTATCCTTCTGTGTCTGCTTTTTTTTCTTTTCCTTTTTCTTTTCTTTTCTTTTTTCTTTCTTTTTTTTTGGTTTAGTTTTATGGATTTTCCCTCTGTTCCTTCTTTGTTTATGTTATATACTTCTGTTATAAATCTTTGGCATGTAGTTATCATTATGATTACATAGAGAATACACACACACACACACACACACACACACACACAGTAGTCCATATTTTTCTGCATGTGCCTTATCTCCATTCCCCTTTGCAAATTTAGATCTTAGAATCCTACCCTTTTCTGTTGTCTCAGTTTGTCCCTATGTATGCTGAATATTCATTACTATCTTGCAATAGCAAATCTCTTCTTATTGTTTAAGCTTATAATGTCCTGTTCTTAATAAGGAGTACACTCCTCTGCCTCTATCTCCCTGCTTGTTGTCTTACTCATAGTTATATATTTTTCTGTGTCATTTTTTTAGGTGAGCAGATCCCTTTCAGTATTTCCTGTAATGCAGGCTGCATAGTGGGGAATTCCCTCCATTTTTGTATGTCTGGAAATATCTTTATTTCTCCTTCATATCTAAAGAAGAGCTTTGCTGGATACATTATTCTTGGTTAGTAGTTCCATTCATTTAATAGTTTGAATATTTGATTCCACTCCTTTCTGGCTTGTAAGTTTTGTGCTAAGAAGTCTGATAATAATCTAATAGGTTTTACTTAACAGGTTACCCTCATCTTTTCCCTGTCTGCACTTAGAATTCTATTTTGGTCATTTTTTTTTTTTTGATAATTTTAATACAGTGTGTCTTGGAGTAAGCCTTTTTGGGTTGAGATAATTGGGTGTTCTGTTTACTTCTTGAATTCCAAGCTCCAGCTTGTTCTTTAGATTTGGAAAATTTCTATCTACTATCTGTCTGAAAATACTTTCTAAGCCCTGCTCCTTTTCCTCCCCTTCAAGAATTCCCATTATTTTTATGTTTCCTCTCCTGATGGTATCAGCTAGTTCTCGATTTCCTCTTTCATTAGTTTTCATTTTTTGGTTTCTCTCTTCTTCCTTCTGATTTATTTCTAGATTTCTGTCTTTGATATCACTGATCCTTTCCTCCATTTGGTCAACTCTATTTCCCAAGCTTACTGTTTCATTTTTCATCTCTTTCAGTGTGTTCTTCATCTCCAGAAATTCTATTTGGTTCTTTTTGAGGGTTTCAATCTCCTTGCAAAGAACTCAATCTTCTCATCTAGTTATTTTTTTCAATTCCTGGAATCGTTGTTATGAATTGTTTTGGATCTCAGTGAGTTTTTTCAGAAGTACCATCCTGAATTCTCTGTCATTTAAGTTGCATATTTCCATGTATTTAAGCTTATTTTCTGGAAAATTTTCTCTTTCATTTTAAACAGCCTTGTCAGCCTGGTTGTTCATGGTGTTTAATGGACTATTTCTCCGCCTGGGCATTAATTTAGTGTATTCTGTCTTGTTCTTTTTTTTTTTTTTCCAGACAGCAAATATATTATATAAAGTTCTCTCTAGCCTGTTGCAAAGAAAGCATTTTTCTTTTCATTTCCAGTAGGTGGCATCTAAGCCTCTTGGATCCCTGCTTTATATAAAGTCTTAATAATGGCATTCTTTTTCTTATATATATTCAATCATGCTCACTATCCTCAGTCTCAGTCCCTGTCAGTGTTAGTGACAGTTTCAGCATTTGATGAGATTCTCCTGGGGCTCCATGTTGTTAGGTCATGATGGATATGGGAGGAGAGGCCCCCTGGGTTGGGGGATGGGAGCTGTGGCTCAGCTTCTCATTTTACAACTGTCACTGGTAATAATCAACTGTTGCTTTTCTGCCATCCCCACTTCTCTGCATTCCCCACTTTTCTGCATTTTGCCCTGATTCTTGGGCAGTGCTGTTGCATGGAGCTCACAGCTCTCTCAGGCAAGGCTATTCAGGGAACTTGCACACCTTCTCCCTTCCCCCTCCTCCTGCAGGGAGCTGGGGCTGAGAAAGGCAGGATCTTTGTTTCTCCCAGTCTACTGCCCAACTCCTGGGATTCTGACCTGTGATAGCTCTTATTCACGGATCTCTTGCTCAGACATGCTTGTGTACTGGTTGGGTGTTTTTTGTTGAGTTTTGGATGTTCAGTTTTTGTTGTTTCAAGAGGAGAGATCTGAGGACATCTCTCCCTCTGTCATGTTTCTTGCATCATTCAGGATTCTACCAGTCTTGATGTGGCTTTCTCTTTATGTTCTTAATTTTAAGACTTCTTTTCAGCTAGTTCAGGTGATTCTCTTTGATGGTTGTTCTATAGTTGAGTTGTAACTTTAAATTGGTCATGGGAGGAAGTGAGCACAGCATTTACCTACATCTTCACCGCAACTCCAGCCAATGCTTTTTATCCTTTCAGTTCACATTCTTTAATATTCACTCTATCGACTCTTTGATTTCATCCTACTTACCCAAACTAGAGTACATTGTTCATCAATAAAATCACCTCTTAAATGAATATTTTATTCTTTTGCCCCAAATATATTTGTCATATTTTTCCAATAAGGCCCTAACCCTAGTTAAAAGTAATAATCTTCCTAATTGGTGCTTGCACCAAATATCCAACCATTGACAGAGAAAAACAATGACTGTTCATGGATCTTTTCTATATCTATACCTACTCCCTTGATGAATTCATCTAATCTCATGGCTTTACATATTACCTATAACCTTGGTATTATACCTTGGTACTGTGAGGTATAATTCAAAAGCATAGGAGTGCAGTATAAATTTAGAATCTTGGGCCCCACCCCAAATTTAGTCAATCAAAAATCCACATTTTAGTAACATCCTCAGGAGATTCACATGTATTAATGTTTGAAGGGTCTATATCAGTGGTTCTCAACTCTGATTGCAAATTGGAATCAACTAGAAAGTTAGAACTGTATAAATTCCTAGGCTAATGCCTATTAGAAGTTCTAATTTGATTGATATAGGGAAGGCCTGGACATACATAACTTTTATAAGTCACTATATGATTTTAATGTGCAGCCATGTTTGAGAACTACTGACTAAATATTGATGACTCCCATATTAGTATCTCTGGGCCAAATTTCTATTTACTCTGGGTTCATAAGTCAAACTACATACTCTACATTTCTACTTGGATATCTAATAGGCTTGACAAATTATACGTATCTACAACCAAGGTCCAGATCTTTCTCCCTCAATCTTCTTGTTATTATCCCCATCTTAGTAAGTAAATGGCACCATACTTACCTGTTTTTACCCCTATCTCCTTGGATGATCATTTTCATCCTTTTTCTAGCTCTTCTGACTCTGTTCTTCCTCTTAATGATGAAATACTCCAGGGAACATTCCTCCTCTCAAGATACAGAATCTCCCCAGGTGATCTTATCTATATGCTGGGGATGCTCTGATTCAAACATGGTCAAGTTACTCAAATTTAACTTATACAAAAGAAAGGCACTAGTTTTCCTTCCCTCTTCCCCAACCAGTTGCTCCTGCCAAAAATCTAAAAGTAATCTCTGATTTCTTTTTATTTTTCTCTTGGTTTCTACCACCAATCCATGTACAAAGTCCTGTCAATTCTATCTAGAAAATACATCCCTTATCTGTCTACTTCTCTTATCTCTACTGCTACCACCCTAAGACAGTAACGATTTAAAAATGTCTTATAAAACTGGGACTAAAAGGGAGATAGTCTAACCTGATGATATATATCTATCAAGCCTTCAGCCAACATCATACTAAATAATAAATTTTAGGAACCTTCTAATATAAATCAAAAAAGCAATAAAAATATTTCAGCTCCTTGGAGGCACAGCTACCAGAAAAAGCCCTAGCCATGGCCAGCTGAGTGGGCTAGGTGCTTTTAACGGCTTTGGAGAATATGGATGAAGCTCTAGCAAAGGCTGTGCAAGTACAGAAGCTTCAGCAAAAGGCAGATGCCTTGGATGCAAGGTTACAACAATTGGAAGCTGAGCTCCAAAGAATTCCACCTTCAGAGTCACCCTCAGAGGGAGGGGACTCCCAAAGCACGTAATTGGCAAATGTATGTTGAGCTAGTGTAAATTATTCATGAACTGGGTATGCAACAAGCTATGTTTAATTTGAATACAAGGGGACCGGATGATGAACGGTTTATGACTGGCATGCAGGACCTAGTGTTAGGGACTACTCCCTCTGCCACTTTTGGCTCATTGGTTGCTATTCTGGCTCCCTATGTGGGGAAATATATACATGAAATGACTACAACAATGGCTTCTCTGGGAGATATAGAGGGGAAATGCCATGAGAGTGGAGGCAAAAATGTCCATGAAGTAATGCCCTGGCAGGGTCCTGTTTAGATGACCAGAACACAAATGTGGACTGATTTGCTAGCTGTATGAGTTGATCAAGATAGACCACCAGCCTAATGCAGTGTTGCTAGAATTGTGGCAGCAGTTAAAACCTGAACAGCAATTCAGGCATGAGCAGAAACCTTCTACAGAAAGAGCTAGGCCTATGGCCTTGCAGGACTTTTTGAAACCCTAGGATTCTCTGTTAACCCTATATGATTAGAGAAAAGGCTGAGGTTCCCATTTGAAGGTGATAGACAGGACCGGTGGCCACATACAAAATAAGCAATCCACTTGTCCCCAAACAAGATGCAGAGTCATAGCGCTGGTGGATACTGGGGCCGACTGCAGTCTTATCTATGGAAATCCCGACAGATTCTCTGGACAAGCCACTTATGTGGATGGCTATGGGGGAAAGACTATTAAGACCAAAGCTGTGACTTTGCTTCTTGAAATAGGGTGTTTGCCCCCATGTCTGCATAAAGTGCATATTTCTCTGGTGCCGAAGTATATCCTAGGGGTGGATGTGTTGCAAGGGCTCAATCTTCAGACCTCTGCTGGTGAATTCTGTCTGCAAGTCCAGGTGGTGAAGACTGTAGTGCAGGGACATACACATCACCTGCCACAGAAAGTTCCAGAACCAAGGCACATTGTCAATGTTAAGCTATATTGCTTGCCTGGTGGACATGATGAAATTGGGGCTACAATTCAGGAATTAGAGAAAGCTCAGATTGTGTACCCAACTCATAGTCCATATAATGCCCCTTTGTGGCCAGTGAAGAAGCCTGACGGCTCATGGAGAATGACTATGTACTATTGGGTACTGAATACAGTGACTCCTCCACTGCATGCAGTGGTACCATCCATCCATAATCTTACGGATAAACTGACTACAAGGCTGGGAACATATCACTATGTTTTGGATTTAAATAACACTTTTTTACCCATAGATTTGGCTCCTTAGAGTCAAGATCAATTTGCCTTCACATGGGAAGGGAGACAACGGATTTTTGTGGTACCACTCCAAGGCTACCTACATAGCCCAACAATTTGCCATGGGTTGATAGCCCAGGATTTGGCAACCTGGACCCTACCAAAAATGGTGCAATTGTTTCGTTTGACATATATTGATGATGTCATGTTAACCCCTGCTTCCCTTACATATCTAGAATAAGCAGTGCCAGTGCTGTTGCAGCATCTAAAATGCAACCAATGTTCAGAGACCTGGCTGTCAAATTCTTGGGTGTTGTCTGGTTGGGTAAGATGAAAGTTATCCCTGATGCTATAATTGATTATATACAAACATATCCATGACCCATACAGTTAAGGAATTGCAGAATAATGTGGGCCTTTTGAGGTACTAGAGAGTGTTTATGCCCCACCTAGCACAGCTAGCATCGCCATTGTTTGGCTTGATCAAGAAGGGAATTACTTGGAGATAGGATGAAATGATAGAGAAGGTGTTTACTGCCACCAAGCAGGGGGTGCAACAAGCCCAAGCCTTACAGGTAACAAATCCAGGTAAACCTTTTAAATTAGATATGCATGTAATAGCAGAAGGATATGGCTAGAGACTATAGTAACATTTGAAATGAACTAGAACCCCAGTGGGTTTTTGGTCCCAATTATGGAAAGGTGCAGAGAGCCGGTACTCCCTATTAGAGAAGCAATTAGCAGCTGTGTATGCAGCCTTGCAGGCTACTGAGGCAGTGACTGGCATGGCCAAAGTGCAGGTGCATACTTCTTACCCTATACAAGGTTGGTTATGCATATGGATACAGGCTCCCAAAACGGGTGACCCAAACCCCTACTCTGACACAATAGAGTGCTCTCTGGCTGCTAACCCTCTGGCCGTGGAATTACAGACGGTTTTAGGCCCAATTGAGTTTACCACTGACAATATACTGGGTGCTGAAGTTTCTACAGATCTAGAAGTGTCTTTCTGCAAAAAAGGGAAGTACCCATACCCACTGATGCATGGTACACAGACTGGTCCAGTAGGGGGCAAGGATCCAAGTGGGTAGCTATAGGTGTGCAACCAACTACTGACCACATTTGGTATGTTACAGGTATGGGCCAAAGCGGCCAATGGGCTAAGCTATGGGCTATGTGAATGGTTATAGACCTTGAAGATGGCCCCTTGACTTTGTACTGACAGTTGGTTGGTATTCAAAGGCCTAAGATGAAAATGGCAAAACTGGCTAGTGGGTCATAGACCCTTATGGGGACAAGCTATGTGGCAAGACCTATGAGAGATAGGACAGGAAAAGGATATAACTGTCTATCATGTTACAAGCCATGTCCCTTTGGTAACTCCAGGAATGATGAGGCAGATGCCCTCTCATGTGTGTGATGGCTAGAAAAGGCTTTTACCACTGATGTGGCACACTGGCTCCACACACAATAGCAGCATGTGGGTGCTAAAACTGTGCGGACAATGAAGCAACTGTGGAAACTCCCCTTGGAGTGGGAAGATGTCACACATGCCTGTGCCAAGTTTCTAATATGCAGCTGGGATATGCCTCATCTTCACCGCATGAAGCAGAAGTGTGAGCAAGTAACAAGGGGATGGGTTCCATTGGCCATGTGGCAGATAGATTATATGTGACAGCTTCCAAAAGCTCAATGAGTGTCATATGGCCTTATGGCAGCAGACAGCTACCGGGTTGTAGTTTGCATGGCCCTATGTGGCCACATGAGCAGGCGTAACATCTAATTGGCACTGGGTCTTAACTCTCCTAGGAGGAGAGTTAAGGGGCCTGCCTCCTAGAGACATGTTGTTTGTTCCCTGTATTATTGTTGTGGCATATGGATACAGAGCTCTGTCCTTCTGCAGCATTCATGCGCCAAGCCTCCAATGGGTGTATGGGAGGAACCCTGAAGGGGTGGAGTGTGTGGAGAAAGAATGATAACCATAATCAGGCTCCTTCCCACACCCATAGCTAACTTCTGAGTGGAATAAAACTCAGTACTTCTCCCCTCATGTAACCATGTGCCCAGTACACGTGCACGAACTCCCATCATCTGACAGTGTGCCAATATTATTTAACCTGTGTATAAAAGACACCAACGTCATGTGGCAGGGTGTCATGCCCTTGCTGGAGAACTGTTGCCTTGTGAGGCGGGCTGCACCCTTGCTGGAATAAAGAGCTATGTCACAGTTGCCTACGGCTCCCCACGTTTTCTTCCAGCTGCTCGAGTCTCATGCCCCTTATCTCAGAACTGCGAATCTGCAGCAACACAGATAGAAAAAATTTATCTTAAAAATGGAAACAAACAAAAAAAAAGCCAGGGTAGCAATATTTTTACCAGTCAAAATAGACTTTAAAACAAAGTCTATAACAAGAGGCAAAGAATGATCCAGTTATCCCACATCTGAATATTTATCCGAAGAAACCTGAAATACTACTCGGAAAAGAAATGTGTATTCATATGTAGCATTCATGTGTAGCATGTTCATTGTAGCATTATTTGCAGTAGCCAAGATATGAAGGCTACCTCTGTGTCCATCAAGAGATAAAGTGATAAAGAATAAGTGACATATATATATATATATATATATATATATATATATATATATATATATATTATATATAATTATATATAATTTTATATATATAAAGGAATATTATTCAATCATAAAAAAGAATGAAATCTTGCCATCTGCAACAATGTGAATGTACCTAGAGGGTATTGTGCTGAGTGGAGTAAATCAGACAAAGACAAATGTTATATGTGGAATCTAGAGAACAGGATAAACAAACAAACAAAAACAAGTTCATAGATACAGAGAGAATTTTGATGGCTATCAGATTGGGAGTAGGGGGATGGATGAAGGGGGAGGGGACTAAGAGGTCCAAATTGGTAGTTACAAAGTAGTCATGGGGATGTAGAGTATAGAATAGGGAATATAGTCAATGGCATCGTAATAACTATGGTGTCAGATGGCTACTGATCGGGGTGATCACTTCTAAGTTATATAAATGTCTAATCACTGAGTTGTACATCTAATATAATATTGCATGTCAACTATATTTGAAATAAATAATTTTTTTAAAAAAACTAAGAGATAAATAGGTTTCATAGATGAAGACTTGATATCTTAGTGTGTCAGTTCTATCTGTAAATTCCATACAGTTCCAATAAATAGCATATATTTTTAGTGTAAATTTATTTGCTAATTTTTATATTTGTATTCAGATATCAAGACTTAATGCAAAGTTATAATGAGCTACAAGTGTAATATTGACACAGGGATGAACAAATAGACCAACGGAAGAGAATAGGGGATTGTTATGGACTGAATTTTGTCTTCCCAAAATTCATGTTACAAGGCCTAACCTCCAAAATAATAGTTTTTGAGTATGCAGCCTTTAGGAGGTAATTAAGTTTTGATGAGGTCATGATGTTGGGGACCTTATGATGAGATTAGCAATCTTATAGGAAGAAATACCAGAGAATCCCTTCTTTCTCTGTCTCTGTCTGTCTGTCTGTCTCTCTATCATTGAGGGCACAGCATGTCCACTGAGACCATTCCTTTTATATCAGCCTCAGAATGAAAATACATGGAGAAAAGCTGCCCCACCTGACAAACCTGGAAGCAGAAGAATGTTGTATGATACTTGGTTTGATATACAGCAAAAACTAAAAGGTACAATGTTGTTTATGGATACACACACACAGCACACACACACTCATATATATGTATGTATACACATGCTACATATATGTATATATATGTATATATATTATATGTTTATGTACATTGCATATATATAATATGTATGTATGCATAATAAAAAGTGGAATAATAAGCAGTAAATTTAAGAGAGTGCCTATTTTGAGAGAGAAAACAAGGAATAATTTTCTCCCTTTATTCTGCTTCATTTTACCTCATAATATGTGTTTATTTATTGTTTCCCTCTCCCTCCCACTAAAATGTATATTACACAAAAGCAGGCTACTTTCCTTATGTGTTGACTTCTGTGGCCTGAGCATCCAGTGTATTGCCTGAAACACAGTAGGCACTCTATAAACACTTGTTGGAAGAATAAGATTGTGTACACATCTGTAAGTAGGGGCAGTTATACTGGCCTTGCAGGATTATATTGAAGGTTAAATAAGAATATGTCTGCAAGCATGCATACTGTTGAACTTGTCATCTAAGTATTCAATTATGTCAGTCTCCTTTCTTTTCCTTTTCTATTCTGAATCTGCAATTTCCCTGTTGAACTATTTTAATAATGTATATAACACTCAAGGTGTAGGTTCCACTGCTTCTTAGCTGTGGAACCTTGAACAAGTTATTTAACCTCTCTCTGTCTTAGTTTCCTGATCTTTAGACTGGAAACAATGATATCCACCTCATAGTTTGATTGAGAGAGTATTAAATGATATAATTATATTAATCACTTAGCAGAGGACATGACACTTGGTAAATGCCAAATAAATGTTAGCTGTTTTACTGCTGCTGCTGCTGCTGCTACTACTGCTAGTACTACTGCTAGTACTACTATTACTACTACTACTACTACTACTACTACTACTACTACTACTACAAAATAGGTAGTTGCTTTTGTGGTACAAGTTCATGAATATTTGGAAGGCTTCTTTACTAAAATAATATCTTCCACACTATCTTATCATTTACATCTTAAATTTCACCATTATAAGTTATTCTTTTGGTTTATGCCTTGTCCAAATTTCATTGGGAGTATTCTCTCAACAATTCAGCATCATTAACTTTATGTGATATCTTGTTTTCCTTTATTCCTGTACAGATGGGCAACATGAAGGGCATGAGTACAGGTTTGAGAAAAGAAGTGAAAGGATAAATTTCAAATGCAACCTTGGGTTACTTACTTCTTTTCTTTAAAGATGGTCTTGTTCAGAATTGCTTCTAGTCACTGTGTCTCAGCAGGAGCCAACACTCTAGTGTCTGTTACTTATAATGTGAGTGAGAGGTTGGACATCTGTTAGAAATGTTTCTTCTGTTATGATTCCCTAGTGTTCCATGTTATGAGGACTATTTCCAGCTGTTTTGTGTCTTGTTATTTTTCCCCCTTGTTGGGGACCTTCCAAGAGAAACAAACCCCAAACTCACTATGCAATCATTATTAGCCAGAATTCTTCCTGGGCCTGGCAATATTATCCTTAGCTCTCCTGTTAAGAAGGCTTCATTATTTAGCTCATATCTTATTTTATGGATATGGTCATAGGATTCTTTGAAGTGAATTTAGGAATAATTGTAATCAGTATGCAAACATGTGCAAAGTTTTATGAAAATACTTGTTTCAAATTAACTTCTTTTTAAAAACAACCTTATTAAAGTATAATTTAAGCATCATAGAGTTCACGTGTTTTAAGTATATACTTTATCTCTTCTTAGTAAATTTATAGATTTGTGTAACCATCACCACAATCTGGTTTTAGCACATTTATGGTTGCCTTCCAAAAGTATTGTTTGTTCCATTACTCATTATTCTTGATGGAAGTCCTAGAAAATACTGAAACTTTAGTCGCATAGTTTTATGGAATAAGTGCCTTCCAATGAAGTGGTACAAAATGAATTTCTGTAGAATTAATAGAATTTTAAATGACCAAGAACTTTTATTATTTTCATACAATTAGAAATGCACTTAATGACATGCATGGGAGGAATGTGGTTATCATGCGAGAGTCTGACTGCACTGGATATTCTCATGAAAAGATTGCATTAGGGCTAGTTACTGCAAACTGCCTCAAAAATAAATAAAATTTTCAGTGTCCTAACACAACAAAAGTTTCTTTCACCAGGTTTAATTCAGGTTAGTAAGGATTTTCCTCCAAGTGGTGACTCGGATTTTATGACACCATTATCTCAACATGTAGTTTCCAAGATCATAAGAGAAGAGAAAAATGGAGGAGGAAACCAGCTCTGAATGCTCTGGATCTAGAAGTGGTACACATAAATACACTCAGAGATCATTGTTCAGAACTAGTACATGTTCCCAGCCTAACTGCAAGGGAGTTTGGAAAAATAGGTTAACACATAGATCAGTACACAAGCACGGTCTCAGTTATAGTGGTTATGCTAAGTTAAGCCTTTGGTACGTTATTTTCTTCCTTCTGTCCTTTCTTCAATCTCTCAGAATGTCTCTAAATATCACATACTTCTGATTTCACAGTTTTTGCTTTTTAGAATTAGATTCATTTGTGGTCATCTAAAAGGTATAATTCTAGCTAGACTGTAATACCATTGTTCACCAAGAGGTGACACAAGTGAACACACCTGCTCTTCAGCCTGGAAAATCCTTCTCTAAGATTGTCAGTTCTGTATGACTCAAACTGGTTTGCTTTATCAATTCGGTGAGATTAATTCTTTGTAAAATTCATATTTCAATACCAGTAGATATCGATGCTTTCATGAATCTATTTTTTTCAGCTTCATTGAGATATGAATGACAAATAATATGTATTTTGATTATATAATTTTTAAGGTGTACAATGTGATGATTTAATATACATATATATTGTAAAATGCTTAGCATAATCAAGTTAATTAACACATCCCTCACTTAGCATAGTTATTTTACATGTACCTATGTGGTTAAGAATCTTTAGATTGCCTTTTATTACATTACCAGCTCAATAAATCACCATTTGATCATCCTTATTAGTTAGTGTTCATGATAAATGTAATGAAGAGGTCTCTTTTCCTGTTCACTAATCTCCTTTTCCTCAATACTTGCCATACTCAATACCATCTTACAATAATATACTCAAGGTCAAGAGCCTAGACATGAAAGCTGCTAAAAAAGCCCAGAGACATTGGTTCCAGTGCTGGATCTGCTACTAATTAACTGGGTGACTTTGGGTGAATCTCAACCTCTCTGAGTCTCTGCTTTCTTATGTGAAAAGAAAAATGATGCTATCTACCAATGTTGCGGAGATGGTTAGGAAGAAGAGTCTGAGTCTGGAAATGTATGAACTGACATGGATAAGGGAGAGGGGAAGAATGGCAGTGATAGCATCTCCCACCCTTGTCTCCATGACTTTTTATTATCCCCTCTTACAAAGCTGGCTTTGTTGTTATTATTAGTTACTATCAGGTTAGTAATTACAAACTACAGCCAACTCCCAAATTCAGCCTCAAGGCCACCACCAGTGTTATCAGCTATTTCATCTCTTTTTCTTATCCTTGTCCCTAGAACAAGAAGTCCCAGAATAGGTCCGTATGTGTGCCCTCCCTGCAGTGTGTCCTTGTGAGCGAGTCCACACCCACTTCTGATGACCTTGTTGCTCCAAGCACCAGGCATCCTGCCAGGATTGCAGGCCTCTCTCACAACAGCCAATGATAGATGAATAGTAAAGATGACTTTCTTCAATGATAGATGAATAGTCAGGATGACTTCCTTAGAACAGCCTTGTAGTCTGTTGCGAACTAATTGTACCTTCCTGCATTCCAGGAGCTTCTTCTCTGAGAGTATTGTTTCTGGAGTCTCAGCCCTTCCTAAATTTCTGTAGTATTTCTCTACAATTATTGTACATTGAAATATAAATTGTGCTGTTATAATTCTCACTATTCATTATATTTTCCTATACTTCTATATTCCCTCTCTAAGCCATATCTGTGTCTTAGCTCCTTTGCACCCCCAAAATGCAAAGCCCTTTTGGCCTGAACTTTGTATACTTCATCACTCCTTTATAGGTCTGACATGTTCTCATTATTTATACAAAATTCTGACACACTAGCATTCCAGGATCCTGAATCAAACTCCATACTCTTTAGCATACAACCTAGGAAAAAGAACTATTCTCATTGTTATACAAGCTTGCCTCCTCTCTCTGAAACTGCACTTCCCCACAGATCTCTAAACTCTTTAACAATTCTGCTCTCTCAGTCAGGACCATGCTTTTGAGTCTGAGTCAGCCATAGTTTAGAACACTAACTCATTAATGAAAAAATTGTCTTTCTGTACTCTAAACTCATGCCCGACTAGGGTTGTTTTCAAGTAGCAAATATAGAGAGAAAAGGCTTTTTTCCTTTTTTTTTTTTTTTGAATAGCTATTCTTTTTACAGGATAGTTGGGAAACTCAAAAGAATCCATGTAAATATACATGGTATATGTCCCTATGATAGATATAAAGCAGAACTCAGATGTTATGCTTTATAGGAGATATATATGGAGTCATACTCTATAATTTATCTTTCCTTGGTTGTTTTTAGAAAGAAAATATTAGAATCTTTATAAATCTTAAGTTTCAAGGACTTTTATCATTTCTATTACTGATATACTACCCTTCAAACATAATCATATTTATTTTCCATCCCTATTGGGTTCTGAACAATAATTCACATTTTTTTCTTCTACAAGTCCTAGCAACACATAGACATTAGCCCTCTAACCAACCTGATTCCCAGATGCAGCACTAACTCTAGTTTATCCTGCTTCTATGTCTTCACCCATGTACTATCTTCTCTTTGAATTTATATTTTATTTTTAACTGAAGTATAATTGACATTCAATATTATATGACTTTCAGGTGTACAACACAGGGATTCAACATTTGTGTACCTTATGCGATCACCACAATAAGTCTAGTAACCATCTATCAACATGAAAAGTTAATACAATATTGATTATTTTTCCTATACTATACATTATATCCAATGACTTACTTATTTTATCACTAGAAGTTTGTATCTCTTGTTCCTCTTCAATTTTTATTCATCTCCACCACCCCTACCCGCTTCTGGCAACCATCAATTTGTTCTCTGTATCTATTAGTCTGTTTTTATTTATTTGTTCTTTTGCTTTATACATTTTACAAGTAAATGAAATCATATATTTGTCTTTCTGTGTTTGATTTATTTCACTTAGCATAATACCCTCTAGGTCCATCCATGTTGTCAAAAATGGCAAAGTTTCATTCTTTTTATGGCTGTAATATTCTATTGTCTTTGTGTATACCAAATAGCATTTTTCACAGAACTAGAACAAATAATCCTAAAATTTATATGGAACACAAAAGACCCCAAATAGCCACAACAATCTTGAGAAAGAAGAACAAAGTTGGAGGTATCATGCTACAAGATATCAAACTATACTACAGGGCTACAGTAATCAAAAAAGCATGGTCCTGGGATAAAAACAAACACATAGATCAATGGAACAAAAGAGAAAGCCTGTGAATTTGACTTCAAAGGCTAGGAAAGTTAAAGCAAAAACAATTGAATGAAACTATATCAAAATAAAAGACTTCTGCACAGTGAAAGAAACCATCGACACAAAGAGGCAACCAACTGAATGGGAGAAGATATTTGCAAATGTCTCTGATAGGGGACTAATATAAAAAAATATACAAAGAACTCATTCAAATCAACAATAAATAAAATAAGCAACCCAATTAAAAAATGGGCAGGGGACCTGAATAGACACTTCTCCCAAGAAGACATGCAAATGGCCAACAAACATATAAAAAGATGCTCAACTTCACTAATCATCAGTGAAATTCAAATCAAAACCATTATGAGGTAACATTTCACAACTGTCAAAATGACTATTATCAAAAAGATGATAAATAACAAGTGTTGAGGAAGATGTGGAGAAAAAAGAACACTCTCGCACTATTAGTGGGATTGTAAGTTGGTGAAGCCACTATGAAAAACAGTATGGAATTTCCTCAAAACATAAAAAATAAAACTAGCATATGATCCAGCAATTCTTTTCCTGAGTAATTACCTGAAGAAAATGAAAATACTAATTTGAATTTATATTTTAGACTATCAGACAAGATTGCAGTCAGAAACCTATTTTATTTCTAAATGATAGAAAAATTACAAGCATTTAGATAAATTGCAGTATTTTCAAAAGCAGTGACTCAAAGAGATTTGGGGTTCCATTTAGCTTGTGAAATGTAAATGGCCACCACTCACTCATACATACTGTTGAGAACTTTTATAAAACCAGAAAACAAACAAACAAAAAAACAAATGAACAGTTCCATTCTTCTGGCCACCTATGAGGGAAAATTTTCAAAGTAGTGTTCTACCACAACTGTAAACTCAGTCATTTTTTATTTTTTGCTGTTTAAACTCAAGGTCTACACTAGTATTTGAAATGATGGGAACAGTAGGATCTACTATATTTCCAGAATAATGACAAGAAAATGAGACATTAGGGAAACTTCTAATTATTGCTAGCTCCTGGGTTTGTACTGATTTATGGACTCACAGGTCTGTAAACCTGTGCATGGTGAAGAGGGCAGGGTAAAGAATATATTTTGGTATGCACACACATATAAATATCTTTTATTATTTGTGGTAGAAAGAAATCTAAAATTGCATCCCCCATCACTGAGTAGGTTTCACTTCCTAAATATGATTAGATAATGTTAAGGGTGGAAAATTTTCAAGTGAGCCAACTTCTGATTCTGTAATCTGCTTGCTTGTTATGCTGATGGCCAACTTCTGCTTCTGTAATCTGCTTGCTTGTTCTAGGCTTTATAAGCTGCCTCTTTTGGGAGCTTAGGACTGATCTCCTCTAACCCTGCCTGGTAGAGAGTCAGTTGCCAGCCGGCTAATAAAGGCTCACAATTCATCTCAATTGGCTCCATGGGTCTTAGATTCAATAGAACCACAACATTTGGAGGCCCCAGCAAGATTTCTCCAGAGGGGGAGATCTCCTAAGACCCATCACCCGGCCACCTTGAGCAAGGACCTGCCTCGTCCAGGGGATGGCCACTGAGAGACATTCCTCAGCCCCGGATGCCAGGCAGACTCGCCCAGGAGGGCAGGTGGACAAAAGGTTCAATTCTGTAACAATTGGGCATGAGCCATCGGGAGTAGCTTCACTGGTGAGTCAGACTGCACTACAGGTACTCAGGTTTTTGGGTATATCTCTGTTGGTGGGCCCTATGGGGAACTAGTGGAAGGCTGGACACAGCAATACTTCCCTAGTTCAGTCAAGGTCTGAGACGTCAGATTTGACATCTGGCAGTACAGGTATTCAGGCTTTGGGGTATCTGTCTGTTGGTGGGCCCTATGAGGAACTAGTGGAAGGCTGGATGCAGCAATACTTCCCTAGTTCAGTCAAGGTCTGAGACATCAGACTTAACTTCTGGTTTGGGCACACTAGTGTTTTGTGTTACCTGTATTTTGTCTTGTCTGTATTGTATCTATCTGTCTGGACTGGTCAAAATGTTCTGTTACCCTCCTATTGCCTTGGTTTTCATAAGCTTACTCCATATATCGATGTGTGGTATTTTAATTCTTTCCTTAGATCTGGCCTCCATAGCCCCGTCCGACTGGACACTAGGTTAGAGGCTGATCCTATCCCTGGCTTATTTGGCTTTTGTGGGGATCTTGTCTGTTTTTACTAACATGGGTCAGGCTTCTTCCTTGAATCATCCTACCCCCCTTCAGTGCCTCCTTAACCATTTTAAGGACTTCAGGAGACAAGCCCAAGCCTATAGAGCTAGTGTCACTCCCTTTGACCTTCAGAGGTTCTGCCAGTTAGATTGGCCCACATTTGGAACAGGGTGGCCATCAGAGGGGTCATTTAACTTGCAAACAGCCTTTCAGGTGCAAAGTATTATTTACAGAAATCCTGGCCACCCTGATCAGGCTCCATATATCGATGTGTGGATCGATATTGATTCTGATGCCTCCAATTACTTGAAGGACTGCTGCTGCAGCCAAGAGTCAAAGGCAACTCCCAAGTCTGTCCTTCTCTCTACACCAAAGGGGCCAAAAGAGAAGCTGTCCAGACAGACACCTAACAAACTTTACCCTGTCTTACAGGCACCCCCTGAGGACCCCAAGATCACTAATCCTCCCGCTTACTGCCCTCATGACCCGTCCCTGTCTCCATCTAACAGCGAGGCAGAACCCATCCAGAGTCCTCCCCATACTCGCACCGGGGTTGTGTACCGGCCCCCACAAGATCCTGATCCTGTCCCTGACTCATTGAACCAGGCAGCAGTCCTGGCCCCACTCCGGCAATTAGCTCACCTGGTTGGAGGAGAAACCCAGAGGCCATTCATGGTCTATGTCCCTTTTTCCACCAGTGATCTGTACAATTGGAAACACCAGAACCCCTCATTCTCAGAGAAACCCCA
>CM053505.1:66599123-66683519 GCA_028627145.1 Eidolon dupreanum | reverse complement strand
GTATTAGAGCCCAACAGGCAGTCCTCCACCAATCTGGCCTGCATCCAACATGTTCTCCCCAACACCCGTCCACCTTGGGAGCCCAACACCGACCAAGGTAAGGAGGCTCTCCAATGGTATTGCCAGCTTCTGCTCCAGGGCCTCCGGTCTGCCGCCCGATGACCCACTAACTTATCTAAGGTAAGCGAGGTCATCCAAATTAAGGATGAGTCACTGATGGCATTCCTGGAACGACTCTTAGACTCGAACCGGTTACATACCCCTATTGAACTGGAGAATCCTAATAATAGGAGGGCTGAGAATTTAGCCTTTGTCAGTCAGTCAGCTCCAGATGTTAGAAAGAAACTGCAGAAGATGGAAGGGTTTGAAGGAAAGAACCTGTCTGAGCTGGTTGAGATAGCTCAATGAGTATTCAACAATAGAGATGAGGTAGATATAGCACAGACTAAGAAGATGACCAAGGTCCTGCTTGTAACCATGCAAGGAGCCCAGCCAAAGGGGCACCCAGGGCAAACAATGGACCCAGAAGAGTCGGGTTAGAGAAGGACCAATGCGCACATTGCAAGAAAAAGGGACATTGAAAGAATGAGTGTCCTGAGAAAGGACAAGCCCCCAAAAAGAAGGACCCCCTCATCCTCTTCAAGGATGCAGAATAAGGAGGTCAGGGCTCTTACATTATGAGCCCCCATGAGCCCAGGGTAACTTTACAAGTCAGGGAAAAGCCTGTGAACTTCTTGGTGGACACAGGAGCTACCTACTCTGTCCTACAAAGTGCCCAGGGCCCACTCTCAAAGGAAAAGACACTTATACAAGGGGCCACTGGACAAGGGAAATCTTACCCCTGGATCCAAGCCAGGATAACAGATCTGGGAAAAGGAACAATTACCCATTCATTTCTAGTTACGCTAGAATGCCCATACATGCTGCTAGGTAGAGACTTGCTACAGAAGTTACAGGCCACAATTTCCTTCAAGGAAGGGCATACTGAACTGACTGTTGGGTCAGGCACACCGGCCATTCTACTCACCTGCCCGTTGTCTGAGGAAGACCTTTTGCTAGAGGAGCCCCTAGCAAACTCACCAGGGCTCTTGCCTAAAAACCCCCTGTTCACTGAATTCCAACAAAAGATTCCTGGTGTCTGGGCACAGGCAAATCCCCCTGGCCTGGCAGCACATCATCCTCCTATGATAGTGACTCTGTCCAGCTCAGCTACTCCATCCCAGGTACGTCAATACCCTATCAGTCAGAAGGCCCAAACAGGTATTGCTGTTCATATTCGAAGGTTGAAGGAAGCAGGAATCTTAGTTACCTGCCACTACCCCTGGAATATTCCCTTGCTCCCAGTACAGAGGCCCGGCACCAATGACTATCAACCTGTCCAGGATCTCAGGAAGGTTAATAAGTGAGTTGAGACCATCTACCTGACGGTCCCCAACCCTTACACTCTTCTCAGCTACCCCCCGAGTCATCAAGTATATACTGTCCTAGATCTGAAGGATGCCTTCTTTAGTCTGCCGCTGGCCAAGGCTAGCCAGCCCATCTTGGCTTTTGAATAGGAAGACCCAGACAGACTTTACTCAGGACAGTTGACTTGGACTCGACTGCCTCAGGGCTTCAAGAACTCCCCAACCCTGTTTGATGAAGCCCTAAATCAGGACTTAGTAGAATTCCGCCAGAGGTACCCTGAGGTAGTACTTCTACAATATGTTGATGATCTTTTGCTAGCAGCTGAAACAGAATTAGAGTGTAAACAGGCTACTGAGGACCTACTCCAGGAGTGAGACAAGAATGGGTATCGGGTGTCCTCTAAGAAGGTTCAACTTTGCACTCCCCAAGTGACGTACCTAGGGTACAATCTACAGAAAGGGAAAAGAACCTTGTCCTCTAGTCGGATCGAGGCTATTCTGACGATACCCCAGTCACGCACCAAGCAACAGGTTTGAGAGCTCCTGGGAGCAGTAGGTTACTGCAGGTTTTGGATTCTAGGGTTTGCAGAAATAGCTAAGCCTCTGTACACTAGTACTGGAGGGAAAGGAGAGGGCCTAGCCTGGGGAAAAGAAGAAAGGAAGGCATTTGAAGCCCTGAAGGCAGCCCTAACCACAGCCTCTGCATTAGCCCTGCCCAATCTGGAAAAGCCATTCCAGCTCTTTGTTACCAAGGTGTGGAGAATCAAGAAAGTGGTCCTGACACAGACCCTAGGAGCCTGGAAGCGACCAGTTGCATATCTCTCCAAAAGATTGGACTATGTGGCAGCAGGATGGCTCAACTGTTTGAGGGCGATTGCTGCCACTGCAATCCTCACTAAGGAAGCCCTAAAATTGACACTAGGGGAGACCCTCCAGATCATTGCCCCACACGCAGTTGAGCCAAGCTTTGCAGCCCACCGGACTGGTGGATTTCCAATGCTTGAATCACCCAGTATCAGGTCCTGCTTCTCAACCCACCTCACATACAGTTCCTGAAAACTGCCACACTCAACCCAGCTACCCTACTGCCTGACGATGACCCTTGCCAACCCCTGCATGACTACCTTGAGGTCCTAGAGAACGTCACCTGCACCAGACCAGACCTGACAGACAGCCCTTGGCCGAATCTGGATGCTACTCTATTTACGGACGGGAGTAGCTTCATCTCAGAAGGAGTCAGGTATGCCAGGGCTGCAGTGGTTACCACTGAGACTGTCATCTGGGCACAAGCCCTAGTCCATGGCACTTCAGCTCAACGGGCTGAACTAGTAGCAGTGACTCAAGCTCTGTGGTGGGGTAAAAACAAAACTGTTAACATCTACATGGACAGCAGGTATGTCTTTGCCACAGTGCACATACATGGGGTGTTATATAAGGAAATGGGGCTACTGACCTTGAGAGGAAAAGAAATTAAGAATAAAGAGAGAATACTAGCCCTTCTTGAGGCAATTTGGCTGCCAAGGAAAGTGGCAATCATCCATTACCCAGGGCACCAGAACCCTGGCTCTGAGATAGCAGAGAGCAACTCCTTCACTGATCAAACAGCAAAGGAGGCTGCCCAAAAACCAGTGGAGCCAATGACATTCTGCTGGTCTTATTGCCCAGAGTGCTAACGGACACCCTTAACTACACTCCAAGGGAAGTTGAACTGTGCAACAAGCTAGGAGGAAAAGAGGAAACTGCTGGGTGGGTTAGGCTCCCAGATGGCCACATTGTGGTATCTGAGGCCTTGAGCCATGACCTCATAACCCAGGTTCACCAGAGCACTCACTTGGGAGGGACCAAGTTGATCGAACTGCTGAAAAGAGACTATTACATTCCAGGGCTGCAACGAATAGCCAAGCAGTTATCAGCCTGGTGCCACATCTGCACACAAGTGAATCTAGGGTCCTCCAAGGAAATACAACAAGGAGGGATGAGACTTCGTGGACAGACACCAGGGGAACACTGGGAGTTGAATTTCACTGAGGTTAGCCCAGGAAGCTTCGGATTCAAGTACTTGCTTGTGTTCATTGACACTTTTTCAGGATGGACTGAAGCCTTCCTCACCAAGCAGGAGACTGCTCAGGTAGTATCAAAGAAATTAGTCTCAGAAATAGTGCCTCGATTTGGCCTGCCCATAACACTGGGGTCTGACAACGGCCCGGCGTTCATCCCCCAGACCAGCCAATCTCTAGCAAAGGTGTTAGGGATCAATTGTAAATTTCCAGGGCAGAGTTCAGGGCAAGTAGAAAGAATGAATAGAACCTTGAAAGAAACCTTAACTAAGTTCAAGCTGGAGACTGGCGAAAACTGGGTGAGTCTCCTCCCCTTTGCCCTGTTAAGGGCTCAATGCACACCCTATTGTAAGGGCATCACGCCTTATGAAATAATGTTTAGAAGACCTCTACCTCTCCTCCCCAAGTTAGGAGAAGAAAAGCTAACAGAAGTTTATAATTTTTCACTGCTTAAGTCTTTGCAGGCCCTTCATCTCGCACAGCAGGAGACCCACCAACTGGTCTCTGCCACCAGAACAACCACTCAGCATCCAGTCCAGTCACATGATCACGCTCCAGGTGATTGGATCTGAGTGAAAAAGGTACAGCCTACTTCTCTTGAGCCCTGCTGGGACTGACCTTTCCCTGTCATCCTTACAACATCCACAGTGGTCAAGGTAGCTGGACGCCATCATTGGATTCACCATACTAGGATCAAGGCACATCCACCACAGACATCAGAACAATGGACCCTGCGTTGGACAGAGGACCCACTAAAGATATGAATATCAAGGGTCCAGTCTGGACCATCTTAATTCTCTCTGTCTTAAAGTAAGGGGTCTTTGCACGGTTTTCGGTGAAACCTGACAGAATAGGAGAGGATTAAACCTACTGTTAACTATGTATGTCAAAAAAGGGTGCAGGCAGTGAAACTCATGGTTCTCAGAACTCACTGCCCACTGCTCCAGGTTGACAAATCAATGATTTGAATTCCCCTAGAAAACCAGTGGGGAATGTTAAGGGTGGAAAATTTTCAAGTGAGCCAACTTCTGATTCTGTAATCTGCTTGCTTGTTTTGCTGATGGCCAACTTCTGCTTCTGTAAACTGCTTGCTTGTTCTAGGCTTTATAAGCTGCCTCTTTTGGGAGCTCGGGACTGATCTCTAACCCTGCATGGTAGAAAGTCAGTTGCCAGTCGGCTAATAAAGGCTCACAATTCATCTCAATTGGTTCCATGGGTCTTAGATTCAATTGAACCACAACAATATCAATCCTGTGATATTTGTTATATGATACAGTTGGCCTTTAGATCAGAAGATTATCCCAGTGAGCCTAATCTAATCACATGAGCCCTTCACAGCAGTAAATGTTATCTGGTTGGTGGTAGAAAGGAAAAGCAGAAGAGGAAGAGATCCAAAACATGATAAGAAGTGCTGTTGTGCCTTTGAATATGGAGTGGACTGTGTGAGCAAAAAGGGACATGGCCTCTGGGAAGAGAAAGTGGCCCTCTAGCTGTAGTCAACAAGAAAATGGGGGCCTCAGTCCAATAGCTGCAAGAAATTGAATTCCACCACAACTACACAAGCTTAGAGAAAGAGCCCCAGATTTCCAGATGAGAATTAGCTCAGCTTGTTGTAGCCTCCAGCCTCTGATAGACACATGGACCACCAGAAATCAGTGAGTTATAGGAAACACACTCTTTATTCAGCTAGCTGGGTCTGCCAGGGGTACGCAGACCCCAAATTAAGCAGCACCGAAATGTAGAGGTATAGGGTTTTTAAGCCCTAAATCCCATTCTTCATTCTGTCTGAACACAAAAGTCTATTTTTCTTCTATTTACTAACTGTCAACCCACAGGTCAGTTGTGCAAGCGGGGTTACAGAAGCAGAAAGCTTATTGTTAGAATGTTATGCTCCTATGGGTGATAGCCTATGTTCCCATGGGCGATAGCCAAGCAGTAATTTTCTAGCCAGCACATTCCCCACTGGCCTCAGCAGAAAATCAAATCCTTGATTCTTTATGTGGAATTTGCCCATAGCCTCTATTTTGTAATACTAAAAGTTAAATAGAATTAATTCTCTTCCTTATATATGCAAACAAAAAATTGAGGAAACATGGGCCAAAAGTTAACAAGAGGAGGAGGATTAAAGGTCCAGCTACAGCAGATAGAAGGGTTGTTAGCCATGGTGACCAATTGAACATCCTATGAAACCAGTTATTTGATTGTAGTCTTTGTTTTTTTCCTGGCATCTAAATTTTTCTGTACTAGTAGTAAGCTTTTTCTAATTATTCCAGGGTTATTGGCATAGAAGCAACAGGTTTTACCTAGAGCTGTACATAATCCATTTTATTTTAAAAATAATAAATCTAAACCTCTTTTATTTTGGAGGACTATTTCTGTTAGTGAATCGACTTGATGTTCTAGCCTGCTGAACTCAGTTAAATTTAGGGGAGTTCCTACCCCGACATAGTAAGGGAATTTTGGGTTTAGGCACAACCAGCAATCTTGTCCTATGTCTGGGGTGGTCTTATTTAAGACCTTGTATATTGTCATTAGCAAAGTTATTAATGTTCCTTCTGGTTCTGGTTGTGGCTGGTTGAATGTCTGGGCTAAAGAGAAAAAAAAGGAAGAAACAGAGGGTTAGACTTATGTATGTTTGAGTCTTAGTCTTAAGGGCCTGTCTTCCTGAGCTGTCCACTCTCATGTTGCCTTCACATGGGAGTGATGAATCCATGATGGGATGTCATCTATTTTAACTGCAGTGGGTGTTGTCAGGTAGACAGTGAAAGTTCCTTTTTATTTGGGTTCTAGTCTTTTGGAAGTGAACTTCTGGATCCACACAGAGTCCCCAGGCTGAAACTGATGAGGAAGTCCATCCCTCAGGGCTGAGTGGGCAGCATGAACCCAGGACCAAATCTCCTTCTGTACACTTTGAAGGGCCTATAAAGACTTAAGTAAGACAAGGTTATGTAGTTCTGTCTTTTTTTCATCTTTTATTTTAGGTACTAAAGGTGGGGGTTTTTCAAAGAAAATTTTAAATGGGTGAATCTATTAATATATGGATTACACCTGGCTCAGAGAAGAGCGAAGGGGAGTTCTTCCCAGGCCCCACCAGTTTCTAATCATAACTTGACTAATGTCTCTTTTAGGGTCCAATTTATTTGCTCTACTTGGCCTGAACTTTGGGGCTGGTAGGTGCAGTGGAGTTTCCATTGTAAATTTAGCTAGCTAGCCAATCATTGCGATACCTTTGTTACGAAGGCTGGCCCATCATCCAACCCTAAAGTTCTGGGGAGACCAAATCCAGGGAGGATTTCTTATAGTTTCTTGGTAACTACTAAGGCAGTCTCTTTCCTGGTGGGGAAGGCTTCTACCCACCCTGAAAAGGTCTCTATAAAAACAAGTAAATATTTGTAGCCACAGTCAGGATTACCTCAGTGAAATCAAAAGTCGGGGTTACTTCAGTGAAATTGACTTCCCAGTGGTCCCCAGGATAAGTTCCTCTTTCCCTATGCCTAAGTTCTTCTATCTTCACCTTCTTTAGATTAACTTGGGCACAAGCCAGGCATCGTGAGGCAATCTCCTCTGCAGTTCTTCTCCCTTCTAACAAGTGAAAGTAGGGGTCTAAAGCTTAGAGCAACTTAGTTCGCTCTAGGTGTGTGGTCTGGTGTAGTTGGTGGAGGAGAGTCCTTCTAAGGGCCCGTGAGAGCCTGATTTTTCCATCTGGGGTCATCCACCACCTCTGTTGGTTCCTAGTGGCTCCCTTATGTTGAAAATATATGTTCTCTTCTGCCACATAGGTTGGATATGGATACATTTCTGGATAAGGGACAACAGTCAGATGTGGTGGGGGCCCCTCTGGCCTTGTGGCTGCTGTTCTTGTCTGCATTGGCTCATCGGTTTCCCTCAGCCTCCCTCAGCCTCAGGACAATTTCTTTTTTGATGCCCTTTACAAAGAACAATAGCAAGAGCCTTAGGTATCTATATGACTTTAAATAAGGCTAAGATCTCCTTGTTTTTAATGTCTTTCCCAGCTGAAGTCAGAAGCCCTCTTTCCTTGTAGATGGCTCCGTGTCCATGTGCAGTGACAAAGGTGTATCAGCTGTCAGTGAATATTGTGACTGCCTTATCATTTTCCATCTTAGTGCCTCAGTGAGGGCAATGAGTATTGCCTTGTGAGCAGAAGTCCTGTGGGGCACTGCATGAAGCTGCTCCCGTCCATGAACAGAACTTCATCGGCCTTAGGCAGAGGGAAATCTTTGAAGTCTGGCCACGAGGAACACACAGCATCAGTGAAATCTGTGTAGTCATGAATGGGGGTCTCAGGGTCTGGGTCTGGCAACAGATTGGCTGGGTTGATGATAGTAGCTTTGGATTTTAGCCATATGTTTGAGGTCATCCGGTGCCTCCCTGTTGTTGAACACCTTCTGGGCTCTCTCAACAAGTTAGGACAGGTTCATCCCTGCAAAACCTTCTAATTTTTTGTAATTTACGCCAGATATCAGGGCCTGCCTGAGTAGCAAAGGCTATATTAATTGCCTTCTGGTTCTCAGGGGCCTCAGGATCAATGGGGGTGTATATCCGGTACGCCTCATTTAAAAAACGCTCCAGGGGATTCCTGAGGTCCCTCCCTGTATAACTTCGTTACCTTAGAAAGGTTAGTTGGCTGACCAGCAACCATCCTAATTCCCCCAATTAGAATCTGGTGGTACCAATCTAATGCTATTCTCCCTGCCTGAGAATTGTGTCCCCAGTCTGGGTGGGTAGAGGGAAATTCCTCCTCAATCTGTTGCCCTGCTTCCTCAATTTTCCTTCCTCCCACAGCTATCTTTTGTGTTTCAGTCCGAATGTGTCCGCGTTCTTCTGAGGTCAAGGGGGTAATAAAAAGCTATTGGCAATCATCCCAGGTAGGGCAGTGAGTCTGAAAGACATTTTTTAAGAGTCCCATTAATGCCTGAAGTTTCTCAGAGAAAGGCGGATTTTGTGCCTTCCAGTTGTACGGGTCACTAGTCGAGAAAGGCACGTAAACTGTAAAGGGCCTGTCTATGTGATGCCCCTGGGGTGGTGCTTCTTGTAAGGGGAGGATGGCTGGGGTGGTGGTATTGGCTGGTGCCCCACCCGGAGTGGGAGCAGGAAGCCCATAGGGGTTACCTGCTAGCCGTCTGAGGAGGTAAGGTGGTGCTATTTGGCCTATGTTTTCCTGGATTATAAGGTGGGGGAAGGTCACTGTCCTCCGGTGGAGATTGGAGGACTGAGGGACTGGGTTGTCTTTGTGCCCCTCTGAGAGAACAGGGATGGACAACCAACACCTGTGCCTTCTCAGTGCATCACACACTAGATAATGAGTTATTCAGATTCTCAGAAAGCCCTTCTCCAAATATTCTACATTTCCAAAACTTTGGCATGTAGAATTCCTTAATAATTCCAACCCCTTCCCTAGCTGCCCATATGAATGCTGAGAGCAGTGCTGGCCTCATAGTAAGTATTTGATAACTGTTGAATAAATGAATAAATGAATGAATGAATGACCAGTCTTTATTGGTGGCTTTCATACTTAAAAATCAACAGAAAAAAAATTAAACTTTTTTTTTTCAAATTTAATTTTATTCTGAAACTCAATACACAGTGAATAAAAGAACCACTTTGATTATTATGGTGCCAGGGGTAGGAGACAGAACTCTACCTTTCAGTCTTCCCTGTCACTTTCTCCTATGGGAAAGAGTCATGCTAAAAATCCCTTAGCAGGGTTCATTAAGTACTATGGTTCATCCAGCTCTATAAGCATTCTGGAGGGTTTAAAAGGAGTAGATACTTTATCATGGGGTAGACAGAGTTTAAGATGGACCATAAAACATATACATTAAAGACACATGAAAGAACCAGGAAACCATGAGGACAGAAAATATCACAATGGGCTGATTCCATGGAAAATGTTAGCTTTTATAAACTAGGCCTTAAAAGAAATTCTATATTTTTGTTTATGCGAAGAGTGAAAAGTGCTCCAGATTGAGGCCACAGTGTAAGTAAAGGTACAGAAGCAGGAATAAGCATAACACTGTTACCGGGATGAAAGAAGGGGGTGGTAGTGTAGCAGCCTGTCTATGTAAGCAGAAATGGTATTTGTGTGCATGTGTGTGTGCTTTGTGTTGGAAAGAGTGGGATTTACCAGACAGGAAGTTGGAGTCAGGTGATGATGGCCTTGAAAGGCTACCGGAGGAATTGAGGAGCTGATAGAATGTGGAGAAGCCACTGGAGGTTTTTAAATATGTAAATACCCCCCTGAGAAAATGTTTATAGCAGTGATCTAGAGCAGGTGTTTCCCACTCCTAGGCTATAGTACCAGTCTGTGGCCTGTTAGGAACTGGGACACACAGCAGGAGGTGAGCGGCAGGCAAGTGAGCAAAACTTCATCTGTATTTGCAGCCACTCCCTAACACTAACATCACCTCAGCTCCACCTCAGATTAACAGACATTAGATTCTCATAGGAGCACTGGTCTCTGGTGCCAGAAAGGTTGGGGACTGCCGATCTAGAGAACACATACATGGAAGGGGTGAGAATTCACAAGTTCATGTAAGGTATTACTGCATTAATCCAGATCGGAGGCTTGTCTCTCTTTTTCTACTAAGTATCACTAGTTTCTGTTGAGTTGGGTTGGACCAAACTAGTCGAGAAAATAACTATGTGTTCCGTTGCAGGTTTGTATGGCCTGTTCAATTTCAACCCATTTTTAAAGCAAGTAACATCATTATTCTATAGGAACACAAGCTATCTGACTATTCCAGGCAGTTCAATGAATTTCTGATGAAGGGAAACAGCAAAAGGAAGGCAGCTTTTTATAGCACTGACACTGAGAACTGACTTGAGCCAACACAGACCTGTGTTGAGGCACTGACTTAGTGTGGCATTATATTTGGAGGCACTCAAATTGGCATACAATGATGATTTGTTTTAAAGTATCTGAAGAAAATTATAAAGTACAATTGAGTTACAAGGGTCCTGGGAACATTTGTTAGAATTACAAACTCTAAACAATAAATCTAAGTAGTCCAGTCTGTGCACAAGCAGTGAGCTGCATTTGCCTCAAGGAATGTAATTAAATCTGGAGTTAGTACATTTATTCCATATTTTCTCTCCAGTGCTGCAGGCAGCATTTACCAATTCCCAACCTAATCATGATTCAGATACTCTTATGTGGGGTCTAATTTTAGGTGTCTTCTCTAGGTTAGGGTATTAGGACAAAGAAGTGGGAGTGGTGGTGATAAGTAAAGGGGTTATAAGGTCTAAGTAAAGGAAGCTCATAGAAAATAGCACATCAGGAGAGGCAGATATGACCAGCTAAGAGCTTCCTTTGACCCTGGAGATGTGATGGTTGTCATTATCATAAGTGAATATGACTCGTATGAGAGAAACAAGAAAGAATAAACAAACAACGGATGGTAGGATAGGGTGAGGCCAAATGTGACTGTGAGGTCTGTCTAATAAGAGATATTTAATGACAAACTTAAAATCATTAATTCTACATATTCAATAAAATTTTAATAAGTAAACTATTAAAGGCACTAAAGAATCACCATGGAGCTTATATTCTAGCGTGGGGCAGGAGATAGGCAAGAAACAAAATAAACTTTCCTTGAATGACTTCATCGAGCTCCATAATTTTATTTAAAATATATTCTGATTTCCAAATTTACAGATCTATACCTGATGTCTTCCTGGGACTTGAGACTCGCTAATCCAATTGCCAATACAAGGTCTCCACTTAGGTCTCATGGGCCTCTCTAGTTGAACATGACCAAAACAAAATTCTTAATATTTCCCCCCAAATCTGTTTCTCCCTCAGCATACTCCATCTTGATAAATGACCTCGACATTCCTCTAATTGCTCAAGCCAACACTTGAAAGTCATCCTTGATTTATCTCTTTTCTTTACCCTCTAGCTTCTTATTTATCAGCAAATCTTATTGGTCCTACCATCAAACTATATAGTATATCTGATCATTCCTTACCACCTCCATGGCTATCACCCAGTACAAGCTGTTGTCATCTCTCACCTGAACAACTGCGAGCAGTTGGTATCCCTGACATCAGTTTTTCTCCATCTAATCCATTATTTACATGGCAGTCAAATGATGTTATATAATTTGAATTAGATCAAACAACTACCCCACCTAAAAACTGATGATTTCCCATGACTCTAATAATTATATAAACACATTTTCAAGGCTTCCTGCAAGGTTTGGCCAAGATCTGGCCCCAGGTCATATCTACAACTGCATCTCCTATCAGTCTCTCTATCTATCTCTATCTCAATCTCTCTCACTAAGTTCAAGATACATTTGTCTCCTATTGGCTGAATCAGCCAACCCCTTTCCCTCCTCCAGACCTTTGCCATGTATTCCCTCTGCCTGCTATGCTCTTTCTCTGGCTCTTCATATGGCTTGCTTCTTCCTATTTTATAGATAACCACCTCAGAGAGATCTTCCCTGACTATTTAAAACATACTCAAACTGCATTTTTCTCTGGCATGACACCCTACGTGTTTCTTTCATTATACTTACCACATCTTGAAATTATGTCACCTGTTCATACATGTGTGGATATGCATGTGTCTGTGTGCTGTTCATATGTGTTTCTGGGAGCATCAGCCCGCAAGCTTCAGAGATCCAGGAGAAATGGCCATCTAAGTCCAAGCTTAATAAAAATGTTTTGAATGAACAAATGAATGGGAAAGGATTCTGGAATATAGGTATCATGCAGATCTAAAGAGACTAAAACTATGTATTTTCTGGGCCCAAGACCTCCACATCAAGGACAGTTGGGGTTAGGCACAAACTTTCAGGATAGTTTCAAAGCCAGAGATTATTGCAGCCATGGTGCATGGTGGTCAGAGCAATGATTTTATCTGTATTAGGGCAATAAGATAGGACTAAACTAACAAATTCAACTCTAGCATGAAGCTAGCCTTGATAACAAATGTCCAGGAGACACAGAATTTTGTTTCTATTCAGAGGTAGAACACTACCTAGAGAAGAAATAAAAGCTTTGGCATCAGAAAGACCTGGGACTGAATACCAGAGCAGCAACTGACAAGCTGGGTGACTTTGGACACTTTATTTAACCTGTCTCAACATCATTTTTCTTATTAGTAAAATTTATATGATAGCATACCTACTGAATAAGGTTATTATAAGAATTAAAAAGTTAAAAAATGTAAAACAGACTTGTGCACTGTTGGTAGGATTGCAAATTGGTGCAGCCACTACTGAAAAGTTTGGAGATTCCTCAAAAATTAAACATAGAACTACCTTGAATTATGGTCAAGAGGACAGAGTAGGTAAATGCTGCACTTATCTCCTCCCATGACTGCATTAAAATTAAAACTAAATTATTTAACAATCAACCTGGAGAACCATCAGAAGGCTAGCTGAATAGAACCCTGATAACTAAAGATATAAAGAGGCCACATTCAGACTGGTTGGAGGGGCGGAGACGCAAAATGGACTGGCCCCATACTCATGTGTGGTGGTTGAGCATCAGGAAGACTATCTCAGCTACAGAGTTTCCCTCTGGAGGAGTGAGGGGCCCCAGCCCCACACCAGGGCTCCCCAGCCTACAATTCTAGTACCAGGAAGAAGAGTTCCCAAAATATCTGGCTGTGAAAATCCGTGGAAATTTTGACCCTCCAGGTGAGACAGAAGGCTGCTGGAAGCTCAGATCTTTCCTTAAAGGGCCCATACACATATTTATTTGCTTGCAGGCAATCACCCTGGGCTCTGGCAGATGGACAGCAGCTTGGGAGGTACCAGAGACATACAAGAAAAAAATTGGGTTGTGTGGCTTCAGGGTGAGGGCTGGAATGACAACCGCCACTGTCCCTGTATTGAGCCCTCCTCCTGTGCAACCTACAGGCAGCCACCATCTTGCCTGTGTTGAGCCCTTCCCCCACACAGCCAAATCTGAATCTGCATTGGCCTGGTGAACTTCCCTCGCTCCATCCCAGTGACTCTCTGAGACCAAACCTCAACCAACTCTCACATTGCTGCAGTCAACTTTGTGGCTGGTCAACCAGCCTCACCCTGAGTTCTTGGCAGGATACTC
Source organism: Eidolon dupreanum (assembly GCA_028627145.1). Classification (NCBI taxonomy): domain Eukaryota; kingdom Metazoa; phylum Chordata; class Mammalia; order Chiroptera; family Pteropodidae; genus Eidolon; species Eidolon dupreanum. The sequence continues at coordinate 66,669,976 of CM053505.1, read as the reverse complement.
CTTCAGCAGCAATCAACAGGCTTTGGTTCAAGTGCCTCCAGAGTTACCTTCAGTGATGGGCAACAAGCCTCAGCCCAAGCTGCAACATTTCTTGAACCAATCTTGGGGGTCCAAGGCAGGAAGTGACTAGTCTCAGTGTAATCTGAGACTTTTGTGATTAGCCACAGGCTCAGTACTGGCACCCAATCTAAATCTGCACTAACCTGGGAACAAAACTTGCCCTACCCTTGTGATTCCCTGGGACCTCGCCTCACCCAACTCACTTACCACCCAAGGCTCTCTGCTGAGCCTTACAGGCAGTCCATAGACAGCTTCAAGCCTAGGGGTGCCCTGGACCTTATGCTGAGCTGCTCCAGGCTTAGCTAGTACTTGTGGCAGTCAGCCTTGGCATGCAGCGTGGCCTCTCCCATGGGACTCCAGATCCAGAATAGGCAGCAAACAACTGCAGATAGCTTTTTAGCTCCTACCACATAGAAACCAGTGGTCACAGGCAGCAGCTGAACTTGGCCTGCACAGGAATCTCTCTCAAGGGGCCCCAGAACCAACATCCCAGAGGTTAACATTGGACTATAACAGAGCACCACCTGATTAGCCACACAAACAGTACACCCAAAGGGTGGCCTCAAAAAGCACATGAGTCTACTCTGTGGGATTAGCCCCTGCACAGCAGCATATCCACTGTGAGCATGGTCAGTCCTCATAGCCAATCACCCTGAGAGTCAACCTCACTAACTGATGTACCAACAATAATCAAGATTCAACTACAACAAGAGGGCATACACAACCCACAAAAGAGACACTTCTGGAATACCTGGCAGAGGTGATAATGGAGACTACAACACTGAGCCCTACATGGCACCTACTATGTAAGGCCACATGGCCAAGACTAGGAGACATAGCAGATCTACCTAAAACATAGAAACAAACACAGAGAGGCAGCCAAAATGAGAAAATAAAGAAATATGTCCCAAATGAAAGAACAAGAGAAAACTCCAGAAAAAAAAACTAAATGAAATGGAGGCAAGCAACCTACCAGATACAGAGTTCAAAACACGGATAAGGAAGCTCAGTGAACATAGGGGAGAATAGATGAGCTCAGTGAGAACTTCAAGAAAAAGATAGTAAGCATAAAAAAGGTCATAAAAATCATAAAAAAGATTTAGTCAGAAATGATGAATACAATAACTTAAATAAAAAATACACTAAAAGGAATCAACAGTAGATTAAATGGAGTAGAGGATCGAATCAACAATTTGGAAGAAAGGTAGCAGAAAATACCCAATTGGAACAATACAAAGAAAAATTATTTAAAAAATTAGAAGACATTCAGTGACCTCTGGGAAAACATCAAGTGTAACATTATTTACATTATTGGGATAGCAGAAGAAGAGAGAGAGCAAAGGTTTGAGAACCTATTTGAAGAAATAATGACTGAAAACTTCCCTAACCTGGAGAATGAAATAGATATACAAGTCCAGAAAGTGCAGAGAGTCCCAAATAAGATGAACCCAAACAAGCTCACACCAAGACACACCAAATTAAAATGATGGAGGTTAAAGACAAAGAGACAATACTAAAAACAGCAAGTGAAAGGCCACTAATTATTTACAAGGGAACTCCATAAGACTGTCAATTGATTTCTCAACAGAAAACCTGCAGGCCAGGAAAGATTGGCATGAAATATTTAAGGTGATGAAAAGCAAGGACTTACAACCAAGACCACTGTACCCAGTGATTCTATCATTAAAATTTAAGGTGAGATAAAGAGCTTCCAAGACACTATAAAGCTAAAGGAATTCAACACCACCAAGCCCTTACTTAATACAAGAAAGGTCAATGGGACTTCTTTAAGAAGAAGGGAGGCAAACAACATAAATATAAATAATAAAGGGGCGATAACTATGTGTCTATCAATAATCACTTTAAATGTAAATGGATTAAATCCTCCAATCAAAAGACATAGGGTAGTTGAATGGATAAGAAAACAAGACCCATACATATGCTGTCTTTAAGAGAACCACTTCAGATTAAAAGACACAGACTGAAAGTAAAGGGATGGGAAAATATCTCATGGAAATAGCAATGAAAAAAAACTGGGATAGCAATACTTATATCAGGCAAATTAGACTTTAAAACAAAGGCTATAATAAAGACAAAGAAGGACATTACATAATGATAAAGGGATCAATCCAGAAAAAGGATAAAACACTAGTAAACATTTATGCACCCAACGGGGAAGGATCATTTTGCCCCAGAGCAGCAGAATATACATTTTTCTCAAGTGAACATGGAACAATTTCAAAGATAGACCACATGATAGGCCACAAAAGTATTAATGAATTTAAGAATTTCGTATTATATCCAGTTTCTTTTCCAAAAAAATAAAAAATGGTATGAACTAGAAATCAATTACAAGAAAAAAGAATAAAAAAAAAAAAACACACGAAAACATGTAGGCAAAATAGCATGCTGCTAAACAATGAATAAGTTAACAATGAGATCAAGGAGGAAATCAAAAGATACCTTGAGAAAAATTAAAATTAAAACAAAACAACCCAAAATCTATGGGACACAGCAATAGCTGTCCTAAAACAAAATTAATAGCAATACAGGTCTACCTCAAGAAACAAGGATCTCAAATAAACAATAGAACAAAATTAGGAGAGATTCAGTGACCTCTGGGAAAGAACAGCAAACAAAGCCCAAAGTGAGTAGAATGAAGGAAATAATAAAGACAGTAAAAATAAATGAAAGAGTCTAAAAATACAAAAGATCAAGGAAACCAAAAGCTGGACTTTGAAAAGATAAACAAAATTGATATAACTAAGGAGAGTCATCAAAGAGAGAGAGAGAGAGAGAGAGAGAGAGAGAGAGAGAGAGAGAGAGAGACAACATGAATAAATAAAATCAGAAATAAAAAAGAAGTGACAAATGAATCCACAGAAATACAAAGAATTATAAGAAAATACTATGAGCAAATGTATGTCGACAAATTGAACAATCTGGAAGAAGTAGATACATTCCTAGTAATGTACATTTTCCAAAAGTTGAGTCAAGAAGAAACAGAAATTCTGACTAATTCTACTAACAAAATTGAATTAATAATTTAAAAATTCCTCAAAAACAAAAGTCCTAGACCAAATGGCTTCATAGGTTAATTTTACCAAACAATTAAAGAAGAATTATCACCTGTTATTTTCAAACTATTCCAAAAAATTCAAGAAGAGGGAAAGCTTCTAAGCTTATTTTAATAGGCTATTATTACCCTGATTTCCAAATCAGACAAAGGCATTACAAAAAAAGAAAATTATAGGTCAACATTCATGATAAACATAGATGCAATAATCCTCATCAAAATATTATCAAACCAAATTTAGCAATATATTAAAATGATCATACACCATGATCAAGTGAGATTTGTTCCTGGGATGCAAGGTTAATTCAATATCTGCAAATTAATTAATGTGTTATACCACATTAACAAATTGAAAGATAAAAATCATGATATCACTTATATGTGGGATGTAAACCTAAAAGCAACAAATGAACATGACATAAAAACAGTGACTCATGGACATGGACTATAGACTAGTGGTTACCAGAGGGTAGCGGGGAGGGGGGAGATAGACAGGGTAAAGGGGGTCAAATATGTGGTGACAGAAAGAAATCTAACTATGGGAGGTGAACACACAGTGTAAATATATATATGCCTTACTGTTAAAGTATACAGCTGAAACTTATTGGATTTATTAACCAATGTCACTATTAACCAATGTGGAAAAAGCATTTGACAAGATCCAGCATTTATTTATGATCAAAAAAAAGAAAAAAACTCTCAACAAAGTGAGAATAGAGGGAACACATCTCAACATAACAAAGGCCATATGTGACAAACCCACAGCTAACATCATACCCAATGTGAAAAGCTAATAGCATTTTCCTTAAGATCAGGAACAAGACAAAGATATTCACTTTTACCACCTTTATTCAACATATTTGAAGTCTGAGCCACAGCTACCAGACTAGAAAAATAAATAAAAGGCATCTGAATTGGAAAAGAAGTAAAATTGGCATTATTTGTAGATGACATGATACTATATAGAGAGAACCCTAAATATTCCACCAATAAACTGTTAGAACTGATAAATAAATTCAATAAAGTAGCAGAAAGAATACAAAATTAATATTCAGAAGTCAGTTGCATTTTTATACACCAATAATGAACTATCAGAAAGAGAAATTAGGAAAACAATCCCATTTATAATTGCATTAAAAACAATAAAATACTTAGGGATATATTTAACTAAGGATGTAAGAGACCTGTGCCACGTCCAGCAAGTGGTAAATCCTGCCACGTCCAATGCGGCCCTGGAAAATAATCCTGAGTGGGAACAGTGGGAGATTGAAAAAAGAAAGAAGACAGAAAGCTGGGATCGGGAGGCCCACTATCCACTGATGATGGAGTAGAGAGAAAATTTATTTTTGCAAGTTGTTTTTATACAAGAGCATACAGCTAAAATGAGATAATCCCCACTCAACCTCCACATCCTACAATAATCATTTGCATTTCCATAGGATAACCCCCCCTACACAGCCTGCTAAAATCATTTGCATTTCAACACCAGCACTGTTCTCTGATCAGTTCCTACTTCCCATTCTTAGGAGGATTCCTGGAGGTGAGGCAACACTTGGTTGGCCTCACAGATTGCAAGGACCTTGTCAGCTTGCAACCCGGTCTCCACAGACCTGTACTCAGAAAATTATAATCATTGAATAAAGAAACTGAAAAAGATAAGAATACATGGAAGCATATAACATGTTCACGGACAAGAGGAATTAACATTGTTAAAATGTCCATACCACCCAAAGCTATCTATTGATTCAATGCAATCCCTATCAAAATATCAATGGTATTTTTCACAGAACTAGAACAAATAATCTTAAAATCTTTAGGAAAAAAAAAACAAAGTTGGAGGTATCATGCTTCCTGATATGAAGCTATACTACAAGGCTATAGTATTAAAACAGCATGGTACTGGCATAGAAACAGACAGATAGTGTTGCAGGATGTAACATCTGATTGAGGAATTTAGACGCTCAGACAACTTTGTTAGAGGAAGAATTTAATGCAGGCAGAGAGCATGGGGCATTCAACAGACCCAAAGCACGATCTCATTTTGGTTAGGTTTTTTACAGCTTCTTTACCCTCGCAGTGTTCACACAGGGAGCACCTGATTCCTTTGTCTGAGGTTTTACATGTCCCTCCTTATTCAAAGTGGGGAGAGGGAGCTTTGGGCTGGGGGCTTCAGCAGAGGAATTTCCAGACCCTTGGTCTTATAGGTCATTTGTTTGGTAGAGTCTGAGACCTTGGTGTTATCAGCACTTTTATCTGATTCTTGAACAAATAGTCAGGACTCCTAGCTTAAACACAGGGAGCAGCACTCATTGATGTCATGCTTGCTCAGCAGGTTCCTTATCCAAAGGTTGAGCTCTAACACAACAAACAGTTCCCCACAGTCTTGACATTCATACACAACTACAGAGTTTGGGAAAGGGCTGGAGAATCCTTGAGCTGGGGGATGCAGCTGTGGAAAACTGAAGAGCATGTTAACTGAAGAGCATGGGGCAGAATGGGGGAAAAGAGAGCAGTTTTAAAGAGCTGAGTCGATTATTTCTTCAGGCCTTTTCCTTGGCTTCTAATTTTACTTTCAGATGCCTCCTCTCTTCTCTCAATAGGTCAAAGGAACAGAATAGAGAGCCCAGAAACAAACCGATGCCTATATAGTCATTTAATTCATGACAAAGGAAGCAAGAATGTATAGTGTGGATAAAGACAGACTCTTCAATAAACAGTGCTGGTAAAACTGGACAGAGACATGCAAAACCATGGAACTGGATCACCTTCTTACAGCATACACAAGAAGAAACTCTAAATGGATTAAAGTCTTAAATGTAAGACCTGACACAATAAAACTTCTAGAAGAAAATACAGGCAGTAATCTCTCTGACTTTGCTCTTGGTAATATTATTTCTGAGATATCTTCTTGGGCAAGGGAAACAAAAGAAAACATTTTTAAAAAATGAGACTACATCAAACAAGTTTTTGCACAGCAAACTATCAATGAAACAGCAAGACAACCTACCAAAATGGGAAAAGATATTTGCTAATGACACATTTGATAATGGGTTAATATCCAAAATTTATAAAGAACACATACAAGTCAACACCAAAAAAACAAACAATCCAATTAAAAAGTGGGCAGAGGACCTGAATAGGCATTTCTCCAATGAGGTCATACGGATGATTAATAGACATATATAAAGATGCTCAATGTCACTAATTATCAGAGAAATGTAAATTAAAACTACAATGCTCAATGTCACTAATTATCAGAGAAATGTAAATTAAAACTACAATGAGATATCACCTGACACTTGTCAGAATGGCTATCATTAAAAAATAAGAAAACATTAGGTGTTGGTGAGGATACTGAGAAAAGGGGAGCCTTGTGCACCATTAGTGAGATTGCAAATTGGTATAGCTGCTATGGGAAACATTTTAGAGGTTCCATAAAAAAATTAAAAAGAGAACTACCTTATGATCCAGCAATTCCACTGCTGGGTATTTATCCCCCCCCCCCCAAAAAAAAAAACAAAAACAAAAAAAAAACAAAACCTAATTAGAAAAGATATATGCACACCTATATTCACTGCAGCACTATTTACAATAGCCAAGATATGAAAGCAACTTGAGTTTCCAGCAATAGAGAGTTGAATAAAGAAGAGGTGGTACATATATACAATGGAATATTATGCAGCCATAAAAATGAAATCTTATGATTTGCAACAACATGGACGAACCTAGAGGGCATTATTAAGTAAGTCAGAGAAAGACAAATACCATATGATTTCACTTATATGTGGAATCTAAAAACAAAATATTCAAAAGAGAAACACACTCATAGATACAGAGAACAAACTGGTGATTGCCAGAAGGGAGGGTGGTTGGGAGGCCAGGTGAAAAAGATGAAGAGATTAAGAAGTACAAATTGGTAGTTACAAAATAGTCATGAAGATGTAAAGTATAATATAAGGAATATAGTCGATAATATGGTAATAACTATGCATAGTGCCAGGAGAGTTCTAGAGTATTCTAGGGGACCCCTTCATAAGTATTATAAATGCCTAACCACTATGCTGTACACCTGAATCTAATATAAAATAATATTGAATATCAACTATAATTAAAAAAATTTAAGGGGGGCGGTAAAACGGAATAAGTGGTTCAAATTTCTAGTTATAAAATAAATAAGTCATGAGGATGTAATGTACACCATAGGGAATATAGTCTATAGAATTTTAATCATGTTTTATGGTGTCAGATGGTTACTAGACTTACCATGATGATCACTTCTTTGGGTGTATAAATGTTGAATTACTATGGGGTACACCTGAAACTAATATAATATTGTATGTTAGCTATATTTTAATAAAAATTTTAAAAGAAAAAAAGTGCCAAAAATGCCATACAATCAAAAGAAGTCACTTAGCTCCTGAACGAGGGCATAAATTCTGACAGATAATCATACCAATAGTTGTTCATGGTCACAAAATAGAAGCAGAAGCGAATTACCAATCCTAAAATTAGAAAGGAATATTTTCTTTGAATATTTTTAGTTAATAATTGACTTTTGAGGCTCATTAAGAAAGTACTAAAATATGGAATTCCGTGATTATTTTGTATAATTATGTATAGACAGAGAGAGCCAAACTCTCTTTCAAATCAGCAAAAGATGCATAAAGAATAAGAGATAAAATTTTGGTTCCTATGCATTTTTTTAAATTTTTCTAGATGTAGAATTCAATATTTTGAAATGACAAAAGACATCTCATTTTCAAATAGGCTATAAAGCACAATAACACTAATTTATTTAGACAGCTGTGTTCTTTGGGGAGCTCATAGTATTTTGCAGCTATCCTCTTAGTTTCATAATGGAAGGGGCAAGAGGTTTTAATATCTGATTTTTTCCAGCTAGGGAAACAGGCACAGAGAGGCGAAGTCATTTCCTTTCAATAACAAAAGGTTGTTGACATATTTGTCTTTTAAAATGAGATTAATAATAATGCCTGCCCTATCTCATAGTGTTGCTCTAAGGGCATGTATAGGACACTTTTTGTGTTACCTCCTACTCCAGCCACTACTGCAGTTTATTTCTTTGAAGACTTGCAATATGACACTGCTTCACTTTGGACTATCTGCTGCTGTCTATTGCTCTTTGCCCTGTGATTTTGAGGAGATCTTGGATTTGATCTCAGGACCACCCTTGTCCAATGGGAGCCAGTGTTGATGTATAAATATTTTCTATAATTTCTCCTGAGAAAAATGCTTAGTTTCCTTAGCTTCTCAACCATCGACAAAAATACCAACTCAAGAATACCTCCTTTTATTTTTTTCCTTCCTTCCTTGTTTCACTTTTCCATCTCTCTCCCTGGAATTACTTCTCAAATATACTACCTACACCCAAGTCTTTCCCTCAGGCTCTGCTTTCAGAATAATTAAGGTCAAGACAAAATGACATGAAATAACATGTGTGAGAACTTGAAAACCCAAAAGTACTGTGTAATATAAGCTATTATTATGATTTATATAATATTAGTAATATTTGTACCAATTATAACCATCATAATGCTCCAGTTGAATCTATTGAAACATTGCAGCAAAATATTGGCAGGTCTTTCTGAAACCTTGGAATCGCCATAAATCAGCAGAATTGTTTTCTCTCTGGATGAACACAAAGACTTCCCAAGGTGTATGCAGGCGAAAAGAGAATTAAATGAATCAATTTCAAGCATCATTTTAACTTCCATATGTATAATTTCTTAAATTAATCTTCCTAAGAATGTGCCTGCAGGCAAGGTGTCTTTTACAGAATGATAGACTAAACTATGTCATTTATTCGCTAAAAGCTGTCTTTGTGCTAGATACTTTGTTGGGTATAAGGTACTGAGGGCACACAGATATGGAAAATGGCTCTTATCTTTCTTGTTTATCATGTATCTCCAGTACCTAGAACAACATTTGACATATAATAAGTGCTGAATAAATGTCTTGAACAAATGCATGAACAAACAAATGAATAACACTAATTATGCTGTATTGTAATTATTCATTTACCTGCTTGCGTTCTCCAATAGACCATGAGCTCATCAATAGCAGAAACCATGTCTTGTTTATTGCTGTGTTATTGTCACCTCCCACATGACTTGATGCATCATAAGCAGGCACTTAATATTTGTCGAATGAATTTCAAAGCAGGTGTAAAACTTTGCACAAGACTAGAAAACAGAAATCTCAGTTCTACCATTTATTAGCCTCAGGATAAAGAACCTCTTTTGGCATCAGTTTTCTCATCTGTTAAAAGGGCATAATAGCACTTGCTGTACTCACCCCATAAAATTGTTTTAAGTATTAATAGAGATAATGGATGACAAAGTCTACTGAAAATAATGAACTGTAAATGCAAAGTATTTTTTTTAAATAATGGACTAGATAATATAACCATATAATTTGCCCTCCAAAACAGGATAAATTTGAAAGTAAAATAATTGTTGATAGTTGTTAATGATGTACAAGAGACATAAAATGAGACTATCCTAGGCAATCACCTTTACATTGATTTTTACTTTATTCTTTCCATCTTGCCTATCATTTCTCTAGCTCATCTCCCACTCCTTCACTCCAAAATGTTCTGCTTTATCTTCTGGTGCAAGCATCCTATTCAGGGAGAGCAGGGAATGTATGTGTATAATTGTGAAAGTGTTCTTTGAAATATCTGACCTAAAAGAGAGTTGGACCATGAATAAACATGTTGCTATTACAACCTAAAGTTTCTGAAATAAATAACTGCAATGCTCAGCTTTGGCTAATGATCAATTAGTCAAATGGTCTTCAGTTCTTCCCTGAGCTCTTTTTGTTCTCTCCCTTCTAATACTAGTCTTTTTGCCTCTAACATGTTGCTAAGTATAGTGCAAGGCAGAACTACCAGGCTGACTTGGACAACCTTCCCAGCTGAGCAGCCAATAACAATGGCCTGGGGGATATCTGGAGTAGTTATCCAGTGGAGAAACTGAGAAGTGGCCCACTTTAGTTCTTGCAACAGAATAAGCAGGTGGCCAGATTTGCTTAGGCTCTTGGCTTAGGTGGGGAGCTTGTCCTTTCCTAGTGGGCTTTAACTCCAAAATTTACTTCCAGGACAAAGGGAGGAGCTTACCTCCTTTGGGGGGATTGAAAAGGCTATCCTCAAGTGGAAATGAATGAGAAATAATAAAACTAAAGGCCAAGTGGCTGAGTTTCTTTACTGTTCCTTTATCATAATGAGCACCAAATCCAGAAGGCTGGGTGAACATACATGAACAAAATTCATTGGTTTAAGTTAAATAAAATTTATAGCATAATTAATCTGATATTTAATAGTAAGTGTTTATACTGCTATATATATAAGTGACCATAACTAAAATTGTTTTTAGACAGTAATGCAAGTATTTCTGAGGTCAGCTATGGACATCTGTCTCTTCTATTTTTTTTTTTTTAAATCCAAACCACTTTGGTTTGGCTCCACATTATGGTACACGTGGGCTAGTATAACAATCACCTGGCTGATCTCTTTTCTTCCCTTGTCCCATCTTCCATGGTACCTAAATCATAATACTTTTTTACTCAGATTGAGAATGACTTTTCTTGCCATCTAAAATCTGATCTTAACTTATGTTTCTTACCTGATTTCTTGTTCTTTCCCTACTGACAGTTTCCTCTGGCCATATAGACAGATTTTTATTTTATGAGCATTTTTAAATTTTGTGTCAAATCTTTTATGGTAAATCTCTCCATCCACTAGAATGACAAACTGCAGATCCAAAATTCTGCCTATAAGTGGAAAGAATACTGGGCCAGGAGACAATAGCTCACAACATTGGTTGTGGATCTGCCATTAACTTTCCATATGACTGTAAGCAAGTTGATTCACTTCTCTGAGCCTCACCTTTCTAGATCTCTAAGGTTCTTTTCAATTTGAAAACTTTTAAAAAAGAAAATTACTGGGTAACATAAATAATCATACCTGTTTTCAAGGTCTGGTTCGAGTACCATCCCAACCCATAGCTCATGGCTTACAATGGTCTCTCCCTGTTTTGAGCTTCCATAATGCTCCCTTGCCCTCATGATTACAAGATGGCTGCTTTAGCTCCAGTCTCACCTACCTGCCAGAAGAAAAGAGCAAAGTCTTCGTTTCACTATTCCCAGCAAAATCCTGAGATTTGCTGTGCTTGTACCACCCACTGAATCAATAACTGTGGCCAGGGGAATGTAATATATTGCTTGGCTTAGGACCAAGTCACATGATCCACTCTCTAAGGCTAGGTATGTACTGAAGTTGGAAAGGAAAGATCAAGACCATTGCCAAAAGAAGGGAGAATGGATCCTGGATAGGCAACGCTGTGCCACTGTATTTGCTCCACAATGCACTGTATAATGGTTATTTGTGTACATGCCTTATTATCTCATTCATTCATTCAACACATATTTTTTCTATTTTTTAATATTTTTTAAATTTATTGTGGTGACATTAAATCCACTAATTTTCAAGTGTACTATTCAACTGTAAGTCACACATATATTGCATTGTGTGTTCACCACCACGGAATTCAACACATATTTTTCAACAACTATTAATATGCCAGGTATAGTGAACACAACTCAGTGCTTACCCTCATGGCATTTACACTATGGTGAAAAAGACAAAAAAAAATAGAAATGAATAAATAAAACAATTGTCAGTTGTGATAAGTTTTTTGAAGAAAACAATCAGGATGCTGAGAAAAAAAGAGTAAAGGAGAGAATTACTTTAGGTAGGATGCTCAAGAAAGGTCTTTTCTGAGCTGGTAAGAATGAAGAGGAGCCATTTAGGGAAAGATTAGAGTTATTGGCTCTTGGTTCTCTCAAAGATCTCCTCAGATAGGATATTCTGTTCCTTATAGATTCCGTTTTGCTTTTATCTTGTAGTTAAGATATATAATTATAAAAGTATTTGGTAAAGACAAGTATCATTGACCTGTTGATGTTAATGAGAGGCCAAACTCTCAACAGTGAGTTGTTTATTGATCACTATGTTTCTGATGTAGGCAGGGGAGACAAGAAGGAGGTTTACTTCACTATATAATCATTCAGATGGCTAGGAGGCTGGAAGCATAATCTTATAACTGAACCATCTACAGTATACATACATATTATATTTCAGATACTCTGTCCTTCACAAATTGTTTCTCTGCCATTAGCTTTAAGCAACCCAGAGAGAACTAAGCCTAATGCTCTAAGGCAACTCTTATATATAATGCGTTAACTTTTCTCCTATAAATTTATAATGGTAACCATTATGTACCATTCTTGGGAGAATTGAAAAAAAATGGTCATGCAAATCATTTTTCGTGATCTGTAGTTCAGAAGAGGGACCTTGGCTGAGAAAGGCTGCAAGCTTATAAGGGTGCTTGGCACATACTAGGTGGTGGACCTATGTCTCTGTCTTTTTTTAAATAAAGGAACCCAATATGCATTATGTTTAGGAAAGATTTTGTAGACCATCTAATCTAACCATTCTCAACCCTGGATATGCATCAGAATCACTTAAAGAACTTCTTAAAAAATCAGATTCTTAAACCACCTCTAGAGATTCTGATTTAGTACATCTGGCAGGGAAATAGGAATGGGTATGTTTTTTAAAGACCCTCAGATGATTTTGATGCAGCCATTTAATTAGTGCTTTTGGCTAATGGGCAGGCACTTGAGTATCACTTTTGGTTGCATTTGTAGTATTTACCCCTTAGACACAGAATAGAATCTAAAGGAATAAGGTAGGTAGGTGGGTGGGTGTGTGTGGGTGTGTGTGTGTGTGTGTGTGTGTGTGTAGTATAAACACTCTTTTAACTTTAAAGTTAGAAACAATTCCTTCTAGATTTAAATTAAGCCATAACAAGGCTAGATGCTTTGCAAGGTCTTCAGCTCTAATATTCTGGGAGACTGCAGTTTTATACTAGAGTTTTACTCCCAAGTGAAGAAAAATAGTTGAGGCAATTGCTTTTAGGAATTATCTTTTCAAAAAAGTGGGAGTAAGAGCAGGGATAAAGCTGCTTGCATTGGAAAACACTGTATTCTTATGTTTGTTTCCAGCTAAAAGTCCTGGAAAATCACATAAAGTCCCTTTAGAAATCTACCAAAACAGTTTACGGCTGTGCTGGTCTCTTTAATCTGACGAAGTCAATAGTAAAATCCTAGGGTTTTAAGGCTAAATTCCTTGGCCTAACACTGGTCTCTTGTTTATGGTTATATCTTTCAAAACACATCAAGTCTACAATCTTAGTTGTGCTCTGAAACTTCCTGGGCTGTTTGGCTGAACAATAAAGCATAACCTATAATTATTTAGGGGCTACATGCAGGGCTTAGAAAGCATGCTAGGCTGGGGTAGATAGGTGCCAGCTCAGTGGAGAGTTTAAGTGTTTGCCTCACTTTTTCAAACTTCACTCCATTTCACCAGTAGTTAGGGCAGAAGGACTTTTCCTTGTTATTGGAAATAAAACACGTGTTTTGAGCACAGTTCCAATATGCAATTCCTTCCACCAGTCCCAGCGAATCATAGCCTAGGAAAGTTCTGCATGTATTTGGAGCAATCTTTTTCTTTCATAGTTTCCAGGGCTGAAAACATATATATTAATATAATACATTTATAAAGCACATTTTTATGGTTTATAGACCAACATTCTCCAAACTATATTCTGATGTACATTAGTCCCTCTAGATGCTCTGAGAAAAATGGACTTCATCATAAAATAAATTTGGTAAGACTGCATACTTTAAGTCTCATCTTGCATATTTACTTTGTATATAATCATAGTAAAGGCTCTGAGAAGTTCTGGAGTTATGAAACCTATTTATCTTTGTTAGATCCACCATATCCCAGTCATTTAAGCATAGCACCTTTCTTTGAGGAATACCTTATGATGCACTGCAGATCACCATTTGGAAAATTCTTTCAAAGACAGATATTAAGGAAGGGGCCATTGGAAGTCATCCAGTGCAACACCAAGCTTGCATTTAGGGCTTGCTTGTATTGTATACTTGTAGCCATTTCTGTTATTCCTTAGGTTAGAAAGGAAAATGAACCTTTCATTATTGAAAGGTCTTGTATAATCATATAGTAATGAACATCGACATTTCTGTAATATGTTCTTTTCAAGTTATTTCTGAAACAGTATGGGATTTTTTTTAACAGGTATAGGATTAGGAGTCTAAAGTTCTAGCTTCTCTACCAGCTCTGCCACTAACTACCTGTATGCCTTTATATTAGTTGGTTAATTTCCCTGGATATCTGTTTCTTCATCCATAAAGTAAGAATAGCAATGAATGTCATATCTTCCTCATAGAGTTGTTGTGATGACCAAACAACCAAATACACTAGATAATTATTCCCTGGCATTGTGGAAGGGCAAGAATAACAGTGGGGGAAGGGCTACTAAGGTGAGAGACAGGATTATATCAGGGCCTGTGATGATATGCATAAAGTACAGTGCCATCATTGCTTCAGAAAGACTGGACATCAAAAACAACACGAGGAAAATGCATCATTTAGAAATGCATCAAGTTTTGCAAATCCCTTCCACCCTTTCCCATTTTCATAGATCAGAAACATCAGGGCTGAAGGCAGCTGAAGCACAGATGATGAAAGTAATTTATGATGTCTTAGCTCTGACTTTCTTCCTACCTCACATCATCCACAACCCCTGTCCCAGAAAAAAAAAAAGCAGGCTCTGTGGCTTTTTACAGTTTATCCTTCCTCTCACCATCCTGGCCAGGTTAATATTCCCAGATCATTTTTCGGTTGGGTTCCTTCTCAATTTACACAGCGCATCTTGGAAGTTACAAACATAACAGGAGCCTTCTATTTCCTCCTTCCCATTCAAGTCCTCATTATTGAAGGGAAAACTTGAAAAGGTGGTCACAGAGGAAACTTCTGTCCCATCAGACTTTGGGTAAATATGGATACCTGGGCTGACTAGTCCATGAGACTGACACAAGCTTCAAATTCTTTTGGGCTTCCGGCTTCTGGCCCTTAGTTGAAACTTCCTTTTCTGTGTCCTTGATTCTTTTTTCACTATGTATCCTTGGTAATAATAAGGCAAAGGGCTTTATTAGAATATTTTTTTTTCAAATAGTCCCTTTCCCTGCTGCTTTGTAATGATCAGCACTTTGATCTAATGTTTCCTGACACTTGTATCCTCAAAATGTTATAGAGCCCATTTCATCTTTCCCCTTTCCACACATGAGCTCAGAGACTGCTTTCTTCATTGTATTACTTATTTATTGCTGTGTAACAAATTACCCCAAATGTTACTGGCTTACCACATCACATATTTATTACCTCACAATGTCTGTGGGTAAGTGATCTGTGGATGGCTTAGCTTGGTTCTCTGGCTCAGAGTCTTTCACAAGTCTACAAACAAGGTGATTGCCAGGGCCACAATCCCCTCCAGGTTCTACTGGGACAGAATATACTTCTAAGTTCACTCAGTGGGTGTTGGCAGAATTCAGCTCCTAGAGAGCCATTGGACTGAGGGCCTCAATTCCTCACTAGATGTTGGTCAGAGGATGCCCTTTCTTTCTTGTCATATGGGCCTCTCTATAGAGCAGCTCACAACATGGAATCTGGCTTCATCAATGAAAGAGTACAAGCGAAAGAGTACAAAGAGAACAGGAGAGAGGGAGTGTGCAAACATGATGAAAGTAACAGTCTTTTATGACCTAATTTCAGAAATGACACCCCTTCATTTTTGTTGTTTGTTATTAATTAGAAGCAAATCACTAGATCCAGTCTGCAAATTAGGGGAGTGGACTATATAAAGGAAGGGGATTACACAGGGTGTGAATACTGGAAGGCAGGGATTATTGGAGGGAGTGGGGAATTTTAGAAGGCTATCTACCACAACTGTCTTGTATTGGATATATAGAACATTCTGAGATTTGGGCTCCTCTTCCAAGAACATTCCAATATGAGGACAGTTTATGTTCATTGTTTCTCTTATTTCTTTCAACAGCAATTTCCTCTTTAGGTCAATAATATAACAATTCATCCCAGTTGTTCCAGGTTTTTAAATCTGGCAGAATTTATTATTTTTCTCTCCTCAACTTTTATTTTCTGGGTTCCACTTCCTTCTCAGTACTATTTATCCCTACTTTTGATCAGTTGCTCTCTGAGAATGTCCTACCCCCTTTACTTTGCTTGCCATTTTTTAGTACTTCATCCCTGTATGGACTCTGACATTTGAAATAAGCCAGATATCTATTATTGTTGTTTAACAATCAAGGAAAATAACATCTAGAGTTTCCTTCATAGTGTCTAGTCCTTTTTTCTTGTATCCTCACTTGAGAAAAAAATATAAATCATTAGTCATCTCACTGAGGAGTTTTATTTTATTCCAATTTCCTGCACTAGGGATAAATGCACTTTCTGTTCTTTAATTGTAATAGATTTTCTGTTCCACCAGGCAGTGAAAAATAACCTTAAAAGGGCAACATGTCCATTTGGCATGAGATGGACCTAGCTTGTTAGTTAGTGAAGCCAAATTAAATCTATTTCCACAAGAGAGGGACTATCTTCAGCATTCTGCAGGATTGGTTTTCTTTTTACCATAAACTGGGCAATCAACTAATATTTATTAAGTCTCTGTAATGGTCCCAACACTATTCTAGGTGCTTGGAGTATCCAGAAGAGAAATGTAAGCCTTAGTGATTGCCATAAAAGACCTGTTAGTCTATGACTCTCTTATGGTAGGTCTCATTTGGATTGACATGCCATGAACTTCAAAATTTTCATGGAGACCTGTGGAGCTGTGCCTTATAGTATGGATAGGATTTCACAGGCAGAGGTAAGAAGAAGGTGAGAATTGTGTAAATGGAGTTACAGGATTAACCAAAGAGTGAGATATTTTTGTTTTCATTGTATTTAGACTTTCTGAATGTGATCTTGCTTAGAAAAAAATCTCAACAGTAGATCATATGAGTGTTTTGAGTTTTCTTGTGACCCTTACTGGTATAGCAAGACTATTTTTAGCTCTTATGCTAGCCAAAACTACAGTCTGCTCATTTTTATGCTTTTTTGATTTCATTTCCTCTAGTCTACAACTACCTTTGTCTGCTTTGTGCTCAATTGCTGATAACTGGTCCAGATTTGAAAGTTGCCCTGCACTTCCTCTTCTGTTCCTCATCTTTCTGTATTCTGCCAGTATTTTTATTTTTATAAGTACTTATTAAGTACTTACTCTAAACAAGGCCTTGTGCTAAGTGCTGTAAATAGATAACAGAGATGAATAAGACATAGTCTCTACCCTCAAGGAGATTATAGTACAATGAGGTACAGAAACAGATAAGATCATACTGATAATTCTCAATAAAGACATATTAGTCAGTGACTTTGGGAATGCTAAGGCATATTACTATAAAGAATAAGAGTTTTGGCTTCTTCAGTTGGACATATAGTATTTGGTCTCACCTATGCATCTTGTAGGCCTCAATTATGCTATGTTTTGAAATAAAAAATACATGTGTGGAGGAGAAAAAATGGTGTAGATGATAGAGGCTCTGTTCATCCCTCTGGTGACCAAATCAAAGTTGTGACAGGAACAAGAATCAAACAGCAAGGAAAGTCACCTGGGATCTAGATGAACAAGCCATACAACTAGGGAGAGAACTAAGAAAACACCCTGCAACTGCAGAAAGTAGGATGGGGCGAGGACATGAGGGTGTCTGGTCCCCAGTAGCTGAATGGGACAGAGGCCATAGCAGCCGCAGGCGGCAGCTGCGGATACCTCTTAAAGGGGTCATGTCTTCGAGCGCACTTTTGTGATGATGGACCTACTCGCTCTGAGCACCAGCACCAATTTAGCTGCACAGGGGGCACCATGGACTTTCAGGAGGACACTGAGTTGTCAGAATGAGGACTTGCTCTATATAGAAGTGCTGGCAGTATCCATTGTTCCTCTGTTGAGCCCTCCCTCCTCCCAGTGTGCAGACTCGGCACCACTCGAGCTGAGACCTCATCAAACTGTATAACAGAGGTCGCTCTGTTCAGAGGATTCCCTGAAACTCCACCCCCACCAACTCATGGCTCCACCTAAACCAAATCCAGGTGTGTCCTCCCTTAGGCGCCCTGTGCTGAGTAGCGCCTACACTCAAACTGGTGACAGCTGGCCTCAGTTTCTGGTGTGGCCTATTGAGGAAACTATAAGCACAGCATCTTTGGATTGCTTGCTGAATTTTAACAGGTGGCCCCAGAGGAGCACAGGCTGGGGCTCCATTTGGCCTGCAGCTGAACCCCTCTCAGGACTGTGCCACTGAACATCTACCACACAAAGCTGCACTAATAATACTGGGAGACTTAAAATCTTTGCTTAGTACATAGAAATGGACACAGAAAGACAGCCAAAATGGGAAGACAAAGAAGCAGAAACCATATGAGAGAAGAGAACAGATATCCAGAAATAATGGAGTCAAGCAATCTAACAGATGCAGAGTTCAAAACACGGGTTATAAAGATGCTCAATAAACTTCTGGGAAGTGTAGATGAATTCAGTGAGAACTTCAGCCAAGAGATAAAAAACATAGAAATGGAAATTATAGAAGAAAACCAGTCAGAAATGAAGAATACATTATCTGAGATGAGAAGTATATTAAGTGTAATACACAGAGTGAATGAAGAAGAGGATCAAATGACCTATATAGAGGATGGGAAAGCCAAGGACACTCAATCAGAATGGCAATAAAAAAGAAAACAAGACAATAATAATAATTTAAGGAGGCTATGGGACACTATTAAATGTAAAAATATCCACATCATAGGGGTACTGGAAGCAAAAGACGTTGAAGAGCTATTTGAAAAAATAATGATGGAAAACTTCCCTCACCTGCTGAAGGAAATAGACATAAAACCCCAGGAAGCTCAAAGAGTCTCAAGAAAAAGGAACCCAAAGAGGTCCACACCAAGACACATCATAATTAAAATGCCAAAGTTTAAATACAAAGAGAGAATCTTAAAAGCAGCAAAATAAAAGCAATTAGTTACCTACAAGAGAGCACCCATAAGACTTGCAGCTGATTTCTCAAAAGAAACTATGCAGAGCAGAAGGGTTTGGCACAAAATATTCAATGTGATGAAAACCCAGGCTCTACAACCAAAAATATTTTATTCAGCAAAGTTATCATTTTGAGTCAAAGGACAGATAAAGAGCTTCTCAGACAAAAATAAGCAAAAGAAATTTATTACCACCAAGCCAGTATTACAGGAAATGTTGGAGAGACTTCTTCAAGGAGGAAAAAACCTGTATCAAAAACAGGAATAAAGAATGGTAATAACTACATTCTTATCAACAAGTACCTCAAATGGAAAAGAATTACGTGCTCCAACCAAAAGATAAAGTGGCTGAATGGATGAGAAAACAAGACCCCTACATATGCTGCCTACAAGAGACTCATTTCAGCTTGAAAGACACACACAGACTAAAAGAAGGGGGATAAAAAAAGATATTGACTTGATGGGCCTAGAAGATATTGTACTGAATGAAATGGGTCAGATAGAGAAAGAAATATATGACTTCACATGTATGTGGAATCTAATGAAAAAATTCAAGAACAACAATGAAAACAGAAATAAACCCATAGATACATAGAATATTTTGAGGGCTACTAGATTGAAGGGGGTTTGGAGGTACAAAAAAAGGCAAAGGAATTAAGAGGTACAAATGGATAGTTGCAGAATAGACATGGAGATATAGAGTGTAGCATGGGGAAGATGGTTAATAATGTTGTAATAAATGTGTAAGGGGGAAGAGGGGTACTAGATATGATAGGGTGATCACTTTGTGAGTTATGTGGATCTCTGATCATTATGCTATACAACTGAAACTGGTATATTATTGTATGCCAACTATAACTGAAAAAAACTCATTGAATTGTACATTGTAAATATAAGCAACTAATTGTCTATTATATTTCAATAAAGATGCAAAAAAGAAACAAAAGTGAAAATACTCTATTAACACATAGCAAGTATTAGTGATAGACTGCATAAAAAATATACCTTATATATGTGTAAAAAAAAGGTGTGTATGTGTGTTTTCTGGCTGGCTATTGCATGGTCTCTACTTTCTCCTACCAGTAGCCAATTAATCTCTAGAAAGGCTCAAATGTCATTTCATAATGAGCTAAAGCTATGTACTCTGGTCGATTCTCCTTCAAATGCTTTCATACAGGGCGGGTAGAAGGAAGGAAGCTAAAACAAAACTATTCTTCTTAGCCAGGGACCATCTCTTTGACACAACACCTGGGATTAGTGGGATGAAATAGCAAATAAACTGAGTCACTGGCACCTTCGAATGAAAATGCTTTTCTTTCATCCTTGCAGAACTGAGGGGGATTAGTCTCATCAGAATAAGAAGTTTCTTAATCCATCAGAAAGTAGACTCTTCTGTGCTGACATTTGGGTCATAATAAAAATGTGATAAGACAATGAGCAGCAGGTAGAGTCTGGCTGTGCTGTGCTGATAACAGCAATGGATAATGTGCGGCTCTAGAAATCTTGACCTATAAATACAGCTCACACTTGACATGATGGCAATAATGGAAATTTCAAAATGTACTCCTGTCAGGAAAACTAACACAACTCATTACCCAGTCTCCTCAAACTAGTAATCATTATTGCACACTAGTAAAAATGAAGAGAAGAGCCTGTGAGCAGTGGTGGAAAAAGTCTGGCTGGGTGGTAGTGATAGCAGTTCTCAATATGAGGGTAAAAAGTAATAGCAGTTCTCAATATGAGGGTAAAAAGATTTAGGATAGGCCACCTCAAATTATGTCACTTTGGCATAAAGGATATTTTGAGCCCAAGGCAATTAAGAAGTAGCAAACACAGGGAGAGCTTTTGTATGCCCCCATCTGCCTTAAATAGACATAATTTCTCTTTGTGAAGGTTTTTCTTCTCTCTTCTATACTCAGACAATAACCATAATCGCTGGAGACAGAAAGTCAGCACTAAGATGGGTCTGCCAAAAAGACATTAAAATAACCTTTATTTTCCATTAGTTTCTTTCATATATTTATCTTCCCCTAATTTACTATGCCTAGATGCCCAATTTCTTTTCTTTTGTCTTGTTATTTTTTTACAATTTGTAGGCCCCAGCTACAAAATCTAAAAGTGTAGAAGAAATGTTTTTTCCCTCCTTACATGGTCAAGGAAGTGATATTGGAATACAATTGAGCCTTGAACAATATGGATTTGAACTGTATGGGTCCACCTGCATGTGAATTTTTTTTTCAATAAATACCTGTACTGTTCAGATCCAATGTTGGAAGTCCACAGTTGTAGAGGGCCAACCGTATGCCTTGTTCTATGACATCAGTGGCAGCCGGCCTCGGTTTGCAGCTTGGGTTCTAGAGGCACCTCCAAATCCAGCTCAGGTGGTGGCCATCTGCAGATTGTTTGGTGATTCTTTCCAGGTGGCCCTGGGCAGGGTATGTGCTGTGGCTGAACTTGGTCTGTGGCAGGGCACCTTTCAGGAGGTCCCAGCCCGCACCCATGGTGGCTGGCTTCCAAACAAATCCTAGAACCACTTGGGGCTGCATCTGAGGACAACACACACAAAGGGCAGACTGGGCAGGCAGCAGAGCCCACTAAAGTGAATCCTGCTTCATAGGATCAACCTTGCATAATGGTTTCTCTGCTGTATTCACTGGCCACCCCTCAAAACCAATTAGCCTCAGGGTCAATCCCTCCCACTAATGTGCAAAGGGCAATCATGGCTCAACTACAACATGAGGGCACACACAACCCATAAAGGGACACACCTGAAGCACCCATCTCAGGTGACTAGGAAAGACTGTGCTACTGGGACCCACAGTACAACTTACTACATAAGGCCATTCTACTAAGACCAGGAGACAGAGCAGCCCTACCTAATACATAGAAATAAACACAGGGAGGTGGTCAAAATTGGGAGACAAAGAAACATGTCTCAAATAAAAAAAAAAAAAAAGAACAAAACTCCAGATAAAGAAACAAAATGGGGACAAGCAGTCTCTCAGATGCAGAGTTGAAAACACCAGTTATAAGAATGCTCAATGAACTTAGGGGAAGAGTAAATGAGCTCAGAACTTTAACAAAGAGATTGAAAAGATAAAAATGGAGATAGAAAACATAAAAAAGATTCAGAAATGAAGAATATAATATCTTAAATGAAGAATACTTTAGGAGGAATCAACAGTAGATTAGATGAAGCAGAGGATCGAATCAGTGATTTAGAAGATAAGGTAGCAGGTAACACCTAATCAGAATAGCAACAAAGAAAAATAATCCAAAAAAAAATGATGATAGGTTAATGGGCCTCTGGGACAACATCAAGCTCATCAATGTTCACCTCACAGGGGTAACAGAAGGAGAAGAGAGCAAGGAATTGAAAACCTACTGGAAGAAATAATAATGGAAAACTTCCCTAATTTTGCAAAGAAAATAGACATACAAGTCGAAGAAGCACAGAGTCCTAAACAAGATTAACCCAAAGAAGTCCACACCAAGACACATCATAATTAAAATTCCAAAAGTTAAAGACAAAGAGGGAATCTTACAAGCAGCAAGAGAAAATCAATTAGGTACCTATAGAGGATTTCCCATCCCAAGGCTGTCAGTGGATTTCTTGACAAACTTTGCAGGCCAGAAGGGATTGACATAAAATATTCAAAGTGATGAAAAGGACCTACAACCAAGATTACTCTACCTAGCAAATCTATCATTTAGAATAGAAGGACAGATAAAGAACTCAGATAAAAAAAAAAAAAACAAAGAAAGAAAAAAAAGCTAAAGGAGTTCATCAACACCAAAGCAGTGTTACAAGAAATGTTAGAAAGATTTTTTTAAAAAGAAAAAATTTTAAAAGATCAAAAATATTAATAATAAAATGACAATAACTACATATCTATCAACAATTACTTTAAATGTAAATGAATTAAATGCTCCAATCAAAAATAGGGTGGCTGAGTGGATAAGAAAAGACTATTACATATGCAGCCTACAAGAGACTTACTTCAGATCAAAAGACACACACAGGCTGAAAGAAAAAGGATGGAAAGAGATATTTCAAGAAAATGGAAACACACAAAAAGCTAGTATAGGAATACTTACAACACCAAACAAAATAGATTTTAAAACAAAGTCTATACCAAGAGACAAAGAAGGACCCAGTAATCTGACTTCTGGTTATTTATCCAAACAAACCCAAATCACTAATTTGAAGGGAAATTTGAATTGATATATTTACTGCAACATTATTTTCAATAAGATATGGAGGCAACATAGGTATCCATCAATAGATGAGTGGATAAAGAACCGGTGGTACATATATGCAATGGAATATTACTCAGCAGCAAAAAAGAATAAAATTTTGCCATTTGCAACAACATGGATGGACCTGTAGGTATTGGGCTAAGTGGAATAAGTCAAGGAAAGACAAATACCACTTGATTTCACTTACATGTGGAATCTAAAGAACAAAATTTAAAAAAAAAAAAAACAGAAAATCATAGAAGCAGAGAATATTTTGATGGTTTTCAGATTGGAGAAAGATTGGGAGGTTGAGTGGAAAAGGTGAAGGAATTAAGCACATATTGGTAGTTATAAAGTCTTGGGGATGTAACGTATAGCATAAAGAATATATTGTACTAACTATGTATGGTGTCAAATGGTGACTAGATTTATCAATCACTATGTAAGTTATATAAATGTCCATTTAGTATGTTGTACACCCAAAACTAATATAATATTGTATGCCAAATATAACTGAAAAATTTAAAAAATTATTTAAAAATCCAAGTTCCCACTTCACACCCTGTTTTAATAAATAGGTCCTTCTCCAGTTTTCTTGGAAAGACAGCTTTCCTAGAACCTACATTCCTCTAAAAGAATGGTCCTCTAATTTCAGAGTACATTGGAATTAGTTGTACTTTGCCAGATAAAATGCAAGATGTCCAGTTAAATTCAAATTTTAGGTACAAATCAAATCATTTTAGTATAAATATGTTTTATGTAATATTTAAGACATATTTATAATAAAATAATTTATTTTTTATTTGAACATCATATTTAATTGGACTTTCTGTATTTTTATTTTCTAAATATGGCAATCCAACCTGGGAACTTTGTTAAACATGTAGATCTGAGTCCCACTCCCAGAATTCTAATTCCATGTGACTGTGGTAGGAAATTTTTAACAGGTACATTGAGACAGGTTTCTAAAAAGTACACTTTATGAAACCCTCATCTAATACTACAGACCTGTTTGCAGTCCCTGTTCCCTGGTAATTCTGGAGCCTGGAGTCTTTCCACAGAACCTAAGTCCTGTACCTGTGCTCTGTTCCAATTCCAGAAAGCCCAGATGCTCATAGAAAGTTTGTCTATTCAAGGAAGAAAATCAGTACTGAAACATTTCTCAAGGCCTGTAGCTTCAAGGAGTAGAGAGGAATTATTTAAATGATTTAAAATATTCCCAATTGATAATGAATATTATAAAATAAAAATAATAATAATATTTATCACTTATGTAGCACTTACTATGTGACAGAAATATAATAGTGTTTTTACATATGTTAACTCCTTTAATCTCACAATAACCCAATAAAGTAGATACTATTACTATCCCCATTAAAAAAAAACCTGAAGTTCAGAGATTTTTAAGTGATAAGCCTAAGGTCATACAGCATATAAGTGGAAGAGCCAAGCATTTTGATATATTTGCAGTTACCTTAAATCAAATCTTTGGAGGACAATTTTCAGTAATGGCCCTATAAAATGTAAAACAGGCAGTTTGTTTTCCTTATCCCCCTTGTCTCTTCTGGCCACCTTATTTCTAGCCCCTTATCAATTTTCTATATTCTGTAATTTCCTCATGTCCAGCAATATAACACAGCTCTCTGATTTGAGAGAGAATGAGAGAGAGAGAGAGAGAGAGAGAGAGAGAGAGAGAGAGAGAGAGAGAGAGAGAGAGAGAGAATGTCTGTTTGTCTGTGTTCAGGGCAGGGTGAGAGGTTTACCCAAGTAAAACTTTCTAGATAAATGTAAGTAGTCCCAAGGAAAACTGGTGAGTTATTACTGTCAGAATGAATCATGTCTTACAGGTCTTGTAAGTGGAGTAAACAGGAGGCTTGACTCAGAAAAAAATTGGAAGTAAAGTTGACTATTGACTATAGAATCACTCTTGATGCTATTAAACTGAACTATATGTATTTCCTCTCTGGTCCCTGAAAAGAAGCCCAACTTACAGAAAACCTGCTCCTTTAGTTGCAGATCTCTGAATAGAAGATGTTCTGTCTGTGTCCTAATTAATGCCTCAGTTCAGCTGAGTATAATTGGCCTAGAATACAGGGTTATTCAATGTCTCCTGGGCTGGTTGCACAATAAGAGTCCAACCTACAGAAAAACTTAAAGCTACAGAAAAACTCGTTAGTAGCAAGCTGAGAGCCTAAGAAATACAGCTATTCATGAAGGATGAAGGATGGGGAAACAGTAGAATGCTTTCGGAAGGAACAGAGAAACAAAAAATATAAATTGGTAAAGCTAGGCAGGTTTTGTTGTTGTTTCTTTTTTACTTTCCACAAGGAGAGAGTATTGGAAATTATTCATTTATTTATTCATCACCTGACTTAAAGTTTCCTGGGAGTTATGTCTGCCCCCCTAGGCCTACCATAGACAATGAATGATTGGAACAGTGGTATAAAATTCCCATCCCTTTGTCTCAAGATAGGACGTACCCTTCAGAGCCATTTATGCACACCAAGAATCACCTGTAGGATCATGTTAAGGCTAGATTTCATCTGAAATCACATCTTTGCTTAATTTCTTGCCCCTTTCTATCCTAGTTCCCTCTCTCCCTAACAGATTTCTTCCGAGAATCATGTCGCATTAAATCATTTGCACAAGAACCTATTCTGGGGAACCAATCCTAAGACAACGTCTAATGCCCACACCTTTGGCTAACCAATTTCAACAAATTTCCTTTTTTATACTTAACAGTAACAAAAGCCTCAATATAAGATGATACAACTTTCCTATATAAATGAAAACATGCAAAGGGTGGCATCTCAAATATTGACCAGTCACTATACACAGCTCTCAGTCCAAAATCTTTGGATGACATACATTCATCCTCTGGTTCCATCACAATTCCATCTTGATATTCTGTAAACTAGAGACTATGTTGTAAAGTTAACCACCACATATAATATAGTAGAATGGAAAGGAGAAATGAAATATGTCAGAGCAAGGCAGAAACTATAGGTAGATATTAGTCTTCTTTCTGCAATTTTCTTCTACTACTACCTCCATATTTCCTTTGCTCTTAATCAACATCTAAGCTGATCAGGGTTCTTTATGTCAGGTATGGCCTAAACCTTCATTTCTGGGGTATCACAATCCTTGGTGGTTCTGCCTATATATGGTTTCCCAAGTCTTCCCTTTTAACTTTACCACTAGAATAGCAGTAGGAAGAGGTGCCTTGAAGGATCCTCTGTGTCCCAGATATATTTCTCCCCACCTTCACTCTACAGCAGAAACTTTGGGTCATACCATCTAGCTCTGAAATTCCCATTTTGGCTGTTAATCTGATGACATGAACAGCCCCAAATAGTCAGGTGCCTATTTCTTCTTCTAAGTAATAGATATGTTGTTGTGTCTATGCAAAAGGGGCATCTCTCCCTCAAGTATTGAAACCTCTAAACCAGCAAAACCATATAATTTTGCCAGTGGGCTATTAGATGTTATATAGAGAAGAACCACTCCAACATTCACCCCCTTGGTTCCTAGAATACTAGCTATTACAGAAATAGCACTGTCTATTGGTCACTAGTTCAGAACATATGCCACATTCTATAGGATAGTACCTACAATTTTCAGATATTGATTCTTTAAGTCTCTGTAGAAGAGTTTTCAATAGACTATTGAACTGCTTTTCCAGGATAAGTGCTCTCGGTTTATGATATTTGTAGTAAGATCAGTGAGTTCTGTTTAGTATTAGTCCATCACCTTCCTTCTTTCTCTGTAAAAATGTTTCTTGTACAGGATACAATGACAGTGAAAAGGACATTCTTTGTGTCTGTGAGTGGTGGTGCTGGCAGAAGCATTGCAGGGTGGAAAAGCAAATCCATATCAGAGTAAGTATCATTGAAGACAAATGGCTTCCTCCACAATGGAGGTCATCCAAAGTAGTCGACATGCTATCAGGTCTCTCTGGAGAATAGGGACCAGATTTGGGGCTGTAATGTGGGAGTTCCAGGCCAGGAATTGCACTTGGACCTTGGAAGTTAAACAACAACAACAACAACAACAACAACAACAACAACAACAACACCAGGAGGGCCAGCAGAGTAAGACATGCCACTTATTACTCACAAGGAAGAGAAGCTTCAACACTTGGGTTGATTGGAGCTGCAGAAAAAGGCTGCTGGCCAATACCGGGCATTGTTCTATATATGAGCAGAGGGAAGATGGATTGCTTCATCCCAGGGAACAAGGGTCTTCACCAGCAGATGAGAGCTGGACATGCTGACTAGCTACTGTTGGAGAGGATGGAACCAGCCATGTCCTTGAGTGGAGCAGGGAGATAATCCATGGGAATGGCCAAAGGGGCTGATAGTGCCCATGGAAGCAACAAGAAGTGTCTTTAGGGGCAAACACAGCTCAGGGAATGCTTTGTTCATCATCCTCCTTGGGGCTGTTAACCTAGCAGTCCTCTTTTCCTCCCATGTCTATAGGTCTATGATTGAATTAACCTTTCAGTAACTCAACATGGGCCTTTTTTATTGACAATTTGAGCACAAAGCAGAGACAATAACTAATCAATGTTGGCGAAAGGAAGTACATGTGTTTGATGCCATCATAACCTCTATCTCTCCCCTCATGGACCCTTTATGTGTCAGTTCATTGAATTAGCACTGGGAGACTGGGAAAATGAAGTTGATTGACATCCATAATTGAGAAATTTTGTTCACTTGATTATTAATCCATTTTTCTGGAGTGGTGGTCTTTTGGTGATCCATCATATGGGGCATAAATATTCTTATGAAATGATACAAACACTAGTCTTTTAAAGCTGAGGTGATGTTGGGGTCAGGTGCACAAAGTGAAACAGTAAAGGAATGACCTCCAAATCAATTTTAAAATATGGTTCATATATCTACACTCAACCCCTTGAGAATAGCTAAGCCAGGAAACATTTGAAAGGTGATTAAAGTTTGGCACCTGACTGATGAGATTAGGCTTCTAAAGAGAGGAAAGCTCTAAGAAAGGTTCATTGAAAAAGTAGTAGAAAAAGCCTAGAACTTAGAATATGAAATCTTGTATTTGGCTTTCTGACATTTATGAGCCATGTGACCATAGGAAATATGCTTTGGTTCTGTTGGTTTTACCTACTTTGTCTATAAAATAAGGTTAATAATTTCTTTGCTACCCTCATAAGGTTTTAAGGTCTAATATGAGATAATGAATTTGGAAGCAAATAGAGCATGAAGTACTATACAATATAAAATGAATTCTTGCAATAATGGAAGGACTTCCATGAATTATATTTCACTTGTAAAGGAAAAAAAAAAGGACCAGGTCAGATTCTTTGACTCCTTTGGGGCATGGATCAAGCTGACAAACAGATCCATAATTTTTCATTCCTTTAGCCCTCAGCTTTATAGTAAAAAGCCCGTGGAGATGTCAGAGTTACTGTAATCTGAAAGGGGCCATCTGAGAGAAGGCTTGAAGTCTTTTTCCAGCTGTACCTTTTGAATCTGTCTCAGTAAATGGGGAAAAACACATGAATGCATATGTTCTAGATCAATAACTCCTTTGATGGGTAACTCTAAAAACCATGGGAGCAGATAATGAGGAAGCTACAGAGGGTTTATACTGGCACCAAAGCCAAAGTCAAGACTTTTTTAAAAAATGTGATGTTATGAAACAACCCCCTTATCTTCTCTACCTCAAATTTTAGAATATCTATCCTAAGTGCAGAATGTGATGGGTAGGTGATGAGTCTGCTTCTTTGGACTCATGTGGATGATTAATTTAAATAACTTACTAAACAGTCTACTTTGGGGCTGTACGTGGGAGTATGTGTGCATAAGTAATTCACACTATGTGTGCAGCCCCTACAAAATTAAAAACATCCATCCTGGCTTAGTAGAAAGCCTGCAGGATATTTTCCCAAAATAGACCATCCCCTATTTCCAACCCACCATCAAACCCATTCCTTCTCATCCCCTAAACCTGAATCCTGGCGTATATCCATCATTTTTTAGACTTCTCCTGAAATTACATGGCAGGAAACCAGTACTAGGTACATCCAACTAAGGGCCATTGGAGTCCATCCCTGCAGGTTTTGTGTACAGAAGATTGAATTCTCAGTTACATTCTCTCTGCTTCTGTGCCCTGTATGCTGGAGAATCATGAGACACAGGCCATGAAGCAAGCCACAGAGCTCCTGGGAATTTGTTCATTAGTTTTTAGGGCTGTAAGCTTTAATGTGGCTCTCTGTAGAACAATAGGAGATGATGAAGACACTAAGTTATTTTAAAAGACACCAAGGATTCTTTCCAATTGTCCTTTAAACTGAGGCTAGTGTGCAATTTCAATACATAAGGTTTGTTCAGCAAGTACCCTGTGCCCACCAATGTGCTAGATGTTATGAGAGATTCAAAGCCCAAGAAATGGCTCCTGTCCCAGCAGCTTTAAGTCTATTTTAAAAGACATGATACATACCTAGTGGATCAGTAAAGCTCACTTCATAATTTTGTCAAAAATTACATGTAATCTAGTACTAGTATAAAAGGTGTTATGGAAAGTCGAAACAAAGAGAAAATAATAATAATAACAATAATAATAATAATAACAACAACAACAACAGCAACGACAACAACAGCAGCAACAGCAACAACAACAATAACAACAACAACAGCAACAACAACAACAACAACAACATCAGTACCACTCAGTGTTTTAAGCACTAAATTTGTGGCAGATATTTTCTAAGTACTTAAAAGTATTAACTCTTTTAATCTTTACAACAACTTTATTGAAGATGACACCAGTTTTACCCCCAGTTTTAAAGGTAAAGAAACTGAGGCAAAGAGCATTCAGGGAGGTTTCCCAAGGTCACACAGCTGGCAAGTGGCAGCATTTGGCTTTTAAACCCAGGTGGTGTGGAACCACTGTTATCTAGTGCTGTATTCTGCTTACAGTTTAGTGAGATAGTTGGAGTAGCCTTCACAAATTGTGTGGGACTATCTTATACCTCTAAAATCTACACCATAACAAGGTTTGAAGGATGATGTAGGTTTGGAAGATCAGGGAGTATATTACAGTTTAAAAAATAATACAATCACATTGATTATAACCAGTATCTTTTTTATTGAGTACCTACTAGGCAGTTTTCTTTAGCAATGCAGTAGATTATTTGCATGTGTGGAGTCATATTGAGACAAAGTTATATAATATGAAAAGCATGGGCTTTGGAGTCAAACAAATCTGGATTTGGGTCCCAGATCTGTTCTTACTAGCTGTGTGACTTTGGCTTAGTTCCTTAAACTCTCTGAGTTAAATACAGCCAATCACATTGGTTTTAACCAGCTCTCTTTTACTACATACTTAGTAGGTACCATTTTTAATTTTTTACCAACATTACTTCAATTAACCCTCATGGGAAACCCATAAGCTAGAAATTATTATCCTAATTTTATAGATGAGGAAATTGTCCAAGGTTAAATTATTAGTAAGTAGTAAAGTAAGAATTTCAGTCTTGGTTTGTGATGATACTCCTTTGTCTTCTTGATATTTCTAGTCAGCCTCCACTGTAGACAAAGCCATGATTTTCACTGGATGGCTAGAGCCAAGACTCAGTTTAAATGTGCAGAATAACAAGAAAGATTCTTAGCTGACTCCAAATGCTTTTCCATTTAATGAAATTTCACACAAATTAAAAGAGGAACATAAAGAACCTTATATTTATGTGTTAAATGTCATTAAATATTTAAATATTAGACTAAATATTTACTTAAGTTATTAAATAACATTATTTATTGCTAATTTACAAAAATAAATAAGCAATAATGCAATAGGAGGAAGGGAAAAAGAGCAATGAGAAGAGATCAACTCTACCAGATATTGTAAGGCTCCAAGAGTTAAAACATAGTGATAGATGAAAGAATAAGCAAATCAACAACAAAAATGCATAACACTCAAATAGATCCTTGTATAGAATTATTAGATATTAAAAAGATGCACATTATAGATATTTGATACTGTTTATTGACTGAATTAATTAATTAATGAGGCACCACAAATCAGTGGAGAATAAAATAACTATATGAAAACTATTTTATGTGCTAAGCATCTTTAAACATATTATAGCTTATAAGTTTTTCAACAACCCTATGAAGTAAATATTCACTTTCAGTGTGTGGAGGAGGAAATAGAAGCCAAGAGAGATTAAGAAAGCAGGCCAAACATACATAATTCATGAGTGACAAAGCCAGGACATGAACCAAGTTTATCTGACCCTATATCCTGTTTTCTTTCTATAGCATCACACTGTTTCCACATGATTGCAACCATGCAAACAATCTACTGCATAGCAAAAGCAAGCTGCAGGGAAGACACAGCAAAATAGTAGCAATGCTTGTGTTAGGAAGTGGTTTATGTATTTTAATTTTTGTGATTGCTTATGTATGTAATTTTAAAACTCTGTTATATACAAAGTAATAATGAGAGAGAGAGAGAGAGAGAGAGAGAGAGAGAGAGAGAGAAAGAGGTACAAAGAAGAAAGAACCAAGGTGTCAGAAAAATAATGCTTTCTATCTATAAGAAAATTCTCAAGGACAAAGAACATGTTTCATTAAGTTGTTATGTTAAACTTGATAAATGGGATTTCAACATTACCTAAAATAGCAAAAGGTCTTGCCTTATGCTTAGTTGTTGTTATTGTAGTTGTTGCTTTTGTTTTTCCAGAAAGGAATGTAGTGAGTGGTTAAGGGAACCTGACCTTATTTGCCTGGGTCATTTTGTACACTGCTCAGTCTAGAGGCCTGGAATCTTACTCACAGGCTGGGAAGACCAAAGTATGTACCACAGGTAGCAGCAGGGGCTTCTGGGAGATAGTAAAGCTATCCTTTTTGACTATCCAATCAGACAATGAATTTAGCAATGCCCCTTGACCATAATCTCCCAGAAGAGACAGTGAGAGATCACTTATTCTACACACACACACACACACACACACACACACACACACACTCCAAAAACCAGTCTAAGATTCATATGTGTTCATTCTGCATAATAAAAAGATAGCCTGGTTGAAATGATTGATTGGCTGGTAATTTTTAGTACAAAAGACTGAGACAGAAAATCTTCAAAGCAAGTTATCTTAATATTATCATAATCAGCAGCAGTAGCATTATAAACATTTGTTGAATAGGTGATATGTGTGAGGCCCTGTAATGATTTACATGTTATTTAAACATCACAACTCTTGTAAAGTAGATACTATTATTATTATCCCCATTGTACAGAGGAGGAAGCTGAAAGGCTAAGGAACTTGCCCAAAAACACATAACTGCTTAGTAAGTGTAGAGAAATCCCTTGTTTTACCTAAACTGCTGATAGAGGTTATTACCTAACTGCATCTGAATTAAGCCTGGGAGGAGGATTTCCCTCCTCCTCACCAGTCCACTGCTTATATGATTGCATTTTGTCTGTAAAGAGATGACAGTAAAGGCATGAGGATTTAAGATTTAGATTGTTTAGTACTAGCTGGACCTTCTTACCTGAACCATGTCTGAATTGAAAATACCCGCACACTTCCTCTCTGGTCCTTGAAGGTGTTTTTCACAAATTATTCTCTGTATATATTATTATCTGTTTCATATGTTGAAAAGATAAACCATCGATCACAATCCATGCACTTGAGGTGCCTACTATCTAGACAAATGGTGATGATGTGTCTGGATAGCATAACTGCTTGCACAGTAGAAAAGTTGTGGAAAAAGCCCACAGATGCAAACCTAAATCTTTTGAAATGAAAAAGGAACATTTTGCATAAACTGAAGGCTTTGAAAGAGTGAGTGTGAAGGGGGTTTACTAGTTTGGAAAGATAGTACCCAAAGAGATTTTACACTAACATTTTTTTTCTTATCTAAGATTTTTATTTCTAAACTGGCATAAAATA
Organism: Eidolon dupreanum; assembly: GCA_028627145.1. Taxonomy (NCBI): domain Eukaryota; kingdom Metazoa; phylum Chordata; class Mammalia; order Chiroptera; family Pteropodidae; genus Eidolon; species Eidolon dupreanum. The sequence goes on along the minus strand of CM053505.1, from coordinate 66,636,637 downwards.
AACACATATTATCAATTTAATAACAGTATTAATCTTTTATTAAAACCTAAAATGTGCTATTGAATACAATTGATTGTTTTGTTTGCACTAACTTTTGACTTCATGGAGGTCAATTGCAGGAGTCATTTGGAAAACGAAAGGATAGAGAAGATATGGTGAATACAGGTATTAAAGAAAATATTGATGATAGGAACATTGCTAGAAGGCTTGAAAGAAAAAAATGGAAAGCTTGACTATGGCAGTATTCAGGGGAGAATACAGGTAGCTTTGAATTCATTGGATAAGCAAGAACTTGTTTTATGAAAGGGATAAGGCAGATAGAAAATGAGAAATAGTTAAGAAAGTTTTCTTACTCAGGTTGGGAGGTAGATGTGGATGTTGGATGTTTTACAGTAAAAGGAATCTAATGTGGTTCTCTGGACTGATCTGATCAATTGTATTATTGTCTCTGAACTCCTCTCCTTACAGGTAAAAGTGAGCTTATCATACTGAAAATAACTAGCATTTATTGCCTACTTTCCATGTGCCAGGATCTGGTTAAGTCCTTTACATGTATTATCTTATGTTATACTCAAAACAATCCCACAAAATACAATCTGTAACAGATGGGAAATTCGAGGTGAGATTAAGTGACAAGTCCAAGCTCATACATACTGTAAGTGGCTGAGTTCAGGGCTGTTACACTCCAAAGCACACATGCTTTCCAAGACTCCATCTTGGACAATGTACCAATCTTTCCATTCTTTACAATATAGGATAGACCCCAAGAAATTTGTATGGCTGGCGAGCAGACCAGTAGCTCTGTAATGAGTCTTCTTGTAAAGAATCTATAAAATCATTTATGATTCTACCTGCCTTTATTTTTTGAAATCCACATATAACCTGGAGTAATAGTGTCACTTTTCTCTCCCAACAATGAACCTTCTTACCAGGCTGACCCATAAAGAATAATACTGATTGATTTTTGCTCATCTTTTCTCTTGGTAAAAGAATATCTGAACAGTAAATCAGCACACAGGAGGAAAGAAGGAAAATAAAAAGGCCTTCCAGAGTCAAGAGAAGATGGCAGACTAGGTAAAAGCAGGGTTTGTCTCCTCCTAGGAGTCCATTGAAATTACAAACAAATTATAAAATAATCAACATGGAGAATCACCTGAAGTCCAGCTGATCATAACACCTATATCTTATAAAATAAAGGAGCCACATCAAAGCCAGTAGGAGGGGCAAAGTACCAATCAGGCTGGACTAGCACCCATTGGTGGTGGAGGATAACTGGGAGGAAGAGCAAGGCTGCAGAGGCTCACCTGAAGGAGAGGAGGTTCCTGGTCTCATCTGGGGGCTTTCCTGCACAGGGTCCCAGCCCAGGGAAGGGGAGATTCCAATAACTCTGACTGTAGAAACTAGAGGGGATTCCGGCTGTCTGGTTGAGATGGAAGGCAACTGAGCCCCTAGACATCCCTTTGAAAGACCTGCGCAAAGGCTTTCTGACCTGCGGAAACTCACCAGGGACACCAGTGCGGGGTCAGAGGCTTGTGTTGGTTTCATTCTGAAAAAGTCTCCATTACCTGGTGTAAGAACGAGAGCAGGAAAGGCAGCCACCATTGTGGCTTAGTCTGGCCCCCCTACAGGGTAACCTACAGACCACGCCAGCTTGATTGTGCAGACCCCTCCCACAGAGCCATTAGGAAACGTTGGTCTGAGAGGGATCAGCCTGTTCTGCCTAACCTGCATACTGCTGGGAGAAGTTGTTCCTGGATGGCTGCCAAGCCCTGATCCAAGTGATTCAGAGCCAGGTGTTCACAGCAGGGCAACCATCGTGGTGAGCAGCATTTCTAATCCTAGCAAAAACGGCCGGTCCTGCAAGCTAATTTCCATCCCCAGCAGGCTACCAGTGCTGTGAGCCTCATTTCAATGGTAGGATTAGGCAGATCACTGCTGCCAACACGAACTTGGGCAGATATCATGGACCTGTTGGCCACTCTCAGGCAGCAGTTTGTCTTGCTGCGATCTGGGTCTTCTGCTAGAACTCACAACAGTTATCAAATTTGCAGCAAGGCTAAGGTTGTATTGATCTGATTGGCATTGTCTCTCTGAGACCCCATCCCATACTACCCATAAATTTCCCCAGATGGCCCATTGACAGTGAACTGCCACAGCTCTGCCCTTCCCCTCCCCTGATTATTTAATCCACACAGGCAACAAACTTTGGCTGGCACAGGGTGGTCACTGCATGGAAATCAATGGCAGGCAAACCTTTGCTGCCTGCAAGAGTTGCAATATTGTGTCCAGGGAGCACAGGTATCTGTGGAAACACCCCTGACAGCAGCTGGTCTCACTGTGATCTGGGTCTACAGCGGGAATGCCCAGGCACAGAAGTTGCAGCAAAACTGAGGCTGTATGGGCTGAACTGACCTTGTTGCCTTGAGATCCCACTTCTCCCAAGTCACAAAGTGCCGGCAGCCCATTGACAAGCAGCCTCCTGTGCCCTGCTTGGCTTCGTGTTGAGCAGTTAATGCAGGCAACAGACCTGCTAGTGCAGTGAGCTCATTTCGAAGAAAACAGTTGTAGACAGATCACTGCTGCCTGTACAAACTGCAATATCTCATAAGGGGATTGCAGAGGTCTGTATTGGCCTCATGGTCCTTAACTCCCTGAGCTCCTGCCCCATCCAGTACACAAAGTGCCTGCTGCACATTGATAGGCAGCTGATCCTTCTCTGGGGTAGTGCATTTAGCCCCAGGGTGGGTAGCAGCTGACCTTGTTATGAGTGAAAACTTGTACAGTGAGCCATAGAGATAGCATTGGCACATAAACTGACACTGCAGTGGAAGGGGGAAATTTACTCACTAGATCTAGGAGACTCCCATGGTCCCTGCACCACTCAACACGCATATCACCCAGAGGTTCATCCAGTTTCAGAGACTTACAGGCAACTGGTAGGCAGTATCAAGACTTGAGGAGCACTGGTCCCTCTGCTAAACTGCCATAGGTCAAGGACAGAGGATAACCAAGAGCTGCCTACAGCGTTGTCTCTTCCACTTAACCTATAGATCCAGCACAGGCACCAACCATCAGCGAATTGCTTTGTAGTTTTCACTGGGCAGCCCTAAGCAATCAAAAGCAGTGGCTGATATTGGCCTACAGGGGAGCCCCTCCCAAGGGGCCACAAAACCAACACATCTGGAGGCTGGCACCCGACCACAAAGGAGCAGCTCCTGACTAGTTCCAGTAGTGATACACACAAAGGGTGGTTGAAACAAGTACACAAGCCTGCTAAGGCAAATCTCACTCAGTATGGTCAGCCTCCAAAATGTTGCAGAAATGTTGCGAAACAAGACTGGCAAGAAACCAAACACCACTCGGTGCTTGGTTTGTTACACCAACGGTTCCGGAAGAACTAACACTCTGAAGATCTGGACCCCGAGCTCAGGGACAATTTTGATTTTATATCTGCTCTGTTACACTTAGCATGGGCTATAGGCAGTTACAGAGCATGTGATTTAGAAATTTAGATAATATGTCTGTTATTGAGAAAAAACAATCATAGAGGTCTATGGGTCTTCAGTTGATCTCCAGATTACTCTGCCCTTGGCCTATGCAGTAAGCAGGACCACAGAAGCAGAACAAAAAGGGGATTAGCTTTTTCAGTGCAAATTCCTCTTCAGCACAATAACTCTTTTCATGAGGTTGCAGCCAATTCCCACAATTAGTCAGCCTGAGCATTAATCCCACCTACTGATCTACTAACAACAGTAAAGGCTTGGGGACAACAGAGGATCACACACAACCCACACAAAGGTCACCTCCAGAGCTCCCAGAACAAGGGATCAGGGAGAATGCTCCACTGGGCCACACAGGACACCTTCCACATTAGGATGTCGGACCAAGGCTGACAGACAAAACAAATATTCCTGACACATAGAAAAGAACACAGAGAGGCTAATAAAAAGAGAAAACAAAGAAACATGCCACAAATGAAACAACAAGAGAAAACTCAAGAAAATAAGCTAGATGAAATGGAGGTAAGCAACCTACCAGAATCAGAGTTCAAAATAATGTTAATAAGGATGCTGAATGAATTTATGGGGAGAATGGATGAGCATAATAAGAGCATTAAAAAGGACATAAAAACTATAAAAAAGAATCAGACAGAAAAGAGAGATACGATAATGGAAATGAAGAATACACTAAAAGGATTCAAAAGAATATTGGATGAAGCAGAAGATCGAATCAGCGAATTGAAAGACAAGGTAGCTGAATACATCCATTCAGAACAACAAAAACAAAAACAAAAACAAAAACAAAAACAAAAAAAAAAACAATTTAAAAAATGAGAATAGTTTAAGAGACCTCTGGGACAACATGAAGTGTAAAAATATCCGAATCATAGAAGTACCTGAAGAGGAAGAGAGAGAGCAAGGGATTGAGACTCTACTGGAAGAAATAATGACAGAAAACTTTCCTAACCTCGCAAAGAAATTAGACATACAAGTTCAGGAAGCACAAAGAGTTCCAAACAAGAGGAATTCAAACAGACTACACTAAGACACATCATGATTAAAATACCAAAGTAGCAAGAGAAAGGAAGCTGGTTACTTACAAGGGTATTCCCATAAGAATGTCTGCTGACTTTTCAATGGAAACTTTGCAGGCCAGAAGAGAATGGCAAGAGGTATTCAAAGTTATGAAAGACAAGATTCTACAATGACAGGTATTCTACCCAGCAAGGCTTTCAATAAAAATGAAGGTGAGATAAAGAGCTTCCCAGACAGAAAACAGCTTAAGGAATTCATCACCAATAAGCCAGCATTACAAAAAAAAAAATGTTAAAGGGTCTTCGGTAAAAAGAGAAAGAGTAAAAAAGAAAATAGAAATAACAAATATGAATAATAAAATAACAGTAACAATGTATCTACCACTAATCACTTTAAATGTAAATGAATTAAATGCTCCAATCAAAAGACAAAGGATAACTGAAAGGATAAGAAAACAAGGCCCATGCATATGCTGTTTACAAGAGACCCACTTCAGATCAAACAGCACTCACAGACTGAAAGTAAAAGAATGGAAAAAGATATTTCACGCAAACAGAAATGAAAAAAAAAAAGGTGGGGTATCAAATGAAAATACTTATATCAAATGAAATAGACTTCAAAACAAAGGCTATAATAAAAGAAAAATGGGCATTACATAAAAATAAAGTGATTGATAAATCAAGAGGACATAACCCTAGTAAATATATACACGTCCAACATAGGAGCACCTACATACATAAAGCAATTATTGACTGACATAAAAGGAGAAATCAATAGTAGGATACTTTAACACCCCATTGAAACCAATGGACAGATCTTCCAGGCAAAGAATCAACAAGGAAACAATGGGCCTGAAAGATGCACTAGAATAGATGGGCTTAATAGATATTTTCAGAGCATTTTATCCCAAAGCAGCAAAATATATATTCTTCTCAAGTGCACATGGAACATTTTCAAGAATAGACCACATGTTAGGACACAAATCAAGTCTCACTAAATTTAAGAAGATTGAAGTCATATCAAACGTCTTCTCTGATCACAATGGTATGAAACTACAAATCGACTACAAGGAAAAAACTGGAAAATACACAAACACATGGAAGCTAAATACCATGCTACTAAACAATGAAATGTGTTATTAATGAGATCAAGAAAGAAATCAAAAGATACCTAGAGATAAATGAAAATGAAAACAAAATGACTCAAAATTTATGGGACACAGCAAAAGCAGTCCAAAGAGGGAAATTCATAGCAATACAGGCCTACCTCAAGAAACAAGAAAAAGCTCAAATAAACCATCTAACCTTACAATTAAAAGAACTAGAAAAAGAACAGCAAACAAAGCCCAAAGTGAATAGAAGGAAGGAAATAATAAAGATCAGAGCAGACATAAATGAAATAGAGTCTAAGAAAACAATACAAAAGATTAATGAAACCAAGAGCTGGTTCTTTGAAAGGATAAACAGAATTGACAGACCCTTAGCCAGACTCATCAAGGGAAAAACAGAGAATACTCAAATAAATAAAATCAGAAATGAAAGAGGAGAAGTAACCACAGATCCACAGAAATACAATGGATCATAAGAAATACCACGAGCAATTATATACCAACAAATTGGACAATCTGACAAAAATTGACACACTCCTAGAAACATACAATCTCCCAAGACTGAGTCAAGAAGAAACAAAAAATCTGAACCGACCTATTACTACCAATAAAATAGAATCAGTAATCAAAAAACTCCCAAAAACAAAAGTCCTGGACCAGATGGCTTTATAGGTGAATTTTACCAAATATTCAAAAAATAATTATCACCTATACTTCTCAAACTATTGCAAAAAATTCAAGAAGAAGGAAGGCTCCCTAACTCCTTTTATGAGGCCACCATTATCTTGATTCCAAAACCAGGCAAAGACATTACAAAAAAAGAAAACTATAGGCTGATATCTCTTATGAACATTGATGCAAAAATCCTCAACAAAATATTAGCGAACTGAATTTAGCAATACATTAAAAATATCATACACCATGATCTAGTTGGATTTATTACTGGGATGCAAGCTTAGTTCAATATCTGCAAATCAATTCATGTGATACACCACATTAACAAATTGAAAGATAAAAACTATATGATCATTTGAATAGATGCAGAAAAAACGTTCGACAAAATCTAACATCCATTTATAATAAAAACTCTCAGCAAAGTGGGAATAGAGGGAACATACCTCAACATAATAAAGGCCATATATGACAAACCTTCAGCTAACATCATACTCAACAGGGAAAGGCTAAAGCATTTTCCTTAAGATCAGGAACAAGACAAGGATGCCCACTTTCACCACTCCTCTTCAACATTTTATTGGAAGTCTTAGCCACAGCAATAAGACATGAAAGAGAAAAAAAAGGCATCCAAATCGGAAAGAAGAAGTAAAACTCTTGTTATTTGCTGATGGCATGATATTATATAGAAAGAACACTAAAGATTCCACAAAAAAAAAAAAAAAAAAAAACTGTTGGAACCGATCAATGAATTCAGTAAAGTAGCAGGTTATGAAATAAATATTTAGAAGTCAGTGGCATTTTTATATACCAGTGATGAACTTTCAGAAGGAGAAATTTAAAAAAAAAAATCCCATTGACAATTGCATCAAAAACTATAAAATACCTGAGAATCAAATTAACAAAGAAGGTAGAAGACCTGTTTTCAGAAAATTATAGGTTATTGAAAAAAGAAATTGAAGAAGATGCAAATAAATGGAAGCATATACCCTATTCATGGGTAGAAATAATCAACATTGTTAAAATAGTCATACTACCCAAAGCAACCTATAGGTTCAATGTAATCCCTGTAAGAATACCAATGACATTTTTCAGAGAGCTAGAACAAATAATCCTAAAATTTATATGAAGCCATAAAAAAATCCCGAAGAGCCATGGCAATCTTGAGAAAGAAGAACAAGTTGGAGATATCACACTACCTGATATCAAAATATACTACAAGGCTACAGTAATCAATACAGCATGGTACTGGCATAAAAACAGATACATTGATCAATGGAACAGAATATAGAGTTCAGAAATAAACCTATGCTTATACACTTACTTAATATATGATAAAGGAGGTAAGAATATACAATAGGATAAAGACGGTCTCCTCAATAAATGGTGTTGGGAAAATTGGACAGATGCATGCAAAAAACAGAAGCTAGACCATCTTCTTACATCATATACAAGAATAGACTCAAAATGGATTAAAGATTTAAATGTAAAACCCAAAACCATAAAACTTTTGGAAGAAAACATAGGTGGTAAACTCTCTGATATTACTAACAGGAATTTCTTTTCAGATATATCTCCTCAGGCAAGGAAAATAAAAGAAAAATAAACAGATGAGACTACATCAAACTAAAAAGTTTTTGTACAGCAAATGAAATCATCGACAAAAAAAAAAAAGACAACCGATTATTTGGGAGCAGATATTCACTAATGATATACCTGATAAGGGGTTAATATCCAAAATTTATAAAGAACTTATACAACTCAACAACAACAAAACAAAAACAAACAATTCAATTAAAAAGTGGATACTTCTCCTGAACAGATACTTCTCCAAAGAAGAAATACAAAATGGCTAACAGATATATGAAAAGATACTTAAAGGTTGCTAATCATCAGAGAAATGCAAATTAAAACCACAATGAGATATCACCTCACACCTGTCAGAATGCTTATCATCAATAAATAAAAAAAAAGTATTGGCAAGGATGCAGAGAAATGGGAACCCTCATACATTGTTGGTGGGATTGCGAATTGGTACAGTAGCTATGGAAAACAGTATAAAGGTTCCTCGAAAAATTAAAAATGGATATACCTTTTGACCCAGTAATTGCACTTCTGGGTATTTATCCAAAGAAAACCAAAAAATAATTTGTAAAGATCTATGCACTCCAATATTCAAGGCAGCACAATTTATAATAGCCAAGATATGGAAGCAACCTAAATGCCCATCAACAGACAATTGGATAAAGAAATTATGGTATATATATATATATATATATATATATATATATATATATATATATATAATGGAATATTACTCAGCCATTAAAAAAATGAAGTCCTACCATTTGCAGTGACATGGATGGACCTAGATGTTATTATGCTGAGTGAAATAAGTCAGACAGAGAAAGATAAATACTACATGATTTTACTTATATGCAGTCTCTAAGGAACAAAAAGAATAAACTAAGCAAAACAGACTCAAAAATGTAGCGGATAATTTGGTAACAGACAGAGGGCCGGGATGTTGGAAGGCTGGGAGAATGGGGTGAATGGTTAAAGAAGTACCAATTAGTAGCTGATAGTGGGCATGGTGAGAATGGCAGAGGGAATGCAGTTAGCATCAATATGATGGCTAAGTGGAGGGCCAGGGGAGGGAGGAAGCAATTGGGGGGATCGTTTTGAAAAATGGACCCATGCATAGACTTTCAAGACATAGCCTTTATGAGAAGGAAAAGACTTCAGGAAAATAGAGAAAGGAATGCAAGAACAAAATGAAGAAAGTTAGAGGGACTGTGAAGGACAATGTTGGTGCTGGCAAAAAGTGAGTTGGAGATTGGACAACAGAAAGAGTAAAGACTTATCAGTGACTATCTGGTGATCAGATTTTTCATGAGAGGATTAATAAACTAACAACTTAAAAAAAAAGGCCTTCCATCCATTAAGGTTCCACTAGGCAGTTAACAGATCAATTCAACCATGGTTCCCAATTAGGTACAGGAAAATATAAACATAGATCTAGAAAATACTGGGTACCATCCAGTCTCAGGTAACATCAATAACATGGGTAAGACAATCAACTTTTATTCTAAGAGATGACCACAAGAATTTTTTTTATAAATATCTTTTAATAGAAAACTCTAGTAGAACAAGAATCCCTAGGATTTCATCCCACCCTTCAGAATATATATATTTAATTGTAGTGATAAATACATAATATAAAAATTACCATCATAACCATTTTAAGTATGCAGTTTTGTGTTGTTGATTATATTCACATTGTTGTGCAACAAATTTTCATCATTCAAAACTGAAACTCTACACACACTAAAGAACAACTCTCTATCTCCTCTCCAAATCGTATCTACTTTTTGTCTCTATGAATTTCACTAGTTAAGATAATTCACGTACATAGAATTATATAATTTTTGTCTTTTTGTAACTGGTCGATTTCACATAGCATAATATCTTCAAGGCTAATTCGGATGTCATTTTAAAATCTCTTGAAGGCACTACTTGTGAGTATATGAAAGTTATGGTTTTTTTCATTGTGGTAAAATACATATAAGATAAACTTACCATTAGTGAAATTTAGTTCATTCATAATGTTGTGAAATCATTACTACTATCTACTTCCAGAACATTTCCATCACCCCAAAAGAAAAACCGTATCTATTAAACAAGCAATCCCTGTTCCTCCTTCACCTTAGCCCGTGGTTGCCACTAATCAGCTTTCTGTCTCTATGGATTTACTTATTCAGGTTATTTTGAATGAATGAAATCACATAATATATGGTCTTCAGGATCTGCCTTCTGTTATTTAGCATAATGTTCTCAAGGTTGATTCGTGTTGTAGCATGTGTCAGAATTCCCTTTCCTTTTTACGGGTAATTAATATTTCATGGTATGGATATATCACATTTTGTTTATCCATTCATCAGTTGATTGACATTCAGGTAGTTTCCACTTCTTGTGAATAGTGTTACTATGAATATTTGTGCGCAAGGTATTATTTGAACACCTTGTTTCAATTCTTAGGGGTATAAACCTAAGAGTTATGGCATTTTGCTAAGGAATATTATTTCTGTCTACCTTGACAGGAAGCAGTATAACTCTCTGCATCCTTTCTTCATCAGAACATTTGCTACTATGTCCCCAATGGGATATTCCAATGCATCTTTTAAAGAAGGTAATTCTATAAACCACAAATTAGAGCAACATTAAAACTGTGATTATAACTATCCACTACTTTCTAAAAACTATTATAGTCTTAACAATTCCATGAATCCTCCTCCCATAATAATAACTTATACCTCACATTTTTATTCCTAAGCATAATGTATCATATTTAAATATATATATATATCAAATGTGAATAACTAGTATTTCAAACTCAATCAATTACTTCCATGGCCAGAGCTAGCTCTCCCATTTCTCATATGTCCTCAGATACACATAAACTAGTGTATAGCACAAAATATTGGATAAGAACATGAGTTAACCTGTGTGGGTCTCTTCATCTATAAACTGAGGATAATAGTAACATCTATATCTTTGGGGTTTTGTAAGTATAAGTGACTTAATGCATATTCAAGTCACTTAGAATAATGCCTGGGACATGGTGAGTGCTCAGCAAATATTTTTATTATTATTACTAATAGTAGTAGTAGTAGTAGTAGTAGTAGTAGTAATATTTAGGGTCAGGTGTAACTGAATTCAAATCCCAGTTCTGTCTGTCAATGATTAACTACCTGTGGTTCCCACATGCATGCTATGTCATTGTGAGCTTGCTGCACACATGTACACATAGGTGCAGGCTCTTGTGTTACACTTCCATGACAGGAACAAGATAATTTTTCACCACCAACTGTCATCACTATTCCTTCCCTTGGCTTTCTGTAAGACTGCATTGCAATTAGATAGGGCGATGTGACTATATCCTGGCCAATAGAACATGGATGGAAGATATGTGCATGCCTTCCAGGTCTGGCCTATAAAATCTCCCCTGAGGTCCTCCTCACATCCCTCTCCCCTCATCTCCTGGTCAGATGCAGAGGCTATAGTAGAGGACACCAAGACCCTAGAAGATGATGGGAGGAGACATATCCCTAAAATTACGATGTGGGACACTAGCAACAAAATACCTCATTGGATTATGGAGTGAGTGAGAAGGAAACATTTCAATGTTAAGTTCTTAAGACTTTGAGGTCGTTACAGCAATTAACTTTTAAGACTATTAATCCTCTAATTTTTATGTTCAATGCCCAATTAGATTATAATAGTAGCAACATAAACTGAAATGCACCAATTAGGCTATAAAATTTATTTCTAACCAAGGGCCTTTCCTCCAGTTCTGTACAAAGTGATCTATCCAAGCAAGACTGAGACAATAATGAGGCAAGGGAGGTGCCTAGGGATCACACTTTAAGGAGGCGCTCACTCCCAGCATTGTGCAAGTACAGGATCAGCACTTATGAGTGATTCCTCCTTAAAGTTAGTACCCTAGATTCCTCACTTGCCTCACCCTAATTCTGATTTTGCATCCCAGTGTCCCTTGTAGTAATGTCATCCTATATTCTTCTCTGTTTCTTAACTGATTTTAAGCCAGGCAGCTGCTTAAAAGCTGGTTTAGCCACTAATTCACTGTTACCTAAAGCAAATTAATTGACTTCTCTGAACCTCAATTTCCTCTTCTGAAAAAAAAAAAGTACCTGGTTCATACTGCATAATAAGCACTGCTGTTGATACTATTCTTAAAATTGCTGAGGAGAATAAGTGAATATCTTTGTTCACATCAATGATTCCCTGCTCCCATGACTATTTCCCTCCTGCTCTCCTGGTCACCCCTTTGAATCTTTGTGTTCTAGGACACGTGTCCATGGATTCCTTAAATGTGAGAGCAATGCTACAAGCTCAAGGAAATTCATTTGCAACCCAAGCTATTTTCAGGCCTGGCCCTTACTTGAGAACCAGACAAAGGGAACTTGTGTGTACTTCCTCTCCACCAGCTGCTTTCCTCTGTTGAGCTGGCTAACCTGCCAGGACCTCTCCAAAAAATTAGTCTATTCTGCCATGATTTCTTTGAGGGAATTAACTTTCCCTTTGTTTTGGCTCATTGCCTTTTTAAAAAAATCTCAAGAACATCTATTCAATGGCCAGATTTGGCCTTGAAAGGGCCCTAGTTCTAGTATTTGGGGGTTGGTGATGAAAAAAACGTAAAAAACTCTACCAGTTCTGCACTCTCCACTCACAACATAACCCTGACACAAATACTACATACATGATTTGTGTGCCTGTTGCTAAAATAAAATCCCCCTGAGGATCTCAGTAGAGGTAGTTCCTAGGTGGACTGTTCTAACTCTTCCATATCATATTAGTAGTTTAAGGGGTTGGGCTCCCATCCATTTTAATTTTAAATAAGAAAAACTGTGGACTGTGAAGAGGAATGGAAATGTGGAGAATAGAGATGTTCCACCACTAAAGATTAATGCTAATTAAGAGGGGGGAGTAAAAGAGGCAGAGAGAGAGAGGAGGAGGAGGAAAGGTAAGGGGGAAAAAGAAACAAGAAGGGAAGAGACAAAGAGACATCGAGGAATAAAAATCCCAAGATATAAAGGAGTGGGGGATACTACAGGTAATGAGAATAGAACTAACAAAAAAAGGAAAGGAAAGAAAGAAAAATAGGAAAGATAAACTTGAGGACACAAAAAAGAAAGGAAAAGAAATAGAGATGTGAGAAAGAAAACTAGGCTGAGAAGTAGCAGTTGAGGAATAAGAAGGTGGCAACCTGAAAGCCATTGGAGAAGAGTGGGAGTGGAGGCAGCTTTTTGTGCCCCAAAAAGCTCAGTCAAGACCAGGCATTTCCAAAGAGGAACGGCTGACTTGCTGTGGCAAGCCATAGCGTAAGCCCACTAGATTGTGAGCCCTCTCTAAGGCTATGCTAACTTACCTGAGACCATTTCTGGAGTGTTCTCATATCTTAAAGAACACATCACAAGCTTGGTGCAGCTTTATCTCACTTGGTGTATGTTATGAATGCAGGATAAAATGGGGAAATAAGAAAGATAACTGTCCCTGGCCACTGCTCCTTTACAGTTTTTGCTTCAGGGCCCTAGACTTTGGCTCTGCTCTCAGGATGATAGTGAAGGAAAGAAGGGAACTATGAGGGAAGTTAACAGGTACAGAAGGAGTTCTGGATCAAATTCCATCCACTTCAATGTCTCCCTTGTTTCTCCGAGTGAATCAGATAACTAAATATGTAGGACAAAGTAAGAACACAAAGAAAAGGAAAGGGAAGGTTGAACTGGGATATATGGAGAGCCATGTTGTTAGCCACCCAAGCTGGACCTCCTTTTGATGATGCTGGCAGCAAAGAGAAAGTACATGTCAATTTTACAAGCCTGAGAGACCCACTCTTTCTTTTGTGCCTTGCCCCAATCTTGCATCCTTCCAGAGTTAAGGCCAGTTTCTCAAGGCACAAGGGCTTCCCAAGAACAAGAAGCCTGGCTGAGCCTCTGATAATCCTACTCTTAGGGTAGCTTTGTAAACAGGTAGGGTTGGTGAAGAGTTTTTGGAAGCAAAGGGTGAGTGGGGAGGATTGTAAGTTAAATAACTACTCTTAAATCTTCCCACTTCTCCAACCTTTTCTCTGTCTCCCTCCCTGTCCCTCTCTCCTCGTCCTCTGCCTCCTCCTCCTCCTCCTCCTTCTCTCTCTCTCTCTTCTTCTCTCTCTTGCATCTGAGACACATAGTTGGATTATTTATATATTTACATACTCCTTATTTCATGATATATTATCATCATTGGCCCACAGAGGGCTTTATTTATAAATCCAATATGTGAAACTACCACCTAATAAAAAAAAAAACTACTAGAACATTACCAAAAAATTTATATCTATTAATGTGCTCCTACTCTGTCTTATCCCTTCGCCCCTTTGTTGCTACCAGAGGTAATAACTATCTTGTATTCTGTGTCTGTTGTTCTCATGATTTACTTTTTATTTTATCACATACATATGTATGTACTGGAACTTTGGCCACTCAGCCACTTACTTAGCTGTGTGACCAAAGGCAAGACTGTCAATGTCTTCAGGTCTTGATTTCCTCTTCCATAAAATGACAACAATAAAAATATCTACCTCAGAGGGTCTTTATGAAGATTCAGTGCCTTAATGCACAGAAACATCTAAAGAAGTGCTAAGCATAGGATCCTAGGTGGTGGTAGTAGTAGTAGTAGTAGTAGTAGTAGTAGTAGTAGTAGCAGCAGCAGCAGGAGCAGCAGCAGTAGTAATATGCTGTTATTGCCTAGACCATCTTTTTCTTCCTTTACTAGCTTATGTCCCACCTCCTCCAGGAAAACTAACCCAATTTCCTCAGTTGAAACCAATTGCTGATTGTCTCTACATTCCCATGGGACATATCCATACCTTCATTCAGGCCCATGTTTTGTACTCGTGCTAATAACAAGTCTGTTTCTCTTTAAAGCAATGGTTCTTAATATTATCAGCACATTAAAATTGTCTGGGAACTTTTTAAGAATTCCGATCCAAGCCCTATGCCATACCAGTTAAATGAGAATTTCTGGGGATGAAACCCAGTCAGCCGTCAGCATTTTTAAGGCTCTCCAGGTAAATCTAATATGCAGTCAATGTTAAGAACCATGCCTTAGGACAGGCATTGGCAAACTTTGACCCACAGATCAAATCCACCCCACTGCCTATTTCTGTAAATAAAGTCCTATAGGTTTATTTGTTTATGTATTGTCTATGGCTAATTTCAGACTATAATAGGAGAGTCAAGTGGTTGTGACAGAGACTACTTGGCTCTCAAAGCTTAAATCATTTACTACCTGGACCATTACAAAAAATTTTTTGAGTACTGCCTTAGAAAATAATCTCTCTGAGTATAGGGAACATTTCTTATTTGTCTCTACTTTTTCTATGTACTCCTAGCATAGTGATTGTCCAAAGAATAGATAGAAATGAAGTGGAAGGTCCTGTCAGTCAAATTCAGGACTGAATTTTATTTTTACAGTAGTGCTGATATCAGCCAGTATTTTGAAATATGTGAATTCCAGTGTCCTTGCTGATTGAGGAAAGATGACCTAGAGAAAGCACTAGAAACAGAAAGTCAGGAAAATTAGCTTGCATTGCTCCCTGCATTGATTCTCAGAGTACAGTGCTGGCCTCCTCATTACTGACATCCAGCATTCTTCAGTTTTAAGATCTCTAATTGGTTTCCATCTTTAGCAAGTTCCTCCAGTTTGAAAACACTTGGATTGTGGACTTTTGGAGATCTCTTCCAGATTTGTTTTATGGGCTATTTTGTGGTTTAATTATGTGGTTAAAAGTTGAGGATTTAAAGTCAGACTAACCTGGATATGAATTTTGCCTGTGTGACCATGATCTTACTGCTTACTGGTCTGAATCTCCATTTTGCATCTACCAAATGGGCATAATAGTGCATACCTCAGAGATTTCTATGAGAGAGTAAATGACATAATGCTCATGGAACACTAAGCACAGTAAAGGCAAATGGTAAACACTGTTAAAGGTAGCCGTTATCATTTTCATCATACCTATCATCACTGTCAGAGGTTTCATAGACCCTGCCATGTTATAAGCCTTTAAAAGCAGGGCCTCTGTCCTAGTCATTTCTGCATCCTTGCTATGCCTGATACATAGTGGGCTCTTACTGTTCATTAATTACTTGTTTTCTAATTGTCATCTCAAATGAAGCTCATGGCAAAGGTGCAGATGTCAAACTCCACCTTACCTCATATTCCCTACTGCTGCCTGTATCCCTAGGCATCTGGGAGTTAATCAAGGCCGTATATCAAAAATAGGCACTGAGACCTGTGGTAATTTTACCAGCCTTGTGTCTAAAACATTAATTTTTCTACATTCTCCAAATGAACAGTATCTTTATTAAAATTCCCACCTGTGAAAAATGCATAGTGCATTAATTTTTCCTGGAGAAAGGAATTGCCACTGGGGTGGTATCTCTAAAACACTTGTCTCAACACTGTATTTTGGAAATACATTTCCCAAAATGCCACTGTACAGAGGCTTTCAGCCAGCATGTCTGAACTTGGTCATTTCCATTGATTTATTTAACACTATCCTCAGGAGGATAAATTGGGTAGACAACTCAACCACTGAGAAATCATTCTTAAGGCTGTATCAAAACCCTTGTCAATTCAACAGCAATAAGCACATGATATGGTGTCCTGACTAAAGGTCACTCCTCTAAGAACTCAAGACCAACAGCAAAACCCACAGAAGGGGAAATTTCCTTTCCCTAGCTTCTGCCTCCTCTTTTTGTGCTCTTTGCCTCACTACCACCACAATTCCACAGTGGGTGATACATTTCTTTACACCCAGTCTTAATGAAAAATCTTAATGTGGGTCTTTTCTAGGGGTATTTGCATTTATACAGTGGTCACTGGATTAAAAATAAAAGAAAGATATGCTAGTAGTAAATAAACCTAAATAAATTTAAGCCAAGACACATATTAGTCAAATTTTTGTAAACTAAAGACAGAAAAAAATATTGAAAGCAGTTAGAAAAAAATAGCACCTTGCCTAGAATGGAAAAAAATAATTCAAATTACAACAGATTTTCCATCAGAAACCATGGGAGCCAGAAGAAAGTGGCACAAAATTGTTAAAATACTAAAAGAAAAGCACTGTCAACCATCAATCCCACATTCTGCAAAAATATCTTTCAGGAATTATGGGGCAATCAAGACATTCTTGGATGGACCTCAAGATAATCACACTAAGCAAAATAAATCAGACAGAAAAAGTTGAAAAACACATCATATCACTTATATGTGGGATATAGAAGCAACAAACAAATAGGGCAAACAAACAGGGACTCATGGACATAGACAATAGACTAGCGGTTACCAGAGGGTAGAAGGGAGGGAGGAGGGGGTAGGTAGATGGGATAAAAGGGGTCAAATATGTGGTGAAAGAAAGAAATCAAATCGAAATATGGGTGGTGAACACAATGTAATATATATGTGTGTGTGTGTGTGTGTGTGTGTGTGTGTGTATGCCCTTATTGTTGAATTGTACACCTGAAACTTATTGGATTTCATTAACCAATATCACCATAATAAAGATAAATAAATTTTTAAAAAGACTTTCTTAGATGAATGCAAACGAAGAAAATGTGTTGCCAGCAAACCTACCTTAAAATATGTCTAAAGAAGTTCTTGAAAGAGGAAGAAAATTATAAAATAAAGAACCTTGGAATATTAGGAAGGAAGAAAGTTCATATTGCATTGGATAGTTTTTTTAAAAAAATGAAGATTTATTGAGTTTATAGTGAAAGAAGAGGGGGAGAAGAGAGAGAAAGGAATGGAAACTCTTTTTTTATAGAAGGGTGTTAGCTAATAAATGTAGGAGTGATAGAATTAGTAAGTCAGTATTTTACATCCTCTGGTATAATAACAAAATAAACATAGATAATCATTGGAAACTAAGACCATTAGGTAAGAAGTTGTTGGGAGAAGATAGTCAAAAGGTCTCAGGATTTCATCATACAGTTCATTTTAACTGTAAAGGAACAAAGGTACATTTCCAGTGTAGAGAGCTGATGGACTCCCAATACAACCATAGTATCAAACCCAGCATCATCAATATAAGGACAAGCCAACATTCTGGGCCTGATGATCTGATATACCAGGAAGTCCACAACATCACCTATGTGGTGGTCTTTTTCATAATGTTTAACCTGAATATATAATCATGAAGAAACTACCAGAAAATTCCAGATTATAGGATAGTCTACATAATTGAACTGACTTGGGCTATTTAAAACTATCGATTCCATGAAAAAACAAAACAAACCAGCAACAAAAATAACAGGAGCCTATTCAAGATTAAAGGAACTAAAAAGATATTATAACCCAAATGTAATCCTCATTAATTGATTCAACCTTAATTGAATCCTGAGTAATAAATAAAGCTATAAAAGACAATTTCAGGAAAATGGAAGAATTAAATATGGACTGAAAAATAGATGATACCATTGAATTAATGTTAAATTTTCTAGGTGTTATATAGAACATGAGTCCCCAACCTCCAGGCCGCAGACTAGTACTGGTCTGTGGCCTGTTAAGAAGTGGGCTGCTCAGCAGAAAGTGAACGGTGAGTGAGTGAGGAAAGCTTCATCTGTATTTGCAGCTGCTCCCTAGCGCTAGCATCACCATCTCAGCTCCACCTCAGATCATCAGGTATTAGATTATCACAGGAGCACCGGTGCCAAAAAGTTTGAGGATTGCTGGTGTAGGAAAAAATTTATTCTTAGGAGATGGCCACTAAAATATTTAGAGCTAAAGTGCCATGATATTTTCTATTTACACAGAGGAAGGGGGTGGTGGATGGCTGCAACAGAGAAAAAAAGTAAATCTGGTAAAATGTAAAAAATTGGTGAATCTTATTAAATGGTTGTAGTTGTTCAAATCCTAACTCCTAATACCTATGAGTGTGACCTTATTTGAAAAATAGTCCTTGCTGATGTAATTAAGGATCCCAACATGATATCATACTGGATTTAGTATGGCCTTTAAATCCTATGAATGGTGTCCTTAAAAGAGAAAGGAGAGGACATAGAGGTGCAAGGAATGATGCCATGTAAAGACAGAGGCAGAGATTGGAGTTACCTCAATCCAAGGATCACCAGGAGTCACCAAAGCGGAAAGAGTCAAAGAAAGATCCTTTCATAGAGAGTGCATGGCCCCTTCAATACTTTGTTTTCAGATTTCTAGCCTCCAGAATTGTGGGAGAATAAGCTTCTGTTGTCTTAAGCTGCCAAGTTTGTGGTAACTTGCTGCAGCAGTCTCAGAAAACTAATACAAAGGTATACTAGGTTTCTACTTATTTTCTTTCAGGTTTTCTGTAGGTTTAAATTTTTTCAAAGTAAAAAAAAAATTGAGGAAAAAAGCACCACTGCCATTATGACAGGTCAAAAGAGACTGCATAAGAAATAAACAAAAGTATTCTTTTTAACATCTTTAATTAATGGCATTTCTTTCCTGTGTTTTAAACCACAATTATGTAGCCAGCCTTGATGTTGAATGAACTGTAGTGTTGTGATGGATCTCCTTAAACCTCTACTTTCTCTGGTAAGTACTGGTTAATGTAAGCCTGAATGTGTGAGAGCAAGGGAACCCAGCAGGAGGAAGGCCAAGGGCTGCAGTGCCTGGGAACTGGGCAAGGCCTAACAAGAGACTTTGATGGCCTTGAAAGTTTAGAACCAAATGAGATGTCCTTTTGCATTATTTGCTTTGTTTCCTGCTTCTCCTTAACTGTATTTTATGATTTTAAACCCCAAGATCTTGCCTTCCACTTCTGTATATCCATTATATCTTGTGCCATTGTACTAGGCACAGAATTATGTAAGTCTTCAATGATTACTTGAATTGGGATTTGTGGTGGGCTTAGAGGGGGGTAGGGGATGTGAGAGATAGCAGAAGAAATTTGAGAATCTTTAACCTAGTTTTTCCTAGGTTAAAACAAAACAAAAGCACATCTTTGAAATTGAGACCCATGTCATTGTGGGGATTAGGTAAAGAGAGAAAAGCATAAATGCGTTCATGTTTGGGAAAGGGAGACACTGTGAGCTTAGTTCGCTCTTAACTTCTGTCCATACGTAGTCTTTAAGCTAGCTACATTTGCAATAGTCCCAATGAATAGGAGAAAAATCCATGATTTGGGGTGGAGTTTGACAAGATTTACCTATTCTGTGTTTTGAATTAAATATCCTTTCTTATCCAAAACTATCTATGCTGTTGTTTCATCATGTGTTATATAGTTTGGGACTATGCATATTTTGACAGACCCTCTACATATATCTTCCAAATGTTTGTAGTACTTTTTATGCCATTTATTCCTTTTTAAAGATAAAACATCATTACATTTAATTTAAAAAATGGTATTATACTCATATTAAATAATGTAATTTCTATGTTTAACAATGTTTATTTTTAGATAAGAAGACCAAA
This sequence comes from Eidolon dupreanum, assembly GCA_028627145.1. Classification (NCBI taxonomy): domain Eukaryota; kingdom Metazoa; phylum Chordata; class Mammalia; order Chiroptera; family Pteropodidae; genus Eidolon; species Eidolon dupreanum. The sequence continues at coordinate 66,616,306 of CM053505.1, read as the reverse complement.
ATTGGAGTTATTCAATGGATAGTTAAGCTTTTCAAAGTTCCTTTGTTGATGAAGAGGTTAGAAATACTAACTCAAGTTGTTGTTGTTTTTTTTATGAAAACATACCCTAAAGAATGCATACCAAAATGAATAAAAATACATATGGCTTCCAAACCAGAGGAAGATAGATTGGATTTTAAGTTTTTTAAAAATACTTTTTCTTCATTATTCAATTATAGTTAGCATACAATATTATATTAGTTTCTAGTGTACAACATAGTGATTAGACATTTATATAACTTATGAAGTGATCAAATGATAAATCTAGTACAAATCTGACTACATACATAGTTATTACTATATTATTGGCTACATTATTTATGCTATACTTTACATCCCAGCAACATTTTTAACTACCAATTTGAACTTCTTAATCCCTTCGACTTTTCACACATCCCCTCAACTTCCCTTCCATCTGGCAACATCAAAAGTTCTCTATATCTATAAATTTGTTTCTGTTTTGTTTGTTTGTTTATTTTGTTCTTTAGATTCCACATGTAAGTGAAATCATATGGCATATGTCTTTCTCTATCTGACTTACTCCACTCAGCGCAATACTCTCTAGGTGCATCCATGCTTTTGCAGATAGCAAGATTTCACCATCTTCTAATGGCTGAATAATATCCCATTGTATATATGTACCCCCTCTTCTTTATCCATTCATCCTTGATACACACCTAGGCTGCCTCCATATCTTGGCTATTGTAAATAATTCTACAATGAGCACATGTCCCTTTGAAGTAGCATTTTTTGTTTGTTTTGTAGGATAAATGCTTAGAAGTGGAATTACTGGGTCTTTCTTTGTCTTTTGGCATAGCTTTTATTTTAAAGTTTATTTTGTCTGGTATAAGTATTCCTATCCCATCATTTTGTTTGTTTGCATTTTCAAGAAAAATCTTTTCCATTTCTTTTCTTTCAGTTTGTGTGTCTTTCAATCTAAAATGAGTTCCTTTAGGTAACATATGTAAAGGTCTTATTTTCTTATCCATTCAGCACCATATCTTTAGATTAGAGCACCTAATCCATGTACATTTAAAGTAAATAATGATAGATATGCAATTATTGACATCTTATTAATCATATTTTTAATATTTCTTCTTCTTAAAGAAGTCCCTCAAATATTTCCTGTAATACTGGCTTGGTGTTGATGAACTTCTTCAGCTTTTCCTTGTCTGCGATGCTCTTTATCTTTCCTTTGATTCCAAGTGATATCTTTGCTGGGTAGATTAATCTTGGTGATAGATCCTTGCTTTTCATTATTTTGACTGTTTTGTGTCAATCCCTTCTGGCCTGAAAAGTTTCTGTTGAGGAATCAGCTGACAGTCTTAGGGAATCTTCTTTGGAGGTAACTGTTCTTCTCTTGCTACTTTTAGGATTTTCTTTGTCTTTAACCTATGGCATTTTAATTATGATGTGCCTTGGTGGGGACATTTTGAGGTATCTTGTTTGGGACTCTCTGTACTTCCTGGGCTTATATGTCTATTTTCTTCACAAGGTTAGGGAAATTTTCATCATTGTTTCTTCCAATAAGGTTTAATTTCTTGCTTTCTTCTTCTTCTGGTACCACTATGATGCAAATATTGATATGTTTGATATTATCCCAGAGGCCCCTTAAACTCTCCTTGTTTTTTTTTTTTTTTTGTATTCTTTTATGTTGTCTTTGTTGTTGCTGTTGCTGTTTGGTTTAAATATTTTCTACTACCTTATCTTCCATATCACTGATTTGAAACTCCGCTTCATCTACTCTACTGTTGATTCCACCTAAGATATTCTTCATTTAGTCACTGTATTCATTTCAGTTTTTTTAAATTAAGTTTATTAGGGTAACATTGGCTAATACAATTACATAATTTTCAGATGTACATTAAAATTTAACATCTGTAAATTTTATTCTGTGTTTACCATCCAAATCCAGTTTCCTTGAACTACCATATATTTGATTCCTTTACTCATTTCCCCCTCCCCCTATCCCCTATATTTGACTCCATTTAAATAACTAACTACCACCTCCTCCCCCAGCCCTTACCCTCTGGTAACCACTAGTCTATACTTCATGATAATGAGTCGCTGTTTGTCTGCCCTGTTAATTGGTTGCTTTGAGGTTTGTATCCTACATATAAGTGATATCATGCGATTTTCAACTTTTTCTGTCTGACTTATTTCGTTTAGCATGATTATCTCGAGCTCCATCCATGTTGTCGCAAATGTCAGTATTTCATTCCTTCTTATGCCGAAGTAATATTCCATTGTACATATGTACCACAGCTTCTTTATCCAATCATCTATCGAAGGACATTTCAGTTACTTCCATATACTGGCCACTGTGAATAATGCTGCTATGAACATCGGTGTGCAAATATCTTATCAGATAAGGGTTTTCAAGTCTTTGGGGGTAAATAGCCAGTAGAGAGATTGCTGGATCATATGGTAGATCAATTCTTAGATTTTTGAGGAAACTTCATACTGTTTTCCATAGTAGTTGTACCAATTTGCAGTCCCACCAGCAGCGTATGAGGGTTCCTTTTACTCCACATCCTCTCCAAAATTTGTTATTACTTGTCCTGTTGATTATAGCTATTCTAACAGGTGTGAGATGGTATCTCATTGTGGTTTCAATTTGCATTTCCCTAATAGCTAGCAATGTTGAACATCTTTTCACATAATTGTTAGCCATTTGTATGTCCTGTAGGGAGAAGTATCTGTTCAGGTGCTCTGCCCATTTTTTGGTTGGATCATTTGTTTTTTTGTTGTTATTGAGTTGTATGTATTCTTTCTACATTTTGGATATTTTAGGCCCTTATCAGAGATGTTGCTTGCAAATATATATTTCCTATTTGGATGGTTCTCTTTTTACCTTGTTGATGATTTCTTTTCCTGAGCAAAAGCTTTTTAGTTTGATATAGTCCCATTCATTTATTTTAGCTTTTAATTCCCTTGCTCTTGAAGTCAAATGCATAAAATCTTCTTAAAGTCCAAGGTCCTTGAGTTTAGTTCTTAAGTATTTTTCTATGTGTTTTATTGTTTCAGGTCTTATATTCAGATCTTTAATTCATTTTGAGTCAATTTTGATATGTGGTGATAGACAACACTCTACTTTCATTCTTTCACAGGTGGCTTTCCAGTTTTTCCAGCACCATTTATAGAAGAGGCTTTCCTTTTTCCACTGTTTTTGGATTTTTTGTCATTAATTATTTGTCCATATAAATATGAGTTGACTTCTGGACTCTAGATTCCGTTCCACTGGTCCATGTGTCTGTTTTGCTGCCAATACCATGCCGATTTGATTACTGTCACTTTGTAGTATAATTTGAAGTTGGGCAAAGTGATATCTCCAGCCTCGTTCTTTTCTCTCAAGATGGCTTTGGCAACTTGGAGTCTTTTGTGCTTCCATACAAATCTGATAATTTTTTTGTTCCATTTCTTTAAAAAATGCTGATGGAATTTTGATGGAGTTGCATTAAATCTGTATAATGCTTTAGGTGATAAACTCATTTTAACTCTGTTGATTCTTCCAATCCAAGAACACAGAATATCTTTTCATTTTTTGTATCTTCTTCAATTTCTTTTAATAGGGTCTTGTAGTTCTCATTATAAGGATCTTTCACATGTTTCATTAAATTTATTCCTAGGTATTTTACTCTTTTTTCTGTGATTGCAAAAGAAATTGTTTTTCCACTTCTTTTTCTGAAACTTCATTATTACAGTAGAGGAATGCTATTGATTTTTGAATGTTAATTTTTTATCTAAAACTTTACTATATTTGCTTATTATTTCTAGTATTGTTCTGGTGGAGTCTTTAGAGTTTTCTGTATAAAGAATCATATCATCCACAAATAGTGACAGTTTGACTTCTTCATTTCCTACTTGGATGCCTTTTATATCTTTCTCTTGTCTAATTGCCTCGCTAGGACCTCCAATGTTATATTGAATAACTGTGGGAAGAGTGGACAGCCTTGCCTTGTTCCTAATGTGAGAGGGAAGGATTTTATGTTTTCACTATTAAGTATAATGTTGGCTTGTCATATATGGCCTTTATTATGTTAAGTTTCTTTCCTTCTATACTGATTTTGGTGTGTGTTTCGATCATAAATGGATGTTGTATCTTGTTGAAGGCTTTTTCTGCATCTATTGATATGATCATATGATTTTTATTTTTTAATTTATTTATATGGTGTATCGCATTAATTGATTTGCTTTTGTTGAACCATCCCTGTGCCCCTGGAATGAAGCCCACTTGATCATGGTGCATAATCTTTTGAATATGTTGCTGTATTTAGATTGCTAGTATCTTATTTAGGATTTTTGCATCTGTGTTCATGAGAGATATCGGTCTGTAGTTTTTTTTTTTTCTGTTATATTTACCAGGTTTTGGTATCAGAATAATATTGGTCTCATAAAACAGGTTAGGAAGTATTGCTTCCTCTTTGATTTTTTGGAAGAGTTTGAGGAGAATAAGTTTTAAATCTTCTTTGAATGTTTGGTAGAATTCACTAGTGAAGCCATCTGGTCCTGGATATTTACTTTTTGGCAGGTTTTTGATGATTGTTTCAATTTCCATAATGCTGATTGGTCTTCAGATTTTCCAGTTCTTCTTGATTTAGTTAGGAAGGTTGTATTTTTCTAAGTACTGGTTTATTTCTTCTAGGGTATTAAATTTGGTGTTATATACTTTTTCATAGTACTCTAGTATGATCCTTTGTATTTCTGTGATGTCAGTTGTAATTTCCCCTCTTTCATCCCTGATTTTGTTTATTTGTGTCTTTTCTCTCTTTTCTTTAGTGAGTCTTGCCAGGAGTTTGTCAATTTTATTTGCCTTCTCAAAGAACCAGCTATTTGTTGCATTTAGTTTTTTCTATTGATTTTTGTTTTCAATTTCATTTATTTCTGCTCTAATTTTGATAATTTCTTTCTGTGTGCTGACTTTAGTCCTCATTTGTTCTTCCTTTTCTAGTTTTTTTTTTCCTAGATGAAGCTTTAGGTTGTTTATTTGGGCTCATTCTTCTTTTTGGAGATAGGCCTATAATAATATGAATTTTCCTCTTATGACCACGTTTGCCATGCCCCAAAAGTTATGATATGTTGTACAATCATTATCATTTGTTTCTATGTATCTCTTGATCTCTCTTTTTATTTCTCCTCTGACCCAGTTATTCTTCAGTAGTATGTTGTTTAATCTCTATGCATTTGTGGTTCTTCCACTTTCCTTTTGTAGTCAATCTCTAGTTTCAAAGCATTATGATCAGAGAATGTGGTTGATATGATTTCCACCCTCTTATATTTGTTGAGGCTATTTCTGTGACTTAGTATATGGTCAATTTTTGAGAATGTTCCATGTGCACTAGAGAGGAATGTATAAGCAGCTGCTTTGGGATGGAAAGCTCTGTAAATGTCAATTATATCTAGTTGGTCTAATGTGTCATTTAAGGATGTTATTTCCTTATTGATTTTCTGTTTGGATGATCTGTCTATATCCAACAGTGGGATATTTATGTCCCCTCCTATGATAATGCTTTGGTCTGTTCTCCCTTTATTTCTGTTAGTAAGTAATTTACATATTTCAGGGCTCCCTAATTGGGAGCATAGATATTGATGAGTTTTATGTTTTCTTGGTGCATGGTTCCCTTTATCAGAATCCCCTGTGGCTTCATGGTGTTTGGGGTGCATGGGGTGAGGTATCCTCTGGATTGGGGGTCGGGAGCTGCAGCTCACCCTTGGTTTTGCAATCTCGGCCAGTGTAAATTAGCTGTTGTTTTTCTCCTGTCTTGTTTCTCTGCCTTTTGCCCTGATGACATGGCCCTGCCACCGGCTGGCCATGGGAAGCTCACAGCTTTTCCCATCATGGTTGTTCATGGAACTTGCCGCTCCTTCTCCCCTCCCCCTCCACCTACAGGGAGCTCCGGTGGCTGCGGGAGGCAGCTTCTTTATTTCTCCCATGGCAGCTTCTTTATTTCTCCCAGTCCACTGACCAACACCTGAGGTTCTGTCCCGTGGTAGCTCTTATGCACAGATCTCATGTTCAGATGTGCTGGTGTACAGTTTGGGTGTTTTGTTGAGTTTTAGATGTTCAGTTTATTGTTATTTCAAGGGGAGAGTTTTGTGGTCTTCTCTCATTCTACCATGTTTTCAAAGATCCTCCGTTTTTTGTTTGTTTGTTTGTTTTTTTTAGGTTTATCTTCTTTTTATCTTCTCCAGATTTTCTCCCTATACTTTTTTTAGTTTTTTTTTAAATCTTCATGTATATGTTTTCTATTTCTTTTTATAAGTTTTCACTAAGTCCATCTACTCTTCCTCTAAGTTCATTGAACATCCTTATAACTAGAGTTTTGAACTCTGCATCTCTTATAAGGCTTTTCTCCACTTTGTTTAGTTCTTTTCCTGGAGCATTGTTGTTGTCTTTCATTTGGGAATTATTTCTTTGTCTATCCATTTTGGCTGCCTCCCCCTGTTTGTTTCTATTTATTATTTAGGGTTATGCTGTCTCCCAGTCCTAGTACAGTAGTCTTATGTAGTAGGCATCTTGTGGGACCTAGTGGCACAGTATCCCTCATCACCTGATCCAGGTAGTCCAGGTGTGTCCCTTTTATGGGTTGCCTATACTGTTCTGTTGTACTTTAGCCTTGGTTACTGTTTGAACTTCAATGGGAGGAATTTACTCTTAGGCTGATGATTTGTGAGGACTAGTTTGTGACTATAATAGAGGAACTGTTGTGCAGGGGCTCACCCTACAGAGCAGGATTCACTTTAGTAGGGCTCTGATGCCTTCCCATTCTGCCCTTTGGGTATGTCACCCTCAGATATGGCCCCAGATGGTCCTCCAGCTCAGTCCAAAGCCAGCCACACAGCATGCCAGCCCCAAGGTCTTCTGGAGGCGCCCTGTCAAAGGCCAAGTTCATCCACAACTGTGCCCTTCTCAGGGTCACCTCGCATGAGCCACGAAGCAATCTGCAGATGGCCGCCACTTGTTCTGGGACTGGATGTATCTCCAAAAGCTAAGTTGTGAAATGAGGTTATCTGACACCAGTGCTGGGCTTGGGGCTGCTCAACAGGAGGCACAGGGTATGCTGAGGCCATATGCTGCTTTTTGGGGGTTTGTGAACCTTTGAGAGATTTTAAGAAAGTCTGCAGTGTGAGCCAAGACAGGGTATTTGTATGGAAAAGCCACTAGAAGTGGCTTGGAATGGCCTGCACATTGGGTATGGCAAGGTTTCAGGAAATCACCAGGACAGGGCTACCAGTGTTAGCCAGGTTTATGGAGTATTAGTTATGGTAGCCACCTGCATCCAGATGTCCAAGGGGTGGTGGGCTCAACAGAGAAACCATGGATTGTGCCAGTACTTCTGTCCGGAAGAAAACTGCCTCTCCACCCTTCTCCTTGAAGCCAGACAATTCGTTTCTTCCCCATATGTCCCTGGCACCTTTCAAGTTACTGTCCTAGCCTAAAGCTCAAAATGAATGTGTCCATCAGCAAGTAAGCCTGCCATCCATCCAGCTGTCATCCATCTCACTCAGCCGCAATCTCCAATGGTTTTTGCAGCCAAACATTTTAGAAACTTCTCTTTACAAAGAAGATTTTTATTAAAATGTAATTAATATACAATATTATATTAGTTTCGAGTGAACAACATAGTTATCTAATATTTATATAACCAAAGAAGTGATCACCAAGTTAAGTCCAACAACCATCTGACACTATAACATAATCACAATATTATTGACTATATTCCCTATGGCATACACAATATCCCCATTACTTATTTGTTTTATACCTGGAAAAGTGAGCCTCTTATTTCCCTTCACCTTTTCCTCTTCCCGGCACTAGAACCCTGGGCCGAGGAACCTGGTATGGAGTTAGGACCCCCCCCCCCCCATTGCTCTAAAGGCACCTCCTTACCCAAGAATACCATTTATTTATTTTTTATTTGACATTTATATACTGCTTATTGTACCATTTTAAGGTTTTTATAACTATTCATTTACTTAGTCTTCATAATCCTATATAGAATAAGAATCTGAGGCACAGACAGGTTTTGGAAACTGCAAAAGTTCATCCAATTAATGAGAGGCAGAGCCAGCATTTGATCCCAAGCAGTCTGGTCCAGAGTTCCCCACTCTTTGCCCACTATACTTTGCTGTCTCTCTCTGTCTTTTTTTTCAATTATAGTTGGCATTTAGTATTGTTTTGTATTATTTTCAGGTGTACAGACTAGTGGTTAGACATGAAATATACTTTGCTTTCTTGCCGTGTACTTGGCAAAGGTGCAAGTGATAACGCTGAGAAAAACTCTTGGTCACAACCTGTCCCCAAAACTCTAAGCATCCATCTCAAATTCGTTTACTAAGTAATTGCAGGTCTTTGGGGCAGAAGTCTGTAATCCTTTTGGAAGGTGGTGACTCTATACAGGGTCATTCTGTATCTTCCCAGTAGGCCAAACAAAACTCATGAATCCAGGAGAATCTACAAAGCTTCTACTGGCAGAGAAGCTGAGAATCTCTGTATTAGAGGGTTTATAAGACTGTTCTTCTTTGTCCAATATCAGCAAAGCAATGTAGAAACTTTTTTTTACTGTTACTAGGCATTGATTACTCAAGTTGGTATAAGAGACTGAGCTAAAAATAGTGTCATTTCAGTAGGGAAAATCATTGTATCAGTATTCTTTGGGTGGCAAAAGACAGAAAACTTTATCTAATGTTTCCCTATTAAAGGATTTTTATTAGCTTACATGGCTAAATACCCTCAGGCACAGCTGAATTCAGTGATTCAAAACCCGTCATCAGGATTTGGTTTCATCTTTCCTTCCCCTCAGTTCTACTTCCTCAGGATGTATCCATTCTTAAATGGGCTCTCCTCTCTTAGTTAAAAAAAGGCTGTCAACAATAAACAGGGCTACATTTTTCTACCTCTTATTCCAGTAGGAAATAAAAAAAAGTGAATATTTGTCCATTACTAAGGAAAGCCATAAAATTCACTCTGATTAGATAAGTTTAGGATACAAGATCATGCCTAGAATAGTAACAATGGCTGGGAAAATGCCTTGTGATCATTGAATTAGGCATGGGTCTCAAGCTTGGAGTTGGAATGCCACCCAGGAAGGTAGACTGAAGTGGGAAAGAGGTTGGATCTTTATATAACAATTAGGAATGATTGCCAGAAGTAAACTTTCTGGGGAGGTCCTTTCTGGAAGGACCTAGGAGATACTATGCTAAGTGAAAAGTCAGACGTAGAAAGACATACACTATATTATTTTATTTATATGTGGAATCTAATAAGCAAAATAAGCAAACAAATGAAATGAAAACAGACTCATTGATACAGAAAACAAACTGAAGGTTGTCAGATAAGAGGGAGTCTAGGGGCTGGGTGAAAAATGTGAAGGAATTAAGAAATACATATTGGTAGTTACAAAATAGTCATGGGGGTGTGAAATACAGCACAGGAAATATAGTCAATAACATTGGAGTAGCTATGTATGGTGCCAGATGGGTGCTAGAGTGATTAGAGGGATATCTTGGTGGGTTGTATAGATGTCTAACCACTGTGCTGTACACCTGAAATTAATATAAAATAATACCAACTGTCAACTTTGAGAATTTTTTTAAAAAATTAAAATTAAATGGCAAATAGTAAATCTATGGTGTCCATTGCCCCCATGAGGTGTCACAGATTGAAGACAGATTTAATAGAGAATGCATACATGATAGACTCATTATGACTAAGTAAGGGAACATGATGTTTGATAGTTATTGCTAATATCATAGTTAACATAAAAGAGAACATGGCTATCTTTCCATAAATCTCCTTAGAGTTAGATTTTGGAGGAAATTCCCTGAGGTTGATACTGTAGGGGCAGTCTTCAAATTTAATGACTAATTGCTGTTTGAATTAATCAAACTCTTACTCTGATCTTGATTTTCCCATGACAATGGCAGATAACAACCATTACAAGCATTCAAGGTTTTTTGTTTTTTGTTTTTGTTTTTGTTTTTGTTTTGTATCCTGGCAGAATACAAACACTGTAAATATTGTTAAGCTATTGCTCAAAAAGGCTCAATAGCTTTGAATGAAGAGCTATAGAAATATGAAGTGTTTGTGATAGCCAGAAACCTTTGTTAGAATCCCAACTCAACAATCAAGAGCCTACTGAATCAGATAATGCAGAAACTGTGTATTTTTAGGTGTGTCAAGGAATTTTCTCCAATTCATTAGAAACATAAATGAAATGTCAAAGACCTGGAAGGCACTGATTTGTTATGTGCTTCCTTTATGGAGTGCTTTCCAGAACAAGTATTTCAAACAGTGGCTATGTGAATACCCATTTCTAAAGTGGCTTCGCTGCACTGAGTAGCTATAGGAAGTGTAACTGGGTCAGTTAGGCTGATCAGGAAATACATGAACCTCTGGCATTAAAAAGATACTGGTTTCAAATCCTAGCCCTGCCACTTCTAGTTGCATAACTTTAGGGCAGATAAGTTAAGTGTTCTAAACCATCATTTCATTGTCTTCAAGTTGAATTTATAACACTTATCACATAAAGGTGTGGTGAACATTAAATGCCAGAAATGGATATTCCGTTTTTTATAATATAAAGTTAAATGAGTATCAGTAACAAGTTAAAGCACTGAGCACAGTGCTTGACATGAAAAAGTAATTCATCAACTATTGTTTCCCTTTCTCCAGATGTACATGAAACCAGACTTTATGCCCAAAGAGATGAGTCTTCTATGTATAGGAAAACTGAAATTCTACATGGACCTCCACTGGGTTACTATGAAGTAAATAGGGTTGGTGGAATACAGTCACAACCAATTTATCACTAAGCGGGACAGATACGAAAGCCAGTGTTATGTAAAGTATGTACTAGAAATAAATTTTCAGAAAAGAGGTTAAAATATACCAGGAATCAAAGCCAGTACAAGGAGGTAATGCAAATAACTTAGTGCATGAATTCTCACAGTTATAGTCACAATCAATGGCTGGAAAATCTGATCCTGGTACCAAGATAATTCTACTGACTCTACTAAATGGTGTAACCCTTCAGGCACTTGTTTGTAAAATGTGGGCAGTGACTCTTGTATGAAGGTGACATTGAAGATTCATGACACCATATTCCCTTGAAGGCTTTTCCAATCTCTTAACCAAGTGAGGCCTGAAGCTTCACAAGGAGACAATGAAACATGGCCGCCAATGTAGAGTTACAGCTATGACACAAGCTCCCAGAGCTCTCCCAAGAGCATGAGGTGTTAGATTTTGCCATGATGCCATTATATGTTAAATTTTCTATTTTGTTTCAGAGATAACTGTCTTGGTCACAGGCAAGATGGTGTCAGGTGAAGAAGATCCTCCAGAGCCTGAAAAAGGGTAATAAGTGTGATATTTGTTTTACCATCATGGATAGAAGTAATTATAGTGATAGCATGGGTTCTATGCATTGCATTCTGGACATAGTGGGGGTAGTGAGAGGCCAATCACATACACTCCTCTATCTCTAAATGTGCTTGCTATAGGCTTATATCTACAGTCATGTGTTTTGTCTTCATCCATGACAGTATATTCTGACAGTTAGATCAAATGGTGTAATATTGTAAGAAGCAATTATTTATGGCAGATACCATGGGGCTGAGTATTAGTGGAGATAAGTGTAGAAAGTGAAACATAGGTATTTAATAATTTTATTACAGTTGTAGACAAACAAGAGAGATAAAGAGGGAGACTGAGTGACTATTGAGGAAAGATTCCCAGGGAGGCAGATCTTTAGTTGATTCACTATGGTTCACACTGTGGTACTGAGTTTGCATGGTGAAAATATTTTTTTTATAGTGTGCCCAGAGGTGCTTAAGGTCTGGAGGATTGATGCTATTAAAACTTGTAAGTGAATACATTGGTATAAGGCAAATACTAATGTACTCACTTATAATGAGAATTAACTATCAAGGAGACTAGAACACTAATGTCAGCTGGTCAACAAGTTTTCTTCCCATAACAAAATGTATATGAGAAAGTAATTACAGTCATATTACTTTTTAGAACATGGAGTCAGAGCAAGTAGAGTTAGGTGACAATCCTAATGGCTAATGACACAAATCGGGATGGCCTGGTGCCCTTGTAGGTGGACCTGCCAAATTGTCAACTGGTCAACATCCCCTTTCTAAATCTAGAAAGATTACCAAGATTACCAATGTCTTATGGCTCTTTAATTGCCTCCTTTTCTAGATGTCATGCAGATCATTCACTTGTTAATAATTCCTTCTTAAGACATAATAAAATGATTAGATTGTGTCTTGCTGGGTGGCATCATTCATATAGCACATCTGTCTCCCTAACACTACAACCTTGATTGTATCTGGGAGTTCCCCAAGATTTTAGTTGCAGATAACATCTTCAACATCTTTCAGTAAGTTATATGTCATTTGTTTTCTGTAGATTTTAATTTGTTTCACTCTCAAAGAATTCACTCAAGTATAAGTTCTAAGAATATATCAATGTAACACTTTTTATGCTAAGTAATAAATTTATTCTAGTTGAAGTGGATGGTGTCACTATAAAAAAGTTTTGAAGTGATAAACAAAATAGTTCCAAGAGCAGTAAAGCATCATATTTCAGCATCGTATTCAGATGCTCAGTCAGGCTGTTGGATTGTATCACACATAGCACAAGAGGTCCTTGATTGGAAATTCCTCAAAAAGTGACTTCCAGAAGTGAATTGTGAACTGAAGTTAATAGGTCAGGATTAATTATTTGTTTAGAGACGCTATGATATATGAAGACTTCTTGGGGAAGAAGATAATTTTGCTGGAGAGAAGATCCAAACAGGAAATAAAGTGACATATATTTGTGAGAGGGCACACAATGATGAATTGTGACCCTAAGATAAGGAAATATTGAGAATGAAGCCAACTGAATGCTAACATCAGCATTCCAGGACCATACTGGGATCAGTAAGGGAAGTGACTGAAAGCAATTGGGTTAGTTCTTTATTACAGCATTGGTGATGCTAGATCAGGATACCTCCAGTTAATTCCAAAATTACTTAAAGTTCAAATAGATCTACCTGCTAGAGGATCTCCCATAATCCAAGTACCCCAGAGGGAATTTCTTGGGACAACTGGAAAATATGAATACAGGTCTCTTTGTTGAGAAAGCACATCAAGTAAAATGAATGCATTGTAAGCTGTTGATAGAAGAGACCTCTTGTGAATGCAAATAAGGATTGGCACAGTGATTAGTGAGGCACTAATGGGTGAAAAGATCACTGTTAGTGCTACAAGATGAAAGTAGTAAGCTCCTAGATGGGTTTAAGTATTGACAAAGTTAGCATAATTCTCCAGGAACAAGGCCAAAGTACAGTTGCATTTCATGTTTTGAGAGGCCTTGATGGCTGTTAGAGAAAATGTAATTACCATTATCTCTTTAGGAGATCCATTATGGGGATATACATCAGCACCAAGAGGCAGGAAACAGAGGACTCAATTACCAGCAAACACTGATCATCACTGGATATCTTTAACATTTTACGAGTTGTGCATTTATAGCATAGAACTATTTTTGTTCAGAAGTGTTAGGAATCCATACACAGCTGATATGTGCCAAGAGCACAACACAAACAATCAAACTTCCATTTTTTTAAGTTTTATGTGCAGATGGTGTTGATGTATATGCCCCAGGATTCTTCAGTTGAAATGGTTCAGAAAATTGTCTACCCTTAATTGCTCTTCAAGATCCTCAACTAGATGAGGATTTCCAGAGGTGGTCCATAACAGTAGAGCTTAACATTAATGGGCAGTGATCCTAGATGGTGAGGTCCCTAGAGTCAGGAGGTACTACAGGGCCTGACCTCAGTCTTCAGTGGAGGTACCTGTCTAAGGCAACAAGGATATGCTGCAAATGCAGTAATTATGATGGGACACCTTCACCAACTCACTAAATACTCATTAGAGGTCATTATTCTAGACTATTTTGACTTAGCCATAAGACATGTAGAAACCTCGAGGAGATTGTTGGTAAAGAGGAGAATAGGCTGGGATTGGTAGAGCTTGGCTAAAATCATGTACCTATATGAAGGTGGATGCTCTCAAAGAAGGGGACTGATAGTTCCAAACAGAGTGTTCAAAAGGCCATACCATCTGATTTGTCAATAGCCAAGAGATCCAGTTTGTTGGGAAAGCAGAAGTCTTTAAATGGCAACAAAACACATAGCTGTATAGAAGGGTGGCAGAGCTGTGTTTCCATGAAGTTTGATTTTTATTGAAGCTGGAGTCTAGTCAATAATTGGAGCAGGAGCCTACCTCTAGTAGGAAGATATTGGTAAGATATGGAAATGCAATTAAAATGTCAGCCAAGAATCTTAAACCAACAGGGAACAATGAGGGTAAGGGTGAAAGGCTTGGACCCAATCCTAGGCATGGAAAACTTTAGTCAACAAACTTAAATCAGATTTCACCCATTGGTGGGGATGGGATTTCCAGTGTACTGCCAGGGTTGTTTTCATTGGCAAAGACTGAGCAGAGTTTTGCCTAGAGGCTTTCAGTACTCTTGGGGAAATGGTCTCAACTGTAGAAAGTGCCTGTGAATTTTCATCATTGTTGGGTTAGATCTGGTGATAGGTCACTAAATAAGCAAAATCTGGGTGTTTAAATTTCCAGAAGCACATGAGTTCATGACTATGTAAAGTGATATCACAGTTTCTCATCTGTATGTTAGATGTTAGTGCAAGATATAAATCAGTTGGATATATTGTGCAGGATATAAGGCTAGAGGTGAGAGAAATATAAGTTTACAAACACCCACCTGAGCTCTTCTTACTTGTGAGCTGGGTTACTTATCCTTCCTGGGGTTCAAGATTTTTGGTAAAGCAATCTCTTGTGAGGTGACCAGCTTAGCTACAGTAGAGACACAACTGTGTTTCTTATGGTAGGCTCATTTTGTTGGAGTGAGAGGTGGCTGGCTTCTTCACAGCTGTATGGTCTCTTCCCTGGGTGGTGAATCTGTGATGGAGGTTTGGTGGTAGATCAGAATAGACAACACTGGGAGCTGGGCCTCTGACTGTAACAACGCTGGCCTGTTGTTATGTTTCTTGTCCTACTGAATACATTAAGTCTGGGAGATTGTCCATCATATCTGTGACCCTCACTTCATCCTGAAAGGAGTCAGCTAGTCCTTTTTGGAAGTGATCACTCTGATAGGCTTTATTACAGTTCAGATTTTGACAAAGAAGCTGAAAAGTAGTAGCATCTGATTAGAGAACTTGTCCCCCTTTGTCAATTTTATCGTTCACCAGAGGGCTCATTTCCTGTTTTTTGGACTCATCGAATGACTGCTAGAACTCTAAAACAAAGTTTTCATATTGCTTCAACAGAGCATTCTGGTCAGGTCTAGATATGATCCCACAGCTTTCCATATGCTGAGATAGGTAGTCAAAAAAGAACTTGATTTGAGCATCATCTGCAAGATTAGGGATCTTGAGAATTATCAAGTAGGTAGTCACCTGAGCAAGAAACCCTGAGATATTGGCAATATCATCATAAAACTGGGAGAGATGCTCAAGTGAGCAGGGTATAGGCATCATTGGGGTTACCAGGGCAGGCATGACTTATTCCCTCAGAGTAGCACTGTCCTTGGTCAGGTGGTGCACCTGTGGCTCGAGAATTGGATTCTCCACCTGAAAGAAGGAATGCTCTACCTGCAAGGTAGGTGATGATTCAGTATGCTTTTCCATGATATCTGCTGGAACTAAGTAGAATTGAGTACAAGTAGTGGAGACTAATGGGCAGACAGCAAGTATACTCTGTGATCAGAAATGGTGTCATGAGCAAGTAGAGCAAGCTGTTAGCTATGAAGTCATTAACGGATGCTCTGAGAGTTGAGATCTTTGGAAACATGGTGGAGTAAGAGACATTCCAGATATCTCTCCTTGAAACAATAAGCCAAATATCTAAAACACAACATAAAACACCCAAACTGCACACCAGCATGTCTGAGCGTGGAATCTGCACATAAGAGCTACCCAGGTCAGAACTTTGTATATCAGATGGTGGACTGGGAGAAATAAAGAAGTTGCCTCTCTCAGCAGCCACCGGAGCTACCTGTAGGAGGAAGGGGAGGGGAGAAGGATCAGCTAGTTCCCTGAACAGCCCTGCCTGGGAAAGCAGTGCGCTCCCAGTGGCAGGGGGCAGGGCCCAGTCATTGGGTCAGAAAGCAGAGAAGCGGAATGGCAGAAAAACAACAGTTGATTTTGACCAGCTGTGGTTACAAAACTGAGGCTGAGCTGCAGCCCCGAACACCAACCCAAAGGGCACCTCCCCCCATAACCTCTGACATCGATCACTGTGGAGACCCAGGGGAATCAAAACAAACGCTACCAAAACTGTTGCTAACATTGATAGGGACTAAAACTGAGGGTAGCGAGCGTGATTAAATATCTAACAGAAAATACAAAGGCATTCTTAAGGCTTTATATAAAGCAGGGATCCAAGAGGCTTAGATGCCACCTACGGGAATCCAAAAGAAAAGTGCCTTCTTTGCAGCACGCTTAAAAAAGACCTTTATATAATAAGCCTTCCTTCTGGAAAACCAGCAGAATACACTTCCATTAATGCCCAGGTGGAAAAATAGTCCATTAAAAAACCATGAACAACCAAAGTGACAAGACATCTCAGAAAGAAAGAGAAAAATCTCCAGAAAATAAGCTTAAAAGACATAGAAATATGCAACCTATCTTTTTTTTAAGTTTATAGGGGTAGCATTGGTTAATACAATTATATAATTTTCAAGTATACATTATAAATTGAAATCTGTATAATCTATTGTGTGTTTACCACCTAAAGCCCAGTTTCCTTCAGCTACCATATATTTGATCCCCTTTACACCGTCTACTTCTCCCCTCTTCACCCACACCACTAGTAACCACTAGTCTATAGTCCATGTCCATGAGTCTCTGTTTGTTTGTCCTGCTCATTTGTTGCTTTTAAGTTTTTATCTAACACATAGGTGATATCATGTGATTTTCAACTTTTTCTGTCTGGCTTATTCACTTAGAATAATCATCTTGAGGTCTATCCATGTTGTAGCAAATGGCAGTATTTCATCTCTTCTTATGCCTGAGTAATAGTTCACTGTATATATGTACCACAGCTTCTTTAGCCAATCATCT
>CM053505.1:66566984-66598623 GCA_028627145.1 Eidolon dupreanum | reverse complement strand
ATATATATATATATATATATGCCTTACTGTAAGAAAATAATAAAAATAAATGTATTTTTATCTAAATCTTATACCGTTTTAATTCAATCACCATCAAAATTGGCATTTTTTTAAATAAATAGAAGAAAAAGCTCAGATTTTTATGGAAACACAAAAGACCCCGAATCAACAAAGTCATCCTGAGAAAAAACAGAAGGTAAATAATTTTTGACAAGAAAGCCAAAAACATACAGTGGAGAAAGGAAAGCCTCTTCAATAAATGGTGCTAGGAAAACTGGAAAGCCGCTTGCAAAAGAATGAAACTAGACTGTTTTATATCACCACACACCAAAATTAACTCAAAATGGATTAAGGACCTGAATATATGACATGAAATTATAAAATGCATAGAAGAAAACATAGGAACCAAACTCAAGGGCCTTAGCCTTAAAGAGTATTTATGAATTTGACCTTAAAGGCAAGGGAAGTAAAAGTGAAAATAAATGAATGGAAGTACATGAAACTAAAAAAAACTTCTGCACAACAAAAGAAACAATCAACAAGGTAAAGAAACAACCATTCGAAATGGAGAAGATATTTGCAAGCAATGCCTCCTATAAGGAGTTAATATCCAAAATATACAAAGAACTCATACAATTCAATAAAAACAACAACACAATAACAACAACAACAACAACAATCCAATTTAGAAATGGGTAGAAGTCCTGAACGGACACTCCTCCCAAGAAGACGTAGCAATGTTCAACAGACATATGAATAGATGCTCATAATCACTAACTATTAGGGAAATGCAAATCAAAACCACAATGAGATATCATCTTATACCTGTTAAAATAGCTTTAATCAACAGGACAAATAATGACAAATATTGGAGAGGATGTAAAGAAAAAACAAACTCTCATACACTGCTGGTGGGACTGCAAATTGTTGCAGGTGCTATGGAAAACAGTATGGGGATTCCTCAAAAAACTAAGAATTGATTTACCATATGATCCAACAATTCCTCTACTGAGTATTTACCCCAAAGACTTGAAAACTCATATCTGAAAAGATATGCACCTACAGATGTTCATAGTAGCATTATTCACAGAGGCCAGGATATGGAAGCAGCCAAAGTGTCCTACAGCAGACGATTGGCTAAAGAAGCTGTGGTACATATATACAATGGACTATTACTCAGCCATAAGAAGAAATGAAATACTGCCATTTGCGACAACATGGATATATGTCGAGATAATCATGCTAGGCCTAATAAACCAGACAGAAAAAGTTGAAAACCACATGATATCACTTACATGTGATATATAAACCTAAAAGAAATAAACAGGACAAACACACAGAGACTCATGGACATGGACAATAGAGTAGTGGTTACCAGATGGTATGGGTTTAGGTGAGAGGTAGATGGAGTAAAAGGAGTTAAATATGTGGTCAGAGAAAGAAATCTAGCTATGGGATTTGAACACATAGTGTGATGTATACATATGCCTTACTGCTAAATTGTGTAACTAAAACTTGAGTTCGTCTACCAATGTCACCATAATAAAAAAGGAAAAGATAAATAAATAAATAAATAAATAAATAAATAAATAAATATTAAAAAATAAAATTCAGAAAAGAAGAAAAAACATGAATGAAGTTAGAAGGCATCACATGAAGTGAAATAAGTCAGAGAATTACAAATACTGAATGATGTTACTTATATGTATAAATTAAAAAATAAAAATCCAACTTGTAGAAACAGAGTAGAATGGTAGCAGCCAGGGTCTTCGAGGTGGGGAAATGGGGAGATTTTGATAAAAGGGTACAAGCTTTCAGTTATAAGAATGATAAGTCTGAGGACCCAGTGTATAGCATGGTGACTATAGTTACTTATATTGTTCTGTACACTTGAAATTTGCTAATAGATTAGATGTTAAGTATTGTCACCAAAAACCAAAACAAAACAAAACGGTAACTATGTGAGGTTATGGATGTGTTAATTTGATTGTAGGAATCATTTCACATTTATTTCAATAAAGCTAGAAAAAATTAAAAAAACAGACAACAGGTCTTATTTACCAATTTGAGGGCTTAGCTTGTTTTTTCTGTCCATTCCCAATGTCCCCGTAATTTCAAACAGTGCATGCTATTTCAAGTAAACAATTAAGGAAAGAGTGGAAAAATTATGATGTATACATCTCACATAGTCATAAAATGAGCCCTTTAAATTTGAAATGAAAGGTCTTCTCCTGCATTCATGCACCCTGTCGTCTTTGTCATCTTCAATTCATTAAGTGCAGTTCACTTACTGCTGAACACCACTTGTAACTGATGAGCTGACTGAGCCTAGATCATTTAAATTTAAACCTTTTTTTCTTTGCATTGCTAGGTCTCTGTGGTGTGCAGGCAACCTGCAGCCCTTTCTCAAGGTAGAGAAAACTTATTATGAAAAACTTAGTCTATATCACACTTTTAATTACAAGAAACCCTCTAATGGTTACAGATCAGAGAAAAGTTCCAACTTTAGAGATGAAAAATTTGAGCCTTAAGAAACAGAAAATTATTTGGCTCATGTTTATGACTCTCTTTGCTAAGTTTCAGTTCCAAGCTCTTTCCAGTTAGACTTTCTTTCCCCTTCAAGCCTTGACTATGAATGAATGAGCAATACCGAGATTATAGAGTATGGTGCAGAAGCAACTTTTTAATGTAATTCAGTAATCGATAACATCCCACACATATGAAGAACATTTTATATAATCTTATTATCCAACTGCCTCATTTATCATTTTGATAAATTATGAAATAGGCAAAGCATGTATCCAATACTCCTAAGAGATAAAGTAAGAGCTGTCTAAGGACGTACAACTATTTAGTATTAGATATAGGAGTAGAATCCTCAACTCTTGATCCTAACTAGACTATATCGGGGAAGTAGTTTGAAACTGTGCGAAAATCATGGCTTTGGAATTATACATAATTTAGATTAAAATCCCATTCTGAATTAAAATCCAAAGCTGTAAGACCTTGGGTAAGTTATCTCTGTGAGCCTTGGTTTCCACATCTGTAAAATATGTATTGCAAAGTAGCTATGATGAGTTGAGATACTATATGAAAAATTCCTGGCATCCAATAGACATCAATAATAGAAGACACTGATAGCATCATATTTTCTGCAGACATTTGAAGGTAACCTACCAAACATCCTTGCTCTAAGCTTCAATTTCCATATGGGATTTTAGGGAAAGTAATTCTACACAAGTCTCTAGTGTTGAGCAAGTGGCTTAAACTAAGTCACTTGGTATAATCTGCCTTATTGTTTCTCCCCTGCAACGCTCAAATCATTTGTAATTGATTATTTTATGCCTGTTTTCCCTACTAGACTGTGAGCTAATCAAGACAGAAATCGTCCACTTTCATTCTGTATCCTCAGAGCCTAGCATACTTTCTTATACATAGAGATGCTCAGCAATTTTTTTGAACTTATAATATCTGCCCATGGCAGCCATAGTTAGAACTAAATATTAGCAAATGTGGTCTTAGTGTTCTCTACTCCTTCTGTATCTCTTCTATTATTTTTCCTTGATGTAAGTGAAAAACCCAGCCCTGATTTACTGCGTCTCAGCATGTTTTTGAATTACAGATACCTAAGTTAACCAGATAGAAATATAGACAGACTTGTTACAGTGGGACCAATGCTCAGGATACAGATGTCCCAGCCCTTGACTTCAGTAACTTTAGTTAGAGCAGTGAGAAGCCTTGAAGATTAATGACAATATACTTTGCATGGATGAATGGATTATTTAGTCTGTGGCTACTCTTTTCTTAGAAGAGTTTCAGATTAGCCAAGACCCTAGGACAAGACAATTAACAAGCAGATTTGTGAAGAATAAAAATTTAGATAATCCAGACAAGAGTTGTTTAAAGAGATGATGTTATCAACCACCCTTAGATGAAGACAAGAGAATTACTTATATGTTGCACCCCAAACATAATAAGACCATAGCTTGGGCAGTAAGGCAGATTTTGGGGGATGTGAAAAGACAAAGTGGAAAGGGATGAGATTCTTCAGCATCTTAAGCAGCAGCAGCAACCTTAGTTCTGAACTCTTACTGCTAGAGTGCTCCATTATCTTCAGCTGATATTCCCCAACCCCTGTTGCTGGGAAAGATAAGGGTGGTAGAGCTTTGAGCTCTGCCAATTGAGAGTTGTGTAACCTCAGGCAAGTTAATCTCCTTGAGCTCAATTTTTTAATGATAAAATGGGGACAATAATATTTACTACAGAGGACTGTTCAGTTATTCATGTAATAAATCTTGACTGAACATCTAATATAGGCCAGGCACTGTGTTGGGAACTGGGAAATAGTTTCAAGCATGCACATTCTAGAATTACTGAAGTAATGTATGCAAACTGTTTCTCTCAAGCATCTGACCCATGATAATCATTTAATCAATGATAGCTATTATTTTAATAGCCTGAAATGTAAGGATATGGTGGTTAAGGGCTCATGTTCTGGAGTGAGACCCGAGTTGTAGTTCTAGCTCAGAGTATTAGCTCCACATATTAGTCATAAGAACTTGGTCAAGTTTTTAAACTCATATACTTCAATTTCCACACCTGTAAAATAACTAATAAGAATCATAACATTTTTACAAGTTTGAGAAGATCAAACAAGAGTAAATACAAAACTTCCAGCAAGACTTTTTCTAAGAGCTAATGATTCAGGACTGAAACAGGTCTAGTTGGGTTAAAAATAAAAGGCCTTTCTAGAAGAGTGACTCTTGAGCTACTTGAAATTTGTCCAGAGAAAAAATAAAAATAAATGGAAGAACTATTGTTAGTGGGCCAATAACTCCTTTGACATTTGAAGTACAGATATGGTAGGGAACTGGAAGTGACAAGCAAACAGCTCCCTTCTTCACATCCATCACAGGTGAGAAAATGCTGTCATTGTATTCATGGCTTTTGCTTATAATAGACTCAAAATGACCCCTTTGCAAAGTCCTTCTGTCTTGAACTTCAGATTTCAGCAAGGCTATGTCTACTTCTCTCATCATGCTAATAGATCATATTTCCTATAAGGAGGAGCTCTTTTCATCTATTTGTGTTATATGTTCTTGATAGCCTCTGTATTAACAATGCTGTTAACATTGGTGCTTGGAGCAATGAAATGATAACTGGGGGTGCAAAACTGTAGAAAGCTGGCTTCTGCCTGGCTTTTTTTAAAGAATTGGGGAGTATATTGTGGATATTATTTACACACAATAAAATCCAACAATTTAAAATGTACAGATAATGAGTTTTGACAAATACATACATCTTTGTAACCACCACCACATTCAAGATATAAAATACTTCCATCACCTCCAAAATTCTGTCAAGTTACTTTGCAGTCAGTTCCCCTATTCTAGGCCCAAGGCAACCACTAATCTACTTTCTGTTGATATAAATTTTCTTTTTATGGACATTTCATATGAATATAATCAGTCTTTTATATTTTATTTGTAGTGGTTTTTAGAGAAGCTCCTGAAGAACCATGAACCATTAGCTCTTTCTTCTATTAGCTGCCCACTGTCATCCTTATCCCCATGGCCTTTGAGAAATATTGTTTAAAAATGAGAGGAGAAGCTTCATTGTGGGTAGGGAATCAGGAAATCTGCCTTTACCTGTATAAAGAACTTCCGTGGGTACACAGAGGCAATCTAATTCTATTAAGAACAAACTTCCATAGTATGGAAGCTTGAAGAAAGCAGATTTGGAATTCCTACAGCATAGAACTTTTCAAAGTTTACAGTTTCCTAACAATAGAGTGAAGCTCATTAAAAAGCTCCCTATCACTGGAGGCATTCAAGTAGTAATTTGATGAAAAGTTTGTGGGGTTGTTCTGAAGCCGATTCATGTTCCAGATAAAAATTGGGTGAATGTCCTTAAATGTGTCTGTGAGAATGTAAAGTAGACAATATAGAAATTTTGTGACTTGTTTTTATTTTATTTTGCTTTTATTTTATTCCAGAATAAGGAGATGCATTTCTATTGATATATTATTTAATTATTTTTAAATTTTTTAATTTTTTTTATTTTTAAATTACAGTTGGCATACAACATTATATTAATTTCATGTACACAACATACTGATCAGACATTTATATAACTTACAAATTGATCACCCGATAAATCTAGTACCCCTTCAACATCATACATAGCTATTACAATATTATTGACTATATTTCCTATGCTAAACTTCACATCCCCATGACTAGTTTGTAACTACAAATTTGTACTTCTTAATCCCTTTCCCTTTTTCACCCAGCTGGAAATCCCTCTCCCACCTGGCAACCATTAAAATGCTCTCCATATCTATGAGTTTGTTTCTGTTTTGTCTGTTTATTTTGTTCTTTACATTTCACATGTACATGAAATTATATGGTATTTGCCTTTCTCTGTCTGACTTAATCCACTCAGCACAATATCTTTTAGGCCCATCCATATTGTTGCAGATGGCAAGATTTCATTACATTTTAATGGCTGAGTAATATTCTATTTTATTTTATATATATATATATATATATATATATATATATATATATATATACACACACACACACACACACACACACACACACACACACACACACACACTTCTTTATCAAATTATCTGTGGATGGACACCCAGGTAGCCTCCATGTCTTGACTATTGTAAATAATGCTGAAATGAATACATTAATTCTCATGTCCCTTAAAAGTAATGTTTTGGGATTCTTCGGATAAATACTTAGAACTGGGATAATAGAGTCCTTCTTTGTACCTTATTATAGCCTTTTTTTAAAAGTCTATTTTGTCTGCTACTCCACCTTTTTTGTTTGTTTCCATTTTCATGAAACATCTTTTTCCATCTCTTTACTTTTGGTCTATGTGTGTCCTTCAATCTGAAATGAGTCTCTTGTAGTGAGCATATTTAAGAGTCTTGTTTTCTTATCCATTCAGCCACCCTATCTTTTAATTGGAGCACCTAACCATTTACATTTAAAGTACTTGTTAATAGATATGTAGTTATTGCCATTTTTTTTTCATATTTTTTATCTTTTTATCCTTTTTCTTCTTAAAGAAGTTCCTCCAACATTTCCTGTAATACTGGCTTGGTAGTGATGAATTCCTTTAGTTTTTTCTTGTCTATGAAGCTCTTTATCTGACTGATTCTAAATGATAGCCTTGCTGGTCAGAGTAATCTTGGTTGTAGGTTCTTGCTTTTCATCACTTTTTATATGTTGTGCCAATCCTTACTGTTCTGCAAAGTTTCTGTGAAAAAAACAGCGATAATCTTATGGGAGCTTCCTTGTAAGTAACTGTTTTTCTCTACTGCTTTTAAGATTCTCTCTGTGTCTTTAACCTTTGGCATTTTAATTATGATGTGTGTTGTCATGGACCTTTTGGAGTTCATCTTGTTTGGAATTCTCTGCACTTCCTGGAATTGTATATCTATTTCCTTCACCAGGTTAAGAAAGATTTCTGTTATTATTTCTTCAAATAGGTTTTCAATTTTTTGATCTCTCTCTCTCTCTCTCTCTCTTCTTCTTATGGTATCCCTATAATGTGAATGTTGGATCACTTGATGTTGATTTAGAGGCCCCTTAAACTATACTTATCTTTTTGGATTCTTTTTCTTGCAGCTGTTCTGATTGAATGTTTTCTGCTATCTTATCTTCTAAATCTCTGATTTGATCTCCTGCTTTATCTAATCTATTCTTGATTCCTCCTAAGGTATTCTTTATTTCTGACTGGTTCTATGTTTTCTATCTCCATTTTTATGTTTTTAATCTCTTTCTTAAAGTTCTCACTGAGTTATCTTCTCTTAAGTTCATTGAGCATCCTTATAACCAGTGTTTTGAACTTTGCATCTGGTAGATTGTTCATCTCCATTTTGTTTGGTTCGTTTTCTGGAGCGTTGCTATGTTCTTTCATTTGGGACATGTTTCTTTGTCTTCCCATTTTGGCTGTCTCGCTGTTTATTCTTATTTGTTAGGTAGGACTCTGTCTCTCAGTCTTAGTAGAGTGACCTTATGGGGCCCAGTGGCACAGTCTCCCTGGTAACCTGAGCTGGGTATTTCAGATGTGTCCTTCGTGTAGGTTGTGTGTGATTTCCTGTTGTAGTTGTGCCTTGATTGTTGTTTGCATGTCAATGGGAGGGACTGACCCTCAGGCTACTTAGTTGTGAGGACTTGTTTGTAACTATAGTGGAGGAGCTGTTGTGTAGTGGTTGACTCTATGGAGCAGAATTCACCTTAGCAGTGTTTTGGTGCTGGCCCAGTTCCTCTTTGGGTGTGTCATCCTCAGATGGTACTTCCAGAAGGAGTCCCGCCACAAGCTAAAGTAAGTCGCAGACAGTGTCTTTCCTGGGATCACTTGGCACAAGCCACCAAACAATCAACAATTGGCTACCACTTACACTGAGTTTGCAGTTACTTCAATAGACCAACCTGTGAACTGAGGCTGGCTGCAGCTAATGCCGGGCTTGAGGCTGCTCTGCAAGAAGCGCAGGGCACCCTGAGGTCAGATGCTGCTTATTTAGGGTTTGTGAGTCTTTGAAAGACTTCAGGAAAGTCCACAGCATGAGCCCAGATAGGGCATTTGTGTGAAAAATTCATTGGAAGCAGCTTTAGCGGGCCATCAAATTGGGTTAGGTGGGGGTGTCTCAGAGAATCAGCAAGATATGGCTACTAGTGTTAATCAGGTTAATAGAGACTCAGATAGGGTACCTGCTTACATCTGCACACTGGGTTGGGGGAGAGCTTAACAAAGGAATCATGGATTCTGCCAGCTCTTCTGTCTGGAAGAGAGCTGCCTCTCTAGTCCTTGCCCTGAAGCCAGACAATTAAGTTCTCCCCCATATGTCCCTGGCACCTTTCAAGCTACTTTCCCAGAACTGGACCTCAGAGTGAGTAAGCCCATCACTAAGTAAGTCTATGTGTGAACCCTTTAAGAGGAGCACCTGAGTCTCCAGTAGACTTCTGTCTCAGCCACAATCTCCACTGGTTTTCACAGCTAGGAGTTGTAGAGACTTTTCTTCCCAGCACTGAAACTCTGTGGGGATTTCTCTTTCCAACACTGGGGAGTCTAGGGTTGGCCTGGGACCTCTAGCTCCCTTGGGGGGACCTCTGCAGCTGAGATATTCCTCCCAATTTTTAATTGCCACACTCGGGTGTGGGACCAGCCTGTTCTGCATCTTCATCCTTACTACCAGTCTTGTGATGGTTTCTTCTATATGTCATTAGTTGTAGGGTTTCTGTTCAGCTAGACTTCCAGTGATTCTTAATGATGGTTGTTTTATAGTTTAGTTGTAATTTTGATATGGTCATGAGAGGAAGCATGCAGAGTGATTTCCTACTCTACAGTCTTGACCTGAAACCCAAAATTTTGTGACTTATGACTCTTTCTTTCTGTGTTCTGCTCTTTCACTTGACTTCAGGCTTACCCCAAATACTTAATATCCTGGGACCACAAATGGCTGTAAATCCTCACTAATGTAATCTGAAAAAAACATTTCCCAGAGTGTCTGAGTTGTAGAACATTCCCCAAATAAGAAACTGTAATGGTAGAATTTCAGGCAAATCAACAGCCAGTGAGTAAGATGTTTTGTCTAGAATTTTCTGCTTGTCACCACTTTCATTACACAGAGCACCTAGGCTATCATTTACTCTCCCTTCTGGTTAATAATGTAGGACTTGAGAGAAGTCAAATAGAAAGAATGCAAAGCTTCCAAATATAATTTTCAAAGCAGGGCAGCAAATGAGGTCTAATATACTCCTCAGCTTGGATTTTATATTCACATAGACTTGACTATCAAAAATTATCCCTCCGCCAACTCTTTTTTTTTTTGTACCCAACACTCTTTAGCATTGATATGGTACTGTATGTTTTTAGAATACTGTTTGCATCAACTGACAGTTTTTTTTATATATACTCATTAGGAGTGATGTATCTTTTATTCATCTTCACGCTTTAAGTGTCTGTAAGACTGTCGAGTCTCCCTGTCTTCTGTAAGGATATATCACTGTAAAGGAAACTGGTTGTGACCTGCCACCAGGCCTCAGGGATTTTATTTGCAAAGAGACCCTGAATAGCTGTACCAGTGTAAAATGTCTCAAGCCACATTATCTTCTTCTTCACAAAAAAAATAACCAAGAAAGAAATAGAATGAAATTGTATCAAGGAAATATTCATTTAAATTTGGAGATGAATTTGTGTACAAGTGAACAAAATTGAAATCAGTATATTCAGGAATAGCTATAGCACCAGCCACAAAATAAATTTGAGTTCACCTATAGTGGAAACAGTGTGCTAGGCTAGGTGGCCTCAGTGTATTTGTCATAGATAGTGACAGTTGTATGGAGGATACTTGCTTGTGTTCACCTTCCTTCCATCCTTTATTCTGCACAGACAGCTTTCAATCATTCTCATGCAAATATTATTTATAAGTGTATTGGCAGATTTTTTCAAAATCATAAAAAGAGTATTTAGTATATGGGTAGTGTCTCCATAAAACATGAAGTCCCTTTGTTCTTGACCATTACAGGAAGATAATTGAGACCCAGAGGCAAAAAGTGATGGTCTCTCAGGGATTCTAAGAAAAAATAAGTGAAAAAAAAAATAAAACTCTTCTCTTTCTCATGTCCAACCCCAAGCCCCAGAGAGAAGACTGAGAGCCCAAATATCAACAATGGTGGAAGCCATGGTTTGATTAACTCAGTAAAGTTTGGCCATCATTATAGGGAATAAAGAAATTATTTTTAAAAATTTGCCATTAACCTTACTATGGACATAGAGGGTTTTGGCAGCAAGATTGCATTCCAGCTCCCTATATATCCTACCTTTGATTTGGTGATGGTGGTACATGGGGTAATCTGCTGAAAGTCCTCACAGCCCTGCCAGTATCGGCTCATGAACTAGTGTGAGTTGAGGCCTACTAGTGAGGCTTATAAGGAGATGAAAATTTAGGGAAAGGTGACGGGTTTATTTTCTTGGTTCTGGGCTCTGTATAAATGTTGGCTTCCCCAGAGTTTATTATTTTAAAGTTTAGTAGCTTCCATAATATCCCAAGAGATTGAACTTTGCTTCGTTTAGTACTCATAGTTTAACACTCCCTCTCACAGGTCTTGCCATTTAGTAAAGAGTAAGTGGCATGAAACACAAGCTCTCAGTTCAGTATCATTGAATGGTTCCTCTGGCTCCATCAGCAGATTAGTTAGAAACTTTTTCTCAAAGTCCTGAGTAGTTAGTATGACAACCAGCTAATCATGACTTAAAATAAATCTATTTATTGAACCCCTGGGAAATCTCTAAGATCCAAGTTCATGATCCCAAATCAACTTGTGTTCATAAAGACTAATAGGAGCTTTAAAAAAGATAAAAATAATTTTTGAAAAAATGATGAAAGTAGATATTCAATTGCTGAAGACCCAGGGTTTTTTGTACCAACTTACACAATGGCACAATGTTAAAAGAAACCAAACATCTGATGGATATGGTTTCCAAAAAAAAGGCAACACATAAACTCCACCACAACCATCACTTACAGAATACTTATTTGGGGCTGAACACTGCACTCCCTCTACATCAGCATTTTTATTTAATCAAGAAAATAAGCCAATGAAGGCATATGTAACCTCATTTTACCGATGAAGAAATCAAACTGAAAGATTAGGTAGCTTGCCCAAGAGTCAACAATGAGTAAATAGCAGAGCCAAGATTCAAACCTAACTCTATATGACACAAAAGCCTTATATTCTTAACTAATTATGCTGAACTTCTTGGTAGAGATGATCTGATAACAAATATACTGGAGTTGAGAGAGGCATCAATTTTGTAATTGGTGGAAACCCTTGAGCTCCTAACTTATTCCCTCTACACCCCTCTATCCATTGTCTGCCATTCTTTTGTTTCCTGGTTATTTCCCCAAGAAAAAAAATTAGAAATCTGGGATAGCTGAAATAGGAAAGCAAGCAGAAGCCAATGGACAATATAAATTTTTAGGATTTACTGTGGAATTTGTTCATCATCACCATGTATTATAATTAAGATGTGAAAGACATTGATTGTTCCTGTTTTATAGATGACAAATCATGGGGAGCAAAAGCTCTCACTACCACCCCAATGTTCCTTATTTAATAGGCTATTCTGTGACTGCCACTGGGGCTCCCTGTTGACTGCTGCTTTTGTCTGAGTGATGAGGAAATGGCTCTTGCAGCAATATTAATGTTTGGAGCTTGTGTTGTGTCCAGCAGCTCAAGTGGAGAGACTGAAAGTTAGGCTGAACAATAAAGACTAGGTTATACTTCTCATATCTGACATTCTAGAGAAGCCAATAGAAATTTACTCTGGAAGTTCCATAATAAAAATATTCTTTCTCCTATTACAATTAAAGAAAATGTGATTTATCAGGCACTGCTGAAGAATTCTCTGGTTATTCTGCGTCTTCTATCGATTTCTATAAATACACATATAGAACAGAACAACAAATGATATTTGCTTTCAGAAACACTGTTTTGTGTTCATGAGGAGAATGGTAATTTTATGAGACATATTGATTTTTTTTTCCTAAAATAACATGATTTATTCTTGAATTCCCATGCTCATAGCTGAAAAGATGAGGGCCTGGCATTTCTCATTATCAAGAATTTTTTCCATTGTGAGGGCAAGGTTTAAAATTTCTTCAAATACCTATCACTTCTCCCATTCTATCCTACTTTCACATTTCCTTGTTAAACATCCCTAGCTAATCAGCTTTGATAATGAGAAAATTAAGCAACATGAATTTAGAAGAAGAAATCTCTGGTATGATATTTTTACTAAAATAACATTTAAAAACATGAAAAGTTTGAACATGACCATCTGATAACTATTGTCCTTAAAGGGGTAAAAGAGAGAAATAAGGTATGTGTGTTTTAATTTAATAACCTAATGAATTATTATGTCCTTAAGAAAAAAGGGCTTAAAGAAAATATAAAAGTCTTTGTTTATGCATTGTTAATAGTTCTCAAGATAACATTAGCTGGATAATTTGGGGTTCTTTCTAATCTCCTTCTCACACTGAGTTTTCCTTCAGTTTCTTCTCTGGCACATTCAGAACCTTCTGCTTGGCTTCCACCTCCATCTCTCCTGCTAAAAATCAGCTTGAATCCAAGGGAAGTCAATTACTAGAGATGTGTCATGATGGCATGGGGTTTTGATAGAAATCATTCCTTTCAAAATTATTTCCTTTAAAAATATATTTTAATAAAATGGAAAAAATACTCTCCCCAAAGACTGTAATGCTATTTTATAAAATTCTCAAGGAGATAAGAATAACAAGTGCACAAAAATTGTATGATAAGTTATAAACAATTACATAGAGGCTCCAAACACATGGAACTGCCTCTTCGAGAAAACAAAAATGAATTCATAGCTGATATTCAATCTAAGTATGTTATGAGGAAGAACTAAAATATGTGCAAGGGGTTTTAGCATTGTACGATGCTTGGTAGTGTGGATGGTATATGAGTACTGGTATGGCTTTACTTAGGAACTTACTAATTTGGTGCAGGAGATCTATGGTAGATCTGGAGGGCCCAGAAGACAATGATAATTTTGTACTTAAAATTACAAGCTTTATTTCCTGTTTCTATTCTGGCATGTAAGGAGCTTAGAAGATACTATTCCATCCTAGCAACAAGTGAAAAGCTGAACAAACAAAAATTCAGTAATTTTTATTAGATCTGGCAAAGAAGTGAAGTCAAAGAGAAAATCACTGGCCCCCAAATTGGAGAGCTACATGGGAGATGCAGAGAATCACATTCTACCAGAACAGAAATCCCAAGCAGAAACCTCTGTGGGAACTAGTTTTGGGTGGAAAACCCTGGACTATAATCAACAAATTGCTGGAGGCTCAGTATAGACAACTCAGAGATAACAACTCAGGCTGGAGGCAAACATAAGGGGGCCAATATTTTTGTGAGTTTTACTTTAAGAAGCTCAACTTGGTTCTCACAGTGAATATCAAAGAAAAATTCCTCTGTGTTTCCAGCAGGAGGGGAAAAGGAACAATTATAAAATATGCCAGAGAATTTTTTTATTCCTAACAAGGCCTGCCCTCAGGAGAAATTATTTTACCAGAGCCTACTTAACCTGTTGGGATTTTAGCAGGTTAAGTTTATGAGTTCCATGCAACCAGCAGCAGGGCCCAGTCAACAGGAGAGAAAACAGAAAAGCAGATGGCAGAGAAACAACAGTAGATTTTTACCAGTGTGGTTGCAAAACAGGCTGAACCTCCAACCCCAACCCCCAACCCAGAGGGCCACTCCCCCCATACTCTCTGAAACTGATCACCATGGAGACCCAGGAAAATCAGATCAAATGCAACCGAAACTATTGGTAACACTGACAGGGACTGGAACTGAGGGTATTGAGCATGATTAAATATCTAACAGAAAATAAAAAGGCATTTTTAAGGCTTTATATAAAGTAGGGAAGCAAGATGCTTAGATGTCACCTACTGGAAACCAAAAGAAAAGTTCCTTCTTTGCAGCAGGCTAAAGAGGGACCTTTATATAATAAATCTTCATTCTGGAAAAAAAGCAAATACATTTCCATTAATGCCCAAGCAGATAAATAGTCTATTAAAAACCATGAACAACCAAGGTGACAAAGCATCTCAGAAAGAAAGAGAAAAATCTCCAGAAAATAAGCTTACAGACTTAGAAATATGCAACTTAAATGCCAGAGAATTCAGGATGGTGCTTCTGAAAAAACTCAATGAGATCCAAAATGAGTAATGTCAACAATTTCAGGAACTGAAGAAACAACTAGATGATTAGAGCAAGGAGATTGAAACCCTCAAAAAAAAAAAAAAACATCTGGAGATGAAGAACACACTGCAAAAGTTGAAAAATGAAGTAGCAAACTTGAGAAATAGAGTCAACCAAATGGAGAAAAGGATCAGTGATATCGAAGACAGAAATCTAGAAATAAATCTGAAGGAAGAAGAGAGGAACCGAAGAATGAAAACTAATGAAAGAGATATACAAAAACTAGCTGACACCTTCAGAAGAGGAAACATAAGAATAAAGGGCATTATCAAAGGCAAGGAAAAAGAGTATGAACTAGAAAGCATTTTCTGACAAATAGTGGATGAGAATTTTCCAAACCTAAGGAATGAGCTGGAGCTTGAAATTCAAGAAGTCAACAGAACACACAGTTACCTCAACCCTTTATATATTAGTAAAGATAATCACACAGAGAAGATTCAGAACTGAAGTATATAACATAAAACAAAAAGAACTAGAGGCAAAACACACAATAGCCAACCAAAATAAAGAAAACAGAAACGCTAGTACAAGGAAACAATGGAAACACTGAGCTACCAGAAAACAAAAGAAAAAATGGCTATAAGAAGACCTCATATTTCAACAATTACCCTAAATGTAAATGGACTGAACTCACCAATAAAAAGGCACAGAGTTGCAGAATGGACCAAAATACAAAACCCAAGCATATGCTGCCTCCAGGAGACACATCTCAGCTCCAAAGACAAATATAGACTCAAAGTGAAAGAGTAGAAAATTATACCTCAAGCAAATGGTATTCAGAGAAAAGTGGGAGTAGCAGGCTAATATCAGACAAAATAGACTTCAAAATAAAAAAGGTAAAGAAAGATACTGAAGGAGACTTCATGATGATAAAGGGAACATACACAAAGAAGACATAACATTTCTTAATATCTATGCTCCTAATCAGGGAGCCCTGAAATATAAAAAGCAATTACTAACAGAACTAAAGAGAGAAATCTTCCAAAACACTATCATATTAGGGAATCTAAATACCCCAATGTCATATATGTACACATCTTCCAAACAGAAAATCAATAAGGAAATAACATTCTTAAATGACACATTAGACAACTGGACATAATTGACATTTATAGAGACTTCCATCCCAAAATGACTGCTTATAATTCTTCTCTAGTGCACATGGAATTTTCTCAAGAATTGAACACATACTGGGACACAGAGATATCATCAACATATATTACAGTCTTGAAAACATACCAGCCATATTCTCTGATCATAATGCTTTGAAACTAGAGATCAACTGCAAAATGAAAGCGGGAAGAATCACACATACATAGAGATGAGACAACATGCTACTGGAGAATAACCAGGGCAAAGAAGAAATGAAAAGAGAGATCAAGAGATACAAAGAAATGAATGAAAATGATAGTACAGAATATCAAAACTTTTGAGACACAGCAAAAGCGGTCATAACCAGAAAGTTTATATCATTACAGGTCTATCTCCAAAAACAAGAGTGTGCCGAAATAAACAACTTAACTCTTCATCTAAAAAAAAAAAGTAGGAAAAGAAGAACCAATGAAGCCTAAAGTCAGCACACAGAAAGAAATGATCAAAATTAGAGCAGAAATAAATGATTTGGGAAAAAAAAAATAGAAAAAAATAAATGCAACAAAGAGCTGGTTCTCTGAGAGGTTAATAAAATTGGCAAATGTTTGGTTGGACTTACTAAAGAAAAAAGAAAAAGAACAAAATAAACAAAATCAGTGATGAAAGAGGGGAAATTATGACTGACATAACAGAAATACAAAGGATCATACAAGAGTAGTATGTAAAAATATATGTAACCAAATTTAATAACCTAAAAGAAATGGACCAGTACTTAGAAAAATATAATCTTTCTATACTGAATCAAGAAGAACTAGAAAATCTAAATAGACTTATCAGCAGTGTGGAAATTGAAACAATCATCAAAAAACCTACTGAAAATTAAAATTCCAGGACCAGATTGTTTCACCAGTGAATTCTACTAAACATTTAAAGAAGATTTAATACCTATTCTCCTCAAACTCTTAAAAAAAAAATCAAAAAGGAAGCAATACTTCACAACTCATTTTATGAGACTCTGATATCTAAACCTGGTAAGGATATCACAAAAAAAAGTAAACTACAGACCAATATCTCTCATGAACACAGATGCAAAAAATCTAAATAAGATACTAGCAAACCGAATACAGCAATATATTAAAAAGATTATACACTACGATCATATGGGCTTCATCCCAGTGGTACAGGATGGTTCAACATAAATAAATTAAAAAATAAGAATCATATGATCATATCAACAGATATAGAAAAAGCCTTCAATAAGATACAGCATCCATTTATGATCAAAACACTTTACAAAATCAATATAGAAGGAAAGTACCTTAACATAATAAAGGTGATCTATGACAAACCCTTAGCCAACATTATACTTAATGGTGACAAACTAAAAACCTTCCCTCTAATGTCAGCAACAAGGCAAGACTATCCACTATCACCACAGTTATTCCATATAACTTGACAGGTCCTAGTGAGTGCAATCAGACAAGAGGAAGATATAAATGGTATCCAAATAGGAAACAAAGAAGTTAAACTGTCACTATTTGCAGATGACATGATTCTCTACATACAAAACCCTAAAGACTCCACAAGAACACTACTAGAAACGATAATTAAATACAGTAAAGTTTCTGGATATAAAATCAATGTTCAAAAATCCATAGCCTTCCTATACTTTAATGATGAAGTGTCAGAAAAAGAAAGAAAAAATAATTTTTTTGCATTTGCAACAAAAAGAATGAAATACCTAGGAATAATTAATGAAACAAGTAAAGGAACTATATAATGAAAACTATAAGATCCTATTAAAAGGAATTGAAGAAGGCAAAAGGAATTGGAAATATATTCTTGTTCTTGGATTGGAAGAATCAATGTAGTTAAAATGACTATATTACTTAAAGCATTATATAGATTTAATGCAGTCTCCTTCAAAATCCAAGCAGCTTTTTTTAAGGAAATAGAACAAAAAATCATCAGATTTGTATGGAAGTACAAAAGACCCTGAATTGCAAAAGCCATCCTGAGAGAAAAGAACGAGCCTGGTGGCATCACTCTGTCTGCCTTCAAATTACACTACAAACTGACAATAATCAAAATGGCATGGTTTTGGCAGCAAAATAGACACAAAGACCAGTGGAACAAAATCGAGAGTCCAGAAGTAAACCCATATTTATGTGAGTAAATAATTTTTGACAAAAAAGCCAAAAACACACCATGGAGAAAAGAAAGCCTCTTCAATAAATGGTGCTGGGAAACTGGAAAGCCACCTGCAAAAGAATGAAACTAGACTCTTGTCTATCGCCAACACCAAAATTAACTCAAAATGGATTAAGGACCTGAATATAAGATCTGAAACAATAAAATTCATAGAAGAAAACATAAGAACCAAATTCAAGAACCTTGAACTTAAAGTGCATTGTATGAATTTGATCTCAAAAGCAAAGGAAGTAAAAGCTAAAATAAATGAATGGGACTACATCAAACTAAAAAGCTTCTGCTCAGAAAAAGAAATTGTCAACAAAGTAAAGAAAAAACCATCTGAATAGGAAAATATATTTGCAATACCTTCGATAAGGGCCTAATATTCAAAATATACAAAGAACTCATACAACTTAATAACATTAAAAAAAAAACAAATGATATAATCAGAAAATGGGCAGAGGGCCTGAACAGACACTTCTCCCTACAGGACATACAAATGGCCAACAAATATATGAAAAGATGTTCAAGATTGCTAACTATTAGGGAAATGAAAATCAAAACCACGATGAAATACCATCTCACTCCTATTAGAAATTGCTATAATAAACAGGACACATAATAACAAATACTGGAGGGGATGCACAGAAAAGGAATCCTCATACGCTGTTGGTGGGAAGGCAAATTGGTACAGCTACTATGGAAAACAGTATGGAAGTTCCTCAAAAAACTAAGAATTGATCTTCCATATGTTCCAGCAATCTCTCTATTGAGTATTTACCCCAAACACTTGAAAACCCATATCCAAAAACATATTTGCACACCGATGTTCATAGCAGCATTATTCACAGTGACCAGAACGTGGAAGCATCCGAAGTGTCCTATAATAGATGATTGGCTAAGGAAGCTGTGGTACATATATACAATGGAATATTCCTCAGCCATAAGAAGAGATGAAATACTGCCATTTGCTACAACATGGATGGACCTCGAGTTAATCATGCTAAGCGAAATAATCCAGGCAGAGAAAGTTGAAAATCACATGATATCACTTATATGTGGGATATAAACATAAAAATAATAAATGAGCAGGACAAACAAACAGAGAATCATAGACATGGACTATAGACTAGTAGGTACCAGGGGACTATAGACTAGTGGTTACTAGTGGGGTGAGAGAGGAGGAGGGATGCAGACAGGGAAAAGGTGGTCAAATATAGGGGGATAGAGGGAGGGTGATGTG
Source organism: Eidolon dupreanum (assembly GCA_028627145.1). NCBI lineage: Eukaryota > Metazoa > Chordata > Mammalia > Chiroptera > Pteropodidae > Eidolon > Eidolon dupreanum. Next base: position 66,579,276 of record CM053505.1, on the reverse strand, counting down.
GGTAAAGAGGAGCAAATATATGGTAGCTGAAGGAAACTTGACTTTGTGTGGTAAACACGGAATAAAATATACAGATATTAAATGATAATGTACACCTAAAAATTATGTAATTGTATTAACCAACATTACCCCAATAAACATAATTTTTAAAAAACTTTTTATAAATCCCACAAAGATAAAGTGTGGAAGAAAATATTAGGAACAAAGAACAAGTGCAACAAATAGAAAACAGTTACAAATATGGTAGCAATTAATTCAAGTATATCCATAATCACCTTTACATCAGTGGACAAAACGCATCTGTTAAAGACAGAGACTAGTGAGAAGGGGTAAGATGGCAGAGTTGGTAAACACTGTACTTACCTACTTTCATGACCATATCAAAATTATGGCTAAACTACAGAGCAACCATCATTGAAAATTGCCTGAAGTCTAGCTAAACAAAAGCCCTACATACAAATAAGGACATACAGAAAAAGCCACTTCTAGACTGGTAGGATGGGTAGAGACATGAAACAAGATGATACTAAATTTATGTGTGGCTGTTGAGAATAGAGAGGGATATGTCTGCTACAGAAGTCCCATTGAAGATGAAGGAGGAATCCCAGCCCCACACCAGAAACCTCAATCCAAAATTTCATTTCTGGGAAAAGGAGGCCCCACAACATCTGGCTGAGAAAACCAGCGTAGATTGTGGCTAAGTTAAATAGAGATCTGCTAGAGTCTCACAAATTACTCTTAAAAGGCCCAGTGCATGTACTTCCCCACTGTTGAACTCACTCTGAGCTCCAGTGCTCAGCTCTGAGCTTCCACTTCAAAACATTCTAGGGACATATGGGGAGAAACTAAAATGTGTAGCTTCAGGATGAGGCCTGGGAGGGCAGCTTTCTCCTAAAAAGAAGTGCTGGCAAAGGCCACTGATTTCTTGTTGAGCCCTTCCCTAGCCAGCATGCAGACACAGAAGGTTACCATAACTGAGTTTCCATCAACCTGGATAACACTGATCACCCTGCCCTGGTGGTTCCCCGAGACCCTGCTCTGCCCAATTAGCAGGTGCACCCAAGCCACTTTCAGTGGATTTTCCATATAAATGGCCTGTCTTATCTCATATTTCAAACTTTCCTAAAATCTTTCAAAGGTTCACAAAACCAAAACAAGCAACATCTGGCCTTAGTGTGCCCTATACCTCTTGCTGAGCAGCCTCAAGTCCAGCTTTAGTGGCAGCCAGCCTCAGTTCACAAGTTGGCCTCTTGAGGCACATCAAAGCCCAAGGTGGTGGCAATTTGGGGATTATGTGGTGGCTCATGCCAGATGGCACAGGTCAGAGTACAGGCTGCAGCTGAACTTGGCCTATAGCAGGTCCCCTTTGAAGAGGCCCTGTCTTGCATGATAAATGGCAGGCTGCTATCTGAGCCAGAGTACCACTTGAGGCTACATCTTAGGACAAAACACCTAAAAGGAAGACTGGGAAGGTACCAGAGCCCTGCTCAAGTAAATCCTGCCTGTAGGAACAGCCCCTACCTATCAGCTGCTCCATTGAAGTCACTAGCCAGACTTCACAACCAATCAGCCTCCCACTGAGGTGCAAATAGCAATCAAGGCTTAACTACAATAAAAGGACAAACAAATTTCTTACACGGGGCACACCTAGAGCACTAGGACGATTGTGCCACTGGGTTCCACAGGACACATACTATGTGAGGTGACTCTACTAAGACTGGGAGACCTAGCACCTGTACTTAATACATACAAATAAACACAGGGAGCTAGCCCTTCCTTAATCAGCATGCAGACAGAGGAGGCCACCTGTGTCTGGGAAACAAGAAACATATCCTAAATGAAAGAACAGAACAAAGCTCTAGAAAAAGAACTAAATAAATTGAAGACAAGCAATCTACCAGATGCAGAGTTCAAAACACTAATTATAAGGATGCTCAATGAAATTAGGGCAAAGTAGATGAATTCAGTGAGATCTTTTTCAGAGAGAATAAAACCATAAAATGTGGATAGAAAACATATAAAAGAACCAGTCAGAAATAGAGAATACAATAACTGAAATGAATGATACCTTAGGGAGAATCGATAGCAGATTAGATAAAGCAGAGAACTGAATTAGCAATTTAGAAGATAAGCTAGCTGGCAACACCCAACCAGAACAGCAACAAGAAAAAAGAATCCAAAAAAAAATAAGAATAGTTGAAGGGGCCTCTGTGAAAACATCAAAGGCACCAACTTTCACATCATAAGGTTGCCAGATGGTAAAGAGGGAGAGAGAGCAAAAAAATTAAGAACCTATTTAAAGAAATAATGAGGGACAACTTTCCTAACCTGGTGAAGTAAACAGATATACAAGCTCATAAAGTGCAGAGAACCCCAAAACAAAACGAAGCCAAAAAGGCCCACACCAAGATACATCATCATTAAAAAGCTAAAGGTTAAAGAGAATCTGAAAAGCAGTGAGAAGAAACACGGTTACTTACAAGGTACTTCCCATAAGACTGTCAGCTGATTTCTCAACATAAGCATTGCAGGCCAGAAAAGATTAGCACAAAATATTATAAGTGATAAAAAGCAAGAAACTACAACCAAAGTTACTCTACCCAGCAAAACTATTATTTAGATGTAAGGACAGATAAAGAGTTTCCCAGACAATAAAAAGCTAAAGAACTATATCACCAACAAGCGAGTATGACAGGAAATGTTGGAGGACTTCTATAAGAATAAGAAGAAAAAGAAAATCAAAAATAGAATAATAAAATGGCAATAACTGCATATCTATCAACAATAATTTAAAATGTAAATAGATTAAATAAATGCTTTAATAAAAAGACATAGGGTGGTTGAATGGAAAATTAAACAAGACCTTTACATATGCTGAACACAGGAGACTCACTTCAGATTAAAAAACACACTCAGACTGAAAGTCAAGGGATGGAAAAAGATGTTTCATGAAAATGGTAACAAATAAAAAAGCTGGGATAGCAATATTTATACCAGCCACAATAGACTTTAAATAAAAGCTCTTAACAGAGGTGTTGCTTACAAATATATTTTTCCATTCAGATGGTTGTCTCTTTACCTTGTTGACAGTGTCTTTTGCTGTGCAGAACATTTGTAGTTTGATGTAGTACCATTTATTTATTTTAGCTTTTACTTCCATTGCCTTTGAAGCCAAATTCATAAAACTGTCTTTAATGCCAAGGTCCATGAGTTTAGTCCTTATGTTTTTTTCTAAGCATTTTGTTGTTTCAGGCCTTACCTTCAGGTCCTTAATCCATTTTGAGTTAATTGTGATGTATTGTGATGGACAACACTCTAGTTTCATTATTTTGCAGGTGGCTTTCCAGATTTCTCAACACCAATTACTAAACAGGCTTTATTTTTTCCACTGTATATTTTTGGCTTTTGTGTCAAAAATTATTTATGCATATATACATGGGTTTACTTCTGGACTCTTGATTCTGTTCCACTGGTCCATGGGTCTGTTTTTCTCCAATACCATGCCATTTTGATTATTGTCAATTTGTAGTATAATTTGAAATTGGGCAGAGTGATGCCTCCAGCCTCATTCTTTTATTTCAGGATGGCTTTAGCAATTTGGCGTCTTTTGTGCTTCCATACAAACCTGATGATTTTTTGTTCCATTTCTTTAAAAAATGCCGATGAGATTTTGATGGGAATTGCATTAAATCTGTATAATGCTTTAGGTAATAAGGACATTTTAACTATGTTGATTCTTCCAATCAAAGAACACGATATCTTTCCATTTCTTTGTATCTTCTCAGATTTCTTTTAATAGGTTCTTATAGTTTTCATTATATAGGTCCATCACATGTTTCGTTAGATTTGTTCCTAGGTATTTCATTCTTTTCATTGCAATTGCGAAAGGAATTACTTTTTCCACTTTTTTTTCTGACAATTCATTATTAGAGTACAGGAATGCTATGGATTTTTGAATGTTGATTTTGTATCCAGCGACTTTACTGTATTTGCTTATTGTTTCTAGTAGTGTTCTTGTGGAGTCTTTACGATTTTTTATGTAGAGAATCATGTCATCAAAAAGAAGTGACGGTTTGACTTCTTTGTTTCCTATTTGGATGCCTTTTATATCTTTCTCTTGTCTTATTGCACTAGCTGGGACCTCCAATGTTATATTGAATAATAGTGGTGATTTTTGACAGCCTTGTCTTCTTCCTGATCTGAGAGGATATGATTTAGTTTTTCACCACTAAGTATAATGTTGACTGAGGGTGTGTCATACATGGCCTTTATTAAGTTAAGGTACTTTTCTTCTATGCCAATTTTGTTAACTGTTTTGATCATAAATGGATGCTGTATCTTGTCAAATGCTTCTTCTGTATCTATTGATATGATCATATGATTCTTATTTTTTAATTTGTTTATGTGGTGTATCACATTAATCAATTTGCACATATTGAACAATCCCTTTGCCCCTGATATGAAGTCCATTTGATCATGGCATATAATCTTTTTTAATGTGTTCTCTAGTATTTTATTTAGAATTTCTGCATGTGTTCATGAGAGATATTAGTCTATAATTTTTTTGTGTGTGTGCATGTGTTATCCTTATCAGGTTTAGGTATCAGTGTAATATTGGCTTCATAAAATAAGTTAGGAAGTATTGCCTCCTCTTAGACATTTTGGATGAATTTGAGGAGAATAGGTATTAAATCTTCTTTGAATGTTTGCTAGAATTCAATGGTGAAGCCAGTTGAAAGTAAACTTTTACTTGTTGATAGGTTTTTTATGATTGTTTCAATTTCCATACTGACAATCAGTCTATTTAAATTTTCCAGTTCTTGATTCCGTCTACAAAGGTTGTATCTTTCTAAGTACTTGTCCATTTTTACTAGGTTATTAAATTTGGTATTATATACTTTTTTATACTATTCTTATATATAGTCCTTTGAATTTCTTTGGTGTCTGTTGTTATTTCTCCTCTTTCATTCTTGATTGTGTTTATCTGTGTCCTTACTCTTTTTTTTTAGTGAGTCTAGCCAGGGATTTGTCAATTTTTCTAACCTTCTCAAAGAACCAGTTCTTTGTTGCACTTATTTTTTTTCTATTATTTTTTTCCAAATCATTTCATCTGCTCTAATTTTGATTATTTCTTTTCTTCTGTTGACTTTAGGCTTCATTTGCTCTTCCTTTTCTAGGTTTTAAAGGTGAAACATTAATTTGTTTATTTGGGCTGATTCTTGTTTTTGGAGGTAGTCCTGTAATGATATGAACTTACCTCTTATTACCACTTTTGCCATATCCCAAAAGTTTTGATATGTTGTATTATCATTATCATTTGTTTCTATGTATCTCTTGATCTCTTTTAATTTCTTTTCTGACACAGTTATTCTTCAGTAGTACATTGTTTAATCTTCTTGTATTTGTAGTTCTTCTCACTTACATTTTACAGTGGAACTCTAGTTTTAAAGCATTATGATCAGAGAATATAGTTGGTATGTTTTCAACCCTCTTATATTCGTTGAGGCTATCTCTGTGCCCCAGTATGTGGTCAATCTTTGAGAATGTCCCACGTGTACTAGAGAAGAATGTATAAGCAGTCATTTGGGATGAAATACTTTGTAAAAGTCACTTATGTCTAATTGGTCTAATGTGTCATTTAAGGGTGTTATTTCCTTATTGATTTTCTGTTCGGAAGATCTATCCATATCCAACAGTGGGATATTTAGTTCTCCTACTATTATTGTGTTTTTGTCTGTTTTTCCCTTTAGTTCTGTTAATAATTGCTTTATATATTTCAGGGCTCTCTGGGAGCATAGATATTAATAAGTGTAATGTCTTCTTGGTGCAAGATTCCCTTTATCATTATGCTATGTCTCTCAGTATCTTTCCTTACCTTTTTCTTTTTGAAGTCTATTTTGTCTGATATTAGTACCACTACTTCTGCTTTTCTCTGAATACCATTTGCTTAAAATATCATTTCCCCCCCTTTCACTTTGAGTCTATATTTGTCTTTGGAGCTGAGATTTGTCTCCTGGAGGTAGTATATGTTTTGATTTCGTTTTTTGGTCCATTCTGCAACTCTGTGCCTTTTTATTGGTGAGTTCAGTCCATTTACGTTTAGGGTAATTATTGAAATACGAGGTTTTCTTATAGCCATTTTATCTTTTGCTTTCTGGTAGCTCAGTGTATCCATTGCTTCCTTGTCCTTGTATTTGTTTTCTTGATTTTGGTTGTCTTTTGTGGCTTTTCCCTCTAATCTTTCCTGTTTTTTGGTACATACTTCTGTTTTGAATCTTCTGTGTGTGGTTACCATTACAAATATGCAAAGGATAGTTTTGTATATACACTTGTTCATTTTCTTCTGTGTATGCCTTATCTCCTTTCTCTTTTGTGAATTTGGATCTTTGAATCCTCTTCTCAGTCACTGTTGTCTCAATTTGTCCCTATGTATGCTGAATGTTCATTACTATCTTGCTATAGCAATTGTCTTCTTATTGTTTAAGCTTATAATGCCCTGTTCTGAGTAAGGATTTCACCTCTCTGCTTCTATTTGCCCGATAATTACTTAACTCCTAATTATGTTTTTTTTTTTTTTTTTTGTCATTTTGTTTTAGATGAGCTGACCCCTTTCAATATTTCCCGTGATGCAGGCCATGTAGTGGAGAATCCCTTCAGTTTTTGTATGTCTGGAAAGGTCTTTATTTCTCCTTCATATCTAAAAGAGAGCTTTACTGGATACATTATTCTTGCCTGGTAGTTCCTTTCATTTAATAGTTTGAATATTTGATTACACTCCTTTCTTGCTTGTAAGGTTTTTGCTGAGAAGTCCAATAATAATCTAATTGGTTTTCCTTTATAAGATATTGTTTTCTTTTCCCTGTTTGCCCTGAGAATTCTGTCTTTGTCATTGATTTTTGATAATTTTAATACAGTATGTCTTGGAGAAGGCCTTTTTGGGTTGAGATAATTGGGTATTTTGTTGACTTTTTGAATTCTAAGCTCTTGCTCATTCCTTAGATTTGGGAAATTTTCATCAACTATTTGTCTCAAAATGCTTTCTAATCTCTGATCCTTTTCCTCCCCTTCGAGAATGTCCATTATTCTTATTTTTCCTCTCTTGATAGTATCAGCTAGTTCTTGAATTTCTCTTTCATTATTTTTTATTCTTCTGTTTCTCTCTTCTTCCTTCTGATTTATTTCTAGATGCTATTTTATATTACTGTTCCTTTCCATTTGGTCCACTCTATTTCCCAAGCTTACTATTTCATTTTTCAGCTCTTGTAGTGTATTCTTCATCTCTAGAAGTTCTATTCAGTTCTTCAGAAGATTTCAATCTCCTTGCTAAAGAACTCATTTTTCTCATCCAGTTGTTTTTTAAATTCCTTTGGTAGCTCTTATGCACAGATCTCATGCTCAGGCATGCTGATATGCAATTTGGATGTTTTTTTGTTGTTGTTGAGTTTTAGATGTTAATCTTATTGTTGTTTCAAGGGGAGAGATCTGGGGACATTTTTCACTCTTTCATGTTCCTAGCCATCCATAAATTTTCAAATGCTAAATAATCAGACACATTTTTAACAAATGTTCATGATAATTCCAAAGTCACTTCATGAGCTGGAAAAACACTGGGATCAGTAATATGTATATTGATTATCCTTAACAAGACTCAAGGAAAATTCACTTTTTAACTCTCCAGTTTGTATTCTTAGTAATAAATCCCTTATATTTGTATAAATCTTCACATTTTTAGTGTCTTCATTATGTTCTGACACTTTTCCCTCATGGCAACCTATTAAGAAATAGGTGGAATAGTTATTAACAGGCACTTGACAAACTCAGTTCTAGTCAATAAATTTTAATGAGTGCCTACTATGTGCCAGTTACTGTGATGGTAATGAAGAATACATAAGATGGAGCCCATGTTCTCACAAGATCGTGGATATTACATAAACATGTATAGTTGTTAATAATGATAGTTTTGCACTTAACACACTGAAACAAAGAATGCAATGGAAATACAAAGAAAAAAGTTTAATCCTTCCTAGATTAATAAAAAAGTAAATCTTTAGAAATATAGTTAAATATTAGCTGAGGCCTGATGGGAAAATAAGATTTTTAAGTGGATAGAAAAGAGAGAAAAGGCATACTGAGCAGAAATATCAGCATAAGCAAAGAAGAAAAAATATGAACATGTAATGAAATCTAGGACTAGTGAACAGTCCTGTGATCCCTCTATGGCCAGATATAAGGTATGTGGCAATGAGTGATGGGAAAAGAAGCTAGAAATAGAAACATGGGTTAACTTGGTATGGATTTTGAATGCCTTGCTGACAAGCACATAATAATTACAACTTTTAATTTTAGAACTTCATATGGGCCTGGAAATATGCTGCATGGTTTAAGTATGCAATTTTGTTTTCTCCTCACAAGAACTACATAAAATCAGTATTATTTTCATCTCATTTTGTTTTTAGCTCAGGGTATAAGTGGCAAGGCCAGGATATAATTCAGATCTGCTTGATGGCACATTCCATGCTCTTAACCACTCTACAACGCTGCCTAACATACATATTTCCCTGTTGGCAGACACCCCTCCCTTCATGTCAAGTTCTATGAATACTTCCACTTCATCCTCACCTCTCTCAGCTCCCACCTTTGACAATTTCACAATAAACATCTCTTTACATAACAAAATGTATTAGAAGGACCTGCTGGTGAATACTTTTTTAGTCTGGTATTTCCAACAAGAAGAATGTATTGGGAAACAGTAGTGATCACCTTGTCCATCAAGCCTTAGTACTCCCAGACCCTACCTGAACTGAACGTACCTGCTATTGGTTCATCAAGATGAACCACCAATATTTTCACTGGCATAATGCTCCTGCCTATACCATACCCATTGGAAGAATTATCTGAAATTATTTGGACAGCTCTTTGTGTGTGTATGTTGTGGAGGTGAGATATAATGGGGTTAATCAATTTATAAACCTTTCTTAGAATTTTATGGAGATTCGTAAAGAACTTCAGAAAAAAAAAAGTCACAGCCACATACCCACTCTCTTAATGACAGCTTAGCTCTTCCCAGAGAAGAAATTTCCCATTTCTGGGTGTGAATGTAATTTTTTCTGCTTTGGACTGCTACCCTGTAATCTAGGGAAGCTGACATTTTCCATTCTGTAATAGGATGAAGACATTAGATTGATGATTATCTTTTGCCAGAAGCTCTTTTTCTTTCATGGCATATGGTAGCCCAAGTTGCATCTGTTCTGATTGCCAAGAGCTTCACAATCCTCTGGGGAATTTTTACAAAGATAATATGTCTATAATGATGAAACTATCTCCAAGGCCCTTTCTTGTTACAAGAATCTCAACTCCCTTAGTCTTTCTGTGGGAATACACTTGTCACATAATTGGGGTCACTGATATATAAACTTGAATAAACATACCTTACAATATGTGTAATTTTATACTATTTGAACTAGCTTCATGTTTTCTTATTTGGTCTGTAAAGTAAGCAGAGTAAATACCATTGTGTTTCAATATATGAGGAAACTAAAGCATATAAATATTTAGTATTCTTTAAAGGGCATTCAATTTGGAGTGGGAGAAAAAATAGAATTCAGGTGTCCCTACTCAGTACTGTGGAGACTCTACTACAATACATTCTTTGAATAAAGCACAATACATTCTTTGAATAAACCACAGAAATACAAAGGATCATACCAGAATACTATGAAAAGTGTATAAGAACAAATTTAATAACCTAGAAGAAATGGGCAAGTAATTAAAAAGATACAATCTTCCTAGGCTGAATAAAGAAGAACTGAAAAATCTAAATAGACTGATTATCAGTATGGAAATTGAAACAATCATCAGAAACGTGTCAAAAAGTAAAAGTCCAGGACCAGATGGATTCACCAGTGAATTCTAACAAGCATTCAAAGAAGATTAAATACCTATTCTCCTCAAACTCTTCCAAAAATTCAAAGAGGAGGCAATACTTCTTAATTCATTTTATGAGACCAATATTACCCTGATACTGAAACCTGGTAAAGGTGACACAAAAAAAGAAAACTGCAGACCAACATCTCTCATGACACAGGTGCAAAATCCTAAATAAAATACTAACAAACTGAATACAGCAGCATATCAAACAAGATTATACACCATGATTAAGTGAGTTCATCCCAGGGCCACAGTGATGGTTCAACAGAAGTAAATCATTTAATGTGATACACCACATAAACAAATTAAAAAATAAGAATCATATAGTCATATCAATAGATTCAGAAAAAATCTTCGACAAGATGTAACATCCTTATATGATCAAAACATTTAACAAAATTGGTATTGAATGAACGTACCTTAACATAATAAAGGCCATATGTGACAAACCCTCAGCCAACATTATACTTAGTGGTGAAAAACTAAAATCCTTCCCTCTAAGATCAGGAACAAGTCAAGGCTGTCTGCTATTGCCACTGTTATTCAATATAACATTGGAGGTCCCAGCTAGTACAATCAGACAAGAGAAAGATATAAAAGGCATACAGATAGGAAACAAAGAAGTCAAACTGTCACTATTTGTGGAGGACATGATTCTCTACATAGAAAATCCTAAAGACTCCACAAGAACACTGCTAGAAACAATAGGCAGATACAATAAAGTCTTTGGATATAAAATCAACTTTGAAAAATCCATAGCGTTTCTATGCTCTAACAATGAAGTGTCAGAAAAAGAAGTAGAAAAAATAATTTTTTAAGCAACTGCAACAAAAAGAATAAAATACCTAAGAATAAATTTACTGAAACATGTGAAGGACCTATATAAAGAAAACTACAAGACTCTATTAAAAGAAATCAACAAAGATACAAAGAAATGGAAAGATATTTCATGTTCTTGGATTGGAAGAATCAACGTACTTAAAATGACCATATTACCTAAAGCATTATACAGATTTAATGCAATCCCCATCAAAATCCCATCGGCATTTTTTAAAGAAATGGAACAAAAAATCATCTGATTTTTATGGAAGCACAAAAGACCCCAAATTGCCAAAGCTATCCTGAGAGGAAAGAACGAGGCTGGAGGTGTCTTTCTGCCCAACTTCAAAATATACTATAAAGCAACAATAATCAAAATGGTCTGATATTGGTGGAAAAACAGACACACAGACCAGTGGAACAGAATCAAGAGTTGAGAAGTCAACCCATGTGTATATGGTCAAATAATTATCAATAACAAAGTCAAAAATATACAGTGGATAAAAGAATGCTTCTTCAATAAATGGTGCTGTGTAAGCTGGAAAGCCACCTGCAAAAGAATGAAACTAGACTGTTGTCTATCACCACACACCAAAATTAACTCAAAATGGATTAAGGACCTGGATATAAAAGCTGAATCAATGAAATTTGTAGAAGGAAATATAGGAACTAGACTCATGGACCTTAGAGGATTTTATGAATTTTACCTCTAAGGCAAGGGAAGTAGAACAAAAATAAATGAATGGAACTATATCATACTAAAAAGCTTCTGCACAGCAATAGAAACTGTCAACAAGGTAAAGAGATAGCCCTCTAAATGGGAAAATACGTTTGTATGCAACCCTTCCGATAATGGCGTAATATTCAAAATATGCGAGGAACTGATACAACTCAATAAAAAAGGAAAAAAAGAAAAAAACAATCTATCCAATCAGAAAATGGGCAGAGAATCTAAATAGATCCTTCTGCCAAGAAGACATAAAAATGGCCAACAAACATGAAAAGATGCTCAACATCACTAGCTATTAGGGAAATGCAAATCAAAACCACAATGAGATACCATCTCACAGCTGTTAGAATAGCTGTTATCAACAGGACAAGTAATAACAAATGTTGGTGAGGATGTGGAGAATAAAGAAACTAATATACTGCTAGCGGGACTTCTAATTGTTACAGCCATTATGGAAAACAGTATGAAGTTTCCTCTAAATGCCAAGAATTGATCTACCATATGATCTAGCAATCTCTCTACTCGGTAGTTACCCCAAAGACTTGGAAACTCACATCCCAAAAGATATTTACACACCGATGTTCATAGCAACATTATTCATGGTGGCCACAACATGGAAGCAACCAAGATGTCCTATAATAGATGATTGGATAAAGAATCTGAGTTACATTTATACAATGTAATATTACTCAGTCATAAGAAAAGATGAAATACTGCTATTTGCAACCACATGGATGAATCTCGAGATAATCATGCTAAGTGAAATAAGCCAGACAGAAGAAGTTGAAAATCACATGGTATTTTGTATACGTGTGA
>CM053505.1:66464864-66566884 GCA_028627145.1 Eidolon dupreanum | reverse complement strand
AGAAGAAGAAAAGCCTAGGAATTGAATTACCATATAATCCAGCAATCTCTCTTCTGGGTGTTTACCCCAAAAACCTGAAAAGATTTATCCACAAAAATATATGCACCGCCATGTCCATTGCTGTATTATTCATGGTGCCAGACATGAAAACGACTGAAGTGTCCTACTATAGATGATTGGATAAAGAAAATGTTCTATAGATATACAGTGGAATATTACTCAGTTGTAAGAAATGATGAAATACTGACATTTGTGGCAACATGGATCAATCTTGAGATAGTTATGCTGAGTGAAATAAGTCAGACAGAAATAGTTGAAAACCACATAATATGACTCATATATGGGATGTAAAACCTAAAGCAACAAACAAACCTGACAATCATATAGGTTCTCTTGGACGTGAAGAGTGGCTTAGCAGTTTCTTGAGGGAAGGGTGAAGGGTAGAAGTAGAGAGGGATAAAAAGAGTCAAATATTAGGTGATGTGAGAAAATTTAACTTTGGGTAGTGAAAACATAATGCAATATATATTGGACTTTCTGTTGAAAGATATACTTGAAATTTATTTGTTTTGTTATTCAAAGTCACCTCAATAATTTTTAATATAAAAAACACAATAAGTACAATCTATGAGCCACAGCAAAAACAACCTTAAGTTGGAAAATCATAGCAATATAGGCCTACCTCAAGAAACACAAAAAATCCCAAATAAACAACATAACCTTACATCTAAAGAACTAGGAAAAAATTTAAAAAACAAAGCCTAAAGTGAGTAAAGGAAGGAAATAATAATATTCACAGAAGAAAAAAAGTCTAAGAAAATACAAAAATCAAGGAAACCTAGAGCTAGTTCTTTGAAAAAGTAAACAAAATTGAAAAACCTTTAACAAGATTCATCAAGAAAAAAAGAGAGATGACCCAAACAAATAAAATTAAAAATGAATTAGAAATAACAACAGACTCCATAGAAACACAAAATTATAAGGAAATATATGAACAATTATATTACAAAAAATTGGACATCTGGACAAATTGAATACATCTTTAGAAACATACAACCCCCAAGACTGAGTCAAGAAGAAACAGGTAATCTGAAATGACTGATTACTGCTAACAAAATTAAATCAGTAATAATAAAAAATAACTTCCAAAAAACAAAAATTCTGGACTGGATGCCTTCACAATTGAATTTTAGCAAACAGTCAAAGAAGAATTCACACCTATTCCTCTCAAACTATTAAAAAATTAAAGTAGTGGAAAGGTTCCCAAACACCTTTTATGAAGCAATTGTTACCCTTATTCCCAAATCAGATATAATCATTAGAAAAAAATAAAGTAAAATTATAGGCTGATATCCCTGATGAACATACATGCAAAAATCATCAACAAAATATTAACAAACTGAATTCATCAATACATTTAAAAGATCATACACCATGATCAAATTGGATTTATTTCTGTGATACAAGACTGATTCGATGTCCTCATATCAATTAATGTGATACACCACATTGACAAATTGAAAGATAAGAATCAGATGCAGAAAAGGTTTTGACAAAATCAAGCATCTATTTATGATAGAAACTCTCAGGAAAGTGGAATAGAGAGAACATACTCAACATAGCAAAGGCCATTAATGGTAAACCCATAGCTAGCATCATAGTCAATGGGGAAAAGCTAGAAGCATTTTCTCTAAGATTAGGAACAAGACAAGTATGTCCACTTTTCTACTTTTGTTCAACATAGCATTGGAAGTCCTAGCCACAGCAATTAGATAATAAAGAAAAAGAAAAGGCATCCAAATTAGAAAGGAAGAAGTAAAACTCATTATTTGCAGATGACATGAATCTACATATAGAGAGAATCCTAAAGATTTCACAATATAAACTGTTAGAACTGATCAATGAGTTCAGTAAAGTAGCAGGATACAAAATTAATATTTGGAAATTGGTTGCATTCTTTTATACCAGTAATAAACTATCAGAAAGAGAAGTTAAGAAAGCAATCTCATTTAGAATTTTATCCAAAAAAAAAGTATTGAGGAATAAATTTAACCAAGAAGGTAAAGACCTGTACTAGAAGAATTATAAGTCATTGAAGAAAGTGAAGAAATTACAAATAAATGGAGATATATATTATGCTCAAGGATTGAAAGAATTAACATTATTAAGATGGTCATACTACCCAAAGCAATCGAAAAATTCAGTGCGATCTCTATCATAATACCAATGGCATTTTTTTTACAGAACTAGAAAAAAATAATCCTAAAATTTTTATGGAACCATAAAAGACCCTGAATAGCCATGGCTATCTTAAGAAGGAAGAAGAAAGTTGGAGGTATCACACTACCTGATATCAAACTATACTATAAATGTATAGTAATCAAAACAGTATGGTATCTGCATAAAAACAGATGCCTAGATCAATGGGACAGAATAAATAACCCAGAAATAAATCTATACCTATATGATTATATAATCTATGACAAAGGAGGCAAGAATGTACAATGGGATAAAGATAAATGGTGTTGGAACAACTGAACAGATACATGCAAAAAATGCAATTGGACTATTTTCTTACACCATATACAAGAAAAAACTCGAAATGGATTAAAGTCTTAAATACAAGACTCAAAACCATAAAATTCCTAGTAGAAAACATAGGAAGTAAATTCTCTGACTTTGTGACATATATTCATTAAGGGAAACAAAAGAAAAAATAGACATATAAAACACATCAAAATAAACAAAGTTTTTGCATAGCAAAGGAAACCATCAATAAAACAGAAAGACAATCTAATGAATGGGAGAAGATATTCATTTGATAAGGGATTAATATCCAAATTTATAAAGAACTCGTACAACTCAACATCAAAAACAAACAAACAAACAAACAAACAACACAATTGAAAAATGAGCAGAGGATGTGAATAAGAATTTATCTAAAGAGGTCATAAGGATGGCTAATAGACATATGAAAAGGTGCTCAACATCACTAATTATCATAGAAATTCTAATTAAAATTGCCTTGAGATATCACCTTACAACTTGTCAGAATGGTTATCATCAATACATCAAAAAACAAGTGTTGGCAAGGATGTGAAGAAAAGTGAAGCCTTGTGTGCTGTTGGTAGGATTGGAAATTGGATAAGCCACTATAGAAAATAGTTTGGAAGTTCCTCAAAAAATTAAAATTAGAACTACCTTATGAGCCAGCAATTTCACTTCTGGATATTTATCCAATGAAAATCAAAATACTAATTCAAAAAGATATTTGCAGTCCTGTGTTCACTGCAGTTCTATTTACAATAGCTAAGATATGGAAGCTATCTAAGTGTCTATCAGTAGATGATTGGATAAATAAAGTTGGTACATATATACAACGGAATATTACTCAGCCATGAAAAAATTAATTCTTACCATTTTCAATGACATGGATGGATCTAGTGGGTATTTTTTAAGTGAAATAAGTCAGAGAAGGTCAAATACCATATGATATAACTTATTTGTGGAATCTAAAGAAGAAAATAAATGAACAAACAAAACAGAAACAGACTCGAACACAGAGAACAAACAGATGTTTGCTAGACTAGAGAGGAGTGGGGGAGCTAGGTGAAAAAGGTGAAGGGATTAAGAAGTACAAATTAGTAGTTACAACATAGTCACGGGGATGCGAAGTACAACATAGGGAATATAGTCAATAATATAGTAATAACTATGTATAGTACAAGGTGGGTACTAGACTAATCAGCAGGATCACTTTGTAAATTATATGTCTAATCACTATACTGTACACCTGAAACTAATATAAAATAATAATAAAGTCAACTCTAATTGAAAATATAAATTAAAAAATAGTACAATGAAAAAATAAATAAAAACAAAGACAAAACAAAATAAGCTGCTCAGTTGGATACAAAGGAGACAATTTGTTACTATAAGTATGTTTAAACATTAATACAGGAATTTTTGCTTATCCAAAATTCAAATTCAACTAGATATCTAATATTTTATCTGACAACCTTATTCTTGTGACAAGGGAATGAGGTTTTACAACCACTCTTGTGCATCAACCAGTAATTGAGAGAGGGATGAGATTATGATTAAGCATCTCTCTGTAACTGAGGAAAATTTTTGGAAAAAGACAATCAATAGCTCTCAGTCCACAAGATTCTCAGCATCTAGGGCAATGACTTCCTTAGTCCAGAAGGAGGAGATATGGACAGCACACCACAGTTTCTACTCCACCTAGGAGTAAATCTAGCAAAAGATATAAAAGGTGTCTACACAGAAAATCTTAGAAAACTTTGAAGATAAAATTCAAAAGACTTAAAAAAAATGGAGAGACATTCCATGTGCATGGATTGGAAGGCTCATACTGTAAAAATATCAATCATTCCCAAATCAATCTATAAATCAATGAAAAATTGCAGCAGATATTTTTATAGAAAAATGACAAGCTAATTATAAAATGTATAAAAAAAGTTCAAGGATCAAGAATAGCTAAGTAAATATTGAAGAGCAATGAAGTTGGATGACTTAGACTGATCTGATTTCAAAATTTGCAATACAGCTATACTAATAAAGACAGTGCTTTATTGGCATAAAGATAGATCAATAGAACAGAATAGAGAGTACAAAACCACACATATATGGACCGCTGAATTATGACAAAGATAATATTGAGTGAAGAGCAGGTTTTTTTCAATAAATGGCATTAGATAATTTAGATATCTACATTGAATATGAAACTTGACCCCTATCTTAATACTAAACCAAAAATTAATCCTATATTTTTATTCACATGTGAAATGTGAAACATCAAAACTTCTAGCAGATAATATAGAACATCTTCATGAACTTAGGGTAAACTAACATTTTTTTTTTACTCAAAAAGACTCAAAAATATAACAGTAAAGAAAATGATTGATAAATTGGCCTAATTTATATTAGAAAATATAATATAATATATCCATCAAAAGTCAATATTAAACACTCAGAAATGAAAAAGAACAGACCACTGATACAACAACATGGATGAATCTCAAAAATATTGTGGCGAGGGGAAAAAAGATAGAAATAAGACATACTACATAATCCCTTTGATGAGAAATTCTAGAAAAGACAAATCTAATGTATAGTGACAGAAAGCAAACCAGTGGTTGACTGGAGTCAGGTGTGAGGGATGGGGATTGACTGGGAAGAGGGAGGAGGTGACTTTTTGGAGGGATAGAAATATTCTACACTTTGTGGTGTGTATCTACTTGGCAGAATTCATTGCATAGTACACTTAAAATGGATGCATTTTATTATGTATATTGCATTAGACTTATTGTATATAAATTACACATCAATAATTTTGAGTTTTTTAAAAGGCATCATTATGAGAGCAAAGAAGCAAATTACAAAGTAAGAGACATTTGAAACACATATGACTTTAAGAGTACATTTCTATAATATATAAAGAATTCCTACAAATAAATGTGAAAAAGATTAACAACTCAATAGATAATGGGCAAAAGAAACAAAGTGATGCAAATAAAAATGTACTCGATAGAGAAATTCAATTTATTCCACAATGAGTTACCATGATATACCTATAAGAATGGTCAACCCAATAACAAGTGACAAATACAAGTGTTGCCTAGAACACTCTTACACTGCTGGTGAGATTGTAAATTGATAAAATGCTTTGAAAGACTGGCAGAGTGTACTAAAGTTGAACATATACATACACAACTCAACAATTCTACTTGTAGAATGTAGAAAGCCACAAGAGAAAATTGTCCCCCACCTTGATAGTGCAAGGAAGATAATCTACAAAATAACTTTTCTTAAGCCAGTCAGAGTTGAGTTATCAAGACAACCAAATAAACATTCCAAAGTAAGACAAGTGCCTCTTAGGAGAGCTGCAACACAGAACTCTTTCACCTTTGGCAGAGCACAAAAGCAAAAATGACCAACATGAAAACAGGTAAGAAGAAATCAGCTAAAGTTTTATCAAATTATTAAAGGCAAGTATGGACAACAATCAGTTTGGAATACCTTGAAGTCCTTGACACAAGAACTCACACTGGCTCGCAAGCCTAATTCTGTGGAAATCTCCAGGTATTTGTGAAGAAGATTGGAGGCAGTGCAGGAGAATAAAATGTTCCACCTCCCCTTGATGGTGCAATGTGTGATTAGCTGGTGTTTGACAGATAAGCAAGAAGCCCAGCTACTTCCTAGCATCCTTCTTTCTCATAAAGTGAAGGTTAAACCATTGGTAGTGGGGCAACAAAGACTTTATCCCTTTAAGGCCCAAGTAAAAATCCATTCCTTCTGGGGCAGGAGTAGAACAATTCCCATCTGCCTGTGGGGGAGGGGTAGAAAATCCTCTTATTCTCAGGGCACAAGCATAGTAGCATCATTTGTAATAACCCCAAACTGGAAACAACCCTAAAGCCTATCAACAGTAGAAATGTTGAATAAATTACATTTATACAATAGAATATTAAATAGCAATTGAGTTAAGTAGATACTGCCACACTAAACACTATAGGTGAATTTCTCAAATATAATGTTGAATAAAAGAAAACAGCCTCACTAGAATACATGCTGTAAAATGTGATTTAAATAAAAAGTTAAAAAAGACAAATCTATGCTGTTAGAAATCAGAAGAGTGGTTAACTATAGGGAGGAAGAATGACATGGTGATTGAAGAGCTCAAAGGTTCTTCTATAGTACTGGAAATATTTTTAATTCTGACTGGTTCAATTGGTCTATTCAGTGAGTGATCATTTATAAAAATTAACATTTATTGATTTGAACATTTTTCTGTATGTATTTTATACATCAACAAAAGCAATCTATTTATAAAAATAGAATAAGTTATATACATAACTCTTTCACTTAGAGTCACCTTGTCTATGGAGCTAAACATAAAATTGGGGAATAAAAAAACTCAGAGAATTTGAAAATGTGCATATTATGTTTTTTCCCATAGACTGTGGTTTGGATCTAAATATTTAATGCTAAATTTCAATTTCTAACACAGATGGTTTCAAAGTGTCTTTAAATGTTGTGACAGATAGAGAGATGGACATCTGAGAATTGTTATACACAGATAAGTCAATTTCATGGTTGAAAACAATTTGATAAAAAAAAATACATCGAAGAGGGAGAAATTAACCCTAATGAAATGACGCTGATATTCTAAAGTTCAAGTCGTTTACATACTAGATTGCACATTTGGGGAACATTTTGTTCTATTTCTCTATGTAAGTAGATGTTATGTTTTTAAGACACCAGTTTAATGTACTTTGTGGAAATTAATAGCAAGAAGATAAGATACTTGGCTAATAGTAAATGCAGAACTTACAAGAGGCTTTCTTTACCAAGATTCTCTCTTTATATTACTCTCACTAGGACCTCTATCCAGATTATTGCACTATTCAGCAGTAGTCAAAGGATTAGCTACATTATAATAATTCAGGATGGGTGAGGAGTATGCTTTTTTAATTTTTAATTTATGGAGCACTTTTTATTTTTATTTTTTTAAATTTTAACTAGTTTCAAGTATACAGTACATTGGTTAGACATCTATATAGTTCATAAAATGATCCCTCCAATTGCTCCCTCCCTCCCCTGACCCTCCACCTAGCCAACGTATTAATGCTAACTGCATTCACTATGCCATGCTCCCCACCCCCGTGACCATCCATCAGCTACTAATTTGTACTTCTTTAATCCTTCACCCCATTCTCCCAGCCTCCCAAACACCTTCCCCTCTGTCTATCACCAAATTGTCCACTATATTTGTGAGTCTGTTTTTGATTAGTTTGTTCTTTTTATTCCTTAGATTCCCCATATAAGTGAAATCATATGATGTTTATCTTTCTCTGTCTGACTTAAATACCTTCTAGGTACATCAAAGGAATATCTTTTGTTGAGCAGAAGAATGACTTTGAAAGAAGAGTTGCAAAAGGAGAACTAGCATGACAATCCAACTACAGATCTATTTTAGGAAAAAGCAATTATGAAAATTGAGAATCTGGCAAAGTCTTCATGTATTTCCAAGGGTATCTACATCTCAGTATGAAAACTGTAATCTTAGTACGTGTAACCCTGTACCAAGTGCTTTGTTCTGTAAATTATTGTCACCAGAACCACAGAACTTAGAAATCAAGCTTAATTTACTCTGATTACAATATGAAATCTATCTAAACAGTTTCAAGGGAATAGGGAATTAAGACCAATTCTGGATGCAGTCCTAGATTAGAGGTAGAGCAGGGAACATAGTAACCTCGGAGCAATCCTTTAGACCAGTATTTGCTGCTTTCCTTTTTCCAGTTCCTCCTTTAGAAATCAAAGATCTCATCTTTGTGTCTATACCACAAGATGAGTTAAGGTGAGCAAGGTTTCCCTCAAAGTAAGAGAAGTGTCCTTTGGAATGATGATAAATACTTTGCAATAGCACTGAGAGTGGATCTTCTACCTAAATCAGTACCTACCACATTTGCGTTCCAGCCTGCAAACAATGAGCTGAAGATATACCGAGCAAGGCAAATGACTGCTCTTGTCAGAATTCAAGGATAATGATACCTTCCCCTCCCTTGAAAAAAAGCAAACTGACAGGTGGCAGCTTTCATTTAAATGTGTTTTTTTTAAATATTTGCATATGAATTATGCAGATAAAAAAATCTTATCTTGGTAAGAATGGATTTTTATTCAGTGAGGATTAATAATCGTTATTCTTGCCTGAAGGAATGATAAAAATTTATAACAAAGTAACCACTCGAGGTTTAAATATCACATGGAAAATTTAGCTGTTCTTATTGTGAGAGGAATGCACAATGAAACATAGTCTAGAGAGCTAAGGTTTCAAAGTCCCAAGACCCTTTCTGGAGGTTGCTGGGGCCAAGTTGACTGCTGCAATACTCACTCCACAAAAAGCAGGCCGATACGGTTATTCCCCAGTCAAATGATAAAGCTCTATTAATGTTAGGTCCAGGTCTTGGTTCTCTTCTCTCTCTGTACACCCTTCCTTGATAATCTCGTCTAGTTTCATGATTTTCATATCTTCATCCTACACCACTCTCGAAACTCGATTATATAATCAACAACCTTCTTGACATATTCACTTGGATGTCTAATATACATCTCAAACTCACTAAGTCCAAAACTGAATCTTGGCTCATGCACATTGTTCCTCATCTCAGTTGTTGGCAACTCCATACTTTCTATTGTTCAGGTTTAAAATCATGTAGTAATCCCTGAGCCACCTCTTCTCTTGCAGCCACATCCAATCCATCAGGAAACTCTGTTAATTCTACCTTCAAAATATATCCAGAGTCCATCCATTTCTTACCCTAGTCACTACTTCCATGCTGGTTCTGACCACAATTATTACTTGCCTCTTATTACTGCAATAGACTCTTAGGTAGTTTTTTTTTAACTTCTAGCAAAAGGAATCATGTTAAAGTATAATTTAGTGTCTTAGTTCATTCTGTTATGACAAAAATAGCATAATAGCATAAACTAGGTGGCTTATTATCAACAGAAATTTATTTCTCACAGTTCTTGAGGCTGTGAAGTCCAAGATAAAGGCTCCAGAAGATTTAGTGTCTAGTGCAAGCCTGCTTCATGATTTATAGATGGTCGACTTTTTGCTGTGTCTTCACGTGGTGGAAGAGTTAGAGAGATTTCTGGGGCTTCCTTTATAAGAACACAAATCCCATTCATGAGGGCTCCACCCTCATAACATAATTACTTCCTAAAGGCACCACTCCCTAATACCATCACATTGGGGATTAAGTTCCTATAAAGGAATTTTTGGTGAGGTAAGGGACATAAATATTCAGTCTATAGCAGTAAGATTTGAAAACCCCTAAGAACTTTGAACAGTGTTGCCACATAGTGAGATCTCAGTAAATATCTACTAATAAAATATAGCTTTGTCTTTCTTTTTTTCCCTTCCATGAAAGTCATGTGTTTCATTTTGCCACTCAAAATGTAGGAACCTCATTCATTCATTCATTCATTCAACAAGTGTTTATTTGTTGAATGGCTATTATGTGTTGTGAAGGACTGAGGAAAGGACCTCATTGTCTGGTTGTGGAAGACTCTGAGTGAGAGCTTCATAGCCTTATACAGATGGCTTCAGTTTTACTCCCTCTCTATGAGGAAGCCCCTGAGTGAATAGTCCAGGCCTGAGAATGAGAGACATACCTTCAGAAAGAGTGTCTCTTAATACAGAATGGGACCTGCTATCACAATTTAAGCCACCTTAAAGCCAAATGCTTATAAAATATCTTGGTCTGGTGTATATACTTTATGGGCCTGTGCCTGTGATTTCATACATAAGGCCTAAAGCTTCAAAAACAGGGATTCTAGTGCCAGGACAATTCTAAGAGATATATAGCTCAGGCAGAGCTGCCAAAGCCCCATCACTTCTTTCTTGTTCCTTCTTCCCTAGAGTGCAAAAGGGCACATTGCATGTTGGACAAAAATAATATGGGCAAGAGTCACTCTAGGTCTCTGGAAGATCAAAATAAGTTTACAGATAGACTCTAAGTGCCTCATACACACGTACTCCAAATACAGCACTTGATTCACTCCAATACTCTTAAAAATTGGCTCAGGTTATTGAGATCACATATATCAGTCATATAATTTTAGTAATGCTTCATTTATCCTGACCCACAGAAAAGTGTCTTCCAGGCCACGAGAGCTGATCTGCTAAAGTGTCAAAATGTATATAACCATTCTAGTTATAAACTCATAAGCTTTGAAGAGACCTCTGATTTATCTAGTCCAAATCCTTTATATTATCTAGCCCAGGGTTTCATAACTGTGACAATATTGATGTAAAGGATATGAGTATTAGAGCATGCAGCAGCTATTCTGAACATTATTAATCTTTTGTATAGCTTCCTTAATTATCAGTTGTGCTCCAGGCAGAATAAGGAACCTGAAAGTCAACTGTTTAATCATCTCATTACTCCCATATCTGGAAACCCATATCCTGTCTGATGGAGTCTGAATAGGCTTCTCAGTATTTCACTTCAAGGCTAGCCAAAATTGTTTCAAACCAGACCTCCAGACTTTTCATTTGACACTTTGGGTCCTTAGAAAAGGAAGAAATACTTGTCATTTTAATTTTGTTCTTCTCAAGTACACACAGAAAAAAATATGTGGGTATTATATGTGACTGCTACTTACGCAAGCAGATTTGAAGTTTGCACAAGTTTATGGAGTGTGGATACAAAAAAAAGGAGAGCTGCCTTCAGTAGAAAAATTTGGCAGGCAGGGGCACAGGAAAAATGTATGTAAGACAACCTGGGAAGGCAGCCTAGCATATTGATGAAATAAGCCACTGAATAAACAGATACTTAACTCCAGAGGTCAGAACAGTTGTCCAGATAGAAAAGCTTAATTACATGAGTGTACATCCTGTTATAAACTCCAGGATCACATCATCTTTCCTCAGAGGTAGTTCCTGGGCAGGGAGGGGCCTGTGGTGCATTCAGAGCTTGTGAGAAGTCACCTGCCAATGCATGTACCAGAATGTGTCATCTGTGTAGAAATATATCAGGTCTGTATATGATGATGATGATGATGATGATGATGATGATGATGATTTTACTACCTTACCTTTTATGAATATTCTACTTTTCAGAGTACTCTCACATCCATTATTTCCTCCTTTTCAAGAAGAAACCAAGACATAGCAGAAATAAGTGACTTGCTCAAGATCCCACAGCCAGGGCAGAGCAAAACTGAAATAAAATTCAGGTCTGCTGATGCTCATTCACTTTCTATCTAATTACATTGAATCAATTGTCATAACTTATTAATGTTACTTAATAGCTAAAGGAGAGAAGCCTCTCTGGTTCCCCAGAAGTTGCATCAGAGGCCAAATCATCCTATTTTTGAGTCAGACACATCTCTGATACCAACATTAAACTCGAATAACTTTTTCTGTCTGAGTCAGGTGACCTTCCCAGGGAGTTTACAAAGTTCTCATATTAAGTAATTTGAGGTACCAAAAGTATTTCATATTGGTGCTTTGAAAGCCTTAATCTATGATGGCTAAACCCCTATATAACTGAATGACTCCTAGCCAGAGGAATAACAACCAGCAGAAATAACTTGGAAGTGTCTGACCCCTGTATGTTGGTCTTGGAAGGCTTATATGTAAAGATTGACTTTTTATAGATTTTAAGATAAAGTACCATTGACCTTTGAACAACGCAGGAGTTAGGAGGTGCTGAAATCTACGCAGTTGAAAATCCACATATCACTTTTAACTCCTCCAAAACTTAAATTGTCCCTTAGTATCTGCAAGGAATTGATTTCATCCCACAAATACCCAAATATGTGGATGCTCAATAGTGTCGATCAATGCGTACAGTTGTCTCTATAAATCTTTGGACTCCCAACTGTGGATGGAAAACAGTATAAATATTGAAAAAAAATCTGCATATAAGTGGATCCAGTTCAATATCAGTTCAAACACATGTTGTTCAAGGGGCATGTATAAATAAATTAACATGGCTCTTCTATGACTTATTTCTCCAAGCAATTCTCTCATCTTTCTCTGTCTTACACTGTATGTTCTAACCAGACTACTTTTTTTTCCAGTTTCTTGAAAGTGCCAACCTCTCTTTTGTCTCTGAACTTATGTGTATGCTATTTCTTCTGGAACTTTCTTCTTGCCCTTGCCATACTAGTTTGGCATATTAATCCTTAAGACACCAACTTAAAAGTATTTTCTTCTGAAAAGCTTTTTTTTGGCCCTGCCTAACACTGGATTAGGCACCTCCTCCATGCTTCTTTACACAATGACATGCCCACCATCTTGTATCCTATACACTGATTATAATTACAGGTAACCTTTACCAGAGTGTAAGCTCCATAAAGGGCTTTATCACTGCTGTGTACCCATGCCTGGCACAATACATGACATACAGCAAGTATGCAGTAAATATTTTTGAATTAAATTAATAGAAACAATAATTTGAACTCAGAAAATGTGTCATGTCATAAAGCATTCATAGAGGTAGGATATCAGTTCATATCAGTAAATAATTGAGACTTTGTTTAATCTAGTTTGTTCTCTTTTTCCCCATCTGCTAGCCATTTTATTATATATATTTCTTTTTCTTGTTCTTACTTACCTCTCTTTTAATATCACTCTGATCGTTACTCCTTCCCAACTCTGGTCTTGTTGCTGCTCATAGATGCCTCTGTCATTCTTCCTGTATTCCCCAGCAATAATCTGTATTCTGGGACTGGTTCCCCCATTATTCCCACCACTATCCTCCCTCAAGAAAAATTATCCACCTTCTTTCCCCAGATTTCAATGATTTATTATACTAGAATGCAGTTCTAAGTTATAAAGCTATGTCAAAATGCTGATGCCTAACCCAATTGCTTTAAATTTTAGGACATCTGAAATGTTGATAAATAAACAATCCATTTCTGAAGCCCTGGCTTTAAGCCAGTGAAATAAATCTGTGATATTGGAATTTTAGTTGAGCTTCATGTTTGTGAATGGGTGCTATTGGACAGTGGTAGGTGTGTTGGGGAGGGGGTGCCCTCCAAACGACACAATGATCTAAGTAATGACCTACATGGTATCACTATGACTAGTCTTAGAAACATGAAAGTAATAAATCTAAGTCAATCACATTTACTGTTTTGGGAGGAGGTCAGAAACTCTGTTAAAATTAACTTTGCAACTATTGAATAAAGTGGATTTCCATTACCAGTGTTTTTCCTGTTCCATTCAATTCAACAAGTTCTACTGAGTGATACTGAAGAAATTGATACTAGCATTTCTAAAATAAAAAAAGAATTCATATTTCTGTAACAGTTAACTAAAGCAAAGCCCCTTACTAATCAGAAATGATTTTGCTCTCCCTCCTTCATCACTTGCCTCACCCCAAAATATCTTCCATCAGTGCCTCTGGCTTCCTCTTGCTCTATATCTCACTATGGTCACCTCCTGAATGCCTTGTTTATGGGTCAGTTCTGTAACTGCTAAATGCTTTCTGTTTAATATGGAGAGTGTGTCATAGTTATGTCAATGGTGCTGAAGGTTAATGGTGCTGAAGTTTAATGGTGCCTCAGATAATTAGCCTTTATTTTAAAAATACAGTAGGAAAAACAAGAGCATCTGAAAATAAAGGGAATTTCATAAAGTGCAATTTTACAGGGAGCAGATATGTATTTTTGCTGTCAAACCGTGTCAAAAATGTTTGTCTCTTGCTTGTTTATCTTCTGAATGATTATACTTAAGGATGCAAATATCAGAAGCTTGCTAATAATTGGTCCTGCTCTGGCATAAGTGTGAGTGTAGGGCTCCCTGTATCTATGGTCACTTGACAAACTGCTGTGGAGTCCTGGAGATGACACCACAATAAGCAGGGAATTTATCTCACAGATAACCCCCTGCCCATTTCCCAAAGCATTTTCCTCTTGCCCTTGATTTAAAAGCAGTTGTCCTCTTGGGACTAATTTCAATGTAGATAGCACCTTCTCCTGGAGACCCTCAAGCATTTAAGAGGAAAAAATGATGATATATCTGTTGGTTTCCCTGCTGGTAGAAAGTGTCACAGAACTTTGCAGAGCTGCTCCATTTCCAAGTCATGCTGTCTGGCATCAAATGGGCCTTTGCTGCAAATCTTCAAACCTTTCATTATTTTCATTGAATTCCTAGTGTTCCCATCACAAAGTCTGTTTCAGAGCTGATCTCTCCTTAAATCTCAAACTCAGTTATCTCCCACCTCCACTCTTACTGAGCAGATACATTCACCTCTTCCTTGGGAAGAGAAAAAGGGGAACTGAGGTCTGATATAAAAGAAGAGAGGTAAGATGAGTTGCAGAGTATACTTCGTGCTTTTTTGCCATGTAACCTTGGGAGAGATACAGCTCAGGCCTTGAGATGCTATTTCAGCATATTGGAGACAAGGGATCTGAGATGTGATAGGATGACTAACCATCCTGGCTTGCCTGGGACTAAGGACCTGCCTGGTAAATGAAGTCTGAATGCTAAAACCAGGAAAGCCCCAGAAAAACCAAGATGGTTAATTACTCTATATGTGGGTAAGGGGATAAGAGACCCTATTGGTGTGGATATTTTAGAAGCAACCCTAAACTGTGTGGCACCTTAAGCTATGTGTATTATAATGAAGCTTATCTAAAACTTTTCTTATCAGATCCTGCCCCTGTTCATCTCTGTGATCTCATGTCTTATCACTCTTTTGCTCATTTTGCTCTGACCACACTAACCTTCTTTCTGTTTCTCATTCATCCTGAACTTAGTCCATGCTGTGACTCTTCTTTCTGCCTGAAAACAATCTTTCTCTTGATCTTCACATGGCTTGTTCCTTCCTATCTTTCAGGTCTTGACTCAATTTTCACATCATCAAAGAGACCTTCTCTAAGTGCTCACTGTAAAGTGGCCTTCTACTTCTACCCAGTCTCTTGCATGTTATTATCTTTTATTTTCATCATTGTACTTAGTGTTAGAGCAAATAATCTTATTAATCTGCTCACTTGTTTACTGTGTGTCCTCACCTCTAAATGAAAGATCCATGATAGCAGGAGCCATGCCTTTCCTGTTGACTACTCTATCACTAGCATCCAGAAGAGTAGCAAGAGTTCACTATCTTTCTTTTAAGTGAATGAACAAATCCAAGTGCTTGTGCACTGCAAGATCCATGTCTTTGGTGGGGACATTACAGAATTTCTAGCTAAAGTATCATAGCTCTAGTTTCAAGATCATTTCTTAATAATTTCTTAGAGGGACATTTACACAAAAGGGATTGGAATATGTATGTGTCTTGCAATATTCTCTGGACCTTTGATAGAGGATAAAAAAAGGGTCTAGTTATCTGGGAGTGCCATAAATTATTGTAGAAGGTGGCTGTCAAAGTCGGAATATAGAGAATATAGCTTCTTTTGAGTGAATAGTTCAGCAAAAAATTTAGCCCTTCAGTTGGAATTCAGTTGCCATGAAAGAGTGTAAATTCATCGGAAGTAAGCATAGAGCCTCCTGATGTCAGAACTTTTAATTAGACAAAATGAGAATATAATTAAAAGAGAGAGAGAGAAAGGAGAGAGAGAGAGAGAGAGAGAGAGAGAGAGAGAGAGAGAGAGAGAGAATGAGATAGATAGATATCAGGGTTTTAATAGAAGTCTTAAGCACATTCATGAGGCCAGGACTCTCCTCATAGAAGATATTCTATTAGACTGCGTAAATTTAGCAGAGGAACCTCTTTCCTGGATGAAGAAGGTGGAGTGTAAAGGTTGGATTACAGAATAATGTAAGAAAGAAGCAGAGGGTACTGTGAGGTTACAACTCTTGGAGCTGCCTCTGAAGAGGGGGTCATCCAACTAGAATCATAATGCAACCCAGTCAGTCTTGAAATAAAAAGAACAAAAAGTAAATTATAAAGTTGTGTTTTGAACTTTTGGAGATTGAAACCAACAAGTAAACTGTAAAAGTGATCTATCCCCATGGGTAAGTTGTGGGGGGAAGTGCTAGAAAAAGAATGAAGGATGACTAAAAACAGAGACCTTAGGGAAAGAATAGGGGCAAGCAGGGAGACTTAGTCGCTATTCTAAAGCTAAAAAGGTTGCTAATTATGCGTGTGCACATGTGTGTGTACCTGTGGGTTGGGGTATACTACATGCCCTTTTCTTCCCCAATTGGAATGGCAACTTATCTGGAGAATAATTTTGTCCCTAGAAAAAGAGCCTGCTATGTGATTGGATAAATAAGCTCTCAAATTTTGGATGAGTTTTTGTGCAAAGTTACATGTGTGTATATGTGTCAGTGCTGTGAATATTTTCTTTCTTTGTTATGTGCTGGTCAATACCAAGTTAATTTGATTTAGAATAACTAAAGAGTTTCTTTCTTTTTTTTTTTTCTGTTTCTTCTCTAGAACACAGAAAATACTCTGCCTCCCTAGGCCATGAATAACTCCAGGGACATTGGCTAATTGGATTTTGTAACTATCTTAAATGACTCATTGTGCCTATCAGGTTTAATGAAGTGCTTCTCCTCCATTTTCTTATAAGCATAGAGTAGGAAAAATGCCACAAAATTACTGAGAGACAAATGGAATGAGGGAAATCACATACCGTAATATTCTTGTGAACCAAAAGCAAAAGACAAATGTTGAAATGAGTTTAGGAAAGGGAATCAAAGAACAGATGGCAGACATGTATAGTATATTATATGAGTATGAAAGAAGGAGGACGAAAAGTTCAAAGATGTGTCAAATGAATATAAACAAGAGTCAAATTTAAAAAAACTGTACTTTTTATGTTCTGAAAGAATTCCTCTTAATGCTATTCTGATCTAGGTTCTTTGGTAAGCAACAAAAACAATTGTCGACTGAAATCTGTGCTGCTTTAAGGTTTCTAAGTTTCTTCTCTATGTTTATTAACTAACACTTTAAAAATTCTAAAGAATGTACCCTTTCTGTGAATCCTTATACAATGAATTTTGGTCTTAATACTGGGTCCATAAGTGGAATTTAGCACTTGAGACCTGAGATAGGGAAGAAGGACTAAGCCTGGAACTAAAGAACATCCATGTGTTAATAATGCACAACTTGATTAAAAAAGACCTAGAGGACTTACATCTGCATCTGCATCTGCCTCTGCCTGTGCAATAGCTCCCAGGAGCATGACCTCCAGCAAAACCTCAACCTTCTTGACTTCCTTGGCCTCCTCTGCCTCCATGACCTCCATGTCTGGGTGGTTTGGGACTGAAATGCCAGATCCAAGCCATAGCAGCATCTGAGCACCATGCCATCACCCACCCATGCTGCGCATGTTGCTAGAGGCACTGTAGTCT
This sequence comes from Eidolon dupreanum, assembly GCA_028627145.1. Classification (NCBI taxonomy): domain Eukaryota; kingdom Metazoa; phylum Chordata; class Mammalia; order Chiroptera; family Pteropodidae; genus Eidolon; species Eidolon dupreanum. Next base: position 66,549,033 of record CM053505.1, on the reverse strand, counting down.
GAAAAGCAGCTCTGGGGCACCTCAGTAGTGGCCATCAAGGTTTACATCCTGTGAAAGTACCCTACAGTAGATGCCATCTGGCTCAAGTATCTGCTGAAGTGGGGCCTGGACACTAGCATGCAACATGGCCTCCTCGTTAGGCCCACCAACTCTGAGGACAATGTGGCCACTGGCAACTTCAAATTAGTTCCCAAACACACACACACACACACACACACACACACACACACACACACAAAACACCCCATAAAGACATCCACCATGACTGTTCCCAGGAGACCCAGTGATGCCAAGTAGGAGTCCCCTAAGAAAGGTGGTAAGATGAAGGACAGAGAGGTAAGAGTAGGCGTGGCCAGAAAGGAACACTGACTACCAGACAAAGCCACAAATATCCCTCCTAGTGCCAGTGAGCCTCATGGGAAAGATCAAAAGCAGAAGAAACAGCCCAGCAGATGCCAAGGCCCACAGGAAAACCAAAGATGGGGGTCAGAGTTCAAAACCCACAGTCAATGAGGGTGAGAATGGTGTTGCTTCCTTGTCCAAAAAAAAGATAGGGAACAAGGTTCCTAAAGAGGCTGCTGCCCAGGGGGCTGCAGAAGGGCTAAAAGCCAAAGCTGTTGCTGCTCATTAGGGCAGTTGGTCCAAAAGAGTGCCTATATCACTGGCCAGGAAGACAAAGGTCCTCAAAGGCACAAAAAGGCCTGGCATGTCCACCAAGGCCTCTTTATCTAAAGGGGCCAGTAGCTAGAGGTGGGATGGAGAGAAACTAAGATTTTGTTGAAGTTTTTATTTCCCAACAAACCATCACTCTATTTATTTCACTGTAACCTATTAAGCAATATAGATTTTTCTCCCTCAAAAAAAAAAAAATAATAGAACCCAGAGGAGGATAGAGTGAAGTTGATATTGGAAAAAGTTGAAGAGTAAAAAGGAACAGTAGTAGAACTGTATCTGCGAAAAGATGAGCAGTGAGTAATGGGTGGGGAATATGAAAGAAGACAGAATGAGACTCAGACAGAAGAGGCTTAATGTATATAACTCATGTGGGAAGAAAAGGGCTATTAACAGGATGTTTACATAATAAATATTTTCTTCTCACTGTTATTATGATTATTCTGCATTAAGTGTGTATAAGAGCCTCTGGGCCTTTCCATGTTCCCACAAGAATTTCACTTTGACTTAATAAATTACTGCTTCCATTTGAAAAATTGTAGCTTTAAAAATGTGCATTAGTTCTCATCAGAGGAAGCATATATTGCCTGCATCAGGAAATTGTGCAGTGTGCATCCAGGAAAGTAGCTTCAGAGAACCAAAAAAAAAAAAAAAACATGCTTCATTAAAGAGCCTGAATTTCAATGCCTTTAACAATGGCCAGCCAGTGTTAACTAAGAAAGAACTGTCAGAAGCACCAAGTAGGTAAAAAATAGACTCATGTTTCTTTTTCTTTATTCTCAATCAATTGGGAAATGAAAGAATAGGAGTGAAAGAGCTATTAGGAAGAGAAAAAGAGAGATCATCCTCCTTCCTAACTGTAGATCCTTGAGCTAGGGAGAGGGAGAACTGAAGTTTTAATTCACATTGGCTAGATTTTTTTTATTAAGTATAAAGGTCTAAATGTTCAAAATGAAGCTATCCTTATAACTGAAAGAACTTGGAAAGCTATACACTCTTACCAAGGATAATAATGGGTCAAGAAAGAGAGTCTCAATAACATAATTTAAGACAATAAGGAGTGAAAAAAAATAAAATATTTTCTGTTCAGACCTGTTCAGGTTCTGGTTATCGTTTATTAATTAACTGGTTGCAGAATCTAGTTGTCTTCATAGAAAAATAAGACATTTATTATATTTAACTAAAAGGTATAATTCAGTAGGTTTGATATGTTGTAGACCTACTACTTTCAAAATCTAAAAATAGAAATTTGTTGTCTGACTCTCCAGCACCTATACTCCAGCAATGAGGCACTGACTGTCCTTTGAGAAATATATTTCTTCTTGACTTTTGGTCAGTATAGCGCCGGAGCCAGCCAGACAGAGTTGAACAGTCCTGAGTGGGGGAGCGAGGGTTAGGAAAAAAGACAGAGAAGAGAAAAAGATCTCGGGAGGGCTTACAGTCAAAGCTGCAGCACCAAGTTTATTTAGCACCGTATACTTATACAGCTTGAGTATGTGACAAACTGCTCGTAACAAACTGCTTGTAAAAAAAACCACAGGTCCCCAGAAACAAATGCTGAGATTAACACAAGGCCAGAGAAACCTCCTCCCTTTGAAGTTTCAGGGACTGAGAAACCTCCTCTTTAGGAATCCCAGGAACTGATAATTCTCCTTCCTTTGAAGATCCAGGAACTGATAACTCCTTATCAGCAGCAGTGCTGAAGTAGCTTGCAAAGGGCTCCCAACAGTATAGTTTGGATGGGGTTGATTCTACCCACTAAATCTAGAGATGAGCACTGATTGGTCTAAATGAATTAGCAAATATCAACTTCCCCACCCCAGCAAAAAATGATTAGTTTATGAATAAGCATTTGACCTAATTTATGCTAATTATGGATAATACATAAGACTAATGAAGAAACTACTGATAGAAATTCTGTTTTCCTCCTATATAGTATAAGGAGAGTGAAAGGTCTAGCATTGCAGCAGTCATTTTGCTACCTTGTAGAGGGAGTGGTTAGTGCTGCTAAATATCTACCAAGTGGAATATGAGGATGAAGACAGTATGGCAGAAATAGGAACAGAAAGATGTAGAGAGTCTGGGATGTCAGTGACATTGTTTGTTTGAGTTATTGTGTAGAGCTTTGTTTAACTCTAGAATTTTAAATTATATGAGTCCCTTTATTACATAATTTCTATGAGTTGGGTTTTCAGTCACTTAAAACATAAGAGTTCTAATGGATAAATTAGTTGTATCTTGGTTTCTTTCTACAGCACTATGCCAAAGGTTGAGGAAAGTTTATTACAAACCTACCTGGACTAGAGGAAATATAGCTAAAAGCATAAGTCTGTGGGTTGGTCTGCAGCATGAATTTTAAACATAAAGTGATAACTAGGCCTCAATTTCTTGACTCTCAATTTGAAGGCTAAAATTTGTGAACTGGCTTCCTTCTGCAGGAAGGAAGCTAGGGAAGATCTCCCCCACAAGTGTTTATAACAATGTTTAAATTATCATCTCAATTATTCTCTGTGTTCTCATTGGGTGAGCACTCTGCATATCAGTAAATGAACTCTGTGTGTATTCAGAAGGCTACTGTGATAACATAAACATCTAGATCCAGGTCTAACTAATCCCAGCTAGTTTTAAATGGCTTAGGGGATTATGTCTTAGATTTAAAGGAGAACAGATGATTCTCATTGTCCTACATGAGGTAAATTTAAACCATCTGAAAATGAATGTCCTAAAATGTGGTGTTCTGTTCTGCTCTGTTCTCCAGCTGTGTAGAATAAGCAGGTCAAAATGCTCCTGGGAAGAAAAAAAAGACCTAGAGATGTCAGGCAAGATGAGACCAAATGACCAAAGAAGGTGAAGAGGAATTTTCTACTTAAATGGCTAACCTTGTAATTAGCTCTTTGTTCTGCTTCTATAGACCTACTTGCCACATAGGCCAAAGGTCAAGGTGACCTCGAGATCAACTGAAGACTCACCCTCCCCTTTGCTTGTTCTGTCTAGATAACAGATGTATTTCCTAAATTCCTGTCTGAAAAATCTCATGCTCTGTAACTGCCCGTAGCCCATAGCAACTCTCGCGCATGCCTGTAACCCATAGCAAATTCCTCACTCTGTAACCACCTGAGGACAAATTAATCTGTAACCACCTGAGGACAAATTAACCAATCAGCCCATGGCAACTGTAACTGTGTAAATAAGCCCTATAAAAGTAAGGTTATCCCTGAGCTCAGGGCCCAGATCTTCAGAGCACTAGCTCTTCTGGCATAATAAACCTGAGTTCTCCAACTCTCCGAGAGGTGCTTGGTCTCTCACTGGTCTGATTTTTCTGCAACACAGGTAGGTACCTTCTATGAAATTCAAATTCCCCAACTAATTCATGGTAATCTTCCAGGCTGCCAGACAAGTACCCAATTATCCTTGGGATGATTCCCAACCCAATGCAGAGAAAAAAACATAATAGAGTGCCCATATCTTACCCCCTATTCTTATTAAATTATTTTCTCAAGTGACCCATTGGGCCAGTGAGAGATTTTTTGGGAATAACAAGAGGGTTTAATGTATATAGTATTCCTCAGAAGCAAAATTCTTGGAAATGTAGCAAGAATCTTAAAAGGGTGACTTTCATACCAACCAAAGTCACCCTTTCAAGGTCCTTGTTAAAAGAGACAAAAGCCTACTTTTTCGTTTTCTATAGCCTACTGCTCTAATTTCTCTTTTTGCTGAGCTTGTACTAACAGAACAGAATTTTACTGCAGCCCAATACCTGCAAGCACTCACCCTGTCAAACCATTATGGATATCTGTAAACACCTCTGTTCTGGTGTTTTAAGATAAACTGAAGCTTCCTGCTTTCTCTGCTTAACTGACCCTAAATGGAGGAAGCTGTCATACAAGCTATTATTCAACCCCCATCATGCACTCTTTTTAACCCAATAAAAGCTCCACTCCCCAACCTTTTAGGGCTGGTGCCTCTTCTCTTGCATTTGGCCCCTTTTCCCACTTGGAAAGTGAATAAATCTTTTACTTTACTTTCTGACTTTGTGAATTCTTTCACACTCCATATTACCAGCCACCTGTAACACTGGCTACTTTCACTCCAGAATTTAGTCAAACAAGAGCGAGAGAGAGACCGACAGACAGAGAGACAGAGAGAGACACACACACACAAAGAGAGGGAGAGACAGAGAGATAGAGAGAGAGAAAGAGAAAATAGACATCCTAGATATCAGTGATATTATTTTCTAGCCTGTGATTCTAATGATTAGGGTTCAGAGTTGTCTCTCCTTTCTTACCAGTCCTTTCTCTCCTCCTTTCCTTCTCTTCCTCCTTCGAGCCCCGCCCCCTTCCTTTTCTTTGAGGAGGATGCTTTTTTTCTGTATCATTAAAATGAACTTGTTGTCATTAAGAATGCCTACTTGACCAAGGTTGCATGAGGAATTAATAATAATTCAAAGTATTGTTAAAACAACTTAGAAGCAAAGAAGGAGTGAATATTTTTTCACCATTGTCAGAAAGATAAAACCCAACTTGATTTCCCCTTCTGAAGTCTTAGTTATTTCCTCCTAGATGAAGAAAAGGAACAAACCAGTCCTCAGAGACTCAATAGAAAAAGCAGGAGCACCAAGCAGCACTTACATGAAATAATGCATGTGAGGCTTTAGGACAGTACCTAGCACATTGTGAGGACTCAGTAAGTGTGAATAGTCCATTATTATTATTATTATATTGTCATTAGTTAATTTTAATATTTTGAGTCAGTATTTTTTAAATTTATTTAAATTAGTTTCAAGTATACAATACATTGGTTAGACATCTATATAGTTTATAAAACGATCTCCCCAATTGCTCCTTCCCTCCACTGACCCTCCACCTCGCCATCATATTAATGATAACTGCATTCCCTCTGCCTTACTCCCCAACCCCATGACCAACTATCAACTACTAATTTGTACTTCTTTAACCCTCCACTTCATTCTCCTACCCTCTCAATCCCCCTCCCCTCTGTCTGTCATCAAATTATCCACTGTATTTGTGAGTCTGTTTTTGATTAGTTTGTTCTTTTTGTTTCTTAGATTCTGCATATAAGTGAAATCATATGGTATCTATCTTTGTCTGACTTATTTCACTCAGCATAATAACCTCTAGGTCCATCCATGTTGTTGCAAATGGTAGAATTTCATTTTTTAATGGCTTAGTAATATTCCCTTGTATATATGAACCATAATTTCTTTATCCAATTGTCTGTTGATGGGCATTTAGGTTGCTTCTATATCTTGGCTATTGTAAATTGTGCTGCCATGAGTATTGAAGTGGATAGATCTTTATGAATTATTGTTTTGGTTTTCTTTAGATAAATGCCCAGAAGTGCAATTGCTGGGTCAAAAGGTATACCCATTTTTAATTTTTTGAGAAACTTCCATACCATTTTCCATAGCGGCTGTACCAATTTGCAATCCCACCAACAATGTATGAGGGTTGCCTTTTCTCCGCATCCTTGCCAACACTTGTTTTTTGATTTATTGATCATAGCCATTCTGACAGGTGTGAGGTGATATCACATTGTGGTTTTAATTTGCATTTCTCAGTTGTCATTAGTTTTAAATGCTCATATTTGTAGTTCTGGACAAGATCTGCTTGAAAACTGGCCATCCCAAAGAGTCAAACTTAAAGAGGCAGCAGAATCTCAGGCCCTCTTAACTTTTTAAAATGCTTTTAGATTTATTATCTCACTTTGTCCTGGCACAAGTTAAAATTTGTAACTGGAAGGTTTTTTAAGGCTGGTTTTGTTTTTTGTTTTTTGGTTGTGTGTGTGTGTGTGTGTGTGTGTGTGTGTGTGTGTGTTAGCAAGAATAGTTACCATAGCAAAATGCTATCCTATTTAAGTGATCCATTACCTTGCAGGAAGAAAATAATGAGAAAGGGTAGGTGTCCCTCCTTAAAAGCACTAAGCAGCTTCTTTTGTAATGTTGGAGAGACACTAAGATTTTCTCTTTCATTAGTGAATAAAGACAACTCTTAAAGCATTTAGCAAAATTTGAGTAATAAACAAGTTTGGAAACCAACTTTATAGGGCCCTATGCTATTTTAAAAAACACTGACATAGCACTAATTATGTGGCTGGCATATAAAAGTTTTACAAATATTAATCTATTTATCTTCATAACAGCAAAATGAGGTATGTTAGGTACTACATTCTGGCCATCACCATTTTGCTGTTGAGAAACTTAAAGCAAAGAGGAACTATGCAAATGGTCTGCTATCATGTAGCCAGCATATAGTAGAGCCTGGATCCAAATGTAAGCAGCCTGGCTTCAGTCTATGCTCCATACCATAATGCTGTGCTGCCTCCCCCATGCACTTAACATCCCTTTGAGAGGCAACAGGCCAATATTTTCTCAAGTAATGTCCTTCTTAGCATTTGTAGATTTCTGGAAAGAAAGCTTCTCATGGCAAACCTATGCATACCTTAGTCTACTGTCCTGTCTGGAAAATACAACAACTGGCCCAGGAGAAGGCTGCAACAATTCTATAGTTGCCTATGGGTGCTGCAAAGGTAGTAGCCAGAACCATGGAAATGACTTTAGCTTCAACTCTAAGGAAATATCCTCTATTCCTTTTAACTGATGAATTTAGAAAAAATCATGATTATCATCTCTTTCCTAGACATCCACTTCACAACACACCAAACCTCTCCTTGATTAGCTAATCACTTTTTTTGCTGGAAGAAAAAGAATAGAGGATTGGAACTCTATCTTTCCAAAGACTGTGAATTCCATCTTTTAAAAAAAATTGTTTATTTTAATTAATTCCAAGTATACAGTACATTGGTTAAATATAGTTAGTAAAATGATCCCCCCAATTGCTCCCTCCCTCCCCTGACCCTCCACCTAGCCAACGTATTAATGTTAACTGCATTCTTATGCTGTGCTCCACATCCCCATGACCATCCATTAGCTACTAATTTCTACTTCTTTAGCCCTTCACTCCATTCTCCCAGCCCCCAAGCCCCCTCCACTCTGTCCATAACCAAATTGTCCACTATATTTGTGAGTCTGTTTTTGACTAGTTTGTTCTTTTTATTCCTTAGATTTCACATGTAAACGAAATCATATAGTGTTTATTTTTCTGTCTGACTTAAATACATTCTAGGTCCATCAAAGCAATATCTTTTTCCATTGCCTTCCTTTCATATGTAGGGGTCTTGTTTTCTTATCCTTTCAGCCACTCTATCTTTTGGTTGGAGCACTTATTTCTTTTCCATTTAAGGTACTTATTGATAGGAATGTAGTTGCTACCATTCTTTATTCCTGTTTTTGATACATGTTTTTTCTTCTTAAAGAAGTCCCTCCAACATTTCCTGTAATACTGGCTTGATAGTGATAAATTCCTTTAGCTTATTTTTTGTCTGAGAAGCTCTTTATCTGTCCTTCAACTCTATATGATAGCTTTGCTGGATAAATTATTCTTGGTTGTATACCCTGGGTCTTCATCCTGTTGAATATTTTTGGCCAAGCCCTTCCGTCCTGCATAGTTTCTTTTGAGAAATCAACTGCCAGTCTTATGGGTATTTTCTTATAAATAACTTTTTCTCTTGCTGCTTTTAATATTCTTTCTTTGTATTTTACCTTTGGCATTTTAATTATGATGCTCTTAGTGTGAGCCTTTTTGGATCCCTGATTTTTGGAATTCTCTGAGCTTCCTGGGGTTTTATGTCCATTTCTTTCACCAGATTAGGGAAGTTTTCCATCATTATTTCTTCAAGCAGCTGTTCAACATCTTGATTTTCTTCAGTTACACTAATCAGATAGATATTTGGGCCCTTAATAGTGTCCCATATTCTCCATAAATTAATTTTAAAGTCTTAGTATCTTATATCTTGCTGTTCTGATTGTATGTCCTTGGCTTTTCCATTCTCTAGATAAGGCATCTGATCCTCTTCTTTATTCACTTTGTTTATTCCTTTGTTTATTCCATTTAATATATTTCTCATTTCAGATAATGTGTTCTCCATTTCAAACTGGTTCTCTTTTATAATTTCCATTTCCATTTTTGTTTTTTTTAATCTTTTTTGAAGTTCTCCCAACTTCCCAAAAGTTTGTCGAGCATCTTTATAACCAATGTTTTGAACTCTGTATCTGTTAGATTACTTGATTCCATTATATCTGGATGTCTGCTCTGTTCTCTCATATGGCTTCTGCTTCTTTGTTTTCCCATTTTGGCTGTCTTTCCATGTCTATTTCTATTTACTAAGCAAAGCTCCTAAGTCTCCTGGTCTTATTAATGTGGATTTCTGAAGTAGGTGTCCAGTGGCACAGTCCTGAGAGGGGTTCAGCTGCAGACCAAACTTAGCCCAAGCCTCTACTCCTCTGGGTCCACCTGTTAAGATTCAGCAAGCAATCCACAGATGCTGTACTTATAGTTGCCTCAAAAGACCACACTAGAAACTGAGGCCAGCTGCCTTCTGTGTGTCTAGGCCCTGCTCAGAAAGAAACACCTGACTCTGAGGATATACCTGGATGTGGCTTTGGTGGGGCCACGAGATGGAGTAGGCGGGGTTTCAAAGAATCCTCTTGGCAGAGCAACCTCTGTTATCCAGTTTGATGACGTCTCAGCTATTGCAGAGCTGTGTTCGGTGCACTGGTAGTGGGGAGGGTTCAACAGGGAACAATGGATACTGTTGGCACGTCTGTACCCAACAAGTCTCGCCTCGGCCCTCACTCCAATAATGTCTCCCTGTAAGTCCCTGGTGCTCCCTGTATGCAGCCGAATTGGCACTGGTACTCAGAGCTAGCAGGTCTGTCATCGCAAAAATCTGCTCGCAGATGTGACCTCTTTAAGAGGCTTCTGCCGCTGCCGCTGCCGCTGCCTCCATCTCATTCAGCTGCTTGAGACCAAGCATCCCAGCATCCTCGCCCCATCCTACCTTCTGTCATTGCAGGGTGGTTTCTTGGATTTCTCCCTAGTTGTATGGCTTGTTCATCCCAAGTGATTTTTCCTTGCTGCTGTTCCTTGTTTCCATCACAACTTTGATTTGGTTGCTAGAGGGATGAACAGAGCCTCTATCATCTATGCCATTTTTTTTTCTCTCTGTAAGCTCATTCTTTATTTGAATAGGCCACTTGATAAGGAATCCTGGAGCAGAAAGGGGGCATCCCCATGGAGTCAGAGAGAATAATGTCAGGCACGTAGAACAGTCGAAGTCATACTTCTCTAGGAAGAGAAAACTACAAGTTGATATCTAAATCCATTATACACCTTTTATAATACATTATATATAAATGTTTAAACTAAATGTAATTTCTTAAAAAAAATTAGTGTAGTATTTCAGTGCATGGACTTTGGCTCCTGACTTCCTGTGTTCAAATCTAACCCCTTTTATTAATTTCAGCATTGCTACCTGTGCATTACTCAGCTGTGTTAAACTGCCTCATGCCTCAGTTTCCTCATTTCTAAAATGGAAATAATAATAATACTTATTGGGAGGATTGTTGTGAAGATTAAACAAGCAAAATATTTAAAGCTATTATAGTCATGAGCTGCTTAACCACAGGGATGCTTTCTGAGAAATGTGTATTTAGATGGTTTCATCATTGAGTGAACTTAACACAAGCTTAGATGGTCTAGCTTACTACACACCTAGGCTATATGAAATAGCCTATTGCTCCTAGGCTACAAGCCTGTATAGCCTGTTATTGTACAAAACAATAGGAGATTAAATCAAGCACAAGAGAAAATGATGTAATCAAGACACACAGTTAACATGAGCTATATTACCAAGGCTGTTGCCATGGTAATAAGGCATACTGTTTTACAGCAAACATGTTTTTAAATAGAAAGAGTACACCCTAAAATCACAATAAAAGGTATATTATAGTAAATTCATAAACCAGTAACATAGTCATTCATTATCATTATTAAGTATTATGTACTATACATAATTATCTGTGCTATACTCTTATATACTGGTAGCACATTGGGTTTGTTTACACCAGCATTGCCACAAACATGTAAATAATGTGTTGTACTATGACATTATGACATTATAGAATCATCATTGTATATGCAACCTATTGCTGGCCAAAACATCATTATGGAATGCATTGCTTTATAAAAGTGTCTGGCAGTAATAAACATTGCATATGTAAGTTATTATTATTCATAATAGTATTGCTGAAATATAACACAGAGTTTTCATCTCTCCTTGTACCCCCAAACTCTCCACCATACTATTTATTCAGAACATTAAATTCACTTCTAATTGTCTTTAACTACTTCTTCCTCGGTTTCTGTCTATGATCAAACAGAAGAAAAGCCAACAGCACATATAGTCAGGTTTTAACACATGAGCAAACAAGATTTTACTATATAGGACCTACTTTAAGACAATTTCTGGGAACACAGTACATTCAAATGATGGGGTCTGTTTGAAAAATGAGAAAGTACCACTTTCTGATGACAACAATCCATCATTGTAGGTTATGATATTATCAGAAAAATATAGCTATGTGACCTATTTTATTTCCTGTGTCTTTTTGGTTGTCTGCTTGTTTGTTTGTTTGTTTGTTTACTGATTTTTGCTTTTTAATCCTGAGGAGAAAAAAAGAGATAAAGAGACTAAAAGAATAGCAGGGACCATCTAACTGATGTGAAAAACTAAAAACACAAACTAAAATTATCTCTTTAATTATTTTTAAAAATCAGATTACAGTTATTATATTACTCATCGAGTTGAGAAGAAGAGAAGCCCTAATTGCTAATAAATAAATAAATAAATAAATAAATAAATAAATAAATCAGGGATCAGCCTAACAAAATCCTAACACCTGAACTAATTGTGGAGCCATGTTCAATCAGAAACAGAATATTTTTATAAAAACAAAAGACCAGGATTTAAAAAACTGCTTCATACCAGCTAGTGAGTTACATACTGAAGTGTCCCTAGGTGTTGTTTGTTTATGCCTACTCTGTAAGATTATATTTGAAATGCAGAAAAGTTATATTTTGATGAAAAAGTAAAGATTTCAAAATATTTTCTGGTTCTTATCTTTATAACATATAAATTATATGGCTTAGAATCTAGTTCATGTGGCCATATTAATGAAGGGGTGTGCTGCAAAATTATCCTAATTGTAGGAGAATAATGGGTGGTGTCTTGGATGTCAAAACTGTAAATTCAAAAATATAAAGTCATGACAGATATTACAACCACAGTTTACACTTGAGGAAGTAGTTTGAAGATTGTTTAAGGAACTATCTGAAAGTCCTACAGCTGGTTAGCAGCACACCTAGGAGATACATGAACCCTGTGACACCAAGCCTAGGTTGGAAATATCTCAATGGACATCAGATTCTATGGTTTTTTATTTGATGGGTAATGAGCCACAGAACTTTATAGCACAGAATATAGCTTTCAGTACTGCCTAAATAGGCCAATTGATCCTAGAAAAATTTCCAGTCAAAGAGACAGGTTTCTTTGTTCTCATCTCACCTCAGATATAGATTTGCCCACATTTTTCCTTGACTGTACCTAAGTCCATCAGAATTATGTGGTCTGCTTTTCTTCAGACCTGAACCTTGGAATAATTGGAAGTTTAACTTCTATACTCTCTTTGTATATATTCCTTTATCCCCACCTGACCAAACCTTTCTTATTTTTTCAAGTCTCAGGTCAAGTTTCATCTTCCTGCTGAAGAGTTCCTTGACCATTGTGGAAAGAAGAAGTGATCTCTTCCCTTTCAAATTTTATAGCATATAATATTTTTGACAACCTTTTGACAGTTACCATATTTCCTTAATGATGGTCATGGTGATGATGGTAGTAGCTAAAATTTGTTGAGTGATTTTTTTGTACTAGAAAATTTTCATAAGTTATCTCATTCCTCATTACTACCCCATGAGGTAGGTTCTTATCTCTCTTTGAAGATAAAGAAACAGTCTCAGAGCATTTAAGTAACTTGTTCATTGTCATAAAGCTAGTAAATGGCAAAGCCTGAATTCAAAAAAAAAATTTTCTGTCCCTAGCTTAGAGATGCTAAACCACTATACCACTCTTTCTCAGAGTGTAGTCCATAAACGATAGGAATCAAAAATCACCCATAAGTTTTTAGGTTTTACCTTAAACTTTCTAAAGTGAAATCTCTGAGAATGAAGTCTATGAACTTGATGTTTTCCAGTCCCTTGGAACTTCAAATGCCCACTGAGGTTTGTGAAAACCACTGCACTAAAAACTCTACTAGTAGCAACTCCCTTGAGTTTATATAGGTTTCTATGCTCACAAAGCTATTTGATATTCATTATTCTTTGTTGGCTATTTCTGAATATAACCCCTTATGTGAGCTTATGTCTTTTGTTTCTTGACTAAAGTTTAAGAGACATGGTTTCTTCTTGCATGTCTTCTTTACTGCATATGTCAATATTTTATACTCATTCACAGTGTTCAGTAAGTCTAATCTTTTATTTTGACTGCCAAATGGTCTCCTGTTTCAGAGAAGATACCAATTTGTGTTTCATACTACAGGGGGAATTTTTATCCCTTAACCCTTCCATGGGAGCCACAAAGAGTGGCTCAAATTTGAAGAATTTTTGTATCATACCCATTCTGCTAAAAAGGGGACTGTCACAATAGTATGACCTTTCTGTCTTCACAGGAAGAACAGTTTTTGAGTCCATCACTAAGATGTTCCTTCCCTTCCTGGATGTCCTTCCCTCTTCACTAGCTCCTTTCCACTACCTTGAATGGAAAAAATTACTTAGAGAACTTGAAGATAGTGGTGGTCTAATACATGCTGGGCCACAGAAAGAACACTATTTGATGTTACAGATAGGAGGATTATCTCTTTGGCCACAGTGATCAAATATTAAAACGATAACCACAGTTTTAACTTTCATTAGAAAATTTTGTTTAAAAATAATGTATTTTCCAAACACCAAATACAAAATGTTTACTACAGATTATTTAAAAACTAAGAAGAAGCAAAGGAAAAATTCTTTTGTCATTTAATTATTCAAACAAAACCACTGTCAACATGTTTATAAAAAGTCTTTTAATCTTTTTTCTATGCAAGCACTTATGTGCTTGTGTGTCTATGTGTTTATGTGTGTGACACATACATTTTTTAAAAAATGGAACAATACTTACACTGGCTTTGGATCTTGACTTCTCTCATATCTGTAATATATCATGAACATTTTTCTATTTCATTAAATATCCTTGATATTGGAAAGCTTATAAAGTGGTCAAATTAAATTCTTGTCTTGCTTTTAAAAAAAGTCCAATGGCTGCCATGCTTGGGTCAAGGATGATCAGAAAACAAAACAAGCCAGGAAGGACCAGAATTAGAGGCCAAGTTGAACTGGTGGGCCTGTGGCTAATAGTCTGACTAGAGACCAATTGGGGACCTGGTTCACACACCAAAGTAAGTCATAAGAATGAAGTTGTGAATAGTATCCAGGAGATCAGAAGAAACAAAAAGAACTTAGCAAAGTTCCAAATTATTGTACAAGGGCTGAGAGTAATACTCAGAAAAGTCCAGAATAGTGGGAGACCCAGCATAGTTAGATTCAGAGTTCAGGGATCAGTACTCAGAAGGCTAAATGTAAGCAGGTGGATAGAGCCTGAGTATATACATGTCTGGGTTGGGGATTCAAGACATTGATAAGCAAATATTTGGGAAACGGTGGGAATAAACACAGGAACTAAGATTCTGGGTCAGGAAGCAAATCAACACAAAGTGTGACAACCAGTTCTTGAAGAGGAGCTATCTGTATATTAGAAGTCTTGGTGAGGGCAAATAAAAATGCAGTAAGAACTCTTAACAGTTTGGAGACTACACTCAAGGAATTAAAGGTCCAGAGTATCCTTAGAGTTGCAACAGTTACTGCCATAGAAGCTCCACTTGCTTATTGATGGAAAGTGGACTCTAGTCAAAACTGGGACCATCAAGAATTACTAACCTGAAATAGAATAAGAGAAGGGTAGAAACCTGGGCTGAGAATGCAGACAACCTTTGCAAGTTAACTTTTTCAAAAACTATATGAAACTTAAGATTATCGTTTTTGTGAACAAAAATGGCCAAATATCAGTGTTATGATGTGGTTCAAATCATATAAATCCTTGGTAAAGAGGTGGTAATCAGGGTGAGGAGTCTTTTATGTGGGCTACAACAAGGTGTGGTTTTATTATTCGTAACAGCTAACATTCAGGCCTGGCATATAATAAATATTAAGCAAATATTTTTAATTAATTTAAAAAAATTGTTGAGGCCAGCATTGGACTAGTCACAGTGAGACATGTGAAAGAAGAATGTGCCATTGTGTCCTAAAAGAGTTTATTCTTTTTTGAAGAAAAATAGAATAATTAAAAAAGAAAAGAAATACTCATTATCCTAGTATTTAGGACTAGAGCACCACAGCCATTGAACATGTAGGAATTCAAGGAGAAATTCCAGCTTCAGTATTGCCTAGAAGGGCAGGAGAAGATTTCCAGATGGAGGGAAAAAACCAGAACAGGAAAAGTTTGGGCACAGAAACATAATAAAAGGGACAAGGTGCCTCTCATTACCAGGTTTCCTACAACCTCTGACCATGCCTTCCAAACTAGTGTTTCTCAACCCAGATTATAATGACAGTTCATTTGTCCTAAAGAATGCTCTGCAACATACAAGTCTTGAGATGCTTTATTTTATTTTATTATTTTATTTTATTTTATTTTATTTACTTTTAATTTTTATACCTTATGCTATTCTCTGAGATGCTTTATTTAAAAAAATTTTTTCCATTGTCAAAGTCGGGAAGTGCTGCAATTTTGCCTGGAGATTCATAATGCATATTAGCATATTAAACTCTCTGAAAAGTTCTGCAATAAATAAATAAATCAGCTATTTCTTTGCTTAATCCAGCTTTTCTCAAAACAACTTGAGTTATAGAAATAAAAGTTTCTATAAATTTTTATTTGAAGAAATGTTTATGAACATTCCATGGTGTTAGTGTACTATAGAACACACTGCAGAAGACACCACTACAGAAGAATAAAAAACTTATCTATCAAAATCTTCAATAATGAGGGATAATATAAAGGAAAAACAGGTTAAGGATATCAGGAGTTAAGCATCAACTGCTGTCACTATGGAGGGAAAGGGAAAAGAAACAGGCATAAAGCATTTTAAAAGATGGTTTGCGTACAGAATGATGCCTGAAAAACACTGTTCTAAGCCACTACCTATTTCTAATTTCTTTAGCCCTAAGATGAACGATGTTTGAGCTTGTTTGGTTTGATAAGTAACCATTTCAGTTTCAGAGTAAGATTAGGCTGAAGTGAAAGTACCTTTTTAATGAGAACTTCTGATGTTAAAATCCTTTCTTTTGTGGGATTAGTTTTGAATTTGTTTAAGTCCTGGTTATTGTGTATTAGGTTATACCATTGGCCTTTAAAAATAGAGACATTCTCACAGTTTATCTTGCTTCCCAGAAATGTTTCTTGGCTGTAGCTGATGAGGAAATCATGTTCTTATGTTCATATACAGAGAGCTTCTTGGAGGAATCCTTCCTCTGGAAACGTGCAAGCAGAAGGTTGTAATCATTTGGCAACATTGACATGAGGTAGAGATTGGTTGTTATGACTTTAAGGTCTCTTTCAACCCTAAGAGTCTGAGATTAGGTTGATAGTTCTCAAATTTCTCTGCACATTAAAATTTTTTGGAGAGATTTTGAAAATACCAAATGCCTAAGCTCCACTCCAGACCAATCGAATAAGAATCTGTGGATGTGGGCCTCATACATCTTATTGTTTAAAGGCCCCAAAATGATTCTAATATGCATCCAGATTTGAAAATAGCTGGATTAGATATTTTTAATTTTCATTGAAAGTGCAGATCCTAGTATGATAGATCCTATGATTCCATTATTCCATGCTGGATTTATATTCAAGCAGAGTAGCTGACTGCTAACATGAGATGATTGGAAGGTACTGGGTAGGTTTACCCCTCTTGTGTCCCCAAATTCCCTACAGACTAACCAGACATGCTAGAAATTCTATTAGAAACATGTTATTTTATGTTAGGTCCAGAGTCCCCTCTTAAAATGCAAATACCCTGTGCAGAAGAAGTACATTAAAGCTATTATTAGTCATTGGCACTATGTCACTTAATGGATCAACCTGTCACCTAACAAGGCCAGGAGGGAATAGGGAAGGTACAGGAAGAGAAAAATTACTTCCTCAGAGACTGTGCCAAGAATTGCATCAAAAGTTTACTGTTTTCCTTTTCTGTACTCTTACATTTCTCTACCCTCTCAGTTTTAAGATTACTCATCTGAACCTCTGCATTTGCTGCCTGTGAACTGTGAGTCATTTTTATCCATTTTGTTCATGTTGATGATAACATATTTGGTATTTTATAAGGCACTGCAATAGGGGAGCTGTTTTTTGATGTTAACAATTTCTTCCAATCTTCCCTTCTTCTAAACAATGCAGTCAGAATAGCAAATAATGTAGGTTGCATCTATACAGGATACTACATTATCCCATTACCAAATTGATTGTAGGTTCAGCCAATTTAATGAAATCAAACTGGTGAAATTTAAGAGAAGAAAAAGCAATTTGATTCCCAAGCCCCATGCTCACAAAAAGATCAGCTATTTGAGGGACCTGACTAAACTGACCAGAGTTTCTGGTACCATTCTGATACAATTTCATTGACATCGCCTCAACCCATCACTTGACGCTTAAACAACTAAAAGTGTGTTTGACAATCCTTTTAGTAAATAGTTTTAGGTTTCCAGTGGATACAGTTTAGATAAAAGTGATCAATAAACTTATTTTATTTCTGGAGTCTACTGTGTCATCTCTTCTTCCTACCCCAAACTCTGTTAGCCAGACTTGGAGGTCATTTGGCTATTGCAGTTTTTTTTTTTTTTTTGCACTAAGCTGCATCTCAATGCTAGCATCACTTTCTGCCCTCTAAATACTTCCATTTGCCCACATCAAGTGCTTCAAAAATCAGTTTTTTCTTTAGTTCATTTTATGTAACACGATACTCAATTAATCCCATTTAAATGCTCTCATTTGCTCCTTTACTAATGTCTTAAGTGTTTTCCCCCCTAAAAAGGTAACATTATATTCCCCTGGGTCATTGTTTCAAAGACGCTTTAGCCTCTCAGATATTCCATTCACCTTTTCTAGCTAATTTTTGGTACTTGATAATCCCGCAATATATTAATTCCTTTGATGTGGCCATGCCTTCATAATCTTCATTGGATTCATAATTCAGTTTAGTGAAAATTTCAATATAACTGGTTATCATGACATCTGTTTAAGTGACTGAGTTCATTGTTTGCTTTTGTGGATTTCAATCCCTTTGGTATGGGCATAGATACATCCTTTAGGAAGGCTAGGATTGTGTTTATGAAAAGAAAGCAAAGGGGAGAAGTGAAATCGATAACACAGGTAAAAACATTTTGTCTTCAATTATTTGGCTCTTTTAAACTGCTAAAGATGGACTTTTCCCCACATTATCCAGACAACAATATCTAATTAATATTTTTTTATTATATATATATATATATATATGTGTATATATATATACACACACACACACACACACACACACACACACGCATATTTTGATTCCCTCTCTTACTAACCTAACCCAGGCCATTTAACCACTCTCTCCACTTCTAGTTTAGGGGTTGATAAAATATGCCCACAAGGAAAATCCATCCTGTTGCTTTTGTAAATGAAACTTTATTGACACATAGCCACATCATTTGTTTATGTATTAACTAATGCTGACTTTGAATTACAATGACAGAAGTAAATTGTTACAACAGAGACTAGGTGGTCTAAAATATATACTACCTGGTAATTCACACACACACACACACACACACACACACACACACACACATTTGTTGGCCCCTGCTCTAGTATCTTCCTCACTGATCCTGCACATCACCTACACATTCATTTTTCTAAAATACCGATTTGATCATGTCACTGCCTACAAAAAAAAAAAAACTTTAAATGCACAATTGATATTCAGCTGGTATGCACTATTATAACCTTATTCTTCTCATTTTTAGTGTTCATGCTGTGATGGTTGTTAAATATTTTGAAAATCACCGCTGCTTAAATGTTTCTTATTTTCATGGAATAAAATTAAACCCTTTAACCTAGGATTCAATGCCTTCCTCATATTCTTTCTTATTTTTTTCTCTGTAAGAACTATCTTTGCTTTATCCAGAATGCACCCAGCTAATCTTTATCCTTGCCTTTTCCTTTAAACCCTTCTCTTTGTTTGCAGTGCTCTGAACACTCTCTTTAAGAATATGGAGATTTCTTCTGCTTGTTTCCCTCAGACATCTCAGTTAACAGCTGTTACCATGATGTCACTATAAATGGTGCCTCCTTTGAATCTCAAAAGTTTCCTAGTTTGAACAACAAAGTATATGGTTATTCTAGCTATGAACCATAGTCTTCTTTCAATAATTACTTCAGGCTTCCAGTCAAGTTGGAAGAGAAGTAAAACACTATGCTTGTCACCTCTCACAACCACATGGAAATTACAACAAAACTACAGAACAGTCATAATTGCAAGTCATGTGAGTTCACGCTGACTAGAAGTCCTACAACTTGGGACATAGAGAAGGAGCCACCTCAAGATTGGTATGAGGGGCAGAGATGTGAAAGAGACTGGTTCCAAACACGTGTGTGGCAGCTGAAAATCAGGAGAAATAACTCGGCTGCAGAAGTCTCCCCAAAAGAGCAGTGGTCTTGGCCCACACCAGGCTCCTAATTCCAGGGTTTCGGTACCAGAAAGAGAAGTTTGCACGACTTCTGACTGTGGAAACCAGCGGAGATTATAGCTGAGTGAGATGCAGAGCTGTGGGAATCATTGATGTTCCTCTTGCGGGGGCCACATGTAACTTATTAGCTTGACATTCACTCTGAGCAACAGCTCTGGGGTGGTGGCTTGAGAGGCTCCAGGGGCATATGGAGAGGAAATATGTTGTCTGGCTTCAAGGAGAGGATTGAAGAGGCCACTTTCTCCCAGACAGAAGTTCTGGCAGAGTGCATTGTTCCTTTGTTGAGCCCTCCTCAATCCAGCTTGCAGACCCAGGCAAGAACCATAACTGAATCTCCATCAATGTAACTAACATTGGTTGTCCAGCCTTGGTGATTCTCTGAGACCCCACTGCTCCCAACATGTGAGCCCTCCCAAGCTGCTTGCAGTGGCTCATGCTGCAGTTTTCTAAAATCTCTCTAAGCTTCACAAAAACTAATAAGAAGCATTTGACCTAGGCATGCCCCATACCTCTTATTGAGTAGCCCCAAGCCTGGGACTAGCAGAAGCCAACCTCAGTTTGCAGCTTGGTCTCTTGAGACATTTCTAAGTCCAGTGTGGTGGCAGCCACCTGTGGTTTGCTTGATGACTCATGCCAAGTGGCCATGGGCAGCGCACAGGCTGCAACTTAACTTGATCTGCAGCAGGGCCCCTCCCAGGAGTCCCCAACTTCCACACCAGGTGGCCAGTTTTGGTCTGAACCAGAGTACCACCTAGGGTGACACCTGAGGATAACACACCCAAAGGGCAGACAGGACAGGCACCAGAGCCTAGCTAAAGCAAATTTTGCTCTGTAAAGTCAGCCCCTGCATAATAGCCCTTCCATTGGTCATGACCAGTAATCATAACAAATTAGCCCAAGGGTCAATCCCTCCCACTGATTATCAAACAGCAACCAAGTATCTACTACAACAAGAGGGCATACACAACCCATACAAAAAAATACCTAAAGCACCCAGCTCAGGTGACCAGGGAAGACTATGACACTGGGATCCACAGCATACCTACTACATAAAGCCATTCTACTAAGACCGGGAGAAATAGCAGCCCAACCCAATACATAGAAACAAATACAAATTGGCAATCAAAATGGGGAGACAAAGAAAAATGTCCCAAATGAAAGAATGGAACAAAACTCCAGAAAAAGAACTAAAGAAAATAGAGAAAGGCAATCTACCAGATGTAGAGTTCAAGACACTTATTATCAAGATGCTCAATGAACTTAGGGGAAGATTAGATTAACTCAGTGAGAACTTTAACAAATAAATTGAAAACATAAAAATGGAGATAGAAAACATAAAAAAGAACCAGTCAGAAATGAAGAATAAAATAACTGAAATGAAGAATGATTTAAGAGGAATTAACAGAGTAGATGAAGCAGAGATTTGAATCAACGATTTAGAAGATAATGTAGCTGAAAACACCCAATTGAAATTGTAACAAGAAAAATAATCAAAAAAAAATAAGGATAGTATAAGGGGCCTATGGGACAACATCAAGTGTACCAACATTTGTATCATAGGGATACCAGAAGGAGAAGAGAGTGAGCAAGGAATTTAAAACCTATTTCAAGAAATATTGACTGAAAACTTTCCTACTCTGGTGAAAGAAATATACACACAAGCCCAAAAGTGCCGAGAGTCCCAAACAAGATGAACCCAAAGAGGCTCACACCAAGAAACATCATTAAAATTCCAAAGGTTAAAGATAAAGATAGAATCTTAAAAGCAGCAAGAGAAAAGCAGTTAGTTACCTACAAGGGATCTCCCATAAGATTGTCAGCTGATTTCTCAATAGAAACTGTGCAGGCCTGAAGAGATTGGTACGAAATATTCAAAGTGTTGAAAAGCAAGGATCTACAACCAAAATTACTCTACTCAGCAAAGTTACCGTTTAGAATTTAAGGACCGATAAAGAGCTTCTCAGACAATAAAAAGCTAAAGGAGTTCTTCACCATCAAGTTAATATTATGAGAAATGTTAGAGGGACTTCTTTAAAAAGAAGAAAACATAAAAAAATTATCAAAAATGTGTATAATAAAATGGCAATAACTATATATCTAGCAACAATTACTTTAAATGTAAATGGATTAAATGCTCCAGTCAAAAGATGGGTGGCTGAACAAATAAGAAAATAAGACCCTTACATATGCTGCCTACAGGAGACTCACTTCAGATTGAAAGGCACACACAGACTAAAAGAAAAGGGATTGAAAAAGATGTTTCATAAAAGTGGAAACAAGCAAGCAGAAAAGTTGGGGTAGCAATACTAATACCAGACAAAACAGAATTTATTTTTAGTAAAAATTATTGAGGTGACATTGATTAATAAAATCAAATAAATTTCAAACGTACAATTCAACAGTATATCATATATACATTGCATTGTGTTTTTACCCCCTAAAGTTAGATTTCCTCTGTCGCCAAATATTTGAACCCATTTATCCCTATCAACCTTCCCCTCTCCCCCTTCCCTCTGGCAAGCACTAATCCACCATTCCTGTCCGTTAATCTCTGTTTGTTTGATGTATTTGTTTGTTGCTTTCAGTTTTATATCCTCACAGTGACCAGGACGTGGAAGTAACCAAAATGTCTTATGATAGATGATTGGATAAAGAAGATGTGATACATATATACAATGGAATATTACTCAGCTATAAGAAAAGATGAAATACTGCCATTTTTGACAACATGCTTCAATCTTAAGATAATCATGCTAAACGAAAATGTCAGACAGAAAAAAAAACATTGAAAACCATATGATTTCATTCATATATGGGATATAAAACTGAAAGCCACAAAAAAATGAACTTTAAAACAAAGTCTATAACAAGAGACAAAATAAGACCCAGTAATCTCACTTCTGAATATTTATACAAAGAAACTCAAAACACTACTTAGAAGGGACATGCACATTAATATATTTATTGCGGTGTTATTTACAATTGCCAATATATGGGGGCAACCTGGGTGCCCTTCAATGAATGAATGGGTAAAGTAGAGGTGATACATATGTACTATGAAACATTACATGACCATAACAATGAATGAAATCTTACCATCTGCAACGACAGGGATGGACCCAGAGGGTCTTGTGCTGAGCTGAATAAGTGAGATGGAGAAAGATTCATGCCATATAATTTCACTTATATGTGGAAGCTGAAGAACAAAATAAAGAAATAATCAGAACAGAAATAAACTCGTATATACAGAGAACATTTTGATGTTTGACAGATAGGCAGGTGGTTGGGGGGATGGGTGAAAAACTGAGATTAAGAAGTATAAATTGGTAATTACAAAATATCCATGGGGATATACAAATAGCATAAGGAACATAGTCAATAATATTGCAATAACTGTGTATGGTGTCAGATGGGTACTAGATTTATTGGAGTGATCACCTCATAAATTATGTAAGTGTCTAATCACTATGTTATACAACTGAAACTAATATAATATTGTATGCCAGCTCCAAATGAAAAATGGAAAATATTTTTTAAATACCACAATGAGACATCACCTGTTAGAATGGCTATCAACATAAAAATTAGAGATAACAAGTATTGGAAAGGATGTGGAGAAAAGGGAT
The DNA here is from genome assembly GCA_028627145.1 of Eidolon dupreanum. Taxonomy (NCBI): domain Eukaryota; kingdom Metazoa; phylum Chordata; class Mammalia; order Chiroptera; family Pteropodidae; genus Eidolon; species Eidolon dupreanum. The sequence continues at coordinate 66,525,944 of CM053505.1, read as the reverse complement.
TCCTTGTGCACTGTTGGTGGGGATGTAAATTGGTTTACCCAATATGAAAAACAACATGGAGCTTCCTAAAAAAAAAAAACACTAAAAATAGAAGTACCATATATTTCAGCAACCCCATTTTTGGATATATATATCCAAAGGAAATGAAAACAGAATATTAAAGAGGTAGTTTCACTCCCGTGTTCATTGCAGCATTATTCACAATAACAAAGATATAGAAACGATCTAAGTGTCCATCAATGGATGAATGGATAAAGAAGATGTGGTGTATATTTATGTGCAATGGAATGTTATTCAAACATTAACTAGAAGGACGTTCTTCCCTTGGCAATAACATGGATGGACCTTGAGGGCATTATGATCTTTGAAATAAGTCAGAAAAATACTGCATTGTATCACTTGTATGTGGAATCTAAAAAAAAATTAAAAGTCAAACTGAGAGAAGCAGAGTATGAACATGGGTGCCAAGAACTTTGGAGTAAGGGGAAAAACAACAATTCAACATATAGAATTAAAAATTGTCAAATGGTTCAAATAGACATTTATACAAAAAGATGTAGAAATAGCCAATAAACATATAAAAAGATGCTTAACATCATTTATCATCAGGAAATGCAAATCAAAATCACAATGAGATACCACTTCATATCCACTCAGTGTGCTCATCACAAAGGTAGACAGTAAAACAAGTGTTGGCAAGGATGTAGAGAAATTGGAATCCTCATACAATGCTTGTAGATGATAATGTACAATAGTTCAGCTGCTTTGGAAAACAGTTTCATAGTTCTTCAAAATTTAAAACATAGACTTATCATATAACCCTACAATTCCATTTTTAGGTATATACCCAAGAGAATTGAAAACATATGTTCACAGTAAAACTCGTATATGTATATTCATAGCAGCATTTCCGTAATAGCTAAAAGGTAGGAATAACACAAACATCATCAAATAATGAATGGATTAACAAAATAGATACAATAAAATATTAATTCAGACATTAAATAAATGAAGTACTAATGCATGCTACAATATGGATGAACTTTGAAGATATTATGAATGCACTGTTTAAAACAATAAATTTTATGGTATATGAGTTATGCCTCAATAAAATAATAACAATACAATCAATATCTTGTAGGAAATCTAGGGCAATGCATATTATAATCTAGAGAGTATTTGAGAAATCTAGGAAATCTAAAATTATTGAAACAAAAAATAGACATATTTGATAATTAAAAAATAAAACTTCCATATGGTGAAATATATCATAAAGTTCCACAACAAAAATTTGTAATGCTGATGAAAGACACAAGATGATTATTCAAAAACAAAGAAACCTTATAAACTGGCAAGAAAATGACAAACAACCTGATAGAAAAATGTGCAAAGGTACTGCATAATTAATTCATAAAAGATTAAAAAGATTCACTAACAGTCTGGGAAGTACAAATTAAAGAAAAATTAGGTAATACTTTAAAGCCATCAACTGGCAAAGTTTAAAGACTAACATGCCCATATATTGCTGGCGGAAATGTGAAGTGTTAACAGAAATTTTGAAATTTTGTAAACAATCTGGAAACATCTATTGAAATAAAGCATTAATTTACTCCTTGACTCAGCAGTCCCATTTCCTTCCCTCTCTCTTTTTTTTTTTTTTTTAATTTATTATTTTTTTGGTAACATTGGTTAATGAAATCCAGTAAGTTTCAGGTGTAAAATTTAACAATAAGGCAAATATATATTGCATTGTGTGTTCACCTCCCAAGGTTGGATTTCTTTCTTTCACCACATATTTGACTCCTGTTACCCCATCTATCTCTCCCCTCCTGCATCTCCCCTACACTGCTAACCACTAGTCTATTGTCCATGTCCATGAGTCTCTGTTTCTTTGTACTGTTCATTTGTTGCTTTTAGGTTTATATCCCAAATATGAGGGATATCATGTGATTTTCAACTTTTTTATCTAGATTACTTCACTTAGCATGATTATCTCGAGATCCATCCATGTTGTTGCAAATGGCAGAATGTCATCTCTTCTTATGGCTGAGTAATATTCCATTATATATGTGAACCACAGCTTCATTATTCAATCATCTATCATGGGATACTTTGGTTAGTTCCTCGTACTGGCCACTATGAATAATGCTACTATGAATATCAGTAGGCAAATATCTTTTTGAACAAGAGTTTTCAAGTCTTTAGGGAAAATAGCTAGTAAAGGGATTGCTGGATCATATGGAAGATCAATTCTTAGTTTTTTGAAGAACCTCTACACTGTTTTCCATAGTGGCTGTACCAATTTGCAATCCCGCCAGCAGAGTATGAAGGTTCCTCATTCTCTGCATCCTCTCCGACATTTTTTATTACTTGTCCTGTTAATTATAGCTATTCTAACAGGTGTGAGATGGTATCTCATTGTGGTTTTGTTTTGCATTCCCCTAATAGCTAATGATGATGAACATCTTTTCATATGTTTGTTGGACATTTAGATGTATTCATGAGAGAAGTTTCTCTTCAGGTCATGTGCCTATTTTTTAATTAGACTGTTTGATTTTTTTCTTATTGAGTTGTATGAGTTCTTTGTATATTTTGGATATTATGTCCATATCAGAGACATTGCTGACAAATATATTTTCCATTTGGATAGTTGTCTCTTTACCTTGTTGGCAGTTTCTGTGCAGAAGCTTTTTAGTTTGATGTAGTCCCATTCAATTATTTTTGCTTTTACTTTCCTTGCCTTTAAGATCAAATTCATAAGACCCTCCTTAATTCCAAGCCCCTTGAGTTTATTTCCTATGTTTTTTTTCTACGCAGTTTATTTTTTCGGGTTCTATGTTTAGGTCCTTAATCCATTTTGAGTTAATTTTGGTGTGTGGTGATAGACAACAGTCTAGTATCATTCCTTTGCAGATGGCTTTCCAGTTTTTCCAGCACCATTTATTGAAGAGGCTTTCTTTTCAACACTATATGGTTTTGGCTTTTTTGTTAAAAAATATTTGCCCATATACAAATGGGTTTACTTCTGAAATCTCGATTCTGTTCCACTGATTTTGTTTGTCTGTTTTTATGCCCATATCATGCCTTTTAATTAATGTTGCTTTGTAGTATAAATTGAAGTCAGGCAGAGTGATGCCTTCAGCCTCATTCTTCTTTTTCAGGATGGATTTAGCGATTTGAGGTCTTTTGTGCTTCCATGCAAATCTGATGATTTTTTGTTCTATTTCTTTAAAAAATGCCAATGAGATTTTGATGGGGATTGCACTGAATATGTATAATGTTTTAGGTCACTTTAAATATGTTGATTCTTCTAATCCATGAACACAGAATATCTTTCAATTTTTTGTATCTTCTTCGATTTCTTTAAATAGGGTCTTGTAGTTTTCATTATATAGGTCCTTCATATGTTTTGTTAAATTATTTCCTAGGTATTTCATTCTTTTCATTACAATTGTGAAAGAAATTATTTTATCCACTATTTTTTCTGACATTTCATTATTAGAGTATAGGAATGCTATGGATTTTTTAACATCGATTTTGTATCCAGAAACTTTACTGTATTTGCTTTTTGTTTCTAGTAGTGTTTTTGTGGATTCTTTGGAGTTTTCTATATAAAAATCATGTCATCTGCAGTGACAGTTTGAATTCTTCATTTCCTATCTGTATGTCTTTTATATTTTTCTCTTGTCTGATTGCACTTGCTAGGACCTCTAACGTTATATTGAATAAGAGTGGCAATAGTAGACAGCCTTCCTTTGTTCCTGATTTTAGAGGGAAGATTTTAGTTTTTCACCATTAAGTAAAATGTTGTCTGAGGGTTTGTCATATGTGGCCTTCATTATGTTAAGGTGCTTTCCTTCTATACCAATTTTGTTCAGTACTTTGATCATATATGGATGCCATATATTGTCGATGCCTTTTTCTGCATCTACTGATATGATCATGTGATTCCTATTTTTTAATTTGTTTATATGGTGTATCACATTAATCAATTTGCCTATGGTGAACCATCCCTTCATCCCTGGGATGAAGTCCACTTGATCATGATGTATAATCTTTTTTTATGTTGCTGTACTTGGTTTGCTAGTATTTTATTTAGAATTTTTGCATCTGTGTTCATGAGAGATATTGGTGTGTAGTTTTCTTTTCTGTGTGTTATGTTTAGCAAATTTTGGCATCGGGGTAATATTGACCTCATAAAATGAGTTGGGAAGTACTGCCTCCTCTTTGATTTTTTTTTTGGAAGAGTTTGAGGAAAATAGATAGTAAGTCTTCTTTGAATATTTGGAAGAATTCATGGGTAAAACCATCTGGTCCTGGTCTTTTACTTCTTGGTAGATTTTTGATGATCGTTTCCATTTCGATACTGTTGATTGGTCCATTTAAATTTTCCAGTTCTTCTTGATTCACTCTAGGAAGGTTGTATTTTTCTAAGTACTGGTCCATTTCTTCTAGGTTATTAAATTTAGTGTTATATACTTTTAATAGTATTCTTGTATGATCCTTTGTATTTCTGCGGTGTTTGCGTAATTGTCCCTCTTTCATCACTGAATTTGTTTATTTGTGTCCTTTCGCTTTTTTTCTAGTGAGTCTGGGCAGGAGTTTATCGATTTTTATTAACCTTCTCAAAGAACCAGGCCCATGTTGCATTTATTTTTTCTATTGTTTTTGTTTGTTTGTTTGTTTGTTTTCAATTTCATTTATTTCTGCTCTAATTTTGATTATTTCTTTGCTTCTGCTGATGTCAAGCTTCATTTGTTCTTACTTTTCTAGTTTTTTAAGATGAAGAATTAGGTTGTATATTTGGGCTCATTCTTGTTTTTGGAGATTGGTCTGTAATGATATGAACTTTCCACTTACGACCGTTTTTACAGTGTCCCAAAAGTTCTGATATGTCGTTCTATCATTATCATTCATTTATATGTATCTCTTGATCTCTCTTTTTATTTCTTCCCGGCACAGTTATTCTTCAGCAGCAACATTGCTTAATCTCCATTTACTTGTGATTATTCCTTCTTTCTTTTTAGTCACTCTCCAGCTTTACACCATCTGATCATAGAATATAGTTGGTATGATTTGAACCCTTTTATATTTGTTGAGGCTATTTCTGTGTCCCACTAATTGGTCCATCCTTGAAAATGTTCCATGTGCACTAGAGATGAATATATAAGAAGCTGTTTTGGTATGAAATGCTCTGTAAATGTCAATTATGTCTAGTTTGTCAAGTGTGTCATTTAAGTATGTTATTTTTTTATTGATTTTCTGTTTGGATGATCTATCCATATCTGTCAGTGGGTTAGGCCCTCTACTATGATAGTGTTTTTGTCTGTTTTTCCCTTTAGTTCTGCTAGTAATTGCTTTATATATTGTGGGCTCCCTGATTGGGAAGCATAAATGGTAATAAGCATTATGTCTTCTTCATGCATGATTCCCTTTATCATTACGAAGTGTCCCTCAGTATCTTCTTTACCTTTTTTATTTTGAAGTCTATTTTGTCCAATATTAGTACTACTACTCCTGCTTTTCTCTGAGTGTCATTTGCTTGAAATATCATTTTCCAAACCTTCTTTTCTTTTTTTTAAATTAAGTTTATTGGGATAACATTGGTTAATACAACTATATAATTTTCAGGTGTACATTATAAATTGAAATCTATATATTCTATTGTGTGATTACAACCCAAATTCCAGTTTCCATCAGTGATCATATACTTGATCCTCTTTACTCACTTCACCCTTCCCCTAAAACCCTATATTTTACTCCATTTACCCCATCTAACTCTCCCCTCCTCCCCCATCCCCTACCATCTTGTAACCACAAGTCCATGTCCCTGAGTCTCTGTTTGTTTCTCCTGTTCTTTTGTAGCTTTTACATTTCTATCCCATATATAAGTGATATGTCATTTTCAACTTTTTCTGTCTGGCTTATTTCTCTTAGCGTGATTATCTCAAGGTCCACCCATGTTGTAGCAAATGGCAGTATTTCATCTCTTCTTATGGCTGAGTGATATTCCATTGTATATATGTACCACAGCTTCTTTAGCCAATCATCTTAGGACACTTCGGTTGCTTCCATGTCCTAGCCACTGTGAATAATGCCACTATGAACATTAGTGTGCAAATATCTTTTCTAATATGAGTTTTCAAGTCTTTGGACTAAATACTCAGTAGAGGGATTGCTGGATCATATGGTAGATCAATTCTTAGTTTTTTGAAGAACCTCCATACTGTTTTCCATAGTGGCTGTACCAATTTGCAGTCCCATGAGCACTGTATGAGGGTTCCTTTTTCTCTACATCTTCTCCAACATTTGTTATTACTTGTCCTGTTGATTATAGCTATTCTAACAGGCGTGAGATGGTATCTCATTGTGGTTTTGATTTGCATTTTCCTAATAGCTAGCAATGCTGAGCATCATTTCATATATTTGTTAGCCATTTATATGCCCTCTAAGGAGAAGTATCTGTTCAGGTACTCTGCCCATTTTTTGATTGGATCATTTGTGGGTTTTGTTGTTGTTGTTGTTGTTGAGTTGTATGGGTTCTTTGTATATTTTGGATATTAGGCCCTTATCTGAGACATTGCTTGCAAATATATTTTCCCATTTGGATGGTTATCTCTTTACCTTGTTGATGGTTTCTTTTGCTGAGCAGAAGCTTTTTAGTTTGATGTAGTCCCATTCATTTATTTTAGCTTTACTTCCAATCCAAGAATACAGAATCTCTTTCCATTTCTTTGTATCTTCTTTGATGTCTTTTAATAGAATCTCGTCCTTTTCATTATATAGGTCCTTCACATGTTTCTTAAATTTATTCTGAGATATTCTATTCTTTTTGTTGCAATTTCAAAAGAAATTATTTTTTTCCATTTTTTTGACATTGCATTATTAAATTATAGGAATGCTATGGATTTTTGAACATTTATTTTGTATTCAGAGACTTTGCTGTATTTGCTTATTGTTTCTAGTAGTGTTCTTGTGTAGTCTTTAGGGATTTCTATATAGAAAATCATGTCATTTGCAAATAGTTTGAATTCTTCGTTTCCTATCTGTATGTCTTTTATATTTTTCTCTTGCCTGATTGCACTTGCTAGGACCTCCAATGTTATATTGAATAACAGTAGCAATAGTGGACAGCCTTGCTTTGTTCCTGATCTTAGAGAAAAGATTATTCACCATTAAGTATAATGTTGGCTGAGGGTTTGTCATATGTGGACTTTATGTTAAGGTACTTTCCATCTATACCGATTTTGTAAAGTGTTTTGATCATAAATGGATGCTGTATCTTGTCGATGACTTTTTCTGCATCTATCGATATGATCATATGTTTCTTATTTTTTAATTTGTTTATGTGGTGTATCACATTAATCGATTTGCATATGTTGAACCATCCCTGTGCCCCTGGGATGAAGCCCACTTGATCGTGATATGTAATCTTTTAAATATGTTGCTGTATTTGGTATGCTAGTATCTTATTTAGGGTTTTTACATTTGTGTTCATGAAAGATATTAGTGTGTATTTTTTCCTCTTTTTGTGTTATCTTTACCAGGTTTTGGTATCAGAGTAATATTGGCCTCATAAAATGAGTAGGAAGTATTGCCTCTTCTTCAATGTTTTGGAAGAGTTTGTGGAGAATAAGTATTAAATCTTCTTCAAATGTTTGCTGGAATTCACTGATGAAGCCATCTGGTCCTGGACTTTTGCTTTTTAATTGGTTTTTGGTGATTGTTTCAATTTCCATACTACTGATCAGTCTATTTAGACTTTCCAGATATTTTTGATTCAGTCTAGGAACACTGTATTTTTCTAAGTACTGGTCCATTTCTATTAGATTATTAAATTTGTTATTATATAATTTTTCATAGCATTTTTGCATAATCCTTTGTATTTCTGTGATGTTAGTCATGATTTTCCCTCTTACATCCCAGATTTTGTTTATTTCTGTTCTTTCTCTTTTTTCTTTAGTGAGTTTAGCCAGGGGCATTCAATTTTATTAAACTTCTCAAAGAACTAGCTCTTCGTTGTATTTATTTTTTCTATTATTTTATTATTTTCATTTTCATTCATTTCTGCTCTAATTTTGATAATTTCTCTCCTTCTTTTGACTTTAGGCTTCATTTGTTCTTCCTTTTCTACTTTTTTAACATGAGATGTTGGATTGTTTATTTGGGCTCATTCTTGTTTTTGGAGTTAGGCCTGCAATGATATGAACTTTTCTCTTATGACTGCTTTTGTCATGTTCCAAAAGTTTTGATATGATGTACTATCATTATCATTCATTTCCATGTATCTCTTGATCTCTCCCTTTATTTTTTCCCTGACCTAGTTATTCTTCAGTAACATGTTGTTTAATCTTCATGTATTTCTAACTCTTACTGCTTTCTTTTTGCAGTTGTTTTCTAGTTTCAACATTATCATCATAGAATATAGTTGGAATGATTTCAACCCTCATATATTTGTGAAGGCTATCTCTGTGTCCTAGTATGTGATTGATTCTTGAGAATGTTCCATGTGCACTAGAGAAGAATGTATAAGCAGCAGTTTGGGGATGGAAGGCTCTTTATATATCAATTATGTCCAGTTGATCTATTGTGTCATTTTTTGTTAAGACAAGTCAACCCTTAGTTGACCTCACAGATTGCAAAGACCTTATCAGTTTACAATCTCTTAATTTTTTTATTTTTTATACCTACAGCACTTGATCTTCCTAGGTAGTCTCCCATCCAAGTATTAACCAAGCCTGACCCTGCTTAGCTTCCTAGATCAGACAAGATCGGGCTTGTTTAAGGTGGAATGGCCTTAGACTAATATGTCATTTAACGACATTAACCTAATTGATTTTCTGTTTGGATTATCTGTCAATATCCGACAGTGGGGTATTTAGGTCCACTGCTACAATAGTGTTTTGTTCTGTTTCTCCCTTTAGTTACTAACAGAGCAATTGCTTTATATATTTCAGGGCTCTCTGATTGGGAGGATAGATATTAATAAGTGTCATGTCTTCTTGGTACATGATTCCCTTTATCATTATGAAGTGTCCCTCAATATCTTTCTTTAACTTTTTTATTTTGAAGTCTATTTCATTTGATATTAGTACTGCTACTCCCGCTTTTCTCTGAATGCCATTTGCTTGAAATATCATTTTCCATCCTTTCACTTTGAGTCTATATTTGTCTTTGTAGCTGAGATGTGTCTCCTGGAGGCAATATGTGGTTGAGTTTTGTTTTCTGATCCATTCTGCATCTCTGCGCCTTTTATTGATGTGTTCAGTTCATTTACATTTAGGGTGATTATTGAAATATGAGGTCTTCTTCTAGCCATTTTTTCATTTACTTTCTAGTAGCTCATTGTTTCCACTGCTTCCTTGTCCTTGTGTTTCTGTTTTCTTTATTTTAGTTGGCTTTTTTGGGTTTCCTTCTGGATCTTGTTTTATGTTATATACTTCAGTTTTGAATCTTTGGTGTGTGGTTATCATTAAGAATATGAATAGGATAGTCGTATATATACAGTCTCCATTTTCTTCTGCATGTGCCTTATCTCCTTTTGAGAATTTGGATCTTTGAATCCTCTTCATTTCAGGCATTGTTATCTCAATTTGTCCCTATGTATGCTGAATGTTAATTACTATCTTACTATAGCAATTCTCTTCTTATTATTTAAGTTTATAATGCCCTATTCTTAGTAAGAATCGCCCACCTCTGCTTCTATTTGCCTGATAGCTACTTTATTCCTAATTGTGTATTTTTTTGTTGTTATTTGTTTTAGGTGAGCTGACCCCTTTCAGTATTTCCTGTGTTGCTGGCCTCGTAGTGGAAGATTCCCTCAATTTTTGTATGTCTGGAATGGTCTTAATTTTTCTTTCATATCTGAAGAAAAGCTTGGCTGGATACATTATTCTAGGTTGGTAGTTCCTTTCACTTAATATTTTAAATATTTTATTCCATTTTTTTTCTGGCTTGTAAGGTCTGCACTGAGAATTCTGTTGATAATCTAATTGGTTTTCCTTTATAAGTTACCATTTCCTTCTCCCTGGCTGCCTTGAAAATTCTATCTTTGTCATTGATTTTTGATAGTTTTAATACGTGTCTTGGAGTAGGCCTTTGGGGGTCGTAAGAATTGGGTGTTCTGTTGACTTCTTGAATTCCAACCTCCTGCTCATTCCTTAGATTTGGGAAATTCTCATCAACTATTTATCGGAAAATATTTTCTAATCCTTGCTCCTTTTCCTCCCCTTCTAGAATGCCCATTATTCTTATATTTCCTCTCCTGATGGTATTAGCTAGTTCTTGTATTTCTCTTTCATTATTTTTCATTCTTCAGTTTCTCTCTTCTTCCTTCTGTTTTATATCTACATTTCTGTCTTCGATATCACTGATCCTTTCTTCCATTTGGTCGGCTCTATTTCCCAGCCAGCTATTTCATTTTTCAGCTCTTTCAGTGCATTCTTCATCTCTAGAATTTCTATTTGTTTCTTTTTGAGGGTTTCAATCTCCTTACTAAAGAACTCATTCTGCTCCTCTAGTTGTATTTTCAATTCTTGAAATTAGTGATATGAATTGTTTTGGATTTCATTAATTTTTTTCTGAAGTACCATCCTGAATTCTGTCATTTAAGTCACATATTTCTATGTCTGTAAGCTTATTTTCTGGATATTTTTTCTTTCTTTCTGAGATGCCTTGTCACCTTGGTTGTTCATGGTGTTTAATGGACTCTTTCTCTGCCTGGGCATTAATGGAAATTTATTCTCCTTTTTTTTCCAGAAAGATTTTTTGTATAAAGATTGCTCTTTAGCCTGTTGCTAAAATGGTGTTTTTCTTTTGTTTCCAGTACATTGCCTCTTAGCCTCTTGGATCCCTGCTTTATATAAAGTCTTAATAATGCCTTTTCTTTTTCTTATAAATATTCAATTACCCTCGCTACCCTAAAGCTCAGTCCCTGTCAGTGTTAGTGACATTTTCAGCAGTGTTTGCTCAGATTCCTCTGAGGCTCTGTGATGTTCTTTCTTGGAGGATTTGGGGGGAGGGGCTTCTGGGTTGGGGCATGTGTGCTGTGGCTCAGTCTTTTGCATCTGTGGCTGGTATTAATCAACTGTTGTTTCTCTGCTGTCCCCGCTTCTCTGCAATCCCCACTTCTCTGCTTTCAGCCCTGATCTCTGGGCACTGCCTCTGCGTGGAGCTCACAGGTCTATCAGGTAGAGCTATTCAGGGAACTCGCTCAACCTTCTTCCCTTCCCTTCCTCTTGCATGGAGCTCTGGCTGCCAGAGGCAACTTCTTTGTTTCTCCCAGTCTACTGCCCGACTCCCGGGGTTCTGGCCTGCGGTAGCTCTTATGCACAGATTCCACCCTCAGAGGGCCTGGTGTGCAGTTCGAGTGTTTTTATTGAGTTTTAGATGTTCAGCTTATTGTTATTTCTCAAGAGCTGAGATCTGAGGATGTCTCTCTCTCCACCATGTTTCTGATGTCATTTCAGCAGTCCCATTTCTTATAGCTAAAATCGTATGTACGATCATGTTTGTTGTAGCATTGTTCATAGTGACAAAAACAAAAATAAATTAGACAATGCCCTCTATTGTAGGGAAGGCCAAATGAATTATTGTATATTCACTCCATAGAATATTATATAGCAATTAATACTAATACAGTAATGCTATCCCAGATGATTGGTAGAAATTTCCAAAAAGTATCTTAGTTTTAGGAAAGCAAGATTCAAAAAGTGAGTGTAATATAACCCCATTAAAAAGTAACAAAATCTTATATACATAAGCACATGTATAAGCATGAGAAACTATGGAAGGTTATATCCTAAGGGTAACATGGATTACCTGATGGAAAGCAAAAAAAGAGAGAAGTGAGAAGCAAGCAAAAAGAAAATGGAAAAATAAAAGTGCAGATTGTGATCACATCTATATAAAATTATGCATACATCTACATACGGCATTTAAAATTAATATATAAAACTATATAAAGACATTTGCAAATCAAAGTAAAATTAATTTTGAGAATCAAATCAGGCAATAAGAAAATATTTATTTTAAATGTTTGTTAATGAAAAATTTACTAAAATGTTTAAATATACTTTTCTGTCTTAGCAAGCATTCAGTGTGTCAGGAGTAGGCCTACAGATACTGGTTAAGGGTTTAGGTGCTGTAATCAGTCCCCTGAGTGCAAGTCCAAGCACTGAAATTTATTTGCTGTGTGATCATAATTAAGTTACCTAACCCTTCTGTACCTAAGTTTCTTTATTTTTTTTTTGCAGTTTTATTTATTTATTTATTTGTTTGTTTGTTTGTTTGTTTGTTTGTTTATTATTAGTTTCAGGTATACCATACATTGGTTAGACTTTTATGTAGCTTATGAAATGATTCCCCCAATTATTCTATCGCCCATCTGGCTCTACACATAGCCATTATAATACTACTGACTACATTTTCTATGCCATCCTCCACATCCCTGTGACCATCTTTCAACTACTAATTTATACCTCTTTAACCCTTCAAACCTTTCTCCCAGCCCCTGAAACCCCACTCTTCTGGCAGTTACAAGGTTGTCCTCTGTATTTGTGAGTCTATTTTCATTTAATTTATTCCTTCTGTTTCTTAGATTCCATGTATAAGTGAAATCATATGGTATTTATCTTTCTCTGTCTGACTTATTTCACTCAGCATAATACCATCTAGGTCCAGCCATGTCATTGTAAATGGTAAAGTTTTATTTTTTATGGCTGAGTAATATTCCATTGTATATATGAACCATAACTTCTTTACCCAATCATCTGTTGATGGGTATTTAGGTTACTTCCATATCTTGAGTATTGTGAATAGTGCTGTCATTAACATAAGGGTGCATAGATCTTTAAGAATTAGTGTTTTGATTTCTGTGCCTTAGTTTCCACCTACAAAATAAGAAAGATGAAAGTACCTCATAGAATTGTTTTGAGTATTAAATCAGATATCACACATAAATTGCTAAGATAAAGTGCCAAACATATAGTGAGCACTATATATATATATATATATATATATATATATATATATATATATACACATATATATATATATAAAATATATACACATGTATATGTGTGTATATATGTGTATATATACATATAATATATATGATGTACATGCATATATATGTATATGTATATCAATATATTATAGATAGCACATTAGTTATCATTATCTGTAGGGTCTTTATTTTCATATGTAGTAGAAGAACTATACCAAGAGACTGAGAATCAGGAGACTTAGCTGTTACCTTGGACAAATCACCTATTCACTACAGATGGCTTTAGGTAGGGTGAAATGAGAAAGGTAATGTAAATGTGCTTAGCTTTGTAAACTGAAAAGATCATAAAAATTAAAAAATCATTATTATATAAGATTATAAGACTAGCAGTAAGAAATGGGGATACATATGTAATCATTCTAAGAAAGTTGCAACAACAAAAAATACTAAAAACTGCTTAACTTCATTAGTGAAAATATCCTTATTTTACTTTGATGAATGACATTGAAATTGCTTGGGGCAGAATGATTTTGATTAAGTGGGATTATAGGGAAAATAAGAAGCTTTATATAGGACTTACCTAGAAAATTTAGACTTATTTAGTCACTGCAAATTTCACAAAGCTGTAAGGTGGGAAAAGCCACACTTTCAAGATATTTTGATTTCAAGCTACTTGGCAGTTCCTCAAAATCCTGCATATGCCCATGAAATTAATGGTTGAAATAATTATATTCTAACCTGAAAGAACAACTATGGTTGGATTAAATAATCATTGATAACTTAATGATGTGCTTTCTAATTGTGGCTGGGAGTTTTTGCATATTTAAATAATTTTTAAATGTACAATCTGTTAAAACATGCTGCTTACCACGGGAGTGTATAAGAAAGATGGTGTGTGGGATTTAGACTCAAAAACCTGGGTTCACTCAAAATTCTAATATTACCTAGATGTTTGACATGAGGCAAATTACTAATCTCCTTTATGAATTTTCTCATCTAAAAATGGACACAGTAGTATCATCTTGGGTAATTAGAAGATTAAATGAAATAATATATATAAACGCGATAGCCTTTCTCTTTGTAGGCATTCAGTAAATGTTAATTTCTTTTGGTATTTTAATTAAAATGCTGTAATGGAGGCAGGAAGTTCAGAAGAGTCAAGTGAGTGATAAAATATATGATTCATTTTATTTTTTTTCATTATACCTAGAAAATCTTTCCTATTTGATTTGTGACTCCATAACCCCACCCCACCCCCACTCCCAAAAAAATACCATCCAGTAAGTGGTACATGAAAGGAAGCAAATAGTTCCTTGATAATAGGTCTCATAAACCCAAGACATTGGATTTGGACAATGAGGTAGATAGCAACCTCAGTCTTCCTCTATTGTTTAATGACTCTAATAACCATTATCTTTCCTGGGCTGCACTCATGCCACTACATACCACCCTCTTTTAGAAATAAAGTAGAATCTTTTTCTACGCAATTAAATATTTGGGGATGTTTATATATAAGTTAAACTAATACATGTGAGATGATTTGACTTTTCCTTGATACTAGGTTAGGGTGTGGGTAAGAAAACTGGAATTTAAGACAGTTATATTAATGTGAGTTTGATGTCATAAACTGAATTTTGCAGTTAACAGGCTTATTAGCTATAGTTAGAATCAAGAAGGTATTTACCTTGAACTCCAATTCCAGATACTTTCCAATGAACAACTTTGAGTAGCTTCTACTCCTATAATCACCTCACTGTTTCTTTTTCTCTACCTCCACCATTAATTACATCTGCTCTTTATCTCTCTAAGACACCATTTTACTTGACACAAAGAAAATTATTTAATGCGTTCTCCAAAGTTTTGCTGCCTGAAGTTTCAATAATTATGAAGAATGTTCTACACATGAAGGAAAGGGTACAATGTAGAGCTATTTCAGTATGCTCATTAACCTTGCCTTGCTGTTGAAATTTTGAATGGTTTTTTAATTGGAGAAGAAGAAAAAGAAAAGGAAGCAAGAGATGGAGGGGAAAAGGAATCCATTGTCTGACTAAACAGCAGGTACTCACATCACATATGAAGAAAGCAGAGAACTAAACTTTACAAAGTCTGGGACCTTTACTGTTTGTCACTAATTTGGGGGCCAGAAGAGACATTAAAAAATTAGATAACCTTATAACAAACTGTCAATCTTTAAAGGTTTAATCTGGCTGCAAAACCTGACTTTTGGTTTCTTGACCTCACAAAAAAAGCCCCACACATAGGTCTCATCCATACCTAGCTCAATCCAAGCCTGCAGGAGCTCTTTACTAAGCTCCTATGTAGGATATCTCAGTGTCAATGTATAGTGCTAAACTTTGAAAGAACCAAGAAGACTTTGGAATGTTCTCTCTTTCTTCCTCTTCTCTCATTTTTTTTGCTCTTTGAATGATTATAGGTGTATTAAGTTTATTCAGTTCCTTATTTATAGGTTGTTATGAAATTTGTCAGTAACCCAGGGCTTGAAAGCATCTGAAAGAAAAATTTCTTTTGTAGATTTTGAAAGGTGAGCTTTTTATAAAGAATAATTAAGATAATGGTGTCTGAATTGGGGAGAAAGTATGTTGAGATCCTATCATCTATAATTAGTATATCATGTAATTCAAGTGTCTTACTTAGGAGAAGATGGTAAATGAGGTGCTATATAAGGAGTAAGAAGAAGCTAGAGTATAGTTATTTCAGTAAGAAAAAAAATAGCTCTTAACTTAATAGCTATAGCTATCTGATATTATTACTAATATTGTATAATAATCCAATTATACATATTCTGTTTCACTCATCAAAATGATGGTGGCATAATGCACATAGGCACATGTATTCTTCTTCAACTTTAAAAGCTATATGCTCATTTATTCAATAAATATTGAACACTATTATGTGCCAAGGGTTGTTCTACATAAGTGGGAATACACCTTGAACAAAATAGACATTGAAAAAATTTTAAACTGTAGGAGTTCTGAAGTGACATGAACTTCTATATTGAATTGGTAGTTAAGGAAGGCCTCTCTGATGAGGTGACATTTGGACTGAGGGAAAGAATGTTCCAGAGAGAAGAAGAGCAAGTTTCAAGTCTCTGAGATTTAGGATTAAGAAAGGTTATAACAGGGTCTGGCATACATGGCAGAAAACAACTTGGACAGGGGACAGTGGCAAAGTCTAAAAAGTATATGTGAATTAGGGTTGCTTTTAGAAGTTTTGGTGGTGGTGTTTTGCTTGACATACACAAATATTCACTAAATATTTGTAAAATAAGTGCTGTGTGCAGTTGCAATAAGTACCAATTGTTAGCTTATTCCGGTAAAAGAGCTCTCATCCTTTAGCAACTTCCTATGTCATTGTTGAAGCGACATCTACAAATAAAGTTGTTAGAAATTATTCAAGACTGTAATAAGAAGTAGGACAAAGCGTTGCAAACAGCACAACCTTTGGAGTCAGATCTAAGTTTGAGGTTCAACTCTACCACTTAGTAGTTATGCAAACTTTAGCAAGTTATTTAACCTTTTGACCTCAGCTTCCTCATTTATAATATGGATGTAATAATGACTTTCTCATGCAGTTACAAAGCTTATAATGGATGGTGTCTGTGAAACGCTGAGCACCATGGCTGACATATGCTTAATAAAAAGTAGCTCCTCCCTATTCCTTGCACATGCCTGGTGCTTTAAAACTACATAAATAAATTTACCTGACATTATCACATCTGATTTACATGACAGCTTTGGGAGGCAGGATCACAGTGAGCAGTGTAAACTACAAACTTTCAAAATATTCAAGAAAAGGGAGAGCCCATGATCAAGTTAGCTGGGGGAAGGATGATTTTTTTTCTACACTACATATAGTCATTCAACATCAAAAGTAGTAGCTCGCTGGATTTAAGCCCTGTCTACTAGGCAAAGAATATGTGTTAGGACTATTTAGAAAGGTATGAGGGTAGTATTAATTAAATTGCTGATTATGACACCTCTGGAAGTTTTAAAAGACTTTTTGACTGTGCCACATCTACTAGGTTGAATTATTTTAACTTGCTGATATTTAACTGATATTTACCTATAAAAACTGCAATTTGACATGGTTCAATATAATACATCATTATTGATTTTTAAGGGACTTTTAAAATATTTTGTTTATTTTATTTCCTTAAAGAATGAATCAGGGAAGGCATAGAAATTACTGGTTCTTCCTCATTCCCACCTGCTGCAAAATAGAGGCATAAATAAAATTTATGGTGGCAAGGATGAGTACCATGTGATTGTTAAACTATAATGTCATATTTTTATCCCCTTTCACATTTCATATTTACAGAGGTATGGAGCTGAAATCAAGCATATCTTTTAATCTTCCTCTTGTTCCAACTAAGTACAAATAAGTTTGATAGGTTTATAATTTGGGCAAATGCTGTGCAAGAGACTAAAGAACAGCAGGAACAAATTGATGTCATTCTGTTTACATACTAGAGAGAGAATGTGAAAAGGCAATTTACTTCCCTGTTTGGGAGCATTGAGAGGGAAAGATGTACACTGTTAGTGGAGAGTAAATTGCTAAAATGCAGAGAAATGAAATGAAGGTATTTTGGGGGGTTGAAGGAGGGTTCAATACAAAAGGTGTAGTGGAGTGTTTGATGGTTCAAGATGACATTTGAATCACAAAGTGTTAGAACTTGAAACGCTCTGTAAAATTATCTAGTCCAATGTTCTCTTATAGATGAAGAAATAGAGATCCAGAGAAGGAAAACTACTTTCTCAAGATCACACAACTAGTAACTATACTTCCCCCAAAGGATATATGCCTAACACAGGAAGTAGTTTGAGGCATGTGAGGTGAACCTGAAACAATAGGATTAACTCTATCCTTGATTTTTGTTGTTTCAACTTTACTACAGATTGCCATTTAATATAAACATAGATCATTCATAATCAGGGAAATACAAATTAAAATATTGACTTTATATATTTTAGCCTAAAAAAAAATCAGAAACTTGTATGCTGCTAAGAATTGGAAGGCATGAGAAAGAAAGGAACAAACTCTCTCTCACTGATGGAATCAAACCTGGTGCAAACATTCTGGAAAGCAATCTGGCATGACAGTACAATGAAAAAAACACATATTCCATGGCCTAGCAATTCTTTTCCTGGTATGTACTCTGAATAAATTTTCACATGGGTCCATATGGGGACATGTTCGAAGGTGTTCCTGGCATTTCTGTCTTGGAGGCAGGGAGTAGGCAGGTAGATGAGTTCATTCCTGGGAAAGCAGACATACTGGAATATAATGTTTCAGTGAGTAGCATTAGAGTAGATGTGTATGAAGAGCATGGATAACTATTAAACACATAATGCTGACCAAAATTGTAATAATTAAAAGAAGATATAGCTAAAATACAAATTTAGTAATGTCAGAAATGTGGCAGAGTGAGAGACATCCCCATATCTCACCCCTTGAAACAATAATAAGGCTGAACATTCAAAACTCAGCAAAAAAACACCCAAACTGCACACCAGGATGCTTGAGCCTGGGATCTGTGCATAAGAGCTACCACAGGTCAGAAACCCAGGAGTTGAGTGGGGGAGAAACAAAGAAGCTGCCTCTCCCAGCAGGAGCTCCATACAAGAGGAGAGGGTAGGGTTAAGGTGCAGCGAATTCCCTGAACAGCCCTGCCTGAGAGAGCTGTGAGCTCCACATGGCCTGCGGCAGTGCGCAGGGATCAGGGCAGAAAACAGAAAAATGAGAATGGCAGAGAAACAACAGCAGATTAGAGCAGCTGTGGTGGAAAAACATCTCCCAGCCCAGAGAGCCCATCTACTCATATCCTCCGACACAGAAACCATGGAGCACCAGGGAAATCTGAGCAAATGCTACCAAAACTGTCACTAATGCTAACAGGGACTGAAATGAAGGGTAGTGAGCACGATTGAATATTCATAAGGAAAAAATGGCGTTATAAGACTTTTTATAAAGCAGAGTCCAAGAGGCTTAGCCGCCACCTACTGGAAACCAAAAGAAAAATGCCTTCTTTGCAACAGGCTAAAGAGAGACCTTTATATAATAAATCATATTTCTTAAAACAAAAAGCAGAATACAATTTCATTATTGCCCAGGCAGAGAAATATTTCATTAAACACCGCAAACAACCAAGGTGACAAGGTATCTGAGAAAGACAAAAATCTCATAAAATAAGCTTAAGGACATAGAATTATGTTACTTAAATAACAGAAGATTCACTATGGTACTTCAGAAAAAAAATCAATGAGATCCAAAACAATTCATATCAACAATTTCAGAAATTAAAGAAACAACTAGAGCACAATGAGTTATTTAACAAGGAGACTGAAAACCTCAGAAAGAACTGAATAGAACTTCTGGAGATGAACACTCTGAAAGTGATGAAAAATGAAATAGCAAGCTTAGGAAATAGAGTTGACCAAATGGAGAAAAGGATCAGTGTTATCAAAGACAGAAATCTAGAAATAAATCAGAAGGAAGAAGAGAGAAACTGAAGAATGAAAGATAATGGAAGAGAAATACAAGAACAAGCTGATACCATCAGGAGAGGAAACATAAGAATAATGGGCATTATTGAAGGAGAGGGAATGAAGCAGGAACTAGAAAATATTTTCCGATAGTTGATGAGAATTTCCCAAATCTAAGGAATGCGCTGGAGCTTAGAATTCAAGAAGTCAATAGAACACTCAAATTATCACAACCTTCTAAGGCCTTGTCCAAGACATATTGTATTAAAATTATTAAAATTCAATGACAAAAACAGAATTCTAAGGACAGCCAGGGGAAAAAATATGGTAACCCATAAAGGAAAACCAATAGATTAACATCAGTCTTCTTAGCACAAATCTTACAAGCCAGAAAAGAATAGTATCAAATATTCGAATAATTAAATGAAAGAAACTACAAGGGAAGAATAATGTATCCAGCAAACTCTCCATTAGATATCAACGAGAAATAAAGACATTTCCAGACATACAAAAATCGAGGGAATTCTCCACTATGAAGCCTGCATTACAGGAAATACTGAAAAGGGCCAGCTCACCTAAAACAAAATGACAAAACAAATACATAATTAGGAGTAAGGTGAGTAGCAGGCAGATAGAAGTGAAGGAATACAGAGCTTACTAAGGACAGGGCATTATAAGTTTAAACAATAAGAAGAGATTTGTTATAGCAAGGTAGTAAAGAACGTTCAGGATACGTAGGGACAAATTAAAACAGTGATGCCAGAAATGGGGAGGATTCAAAGACCCAAATTTGCAATGGGGAATGGAGATAAGGTACACACAGAAGAAAATGGGCTACTGTATATAAATATATATATGTGTGTATATATATATATATATATATATATATATATATATATATATATATATAACTATCCTTTATATATTTATAAAGGTAACCACATGCCAAAGATTCGGAACTGCAGTATAAAAAAAAAAAAAAGAATCAGAGGGAAAACCCACAAAAGCCAACTAAAATAGGAAAAAATTGAGAAAGAGAGACAAAAGAACAAGGAAGCAACGTAAACACTGAGCTATCGGAAAGCAAAAGATAAAATGCTATAAGAAGACATCATATGTCAATAATCACCCTAAATTTAAATGGACTGACTCTCCAATAAAAAGGCACAGATTTGCAGATTTGATCAGAAAACCAAACCCAACCATATGCTGCCTCCAGTTCCAAAGATATATATAGACTCAAAGTGAAAGAGTGGAAAATGATATTTCACACAAATGCCATTCAGAGAAAAGCAGGAGCAGCGATACGAATATTGAACGAAATAGACTTCAAAATAAAAAAGGTAAAGAAAGATATTGAGGGCCACTTCATAATGATAAAGGGAATTATGCACCAAGAAAATATAACACTTATTAACATCTATGCTCCTAATGAGGGAGCACAAAATATATAAAGCATTTACAATCAGAAGAAAGGGAGAAACAGACCAAAATTCTATCATAGTAGGGGACTTATAACCCACTGTCAGATATGAACAAATCATCCAAATAGAAAATCAATAAGAAAATTATATCCTCAAATGACACATTTGATCAACTGGACATAGTTGATATTTACAGAGCCTTCTATCCAAAAACAGCTGTTTATACATTCTTCTCTAGTGCACATGGAACATTCTCCAAGACTGACCACATACAGACACACAAGGAAAGCCTCAACAAATATAAGAGGGTTGAAATCATACCAATTATATTCTCTGATCATAATGCTTTGAAGCAGAAGATCGACTGCAAAAAGAAAGCAGGAAGAACCAGAAATACATGGAGATTAAACAACATGCTACTGGAGAATAACTGGGTCAGAGAAGAAATAAAAAGAGAGATCAACAGGTACATAGAAAAGAATGATAATGATAGTACAACATATCAAAACTTGGGACACAGCAAAAGCAGTCATAAGAGGAAAGTCCATATCATTACAGGTCTACCTCTAAAAACCAGAATGATCCCAAATAAACAACCTAATGCTTCACCTTAAAAAACTAGAAAAGGAAGAACAAATGAAGCCTAAATCAGAAGAAGGAAAGAAATATTCAAAATTATTGAAAATAAAAGAAATTCAAAGAAAAAACAATAGAAAAATAAATGCAACAAAGAGCTGGTACTTTGAGAAGTTAATAAAATTGACAAACATCTGAATAAAAAAAGAAAGCAAACTAATAAAAAAATCAGAGAAGAAAGAGGGTAAATGATGACATACACTGCAGAAATATAAAACCATAAATTATACTATGAAAAGCATATAACACCAAATTTAATAACCTAGAAGAAATGGACCATGACTTAGAAAAATACAATCTTCCTAGACTGAATTAAGAACTAGAAAATCTAAATAGACTGATCAGCAGTATAGTAATTGAAAAAATGATCAAAAATCAGGACCAGATGGCCTCACCAGTGAATTCTACTGAACATTCAAATATTTAATACTTATTCTCCTCAAACTCTTTCAAAAAATCAAAGAGAAGGCAATACTTTGCAACTTATTTTATGAGGCAAATATTACTCTGATACCAATACCTGGTAAAGATAATGGAAAAAAAAAGAAAACTACAGACAAAAATGTCTTATGAACACAGATACTAGAATCCTAAAAAGATATTAGTGAACTGAATACAGTAACATACTGAAAACATTATATGCCATGATCAAATGGGCTTCATCCCAGGGGCACAGAGCCGGTTCAACATACACAAATCGAATAATGTGATACACCACATAAACAAATTAAAAAATAAGAATCATATGGTCACATCAATAGATGCAGAAAAAGGCATTGACAAGATAAAGCATCCATATATGATCAAAACACTTCACAAAATCAGTATAGAAAGAAAGTAACTTAACATAATAAAGGCAACATATGACAACCCTCAGTAAACATTATATTTAAAGGTAAAAAACTAAAACTCATTGCTCTAAGATCAGGAAAAAGA
Source organism: Eidolon dupreanum (assembly GCA_028627145.1). Taxonomy (NCBI): domain Eukaryota; kingdom Metazoa; phylum Chordata; class Mammalia; order Chiroptera; family Pteropodidae; genus Eidolon; species Eidolon dupreanum. The sequence continues at coordinate 66,503,439 of CM053505.1, read as the reverse complement.
CAAGGCTGTCTACTATAGCCACTGTTATTAAATATAACATTGGAGGTTCTACGAGTGCAGTCAGGAAGAGAAAGACGTAAAAAGCATCCAAATAGGAAATTAAGAAGTCAAACTGTCACTATTTGAGGATGACATGATTCTGTATATAGAAAACCCTAAAGACTCCACAAGAACACTACTAAAAACAATAAGCAAATACAGTAAAGTTTCTGGATACAAAATCAATGTTAAAAAAAATCCATAGCGTTCCTATACTCTAATAAGGAAGTGTCAGAAAAAAAGTGGAAAAAATAATTCCTTTTGCAATTACAACAAAAAGAATAAAATAACTAGGAATAAATCTAAAGAACCATATAAAAGACTTATATAATGAAAATTATAAACCCTATTAAAAGAAATCAAAGAAGATACAAAGAAATGAAAAGATATTCTGTGTTCTTGGATCAGAAGAATCAACATAGTTAAAATGACCTCATTACCTAAAACATTATACAGATTCAATGCAGTACACATCAAAATACCGTTAGCATTTTTAAAGAAATAGAAAAAAAAATCATCAGATTTGTATGGAAGCACGAAAGACCCAGAATCAACTAAGCTATCCTGAAGATAAAGAATGAGGCTGGAGGCATCACTCTGCCTGACTTCAAATCATACTACAAGTGACAAAAATCAAAATAGGCATGATATTGGTAGAAAATAAGACACACAGACGAGTGGAACAGAATTGAGAATCCAGAAGTAAACCTATGTTTTTATGGGCAAATAATATTTGACAAAAAAGCCAGAAACATACAGTGGAAAAAGGAAAGTCTCTTTAATAAATGGTGCTGGGGAAACTAGAAAGCCACCTGCAAAGAATGAAATTAAACTGTTGTCTATTCACACACAGCAAAATTAACTGAAATGTGGATTAAAGACCTGGATATAAGACCTGAAACAATAAAATGCATAGAAGAAAACATAGGAACTAAACTCAGGACCTTGGACTTAAAGAGGATTTTATGAATTTGACCTCAAAGGCAAGGGAAGTAAAAGCTAAAATAACTGAATGGGACAACATCAAACTAAAAAGCTTCTGCACAGCACAAGAAACCTTCCACAAGGTAAACTGACAACCATGCAAATTGGAAAATATATTTGCCAGCAACGCTTCTGATAAGGGTCTAATATTCAACATATACAAAGAACTAATATGACTCAGTAACAACAACAAAAACTAGCAATTCAAATAAAAATGGGTAGAGGACCTGAACAGACATTTCTCCCATGAATACAAATGGTCAACAAACATATTAAATGATGCTCATCATCAGTAGCTATATGGGAAATGCAAATCATAACCATGATGAGATACCATCTCTCACCTGTCAGAATAGTTATAATCAACAGGACAACTAATAACAAATGTTGGATAGCATGTGGAGAGAAAGGAACCCTCATACAGTGCTGGTGGGACTGCAAATTGGTACAGCCATTATGGAAAACCATATGGAGGTTCCTCAAAAAACTAAGAATTGATCTACCATATGATCTAGCAATCCCTCAATTGGGTATTTACTCCAAAGACTTGAAAACTCATATCCAAAAAGTGATTTGCACACCGATGTTCATAGCAATATTATTCATAGTGGCCAGGACATGGAAGCAACTGAAGTATCCTACAATAAGTGATACGATAAAGAAGCTGTGGTTGATATATACAATGTAATAATACTCAGCCATAAGGAGAGATGACATTCTGCCATTTGTGACAATATGGATAGACCTTGAGATAATCATGCTAAGCGAAATAAGCCAGACAGAAAAAGTTGAAAATGATGTGATATCACTTATACGTGGGATATAAACCTAAATGCAACAGATGAACAGAACAAACAAACAGAGGCTCATGGACATAGACAATAGACTAGTGGTTACCAGAGGGTAGAGAATAAGGTAGAGAGGGAAGGTTATTGGGTAAAAGCCTTCAAATATTCGGTGACAGAAAGAAATCCAACCATGGGAGGAAAACACACAATGTGTGTGTGTGTGTGTGTGTGTGTGTGTGTGTGTGTGTGTGTGTAACTTACCATTAAAATGTACAGTTGAAACTTACTGCATTTTGTTAACAAATGTCACTATAAAATAATTAATTAATTTAAAAAATGAAAATAAAAAATAAATATAAAATACAAAAAGGAGATATATAATAAATATAATTTGCATAAATTACAATGTTAACATATAAAATAAAATATTTGAGATAACGCATGCAAATAAAAAGATGCCCCCAAACACATGAGCATGGTAGCATATGCTGGAAAAAGAAAACGGGAAAGGGAGTAGAAGTTAAAGAGGAATAAAATTTTTTAAATTAAATGTATTAGAATAACATTAGTTAATACAATTATATAATATTCAGGTGTACACTATAATTTGACATCTGTGTATTCTATTATGTGTTTACCAACCAAAGTCCAATTTCCTTCAGCTACCATATATTTGATCCCCTTTACCTACTTCACCCTATCCCTACTCTCCATATTTGACCCCTTTTACCCCTTCTACCTCCCACCTCCTCACCCAACCCTACCCTCTGGTAACCACTAATCTGTAGTCCATGTCCATGAGTCTCTATTTGTTTGTCCTCTTCATTTATTGCTTTTAGGTTTCTATCCCACATATAAGTGATATCATGTCATTTTCAAATTTTTCTGTCTGGCTTATTTCGCCTAGCATGACTATCTCAAGGTCCATTCATGTTGTTGCAAATGGTAGAATTTCATCTCTTCTTAAGACTGAGTAATATTCCATTGTATATATGTATGACAGCTTCTTTAGCCAATCATTTATGATAGGACACTTCAGTTGCTTTTATGTCCTGACCACTGTGAATAATGCTGCTATGAACATCGCTGTGCAAATATCTTTTTAGATAGGTGTATTCAAATCTTTGGAGTAAATACCTGGTAGAAGGATTGCTGGATCACATAGTAGAACAATTCTTAGTTTTTTTGAGGAATCTCCATGCTGTTTTCCATAGAGGCTGTACCAATTTGCAGTTCCACATGCAGTATATGAGAGTTCCTATTTCTCCACATTCTCTCCAGAATTTGTTATTACTTGTCCTGTTGATTATAGCTATTCTAACAGGTGTAAGATGGTATCTCATGGTGGTTTTGATTTTCATTTACCTAATAGCTAGCGATGTTGAGAATCTTTTCATGTATTTCTTTGCCATTTGTATGTCCTCTAGGGAGAAATGTCTATTCAGGTCCTCTGCCCATATTTTGATTTGATCATTTTTTGTTGTTATTGAACTGTATGAGTTCTTTGTATATTTTGGATATTAGGCCCTTATCAGAGGCGTTGCTTGCAAATATATTTTCCCATTCAGATGGTTGTCCCTTTACTTTGTTGACAATTTCATTTGCTTAGCAGAAGCTTTTTAGTTTGATGTAGTCTCATTCATTTATTTTAGCTTTTACTTCCCTTGCCTTTGAGGTCAAATTCATAAAATCCTCTTTAAGTCCAAGGTCCTTGAGTTTAGTTCCTATGTTTACTTCTATGCATTTTATTGTTTCAGGTCTTACATTTAGGTCTTAAATTCATTTTGAGTTAGTTTTGATGTGTGGTGATAGACAACAGTCTAATCTCATTCTTTTGCAGGTGGCTTTCCAGTTTTCCCAACACCGTTTATTGAAAGGGGTTTTCTTTCTCCACTGTATGTTTTTAGCTTTTTTATTGAATATTATTTGCCCATATAAATATGTGTTTACTTGGGGACTCTTGATTCTGTTCCATTTGTCCGTGTATCTGTTTTGCTGCTAATACCATGCTGTTTTGATTATTGTCACCTTGTAGCATAATTTGAAGTCTGGCAGAGTGATGACTCCAGCTTCATTCTTTTTTTTCAGGTTGGCTTTGGCAATTTGGGGTCTTTTATGCTTCCATACAAATCTGATTATTTTTTGTTCTATTTCTTTAAAAAATGTCAATAAGTTTTTGATGGGAATTGCATTAAATCCGTATAATACTTTACGTAATATGGTCATTTCAACTATGTCGATTCTTCCAATCCAAGAACATGGAATATCTTTTCATTTCCTTATATATTCTTCAGTTTCTTTTAATAGGGTCTTGTAGTTTTCATTATATAAGTCCTTCACATGTTTTGTTAAATTTATTCACAGGTATTTTATTCTTTTTGGTGCAATTGCAAAATAAATTATTTTTTCACTTCTTTTTCTGACATAATGTTGGCTGAGGGTTTGTCATATATGGCTTTTATTATCTTAAGGTACTTTCTATACTGATTTTGTGAAGTGTGTTCATCATAAATGTATGCTGTATCTTGTCAACGGCTTTTTCTGCATCTATTGATATGATCATATGATTCTCATTTTTAATTTGTTTATGTGGTGTATCACATTAATTGATTTGCATATGTTGAAGCATACCTGTGTCCCTGGGATGAAGCCCACTTGATCATGGTGTATAATCTTTTGAATATGTTGCTGTATTCAGCTAGCTAATATCTTATTTAGGATTTTTGCATCTGTGTTCATGAGAGATATAGATCTGTAGTTTTCTTTACCAGGTTTTGATATCAGAGTGATATTGGCCTCATAAAATGAGTTGGGAAGTATTACCTCTTCTTCAATTTTCTGGAAGAGTTTGAGGAGAATGGGGAATAAATCTTTGAATGTTTGGTAGAATTCACTGGTGAGGTCATCTGGTCCTGGACTTTTGCTTTTTGGTAGATTTTTGATGATTGTTTCAATTTCTATACAGCTATTTAGATTTTTTAGTTCTTCTTGATTCGGTCTAGGAAGATCGTACTTTTCTAGGTAGTGGTCCATTTCTTCTAGGTGATTAAATTTGGTGTTATATACTTTTTCAAAGTATTCTTGTATGATCCTTTGTATTTCTGTGATATCAGTCGTAATTTCCTCTCTTGCATTCCTGATTTTATTTGTATCTTGTCCCTTTTTTCTTTAGTGACTCTACTCGGGGTTTGTCAATTTTATTAACCTTCTCAAAGAACCAGCTCTTTGCTGCATTTATTTCTTCTATTTTTTTTTTGTTTTCAATTTCATTTATTTCTGCTCTAATTTTCATTATTTCTTTCTTTCTGCTGACTTTAGGATTTATTTGTTCTTCCTTTTCTAGTGCTTTAAGAGAAAGCGTTAGGTTGTTTGTTTGAGCTCATTCTTGTTTTTGGAGGTAAGCCTGTAATTATATAAACTTACCTCTTTTTACCACTTTTGCCATGTCCCAAAGGTTTTTATATGTTGTACTATCATTATCATTCGTTTCTATGTATCTCTTGATCTCTTTTTTTATTTTTTCTCTCATTCAATTATTAACCAGTGGCATGTTATTTAATCTCCATGTACTTCTGGTTCTTCCTGCTTTCCTTTTGCAATTGATCTCTAGTTTCAGAGCATTATGATCAGAGAATATGGTTGATATGATTTCAAGCATCTTATATTTGTTGAAGCTATCTCTATTTCCCTGTATATGTTCGATTCTTGAGAATGTTCCATGTGTACTAAAGAAGAAAGTATAAGCAGCTGTTTTGCGGTGGAAGACTATGTCAATGTCAATTATGTCCAATTGGTCTAATGTGTCATTTAAGGATAGTATTTCCTTATTGATTTTCTGTTTGGATGATCTGTCCATATCTGACAATGGGGCATTTAGATCGCTTACTATGATAGTGTTTTGGTCTGTTTCTACCTTTAGTTTTGTTAGTAATTGATTTACATAATTTTGGTCTCCCCGATTGGGAACATAGATTTTAATAAGTGTTATTTCTTCTTTGTGCATGATTCCCTTTATCAATATGATGTGTCCCTCAGTATCTTTCTTTATCTTTTTTATTGTCAAGTCTATTTTGTCTGATATCAGTATCGCTACTCCCACTTTTCTCTGAATGCCATTTGCTTGAAATATCATTTTTCACCCTTTCATTTTGAGTCTATATTTGTCTTTGGAGCTGAGATGCATCTCATGGAAGCAGCATATGATACAGTTTTGGGTTTTGATCCATTCTGCAACTCTGTGCCTTTTTATTGGTGAGTTCATTTAAGAAGTTCATTTAGAAGTCTGAGTTACATTTGGGGTGATTATTGAAATATGAGGTCTTCTTATAGACATTTTATCTTTTGCTTTCTGATAGCTCGGTGTTTTCATTGCTTCCTTTTCCCTGTTTTTCTGTTTGTTTTTTTTTTTTTTTTTAATTTTGGTTGGCTTTTGTGGGCTTTCTCTCTGATTCTTCTTGTTTTATGTTATATACTTCAGTTCCGATTTTTTGGTGTATGGTTATCATTATACGAATATGTAAAGGATAGTTACACACACACACACACACACACACGCACGCACACACACAGTCGTCCATTTTCTTCTATGCAGGCCTTATCTCCATTCCCCTTTGCAATTCTGGATCTTTGATTCCTCCCCTTTTCAGTCATTGTTATCTGAATTTGTCCCTATGTATGCTGAACATTCATTACTATCTTTCTCTAGCAAATCTCTTCTTATCATTGAATCTTATAATGCCCTCTTTGTGTAAGGATTGCCTACCTCTGCTTCTGTTTGCCTGATAGTCACCTTATTCCTAGTTATTTTTTTTTTTTTTGTCATTTTGTTTTGGGTGAGCTAACCCATTTCAGTATTTCCTGTGATGCATGCCTCGTAGTGGAGAATTCCCTCAATTTTCATATGCCTGAAAAGATCTTAATTTCTCCTTCATATCTAAAGGGGAGCTTAGCTAGATACATTATTCGAGGCTAGTAGTTCTTTTCACTTAATAGTTTAAATATTTTATTCCATTCCTTTCTGGCTTGTATGGTTTGAGCTGAGAAGTCCAAGAATAATCTAATGGGTTTTCCTTTATAAATTACCATTTCCTTCTCCCTGGCTGCCTTGAGAATTCTATCTTTGTCTTTTATTCTTGATAACTTTAATACAATGTGTCTTGGTGAAGGCCTTATAGGGTTCAGATAATTGGGTGTTCTGTTGACTTCTTGAATTCCAAGCTCCAGCTCATTCATTAGATTGGGGACATTCTCATCCACTATTTGTCTGAAAATGTTTTCTAGTTTCTGCTCCTTTTCTTTGCCATTGATAATGCCCATTATTCTTATGTTCCTCTCCTGATGGTATCAGCTAGTTCTTGAATTTCTCTTTCATTATTTTTAATTCTTCGGTTTCTCTCTTCTTCCTTCTGATCTATTTCTAAATTTCTGTCTTTGGTATCACTGATCCTTTCTTGCATTTGGTCGACTCTATTTCCCAATCTTGCTATTTCATTTTTCAACTCTTGCACTGTGTGTTTTTTTTTTTTTTTTATCTCCAGATCTATTTGGTTCTTCTTCAGGGGTTCAGTTTGCTCTGTTCATCTAGTTGTTGTTTTTTTCAGTTCCTGAACTTGTTGTTATGACTCGTTATGGATCTCACTGAGTGTTTTCAGAAGTACCATCCTGATTTCTCCATCATTTAAGTTGCATATTTCTATGTCTGTAAGCTTATATTCTGGAGATTTTTCTCTTTCTTTCTGAGATGCCTTGTCACCTTGGTTGTTCATGATGCTTTTTCCAGAAAGAAGATTTATTATATAAAGGTATCTCTTTAGCCTGTTGTAATGAAGGCGCTTTTCTTTTCATTTCCAGTATGTGGCGTCTAAGCCTCTTGGATCCCTGCTTTATATAAACCCTTAATGATGTCTTTTTTATTTTCTTGTAGTTATTTAATCACACTTGCTACCCTCAGTTTCATTCTCTGTCAGTGTTTGTGACAGTCTCAGCAGCATTTGTTCAAGTTCCCCTGGGGCTCCGTGGTGATCGGTCTCGGATGGGATGGCAGAAGAGTCCCTCTGTGTTGGGGGTTAGGGGCTGCAAATCAGCCTTGGTTTTGCAACTGAGGCCAGTAAAAATCAACTGTTGTTTTTCTGTGGTCCCATCTCGCTTCTCTGCTTTCTGCCCTGAAGACTGGTCTCTGCTCCCAGCTGCATAGAAGTCCTGGCACTTCCAGCATAGCTGTTCAGTGAAGTTGCCGAACTTTCTCCCCTCCCTCTCTTCCTGCAGGGAGCTCCAGAGGTTGCAAATGGTAGCTTCAGTTTTGGCAGTGTTTGATCAGATTCCCCTGGGGCTCCACGATGTTCAGTCTCGGAGGGTATGTGGAGAGTGGCCCTCTGGGTTGGGAATTGGGGGCTGCATTTCAGCCTTGGTTTTGCAACTGGGGATGGTAAAAATCAACTGTTGTTTCTCTGCAGTCCTGTTTCGCTTCTCTGCTTTCTGCCCTGATGACTGGTCCCTACTACTAGCTGCATAGAAGTGCTATTACTTTCAGACAGGGCTGTTCAGGAAAGTCATTGCACCTTCACCCCTCCCCCTCCTCCTGTAGAGAGCTCTGGTGGCTGCAGGAGGAAGCTTCTTTATTTTCCCCAGTCCACTGCCCAACACCCAGGGTTCTGACCTGTGGCAGTTCTTATATACAGATCTTACTCTCAGACATGCTGGTGTGCAGTTTTCATGTTTTTTGCTGAGTTTTAGATGTTCAGCTTATTGTTGTTTCAAGGGGAGAGATCTGGGGATGTCTCTCACTCTGCCATGTTTCTCTAATCCTCTAGCTTGTTTCTTTTCTCATTTTGCCATGTTTCTGCCTGAAGCAGAGCACTACTCAGAGGATCACAGGAAAGAATGTCATGTGGACAGAGCCCTGACCTTTGCTGAGGCCTTTGCAACAGGGCCTAGTGCCTGGGTGCTGCTTGTCAGAAGTGGCTAACTTAATGTACTCTGCCCTAAAGTTACAGCTAGTTTCTGGAAAGGTAACAACAACAAAACTGGATTTAAAAACAGCAGGTAAACCATCTTTTAACCTTTTCTGATCTCTGGGGAGTTCAGGAATAAAATTAAAATGAAATAAACAAGAGATAGAATGCCAAATTCATATAAATGTTAAGAAGAAAACAGTAAATTTTAAATAAATGTTCTACTTCAGGCTGTCTTTGGTTTTGACCCCAATCCCTTGGAGAGTAGTGGTGGGAGTAAAGTGTGGGAGGTTAGTGGTTCTACACTTAGGGTTTCTTTGATGGAAGAACTTGAGAGGCACTGAACAACTCAGGGTAATTATGGGCTTCACTTACGAGTGAAACCATTCCACGTTGGCCCCTTCACTACCACCTCTGTTCAGCACTCCCTGAACACATGTATAGGCCAAAGTATCCTGCTGGGCCTACTCTCTACTATTCCCATTTTCCATTCCTTGTGAGTTGATTCTTGAAGGGAGAGCTGCCATCTGATTGCCCCCACCCTCACTCCTGTCCTCACTTCTGGAGCTTTCTCTCCTCAGCAGAATAAAGGCTTCTTCTGTTCCCTGATGGCTTCTTCCATGAAGGTTTGCTGTAAAAGCTGCCATTCTGTATTTACATCACAGGCAACAAGAAAATATTCATTATGATCAATGACAGTCCATGATTATTTTACAACTTCTCCATTTCACAATAAAAAGGAATGTTGAAGTTGTAGAACTCAGAATATTGGAGCATAGAATTAAAAGGCTGAAGGTGCACAAATAAGACAGAAGAAACAGGGAATCTTCTCCTTTGAGACCACGTAAAGTGGCTTGGTTAGAAATGTTGTGTATGTAGAAAAGGAGAAGCACTTAGGAAGTCCTAAAAATTTGCTGGAGACTGTGACAAAAGCCAGACTGATGGGACAATCTCCTTCATAATAATGTCTTATGTTTATAAAGAGCACAATGGTGAGGGGAAAAAAATACTAATTTGTCAGGTTCCAATGACAGCAGATGTAGAAGTAGTATAAAGTTCTAAGTTAACTTTATCATTTAAGTATTTTCATATTTACAAACTGTCTAGTTGCCAAAACTCACAAAATGTCCAACATACACAGCTACAATTTTTGTAATAATACAACAATCTTAAAATTTGTTTACATATCCTTCACCTGAATTTCCTTCCTTGATGCTATGGAATCATTTACTTCTTTGCCTTTTTTGCCTATTGTATAGGTGTCAGCATCTCTAATTTTCCATAATATTTATCCTAACCTCCAATAAAACCATGAAGGGAGATGATGAAATCCTGACAACCAGAGCCAAAATCTTCCTCTCACTAGGGATTACACAAGGTGTTAGGGAGTTGTACATAACTCCAAGAAAACTAGCACCGGGAATTGCTTAATCAGTTTTATCTTATTTCATCAATTTTAAAACTTCCCAGTGTAGTGTTTGAAAGTTGGTTTTAGAACCAGTTAGACTTGGGTTAAAGGCTTGGCTCTACCATAGGTAACAAGTTATCCAATCTCTCTGAATCTCAGTTCTTCACACTAGCCAGTGGTTGGCATGTTAATGACATTTGTATATCTGGATAATTGAATTCAAATCCGTGAGATAATAATGAATATAGCTTTTCACAAAATTGTTGTGTGATAAACAGAATGTAGATAAGCTGTTAGTATGCCATAAGCTTTGCTTATATATATTTTATATACATTATAGTGTTTGGTATATAGGATATATACAAAATTTGCCCACTCTTCTTTTGCTATATCTTTCTCTTCTAAATTTCATGCTGAGAATACTCACCTACTCAGCTTCTCTGCCTTTTCTTTTTGATATCCTAAAATTTCCCATTGACATTCATCTTTTTATTGGGGGTGATGATAAAATAGACAAATTCAGTATAGTGTTTATTCTTGAGATGGCAGCAGGATTACACAGGGGCTTCAAATATATTGTTAACATTTTACCTCTTACACTAGATACTATGTACATAAATGATTGTTATGGTGGCACCCATCTTTATGATTCTGTCATTTGTGATATTTTTGCAGGTTCTTATGTACATTAATCACTCTTCTCTTCCTCCATTCTTGCCAGAACCATGTCATCTGCAAGTTGTACAAGTGAGTTTTGCCTTCATATAACCATACCTATTTTAGTCTACTTCTCTCAATTTGGATATGCATTTTCTACAAAGAGAGATAGAGAGAGGAGCTATAAGGGCAATATAGCTTTATTCTTCTTGTCATCTTAAAGTTATGATTCTCTGGGACCAAGTCCCACCTTGATCCCTTATAAACTGAGTGACATTAGGCAACATACTTCCTTTCCATAAGTTCCAGTTTCCTTCTGCAGAATGAAGATAATAGTACCACCTATAGTGTGTTGTGAGTCTTAGATGAGATCATGTGTATAGTAGACACACCACATCAGAGGTTTCCAAACATTTTACACTTAAAGCCCATCTTATTTTCTCCCCCCCCCCGCCCCACCATGACACTGGAACATGGGTTTTGAGATTTTTTTTTACTAAAATATATCAGGTTGCTATTATTTTATGTTAAAAACATAAATAGCCACTAATTGGAATAGTCCCAAAGATTGCTAATGCACCTGTGAACTACTAAACTTCTACCCCAAAAGAGGAAAAAAAGTTACTTTTTAGTCTGAAAGGCCACATCTTGAGTAAGTATAAAATTTTAATTAAGTAAAATTGCTCCAAATCTAGAAGCCATTAAATTATAGGTGCTTGCAATCTAACCCAATCTATGATTCTACCCCCATCCATACACACACACACACACACACACACACACACACACACACACTCCCACTCCCTGGCAGTTGTCAGGCCATCTTGGGCATCCTCTCTGCTCTCCTTTTTGATGTAGAATCTAGGTAAGTGGAACTACAAAATAAAGAGCTGATCTAGGGAAGAGAGGTGGAGGAGGAAAGAAGGATAAGCATCTCCATGGACTCCATTTGTGAGAAAGGTTAAGGAAGACATAGTTGGAGAGAAATGGGACCTAGAGGCAGTTGTAGTATGCAGGATATATCGAGAGTGCAGGAAATGGCAAAAAAGATTTCGAAGAATTATTTCTATTCTTTGTGAATGTACTCTGTCTATGGCACTTTAGAAAAAGCTTGCTTTGAAGATCTCAAATGCTCTTCAGTTAGTTTGGATGTGAAACTTGTTTTCATTTGATTGTAACACTGTGAGAGGTAAAGCCATGAGGCAACTGGATTTTATTCAAATTTTACAGCAAGACTTCCTAAACCAGGTCAAATTGTTTTCTGAACCTACTGCTTCATTCCTTAAGGGAATGAAAACAGTCTTTAACTGTGAAATCTTTCCAAAGTTCTCCCAGGAGTTCTGTGATATTTTCTTCAAAGTATGTTAATGTCTTCTACAGCTAAAACTCATGCTCTGCTCCTTATTTAGCAGGATCTGTATCATTTCCAATTTGAATCTTACATTTTTAATGACAAGCTGTCATTTACTGAATACTTACTCTGTTAGCACTTTACAGATTCCATCTAATTTAGTTCTTATAATAACTCTTTTACTTGGGCATTATTGTCCCTGTTTTACAGATAAAGAAACAGGTCAAGAGAGTTGAAGTGACTTTTCCAAGATCACCCAGTGGAGCCATAATTCAAACCCAAATATATCCAATGCCATGACCTGTGCTTTCAATCACTGCACCTTGCTGCCTGGAAAGAGGCTAATGGGTTACCTATTCTAAGAGTATAAACATTTTAATTATGTACCCAAGGAGTGACTATACTGAGTAAGCAAAGGTGTTGAGTAGGGGACTATTTTTAGCTAAAAAAAATTGGAGTAAGTCTCTCCCCTTTGAACCTTGGTTTCCTCAACTTCAAAATGAGAATACTAATACTTACTACACAAGGTTATTTGCATGATTAAATGATAACAAAATTATAACACTATAGGTACTCAGTGATTGGTGGTTATTGTTAATATATTGCCAAGAGAGTTAAAGAATTTTTATAAAACAAGCTATTCATTCAAGTGATGTAAGGTAACATTGGTTGTGGACAAGGTATCATGTGTATAGTATCAATTATTTTTAGTGAATTAAATTAACAAGAAACAGTGGTTTGGGTTGGGAAGGTCAGAAAAAACACTCTGAGGTGAATGAGAGGCCTTTCAAAGTGCACAGTGGTACCAAAGGTGAAGGAGTCTGTGAAAGAAGAGAAAGGGAATAAAGGGACAGGAAAGAATTAAATGTGAAAACTGGACAAATCAAGGATGTAGGGTGAGTTATGAGGCATGCTAGAGCACCTACAAAGAAATTAAAGCAAAGGTTGGGAAATTATAAATGCACTAATGAGTGGAAGATACCATTTAATTTGCACTTAATTGTGGCTTACATGGTGTAAAAGAAAGAATGTATGGTCACATATTTTCTTCTGAATATTGGGGTGGGGTGGGGTGGGGTGTCAGTGATTTTGGCCACTTGCACTTTGTAGAAAGTTTAAACAAGGTTATTGCATATAAATTCGTACCTAATACTCCCATTCCTAAACTAAACATATTGGGATCCAGTAATTAACCTGTTTCCATAATACTCATCTGAGGACCATCTTAGAAATAGAGCTAATGGCTTGTGAAATTTTCAGGGAATCAAATGGGAAAGAGGTCTCAGGAATTCCAGGCCCCCCACCCCCACAACAAACCAAAACTGAGGAAGAGAATCGTCAAGTACTCCAACTTCTCAGTTCTATCCCTTCTCCCTCAGTACTCTCCTACTCACTTCCATTCATAGTCATCAAAATTTTATCATACTCACTTTATCATACTCACTTCCATTCATAGTCATCAAAATTTTCTCTCAGATCTTTCATTCATATCTAGGTACAAACTACTCCCAACAGCTTCATAGAGCTTAAGGTGTCTTTAGGGCACAACTCCAAGTGACACCATTCATATTGGAGCAACTTATGCAGCCCTGGTAATGCTTATAATCTTCACTTCAAGCACACCTAGGCAGAGGAGAAGGAAACAATATCCCTCCAGGACATCAAAGATATAACTTAAAGTGATACATTATAAGACTGGGATTATTTTGCTGCCTCCTGTTTTATTGTAAAACAAAAGAAAGATGCATAAATTTCACAATCTATTCTATTATATATTACTATGAAGTGAATTTTGTCCCTGAAAAAATACATATGTTAAAGTCATAACCTCCAATGTGATAGTATTTAGAGATGGGGCTTTTTGGAGGTAATTAGGTTAGATGAGGTCATGAGATGAAGTCATGATGGGATTAGTGCCCTTATAAGAAGAGGTACCAGAGAGTGTTCTCACTAGAGAGTGTTCTCTCTCTCTCTCTCTCTCTCTCTCTCTCTCTCTCTCTCTTCACCATATAAGAACATAGAGAGAATGCAGCCATCTGCAATCAGAAAGAAAGTCCTCATTAGGGAACCAAATCAGCCAACATCTTGATCTTGGACTTCTTAGCCAGAATTGTGAGAAGTAAGTTTCTGTTGTCTAAGTCACACAGTCCATGAGATTTATTTATGGCAGCCCAAGCTGACTAATATAGGTACTAATGCTTGCTTCAATATATAAATACTTCACTTCCCTCAAATCTTGGAGTAAAAATTGAAAATCCAAATGTCAAGCTGAGAGAAGAGAAAGATGGTGGACTAGGTAAAAGCAGGGTTTACTTCCTCTCAGCTCTGTGTTGAAATTACAACCAATTTATAAAATAATCAACATGGAGAATTACCTGAATTCCAGCTGATCATAACATGTAGGTCTGATAATGTAAAGAAGGAGGCACGTAGAAGCCGGTAGGAGGGGCAATGTTGTGAATCAGGCTGGACCTGCACCTGTGGGTGGTAGAGGATCACCGGAAGGGAGGGCAAGGCTGCAGAGGCTCCCCTGAAAGAGAGAGGGATTCTAGCCTCATTCGGGGTCTCCAAAGCCCATGGTCCCAGCCCAAGGAAGAGGAATTCCCAAAAAATCAGAGGGGATTCTGGCTACCTGAGTGAGATGGAAGGAGACTGAAAACCTAGATGCCCCTTTAAAAGGCCCACACACAGGTTCTCTCACCTGTGGACACTCACCTGGGGCACAGATGGTGGTTCAGAGGCTTGCACAAGATTCATACAGGGAAAGACTACATTACCTGGTGCCAGAATAAAGGCTGAGCAGGCAGCCGACATTGTGCCTTAGTCAGGAGAGGGAGTACATGGGGCAAACTACAGACTGTGCCAGCTTACCTGTGCAGATCCCACCCACAGGGCTATTTGGAAGCTGCACTGGCCTGAGGAGATTTGCCTGCCTCACTCAGGTTAGATTGCCAGGGGTGGCTTGTTGCTGGGTGGCTGCCATACCCTGCACTGGTTCAGGGCCAAACAATCACAGTAGGCAGCCAGTGCTATGAGGGCACATTTCAGAGATAGTTTCAGGCAGATCACTGCTGCCAACACGAACCTGGGCTGATCTCAGGGATCTGTGGGCCTTTCTCAGACAGCAGCTGGTCTTACTATGGTCTGTGACTTTTGTCAGAATGTGCAAATGGTTACTGAAGTTGCAGTAAGGCTGAGGCTGTATTGGCTTGATGGCATTTGTCTCCCTGAGTTCCTGCCCCATCCAATCCACAAAACACCTGAGGCACACTGATAGTTGCCACTAGCTGGGGTGGTACATTCTGTGCAGTCAACAGACTTTGGCCAGTGAAGTGAGCAAAGCTTAAGGAATACAGTGATGGGAAGATCACTGCTGCCAGCACAAGATACAGTATCACTTGGGAAGATCTCAGGGGCTTTGTGAGCCCATCACAAATGGCAGGTCTCACAGTGGTATGTGACTTTTGTGGGAGAGTGCAATCCCAAAGCTGGCAGAAAATCTGGTGCTATATAGACCTGATGTCCATGTGCTTCACTGAGACAATGCCACACCTAACCAACAAATTACCTGTGGCAAGCCCTCTCTCATCAACCAAGTCCCATTCTGTGCTTTCTTTAGGTCATGAATTCAACAGCAAACAACAGTAATCAGTTCATATGCCCCATACAAAGCTCATCCATCTGGCAGAAGCTTTCGGTCACACATTACAAACACATGCCCATGAGCTTCAGTAATTCTTAAACAGAGCTTGAGTGTTTGCAGGCCCGAGGTGAGCAACAGCTGGCCTTGCTATAATTTGAAAATTATACAGGGAGCCACAGAGACAGCATTAGCATGTAAACTAACACTGCCATGAGAGGGGAAATTTACTCAATAGATTCACGTGACCCCCAGGGTCCCAGCACCACCCAACACACATATCGCCTAGAGGTTCTTTCAGTTCCAGAGACTTATGGGCAACTAAAAGGCAGTGTTAGGCCTTGAGGAACACTGGTCCTTCTGCTAAACTTCCTTAGGTCAAGGACAGGGGATAACCAACCAGACCATGGCCTACAGCATTGTCTCTTCCACAGACCTATAGATCCAGCATAAGCAACAACTTCTGCAGATTGCTTTGTAGCTCTCACCAGGTAGCCCTGAGAAATCAAAGTCTGCAGCTGACTTTTGCCTACTGGGGAGCCCCTCCCAAGGGCCCACAAAACCAATGTACCCGGAAGCTGACACTAGACCACAAGAGCAAACCCTGACTACTCCAAAAAGTGGTACACAAAAAGGGTGGTATCGACAAGTACACAGCTTGTTAGGGCAAATTCTATTTAGTGGGGTCAGCCCCCATATATTAACTCATACCCGGTGGGCACAGCCAATTCCCACAGTTAGTCAACCCAAGTGTTAATCCCAGCCACTGATGTACTAACACCAGTAAAGTCTTAGCTACAACAGAAGATCACATACAACCCACACAAAGATCATGTTCAGAGGCCCCAGCACAGGTGATCAGGAAGAGTGTGCCACTGAGTCACTCAGGACACCTTCCACGTAAGACCATCTGGCCAAAGCTGAGAGATGAAACAAATATTCCAAACACACATGCACACAAAAATAAACACAGAGAGGCTAATAAAATGAGAAAACAAAACAACATACCATAAATGAAACATCAGGAAAAACTCCAGAAAATAAGCTAAATGAAATGGAGGCAAGCAACCTACCAGAGATAGAGTTCAAGATAATGGCCATAAGGGTGCTCAATGAACTTAGGAGGAGAGTGGATGAGCTCAATTAGAACCTCAACAGAGAAATAATAAGCATAAAAAAGACATAGAAACCACAAAAAAGAACCAGATAGAAAGTAATAATACAATAACTGAAATAAAGAATACACTAGAAGGACTCGACAGTAGATTGGATGAAACAGAAGATTGAATCAGCAAACTGGAAGACAAGGTAGCATAAAATGCTCAATTAGAATTACCAAAAAAAAAAAACTATTTTAAAAACTGAGGGTAGTTTAAGACACCTCAGGGAAAATATGAAGTGTAACAATATCTGCATCATAGGAGTACCTGAATGGAAAGAGAGAGAGCAAGGGACTGAGACTCTTTTCAAAGAAATAGTGACAGAAAACTTCCCTAACCTGGCAAAGAATCGGACATACAGGCCCAGAAACCACAAAGAGTCCCAAACAAGAGGAATTCAAACAGATCCACACCAAGACATATCATAATTAAAATACCAAAGGTCAAAGACAAAGAGGGAATCTTAAAAGCAGCAAAAGAAAGACAGCTAGTTATTTACAAGGGTACCTGCATAAGAATGTCTGCTGATTTTTCAATAGAAACTTTGCAGGCCTAAGAGACTGGCAAAAAATATTTGGAGTTATGCAAAACAAGAATCTACAACCACAAATACTCTACCTAACAAAGATTTTGATTAAAATGGAAGGTGAGAAAAAGAGCATCCCAGATAGAAAAAAAATTAAAAAATTTATCACCAACAAGCCAGTATTCCAAGAAATGTTAAAGGGACTTCTGTAAAAAAAAGAAGGAGAAAAACAAATATGAATAACAAAATGGCAGTAACTATGTACCTATCAATAATCACTTTAAAGGTAAATGGATTGAATATTCCAATCAAAAGACATAGGGTAGCTGAATGGATAAGAAAACAAAACCCATACATATGCTGTCTATAAGAGATCCACTTCAGGTCAAATGACACTCACAGACTGAAAGTAAAGAGATGGAAAAGATATTTCATGCTGAGGAAATGAAATAAAAGCTGAGGTACCAAAGTTATGTCAGACAAAATAGACTTTAAATCAAACACTATAATAAGAGACAAAGAAGGACATTACATAATGATAAAGGGGTAAATAAATCAAGAGGACATAACACTAGTAAACATGTATGCACCTAACATAGGAGTACCTACATACCTAAAACGATTATTGATTGACATAAAAAAGAGATCAACAGTAATACACTCATAGTAAGAGATTTTAACACTTCATTGACACCAATGGACAAATTTTCCAGACAAAAAATCAACAAGGAAACCAATGGACCTAAAAGACACACTAGACGAGATGGATTTAATAGATATTTTCAGAGCATTTCACCCCAAAGTAGCAATATGTGCATCCTTTTCAAGTGTACATGGAACATTTTCCAAGATAGAGCATATATTAGGATATAAAACAAGTATCAATAAATTTTAAAAGATTGAAATCATATCAACTGTCTTCTCTGATCAAAATACTATGAAACTAGAAATCAATTACAAAAAAAACTGGAAAATATGTAAACACATGAAGGTTAAATAACATGCTGTTAAATGATGAATGGATTAAAATTGCGATTGAGGAAGAAATCAAAAGATACTGAGAGAGAAATGAAAACACAATGACTCAAAACCTATGGGACACAGGGAAACAGTCCTAAAAGGGAAATTTGCAGCAATAAAGACCTACCTCAAGAAACAAAAGAAACGTGAATAAAAAATCTACCCTTATACCTAAAAGAACTAGAAAAAGAACAACAAACAAAGCTATAACTGAGTAGAAGGAAGGAAATAATAGAGTTCAGAGTGGAAATAAATGAAAAAAAAAATACAAAAGATTAATGAAGCCAAAATCTGGTTCTTTGAAAGGATAAGCAAAACTGACAAATCATTAACCAGATTCATCAAAGAAAAAAGAGAAGATGATTCAAATAAATAAAATCAGAAATGAAAGAGGAGAAAAAACTACAGACTCCACAGAAACACAAAGGATCATAAAAACATACTATAAGCAATTTTATGCCAACAAATTGGACAATCTGCAAGAAATGGATACATTCCTAGAAACATACAATCTCCCAAGACTGAGTCAAGAAGAAACAGAAATTCTGAACTGACTGATTACTACCAATGAAATAGAATCAATAATCAAAAATCTCTCAAAAAACAAAAGTCTTAGACCAGATGGCTTCACAGATGAATTTTCCCAAACATTCAAAGAAGAATTAATACTTATTCTTCTCAAACTATTCCTAAAAATCTAATAAGAGAGAAGTATCCCTAACTCGTTTTATAAGGCCACCATTACCTTGATTCCAAACCAGACAAAGCCATTTAAAAAAAAGGAAACTATAGGCCAATATCTCTTATGAACATTGATGCAAAAATCCTCAACAAAATATTAACAAACCAAATTCAGCAACACATTAAAAATATCATACATCATGATCAAGTTGGATTTATTCCAGGGATGCAAGGTTGGTACAATATTTGCAAATCAATTAATGTGATACACCACGTTAAGAAACTGAAAGATAAAAATTATATTATCATATCAACAGGTACAGAAAAAGCATTCAACAAAATCTAGCATCTTTTTATGATAAAAACTCTCAGAAAAGTGGGAAGAAGGAAAATACCTCAACGTACTAAAGGCCACAGATGGCAAAACTATAGCTAACATCATACCCAAAGGGAAAAGGCTAAAAAAATTTTCTTCAAGATCAAGAACAAGACAAGGATGCCCACATTCACCACTCCTCTTCAACATTTGTACAGCCACTATGGAAAACAGTATGGAGGTTCCTCAAAAAACTAACAGTTGATCTACCATATAATCCAGCAATATCTCTACTGGGTATTTACCACAAAGACTTGAAAACCCATATTAGAAAAATATTCACACACCGATGTTCATAGCAGCGTTATTCACAGTGGCCAGGACATGGAAGCAACTGAAGTGTCCTATGATAGATGATTGGCTAAAGAAGCTGTATTACATATATACAATGGAATATTACTCAGACATAAGAAGAGATGAAATATTGCCATTTGCGACAACCTGGATGAACCTCGAGATAATTATGCTAAGCAGAATAAGCCAGACAGAAAAAATTGAAGACCACGTGATGTTACTTTTATTTGGGATTAAACCTAAAAGCAACAAATGAACTAGACAAACAAACAGAGATTCATGGACATGGACAATAGACTAGTTGTTACAAGAGGGTAGGGGGGAGGGTGAAGAGGGAAAGTAGACAGGGTAAAGGGGGTCAAATATGTGGTGACAGAAAGAAACCTAACTATTTGAGGTAAACACACAGTGTGTGTGTGTGTGTGTGTGTGTGTGTGTGTATGCCTTATTGTAAACTTATTGGATTTTATTAACCAATGTCACCATAAAAATAAATAATTAAACATATGTAACAAAAAAAAAAAAAAAAAACCTCTGGGATTCCCCATTATCTGTTTGTTGCATCAGGCCCTTCTAAACCTGCCACCTGCCTACCATGAACCACATCTTCCACCTCTTTCTTGCTGTTACCCTCCCATGTCTGTGTATTAATCATATGCACCTACTTGCTGCTACCATAGCCAACCTACAGAGCCAAAAGTAAGAAAAAATGTTTTTTTCGAACAATTGAGATTTGGGGGTTTCTTTTTATACAGTATTATCTCAGCTGAAATCCAAGTAATATGTGATAGAAATTGTGATTAAATAACCAGGTATTAAGCCGAAGCTTTTTTCCCTCCTAATATAATATCTGTAGCACAATCTTGTGCTAAAATAGTTATGGATTTTTCAAAATCACAAATATATATGGGCAGAGAAATCATATGTACTGTATTTGGGAAACATTTGTTAAATGAGTATCTTATATAGACACAACTTAATCTCTATTAGCAGGGGCAATTTTTTTAAAAATACCCTAGTAAAGTTCTAAAGGATAAAAAGTATAATTGAAGAAAAATCAGAAGCCAAAAAAAGTGGAGGAAATGGCACTCAATAAAACACCTGAGAACAGGTAACACAAAAGAGGGATAATTTAGGTTGATTGAATGATCAGCGTGTGAGAAAGGAAGCTCAGCAAAGACAGGAATGTATGAATAAGAGGTCCCCAAATGGGCAGGAGGACTGAGAATAGTAAAAAGCCGAGCAGTGCTTTGGATGTGGATCTGAGCCAGATGAGTCACCTAAGGGAGGTTAGCACTATGTTTGAGTAAGAAGGCCCAGGTCAAGGAAGAACAGTGCTCCTAAGTAGAGGTAGCCACTGAATTAATTCTCTTGGACATTTATCTGAGAACCTTAATGGATATTTGAAGATTATTTTGCCCATATTAGCTACTAAGGAGACGACCTTCAATGAGAAGTACTATCAGGTACATTAATCACTCAGCTAATGGCCTGACCTTTTTGATAATGTCACATATACAGTTTTTTTCTCCTGACTGACTTAGAAGTGACCCCACTCCCATAATAATTGTGTATTGTTTCTCTCACCTTGTTGCCTGGAAGGAAGGAAAGGAGGAAGAAAGGGGGGAAGGTGATTGGAGGTGCAAACAGCAAGCTATATTCAATCTTGATAACTACTAAGGTCCATATAAGGCAATACTGATATCCTGGGAATTACCCAGCAAGGTAGAGACTTATATTTTACTTTCAAGGGTCATTCATAATTTAGTTCTGAATTACCTTTATCTTCAGTCTGAATGAGGGGACTTGAAATATAGGAGTTGGAACCCATATCTAATTTGTAGCAAAAACTCCTTGGATCCTTGATGTAAAAACATGGGGAAAAGGGGATAACTATTATTAGTTATCAAAGGAAAAAAATTTTTTCATCCCGACTTTCTAGGTAATTAACATGACATTATATATAAAAGCCCATGGGGTGAAACAGGTATTAAGTAACATGGGAAGCTGATCTCAGCTCTTTAGATACTTAATTTCAACATAAATTTTGATAAACAGAAGAAAATAAAGCAAATAGAGTATCTTATTTGAATATTTTTAAACTTTCCATCTGAAAATTATTTCTAAGAGTAATAGAATACTAATGTCTGCTGAAAAAGATCTTATTTGAAAAGCCCATTGTATCTAGAACATATTGGAATGAATGAATGAATAAATGAATCTCTCATTCCAACAGAAAATTGCCTAGGTATTTTGAAAATGAGTCTTCTTTGATGGCAGTGTCCTAGTCTAGGACACAAACTTCATATAAGTTCAATTAGTATGGAATAAGCTATAGCCTGCAGTGGCCCACTTTAGGAAAGGGATTCTTTATTATTTGTACTAAAAAATTATGTAATGGTAAAAGTATAATAAGAACTTTAAATGAAAAAAAGCCCTAAAATTCCAACAATTCCTAACATAATAGAATAAGTAAGTGAAACAAATTTGGGAAGTGACAAAATAATTTTCTCCTAAAGGCCTTAGTTCCCCATATTAAAAATGAAAAGCATGGACCGGAAAATTTATAACTTCCTTCTCAGAGGCAAAGAGACAGATCTCCAAGTCCATGTGTGAATATCGATTGAGTGTAAGCCCTCCTGCCTGCAACCAAGCTTCCTCTGATCCCAACGTTCCATTCTCACCCACTATCACACTCTATTTTGTCTTAACTTATACACATAACCAGGAACCCTTCTACTTTACCAAACCAATATTCTCATTGGGATATCCTTGAAAAGGCCAAGCTCTAACCCATTTCTGTACCTTGGCCAGGCTCCTTCCCTCATTTAGAATGTCACCCTAGATTATCCAAATTTTACACTTTTTTTTTCAAGATACAGCTCACTGTTCACTTTTTCTGTACAATTTTTTTCCTGAATAGATCGACTTTGGCTCTTTCATTTCTCTGAGCTATGTTTATATCAGTGGTCCCCAACCTTTTGGGCACCATGGATCAGTTTCATGGAAGACAATTTTTTCATGGGCTGAGGGGTGGGATATGGTTTCTGGAGGATTCAAATCTATTACATTTATTGTACACTTTATTTCTATTGTTATTATATTGTAATGTATAATGAAACAATTATACGACTCACCATAATGTAGAATCAGTGGAAGACCTGAGCCAACCTGAACACAGTTGTTCTTCCCTGAAGTGATAAATTGAGTTGGTTAAGCAGGTTGAATATGTCACACAAGTAACCAAGTGTTGTGACCCATTCTGTGTCACTGAAAAGTGCTGCCAGTGGTGACTGTTTTTCTAAAAGAAATCTCTGGAGCGACTCAAAAGCTCTGGTCAATGATCTACCTTTAGAAAGCCAGCTCACTTCTGTGCATAAGAGAAGACATGTGCTCTGAGTCCATCTTCCCACAGAGCTGCATGAACAGAAGTGAGTTAAGGTCATGTACTTTAATGTGGTTGATAATTCTAGTCACATTCTGCAAAACATTGTTAAGTTCAGGTGACATTTTCCAGCTAGCCAGCATTTCTCTATGGATGACACAGTACGTAGATGCACATTCAGAAGGAACCTCTTTGACCCAAGTAGTGAAACCAGAAAGTTATCCAGTCATGGCAGCCTCTCTGTCCATGCATATACTGACACAGAATGACCAATTCAATTTTCCAAATATGTAATCATTCAAATACTTGAATAATTCTGCAGCTGTGGTGTTGGTTGGCAATGAAAGTGCACAGAACATATCCTCACACACATCCTCCTGAAAAATATATTGCACAAAAACAAGCATTTGGGGCTTGTTGTCGACACTGGTAGACTTGTCAACCTGGATTGCATGCCGTGGTAACTCATTAATCCCCTCTAACAATTGTACCTCAATATCCTCTGCTATTTCAACAATTTGTCTAGTTATGGTACTAGCCAAAAGAGGAACATGTGCCACCTTTTGAACTGCAGCCTCTCTTAAAAGTTCACAACAAGTGTCCTTAGCAGCAGGTGGGATCAACTCTTTACCAATAGTAAAGGATTTCTTAGTTTTAGCAATGTGGTTAGCCACTAACAATGATGCTCTCAGTGCAGACACATTTGACGAAGAGGTGGCCTTAATAATTGCTTCTGTTCTTCACGTTCACACTTTTTTCTTTTGAAAAACTCCAAAGCCTTGTCTTTTAATGCACAGTGCTTGTTCTCCATGTAGCAAAGCAGTTTTGAAGGTTTCACAGCTTCATTGGATAGCTGGTCACCACATATTAAACAAAGCAGGCTTGGAGAATGTAAATCACCTGTAGCAATGAACCCGTAATTCAAGTAAGACTCTTGGTATTTTCTTTGAAATGCAGCTTTCTTTTTTGTTGGAAGTCTTAGAGTCTTCTGCTGTCTCATCATTGGGTCTTTCCCCCTTTACAAAGAAGCTCTCCAGTGACGTTTGTTTTTTTATTCATTTTGGCTAAGGTTAGCTTGTGGGCTTACTAAAAGTGTGACTGAGACAAGTGCACAGTATGGAAAAGAGGCACCAATGGAAATGGTAAATAAAATAATGGGTGAGCCATGCATGGACTAAAATAAGCATTGGATTTTCATTTAAACCTGCCACCAGATGCAACTTAATCGTCACTTGCCACTCACTGATAGGGTTTTGATATGAGTCTGCAAGCAATTGACTTATGGTTTCTGTGCAGTGAAACCTCTCTGCTAATGTTAATCTCTATTTGCAGCCACTCCCTAGCACTAGCATCATTGCATCAGCTCCACCTCAAATCATCAGGCATTAGATTCTCATAACGAGCACACAACCTAGATCCCTCACATGTACAGGTTTCTCTATAGAACAAATGCTATCAGCCTGAAGACTGGAGATGTTTGGATATCTGCTAACAGATGCAAGGATTAATTGAGCATAGTAGTGGAGATGCGGTGAGGCTGCAGGGATCAGAATCCCCAGAGTCACCAAGTTGCCGGATTAAGCTGGCACTGAGCACCCAGGTCCCACTCTCACAGCCACTTACCAGCCTGTCTGTCATGCTCAGTATGGAACTCAGTTGTCTAGACCCCTAATTGCTTACCAGCTGCTTAATTTTCTTCATTGTTCACAGAGATATTTGAAACAGAATGAAATTTACCTTTCAATTACATAATAAACCTAAATTGTTTCCCACAATTCCTGAATTTATTCAGGCATTTACTGAGCACCTAACAGGAAAAAAAATGATATCCAAAAGAGTCCTTGGCATTACACTGAACAAGGTGGTTAGGAGTATGAAATATGGATTCTAAAAGGGCTTTAAATCTTGAAATTTCCAGCTCTTTGACCTTGGGCAAGTTATTAAAAATTCCTGAGTCCTAGTTTTCCTCATCTGTAAAAAGAGATTGAAATTCCAATGAGACCAATAAACTCAATCTACCTAGTCATTTTTTTTCACCTGGAGTTCTCAAGTCTCTACCTCCTGGCTATTCATCTGGCCTTACCCACTTTGTTAAGGTCTTTGAATTGTTCTCCTCATTGAAAAGATTCAAGTTTGAAAAAAGATGTCAGTTTCGGCTTCAATTCTGTTCTTCCTGGATTCAGCATTCAGGTAAATCAGAAAGTCTGCTAGCGTCTGTTTAAGGGTAGGCCAAGGAGCTAACAGAGAAAACCACCTCCCAAGAGAAAGTCCAACCAATTTGATTCAAGACAAAGGGGGCAGTAGATTTATCACCAAAAATCTGCCCACAGATATTTTAGTTACATTTTAGTATATTCATTAATGGAAAGTGTACATTATCGTGGTATTTGCAAATTTGGAGAATTGTGAGGGTTTAGGGAGGAATCCCTCCCAAATGTCAAAAGTTTAATATATCATATTTTAGACCTTCTCGAGTCTTTTAAACAATATTTAAGACGGTTCCAAAACTCGGGGATAGCAGGAGGCTTATATAAACTACTAAAGGCAACTGAAATCCATAGCAAACAATGAGTTATTTGCTTAGATTTTCTGGGCAAGTGATGTTACCATCAGTTTATATTAGAAGAGCATCTACCTGAGCAGGGAAATTTCTTTATGTATTTACTGAGGGCTCCTTGTGAATATAAGTGCTAAATAGATAATGCACTTAGGCAAGGGGTCACAAAGGCAGCAAGATATGAGCCCTGTTTTCACATTATTTGTACTTTAGTTTGACTTAAGAAAGGAACAATTATACCCCTATGACATTTTACAACTTTCAAAAAGGTTTTTTACCTATTTTCATTTCATCCTCAAAGATTTCTATAAGATAAATATGATTAACTCAATTTTAAAGATGAGGAAACTGGGATCCTAAGAAGTTAAGACATTTTTCTATGGTCAGGAAGTTAGTACATAATCAGTTAAGACCCAGGTTTTCTGACCCTTGGTTTAATGTTCTCATTTACTATAGCTACATCTTGGGGGGGGGGGGGACTCTATACCTTTGCTAAATCAAGTTGGGAAGGAAGGAGCAGAAAAATTTTTGATTGATTTTCCTAATCCATCAGGTCTCAATCAGGGCCCTATATTCCATCTGTCCCTGGTAAAAATGTCATAGACAAATGACTGAAAAACTAGGACTTGTTTACTATTGTCCAAGGGCTTTCAGATTAACTGGATGTTAATAAAATTGGGAAAATAAGGAGTGATAAAAATGTTTAAACTAGAATCAATGGGGTGGTAACACTCTTTTGCAACGAGATCACCCTTGTCCTTAGAGAGCTTATAGTGCCTGCCGCAGGATCTGGGACATAATAAATACAGATACCCAATAAAAATGTGATAAAAGATCAATAGGAACAAATAGATAACCATGAAACATACCTTAGTATATAATGTAACTTCAAATGTGATAAAAAAAAAAGGTACCATAAAGCAATACTAATTAGATGTTTATTTAACACAAGGGTTTGGAAAGTAACTATTTGGGAAAAATCAAGTTAGTGCTCTATTTATTTCATAATATGATCTCATAATGTCAAGTAAATTCCAGATAAATCAAAGAGTCAATTGTTAAGAACAAAACTATTTTTAAAAAGACAAACATTAATTATAAATTATAATTTCTCTAATTTCTGACTGACAATAGATGTCTAAGTATAAATATAATATAACAAATCATACTGTAAGCAGCTAAAACATGATTACATAAAAAAATGATTTGGGTCTTGACTTAAAATTTTTAAATTTCTATATGTCCAAGGATACCATGAATATCATATGATGGACTAGGAAATATGTATAAAATAAATAAGAAAAAGATTAATCAATCACTTAAGATATTGAAAATATAAAAAGCATACAAAAAACCATCACTTGACATATAAAAAGTTAACTCAATGAGAAAAACATAAATACAGTAAGAAAAATGATCAAAGGATATAAAATCTAATTTATACTACTCAGTCATAAGAAAAGATGAAGTACTGTCATTTGG
This sequence comes from Eidolon dupreanum, assembly GCA_028627145.1. NCBI lineage: Eukaryota > Metazoa > Chordata > Mammalia > Chiroptera > Pteropodidae > Eidolon > Eidolon dupreanum. The sequence goes on along the minus strand of CM053505.1, from coordinate 66,476,141 downwards.
GACAACATGGAAGGATTTTGAGAATATCATCCAAAGCAAAATAAGTCAGACAGAAAAAGTCAAGAACCATATGATTTTACTCATATGTAGGAAATAAAACTGAAAGCAACAAATGAGCAAACAAGACAAACAAACAAAAAGTCATAGACATATATAAGTTTAGTGGTTACCAGAGGGAAAATGGGGAGAGAGGATGGAAAGGAGGTAGAAAAGGGTAAAGGGTGTCAAATATATGGTGACAAAGAAGATTTGGCTTTGGGTGGTGAACACATAATTCAATATACAGATGATGTATTATAGAATTGTATACTTGAAGCCTATATAATTTTATTAACCAATGTTGCTCCAATAAATTTAATATTTTTAATATTTAAAAGAAATAAAAATGAAAAATAATTGTAAAATGTCCAACCTCCCTATTAATCAAATAAAAATAAAAGAACACTGAAATATTTTTACCTATTACATTTGTAAAAATTAAAATTATAATGCCCAATACTGCCAAAAACATAATGAAATAGCCTTCTCACAACATGATAAAAATTAAAATGGTGCAAACTTTATAGAAGGCAATTGGGCAACCATTATAAACATTTTTTTTAATGTTCACAGACTTTGAATTAGTAAGTTTGCCTCTATTAAATTATCCTAAGGAAATTATCTGAGTTGTAAAAAGAAACATTTACAATGAATTCCTTAATGGCCTTTTTGATAACAGTGAGAAAAAGTAAATTAAATTCTGAACACTAGGATATTGTTAGGTTATTGATCCATAGGATGAAATGCTGTGTAGTTCTTCAAAATTAGGTTTTAGATTAATATTTATTGAAATATGAAATATTTGATTTATCTTAAAAAGTAAAAATAGACTACAAAGGGGTATTATGATACCATTATTTTTAGGGAGAAGAAAAGAAAGGAAGAATGAAGAAAAGAAAGGAGGATGAGAAAAGGAAAAAGTAAATAATGGAATAGTAACCTCTGTTGATATTTTGTTATATATTCTCAGGATGATTACATCACAAGGGATTTCTTATTTGTTGTTCTGCTTTTGCTTTTTATGTTTAAAAAAGAAATCCACATTTTTGTCTTTGAAAATTTATTTGTTTATTTAAAACTGCAAAGGATACCCAGAAATCTCTGAGCAATAGAATTACACATATTTTTTTTATTTTCTTTTTACTATCTCTATGTATTTTTTCAATACTTTTACAGAAAGCATGAATTATTTTTGTTGAAAGAAAAAAGTTCTCTTTTACACCAAGATGATATGGGTATCTCTTTTGTGTGGAATCTTTTTTCAACATGGTATTTGTACAATGCTATGAAATAGATTTTTAATAATAAAGATCTCATTTGAACAATCTAAAATAGATGAAGAGTTCAGAATGGATACAAATTTGGCAATGAGTACCAGGTATCAAATATCCTTTCAATTATTTCCACAAGGAAATTGTAACAGAAATGGGAGTTTATTCCCCTTATTTTCTGTTCAACTTCCATGTTAGCCTGTGGGATGGAGAAGGTTTAGCTGCAGACACGTCTATGTGTGCTCAGAATTCGAGCAAGTGAGGAACAATAATTGGGCTGTGGCTGAAAGGAGAGGTGTTAAAAATAGTACTTTTAGGGTCTAAACACATTTTTCACCTCTGTTTGAAATTTAAATACTATTGAGTTACTTTTCAATAAATAATATTAATAAATAGCAATGGCTATATTTATTGAGTGCTTGCTCTATGCCAATCACTGTATTAAATTTTGGTCATACATTATTTCTTTTAATCAGAATAGCATTCTTATGATGCAAGAACTATTTGAATTCCCATTTGACAAATTTTATAAATCAAGCTCAGAGAGGTTAAGTAATTTGTCCAAATATCTGGAGTAGAGCTAAAATTTTAAACAAGGTTTATCTGAATTTAGAGTCCATGTACTTTATAATAACATATTTACTAAAGGGAAATGACACAACAAAAATGCGTTCCAATGGTCACCAAAAGATATATATTATCTTGAAAGTTAAATATCAGCACTGTTCTTAAAAACTCCAAACTAGAAACTATCCAAATGCACATCAGCAGTGGTACAAATTGGGGTATATTTACACAATGGAAGGCTATATAGCAATGAGAATGAGTTATCTATAACTACATGCAAGAAATGGATGAACATCAGAAACATAATGTTGAGCAAAAGAAGTCAGGCCCAAAAGAGCACATAATGTATGATTCAATTTACTTATTTAAAAAAATTTTTAAATGCCAAAACAACCAAAATGAATCTATGGTTTCAAAATCAGGATAGTGATTACTCCTTGAAATTGAGGAATGATAGTGGGTAAAGTCTGGATGGTGGCATAAGAGAGGTTTCTGGGATGCTGACAATGTTCTGTTTCTTGATGTAGGTCCTAGTTATAAGAATGTGCTCACTTCATGAAAATGAATTGAGCTGTACACCTACCATATATGTACATTTCTCTATAGCTAGTGACTCCAGATGTAGAAAGTAATTGGTGACAAGCATCTAGTTTAGTTTCTACTATGGGAAACCTAAAACACACAGGAAAAGAGTACAAAGTGATAAAGGAGGATCATGAAAATACTGATATGATAATGATCAGCTTTATGAGATATAAACAATTAGCCATGGGAAATGACAAATAATATGCCACATCAAGCACACTCGGTTACCTTTCCATCAGAATTCAGAACAGCAGTATGTCTGTTTGGACAGCAGAAAAGTTTTTGCTTTAATTATCACCACCTGCAGAATGAAATTCAACCAATTAAGTTAGAAAATTTCCTTTTGCAAACAAATATTATTTAGGTGGTTTCTATCTTCATAGCTCTGTAGGTAACCATTTGAGGACAAGATCTCAAAACTACCACAGGGTGTGGTGTCGGAGTTGGTCTATTTTAACTTAATGATCTGGAAGAGGAAATAACCAGCATAGTAATGACATTGCAAATGATGCCAAATTGAGAGTGTTAATGCTAATAAAGGCAGAGGAACAAAATGAGAAGATTTTTGCTGATAAAATCCAGGCTTTAGAGAATAATACCAGTGCACAGAATTCCTAATTCTCTGCCCTAGCAAAAGATTCCTGAGCATAGTCCTTTGTACTCAAAAATAAAGTTATCATATCTTTAAAAATGAATATTCTATTTCAGCACTACAATTTTAAATAAACTTTTTAAAATTTTTGAATAGTGTTAAATTTATAGAAAAGTTGCAAAATTAGCATAGAGAGTTCTCATAGACCCCACATCGTTTTCCCTATTGCTAACATGTTGCATTAGTATGGTACATTTCTCACAATTAATGAACTAATCTTGATATATTATTATTTATTAAAGTCCATAATTTTGACAGATTTTCTTAATTTTTTCTTACCTAATGTCCCTTTTCTGTTCTAGGATCCCATCCAGATACCACATTCTACTTATTCATCATGTCTCCTTAGGCTCCTCTTGGCTGTGACAATTTCTCAGGCTTTCTTTTGAGGACCTTGACAGTTTTGAAGCGTACTGGTCAGATATTTTGCACAATATCCCTCAAATGGGATTTCTCCAATGTATTTCTCACTATTAGACTGGTATTATGGGTTTTGGAGAAGAAGACCACAAAGATAAAGCACTTTCTCATCACATCATGTCCAGGGTACATATTTCAATATGACTTATCACAGTTGATGTTGAACTTGATCACCTGGCTGAGATAGTGTTTGCCAGGTTTCTCTACTCTACTTACTCTTCTCCCTCCCCCCTTTCCATCACTTCACTCTTTGGAAGGAAGTCACTAAGTGCAGCCCACACTTAAGGAATGGGAAATTATGTTTACCTCCTTGAAGGCAGAGTATCTACAGAAGTTATTTAGAATTTTGCATGAGATATTTGTTTATTCTTCCCTCTTTTATTTATTAAATCATTTATTTATATCAATATGAACTCACAGATAATTATTTTATATTTTGGTTTATAATCCAATACTACTTTGTTTCTCAAATTATTACAACGTTTGCCATTCACAAAGCTCTGTCAGCTGGTTCCTGTGTCTCTTTGACATATCACCACCATTGTGAATCTTCTTGAACACTTATTTTCTAGCAGAAAAAGATGCTTCAGAGTCACCTGTGTATTTCTAGTCCTAGAATCAGCCATTTCTCCAAGGAGCACTGGTTGCTTTTATGGGAAAATGGTATTAGAAACCAAGACCTATGTTCTAGGTGTGATCACTGCTACTGAGGTATTTTTGCTTCCAGGCCTTCTTAGCTAACAGTGCAAGGAAATATACATGAGTTAGTATACTCATATGTGAATATATACCTAAATATTTATATATCTATTCATCTGTATCTATATTAATCTAGTACTTAGATACCTAAAGGAAGTAAAGGAGTGCCCGTATAGGCTATCTGAAGGAAAAGTATTTAGGAAACATAAAGAAACATAAAGAAAGCCAGTGTAGCTGGAGTAATCAGAGACAGAGCCACTGGAGAGGAAGCAGTGGGAAACCTCATCACATGGTGGCTTGTCAGCTATAGTAAGGATTCGAGCTTTCATTCTGAGTAAGATTTAAAATCACTGGAGAATTTTCAAACAGAAAAAATGACACAAGTTGACATATTCTAAAAGGATTGTTCTGGCTGATGCATTGATAACAGACTGTTGCGGGTGAGGAAGACAAGATGGAAGCTACAGAGACTATAGTAGTTTCTCGTTATATCTAAAGGATATTTTCCAAGACCCTTGGTGGATAGTACCTGACCCTGTTTATACTGTGTTTTCCCCTATGCATCCTTTTTCGTTTAAAAGAAGAATTTATAGTTTCGCTTTGGCATATCCAAATTGCCAGCATCACTACTCTTGCTCTTTGGGGCCATTACTAAGTAAAATAAAGGTTCTTTGAACACAAGCACTAAGATACTGAGACAGTTTATCCAATAAGCTAGGGAACTACTAAGTAACTAGTAGAGCATATACAGAGAGCATGGATGCGCTGGACAAAGGGATGATTCACATCTCAAGTCGGATGGAGCGAGACGGCTTGAGATTTCATTATGCTACTCAGAACAGTGTGCAATTTAAAACTTATGAATTGTTTATTTCTAGAATTTTTCATTTAATATTTTTGGACCATGGTCGACTGCAGGTAACTAAAACTATGGAAAGTAAAACTGAGAATAAGGGGAGACTACTGTATTTAGGATGCCAGAAATAATTCAGGCAAGAGATGACGGTGGCTTTGAGGAAATGAGATGTCATCAGATTCTGGAATTGTTTTTTAGATAGAGCCTACAGGATTACTGATAGATTAGTTGTATTATTAAACCTTCATAACAACCTTTAGTAAAATAAGAGTAATAAATTTTATTTAAAAATGAAGAAACTAACCCTCAAGGAGACCTCACGTAGGTCTCTGAGGTAACGAACGACAAATCAAAATTCAAAGCCAAATCTGTCAGGCTCCACATTCTGAACTCTGACCCTCCCACTCACAGCCTGTTAGAGTTATGAAGGATCTTTGAGTTCAGCCCAACCCTTTATTTCACAGAACTAAAAACTGAATAGGATAAGAAACATTCTCTAGGTTCTAAAACTAGCCTGGGTCAGAACTAATACAAAAAGTCCTATCTGGTGACACCTGAATTGATCACTTTCTACTCTTCTTTAGTGCCTTTCATCTGATAAGTGGGAATAAACAGCCAAAGTGTTTGTCAGGTGATAGTCAATTAAACCTAAGTTCACAATATAATACCTGTATTACAAAGTCCATTGCAATGGGTCATCTTTGAGGGGGCATCATAAGGCAGGGGGCAATATTTATCACACTTCTTCCTGAACACTGCTTATATTTTTAACCATTAACAAAATGATTCAATGTCTACAAGAAGACTTTAGGGAATAAAAAGGAAAGAAACAAATAAGCAAACAATATTCATGGAATCGACTGGTCCTAGTTGCCTAAAAAAACATGCCAGCGGTGGTAAAATGGTTGACTTTCACACGTTTTTGTAGGATTCTTTGGGGATTTCTGTGCCAACTGTATTGCACTTGCACTGTGGCACTGCCTAGTATAAGAAGTAGCATTATTCTATTCATCTTAATTGGATATTTTTTTCCTACAAAAGATATTCATGGGAAAAAAAAAACAAGAATAGCAATGCCTGGAAATAAATTGGAGCCTTTGCATTCATAAAATACTTTTTCTACCTAGTCCTTCAAATTCAATGCAATCTACTATTTATTAAGCCCTCACTATATGCCAGAAATCGGGATAAGGGATTTATGCATTGTTTATTTAAATCTAAGACAACCTTATGAGGTGGGTATTATTATCTCTATTTTACAAATAAAGTGATGATGGTTACTGAGTTTTATGCCTTCTATTGGCTCACAGAGAACCCTGGGTTTGCTTCTATACCTTCACTTTTCCAAGTAAATCAAGGATTATAGTGCTAAATGATGTCTCTCTTCCACTGTTTTGAATGCCTTGATAGAGCAAAATTAGATATGCAGAAACCCTTTTTTCTCTCATCTTTAGTATTTTAATATACCCTGGGAAGTAACACAGATCTTTTTCCTAAGTATTTCCCTTATTCCCATGTATTACTGACAATAGTTCTTTGAGATATTCCTTTAATTGCCACCTTTTCACCCCATTAGTGAGGGAGGGATTTTTACAGCAGGGTAATGAGGAGACCTGAGAATATGACACTCAACACTGGACAGATGAGATTGACAGCAGTTTACTAGCCACACATACTCTTAACCCAGAGAAAGAGGGCACCTCACCATGCAGGGACACATGAGTGTTGTACTTGGGAACAGAGTTAACCATCAGGTGTTGTAGGAAACAAGCTTTGTGGTATTAAGAGGGTGAAATGTCCCCAGAATCCCACAGCAGAATGTGATTGGCTTATTTCTTTAATTTCATAGGCTGTCAGGGAACTTAAACTCACTATTCAGGGATATGCAGGAACTCTGCTTGGTCCTTATGATAAGGAGGGTATGTTTGCCTAAGAGATCTTATCCACTAGTAGGGGGGAATTTATAATTGGGTTATTAAAAGTCTTCCCAATTTTACCAGATGTCAAGGCAACACATTATATTGAGCCTTAATTTTAGGCCTTATACCACAGATATGCATCATTATCTCCATTCTACAAATGAGGAAATGGAAATCAAGATACTCATATTATGGATAAAGTCACACAGTCACTGAGAAATTGAGGTTAAACTGGTCTATCTGACCTCAAAGTCATACTTAGTTTACATACGGTAATGGAACATCTTCAGTTTCTAACCAGCATTTCAATGTGATTGCTGATAATTATGAGAATGGAAAAGAAAGAATATACCATTTTCTGGCTGAAGTCAATGTACAACAGAATATTTCTTCCCCATGTGCCCAAGTCACCAGCATTTGGCTGGAAGGAGTCACTACTAATGCTTTGAATCACAGAGAGGAGAGAATCATTGTTGGTTCATGCCAAGGTCTCTTCACCTACCTGGTTGTGTTTTCAGCCCAGTCTCAGAAAAAGTATAGGTATGGCTTAGATAAATTAACATGAATATTTTACTATGCATATTTGTGTTCTTGAATGTTTGGACTGTCACTTATCCATAACTACTTTTTCCTTTAGCTTTGAGTATTTTAATAGTTGTTCTCCTTATATTTTTATTTTCTTACATTTCAAGTTCTCCCAGGCTCTGCTTTAAGCCTAAAAGTGTTTTCCTATCAATAGTGAATCTAATTTCTAAAATATACACAAGAGGATTTTTGTGAGGAAGATAGCAGACTAGGTTACATAAAACTACTCACGACAATTGACAGACATTAAGTAGTTTGGGAACTATATGTTGCATAGAATTATTTGCTTTATATTTTCATTAATTATTTTGGAAAATTGTTAAGGCCTATTTTTGACAATACTGAAGCACATACTTTCTTAAAATTCTTTCTCAAACTACATTGGATAGTTGTCCTGTCTTTTAGTTGAAAAGAAGAGAAAGACAATGGAACTGGTTCTATCAAAACTGGCTGCAAAATCATTTTTGGAGATGGTCATGATACAAATAGATGACAAAAGAAAGAGAAAGAGATGATAGACATGTTGATATCTAAAGAATCTGAGCTTCGGTGCATTATGCATTTTGTTTGTTTTAAATTATAATATATTAAAAAGCATTGCATCTTCTCTCCTACTTTAATGTTTTTATTAGATTAATGCAATTCTATTTTTACCCTTATTGATTTTTTAATAACAATTTAAAATGAAAGTTAAATACACACACACACACACACACACACACACACACACACACACACACTAGAATGCCTTCTTTTTTCCCTAAATTTCCTGAATCATTCAATTGCAATGAGGACTTTTGAGGAAGAATAACTGTTGTTCTTGCAAATTTCCTAGGAGCAATTATCTTAACTGTGATACATTGAAGTGAAGTGATAGTGGACAGGGGTCCCGCAGGACTGCTCTTTGAATATTTTGAAATATAAACACCAATTTTTAGGTATAAAATGTTTAGAAAATTTCTAACCAATCGTATAACATGTGTAATTTAACAATGCTAATAAACTTCATTATAAGTGAGTTGTCTTTTTGGTTGTGTGCAGTCTTCAGAACCTAGTGACCATGAAGAACAAAGACTTCAAGACTTTGAAGCTAATCATCTATCCCAGTGAAAGGAAATCACAAGGGAAAAAGGAAAGCTGGTGACAAGAAAAACAGTAAGTTAGCAATTGATATCATTCCCCCATAAAACAACACAAAAGTTGAGATTAAGGCAAAATATATTTTCAAAGTACCAGAATCTCCTAATGATAGAGCAAAATTAAATATGCAGTAATTGACTCAGAAACCCCACCTCTCGGAATCTATACCAAAATTCCACTGGTAGAATACACTATTTGTATTAGCCAACAATTAGAAACAACACAAATATTCATTTCCAAGAGAAATATTGAATAAAATATGGTACATCAACCCAATGGAGTCCTTTGCAGCTATAAAAAGAAGTAGAAATATTTCTATATACCACTAGAAAGAGAAAAGTGTACTAAGAAATGGCGAAAGAACTATCAGAGAAGAGACTTCAGAAACATATTAACCAAATGTAATGCATGAACCTTGTTTGGATTCTGATTTTTATGTACTGTATAGAAAATATTTTTGAGACAACTAGGGAGAATTAAACAAAAACTATACATCAAATAATAAAAATAATAATAATTTTGTCATTTTTTAGAACATGAGATAAATATTAACATATTATTTTGGAATAAATGATTTGAAGTCTGGCTCTTACTTTAAAATACTCCAATAAACAAAAAAATGTAGAGTATGGAGAAGAGTTCAAACTAAAACAGCAAAGTGTTGAAGTGAAAGAGGAAATACTATTTTTTTCTATTTTGTGTAAGTTTGAAAAATTCCATAATAAAAATTTTAAAAGAATATTCTATATACATTTTTACATAAATATATATTGTGTGTATATACGGAAGGAGGGAGAGAGAGAGCAAGAGCGAGAGCGAGAGAGAGAGAGAGAGGCCTTGGCCTTACCCAAAAGATCCTGACTCTGACTCAGTGGGGCTGGTGCAGGACTTGGCTATCTGAATTTTTTTATAGGTTCAAAATTCTTTGGCATTCTCATTAATCAAGCAACAAAATATGGCATTTGGGGAATTAAAAATTCTTGAAGATTATGATTATAAATCCATACTGACTATTAAAACCATGATGAATACAATCAATTTTTTTCTCAGATAATTCTCAAAACCCTTCAAGGTTCTTAAGTGGCTTAAGTTTACATGAATAACATAGATTTTTATCTCAACCTACTTAGATGTTCAGATTGCTGATTAATAGCAAGTCCTGGTTGACAGAATGCCAGATACAAATATAATATGCTTAAGTCAACTTGAGGACAAGGACAGCATCAGCTCTATCTTTTATAAAAGTCCACAGTCTCTTCCACTTCAAAGGATTATAGAGAGGATAACAAATATATCTCTGTAAGTGATTCAGAGTCCTAAAAAGAAGACCTTCAATGAAATCCAAGGTATTAGCAGTAGTAATAAGGAAAGATACTCTCCCAGTGGGCTCACTTTTATCATCAATTGAGGAAGAAGAGCTCAGATTGGTGAGTGGCATCATCCCTGCCCAACAACAAACAGAATGAGAGGCAGTCCAGAGAATGAAGGGAAGGCTCATTGGGGAAGAACATCCAGTCGCTTTCGCAATGTTTGAAAGCAGAAAGACATAGAGCCCAGAAATATTCCACCCTGCAGCTTGCTTTCAGATACAAAAGGTAGGGTTTGAACAGAGAGTTTGATCCTATCAACAAACATGAAGATGTACTTCAGGCTAATCCATGAAGAAAAGAAAAAGTACATACGTGTATTTCCATTTTTATTTTTCTTTATATTTAAAAATCCATTTTAAATTAATTTTTAAGCAATGCTGAACCAGCAGCAAAGTATCTCTAAAACATTTTATCAAATTACTTAATTTTTTAAAAAACCAAAACTGTAGAAGTAAGAAATTTTTTCTTGAAGAAAGCTATTTTTTTGGTAAAATTCAGAACATAGTTGGTGCTCACAAGGCATTTTTAGTGATTGCTCCACTATCCAGGGGTGTTTCCCAGCAAACCTAGACTTCTTAGAGTCTTTGAGATTATTATATGCTGGATGATTTCTCCAACTAAGAAAGCTCATTAGGAATTGATGTGTAAATTCAGGGTGCATATTTATTAATTTGCAATGAGTGATAAAACTTCTAGATGGGTGGAAAAGTCACATTAGTAGAACCAACACTCATTCAACAAATATTTATTAAATGCTGTAGTAGGCTGAATAATGGTACCTGGAAATAACAGATGTTAATCCTGAAACCTGTAAATATTACTTAATTTGTAAAAAAGGTCTTTGCAGATATAGTTAAGATAAAGATCTTGAAATGAATAGATTATCCTGGATTTCTGCGTAGGCTCTAAATGCAATCATAAGTATCCTTAGAGAGAGCCAGAGGGAGATTTGACTACATATCTACAGAGGTTATGTGAAGATGGAGCAGAGAGAGATTTGAAGATGGCAGCCATTGAGATTGGAGCAATGCAGGCACAACCCAAGGAATGCAGGCAACCATCAGAAGCTGGAAGAGGCAAGGAATTGATTGCCTCCAGAAAAAATGAAGTCCTGTTTTCACACACGTCTTGATTTCAGCCCAACAATACCAATATCAGACTTCTGGCCTCCAGA
>CM053505.1:66440773-66464764 GCA_028627145.1 Eidolon dupreanum | reverse complement strand
GTCCCTCCTTTTTCATCTCCACCAAATATAACTGCAAATATAAATATGATTTTACTTATTTAACTCTGACAGAGCACCTGGTTTTATACAATCTTACCAAGTTCTTGAGGCATCACCTCACATAGCTAGATCTTTCACATAGTACTTAACATTTCAATGTTTTCAATGAATAAAATCACAAATGTTGGGCATTTGAACAAAAATAGTTTTGACATTTTATGACACTTTTAGCTGAGACTTCCCATTTGGCAAAAGGACAAATGTTCTGGACATTCTGCAAATTATTGCCTACAGTATCCCTCTGACCATACAACAAACTATTAGGTATGGCATGCTGCCTTGCAAATACCATAATCTTCTGTATGCTGATTTTAAAGATGTCTTGTGAGTTAAAATGTTTTAGATGAACTGTCTATGTTACAGTTAACAGTAGAATGTTTTGCTTATGATATAGATCAATTGATAAAGTCTTGGTGCTCAGGTCTAAGAAATGCCACCCTCCTTTGTGCCTAATTAGTTTCAAGAATGTAATCCAGATCAGGCCATCTCCCCCAATGTGGGCACAAGGTAGTTTGTCATCCAGCTTCACAAACAGAAAAAAATCACCCAGGGTTTATCCTTCAGTATCATTATCCAACTTTGGAACTTTGAGGACAAAAGAGAATAGACAGCTGTTACAACAGTGCTTTCTGCAAGCTCACAGACAGCTAACTTCACTACGAGTCTAGGAAAAAGAAAGATATCATATTTTTTTCATCAGGCTTCCTGCCACCTACAGTTCCTATCTTCTACCACCAGTCCACTTTGCTATTCAGAAACAAGGTTAATTTACTTATATGTTTAACTTCAAGATTTATGATGTTTACCATGGGCTTCAGATATTTCTTTTGGGGTCAATAAACCTAGAGTGAGAAAATTGGCTTGAGTGCCAAGGCAACAAGAACTGAGTTTGCCTGTTTGACTTTTCTGCTTTTATAGACTTTGAAAGGCATGGACTGAGGATGGCAGAATTCTCTTTACTTGTGAATTTATAAAAACTTTAAATACATTTTATGATCATAAAGTAATAATGCATACAATTTAGAATATAAATGAAAGAAAAAAGACCACCTGAGAAACCTATCATTCCAAAATAACCAGTATTGGCTTTGAACAAGTATACATTTCTTAATGAATTTGTATCAATTCTCTGTATACAGTTTAGCATCTTACCTTTTTCACTTTATATGAAATCATATTTTTCATGTTATTATATATTCATTAAAAACATGACTTTTCAGGGCTGTAAATATTCTACCATAATATATTTGACCATTTCACTATTGTTTGACACATCTATAATTTGCAATTTCTCACTGTTAAAAGTAACACTTTGAATGAAGAGTCTTGCATTTACATTTTTTTGTGGACATCTATAATTAATTCACCAGGATAAAGCACTAACTGTGAAATTACTATATTAAAGAGTATGTGGATTTTAAATATTCTTATTAAAATATAACACACCTAGAACATAAGCAAATCATAAGTATATCATATGCTGAATTTTTATCAAGTAAACACATCCATGGAACAAATACCCAGATCAAAAAACATTATCAGCATCCCAGAAGCCACCCTCCAAGTTCCTAAACACTCTAAACATAACCATTATACTGACCTTTAACACAAAAAGAGTCTTACCAGTTTTTTTTAACTTTATATAAATAGAATTATTTATATGGCATATACTCTTTTTTTCCAGCTCCATTCACTAAACAGAATGTCATTAGTGCAATTCATCTGTGTAGTTAAGTATAGGACTCATTTGTTTATTTTTATTTCTGGATGATATTCAATTGTGCATATATACATGGCCATTATTCATTCTAATGTTGATGGACATTTGAGTACATTTCAATTTATGGCTATTATGATACTTAGGAGTGGAATTGCTAGGTCTTAAAGATGGTATATTTTCAGCTTAAATAGACGCTGTCAGTTTCTCCAAAGTAGTTGTAGAATATGCACTTTATAAGTCTCTTGATACAAACTGCCATTCACAAAAGTTCTCTCCCATTACAATCTCCAAGCAGTATCTGAGACCCCAAGTGGAAACCTTCCAAACAGTAGGTATTACACATTTTTTAAAAACCTTTGCCACTTAGGTGGGCCAAAAAGTAGTTTCTTGCTATTGTTTTAATTTGTATTTCCTTGATTGTTATTGATAGTCAGTAAACATTCCACACACACACAAAAACACACACAAATATCCAATAAACATGAAAAAGTGTTCACATCCTTTTCAATTTATCTATTGAAATACTTGTCTTTTTCTTGTTTTGAACGGCTTTGCTTTATATTAACAAAATCACAGAAGATTTTTAAATGATAACTTTGCATATACACATGTACTCAAATTAGCAAAAGAGTGCATTTTGTGACCCATTCCTTCCATTTTAAACCTTTTATTCACTAGACCAACTTATTGTGTATACATAATGTTCAAGGTTATTTGATGCACACTACAGTGGACACAAAATTGCTCAAGATGTATAGATCTGACTTCAAGTGGGTTATAGTCATTGGCTGCATAAGACTCCCAAGTGGATATCTACAGTGCAGAGCAGCAAGCTACGTAAGCCACATAAAACGATAAGAAAGTAGGGACCTTAGGAGTATAGAGGAAAGACAACCTTTGGTTGGAGAATAGATGGCATTGAGTGTCCAGCCTCAAAGCCAAAACTTGAAAGATGAGAGGACTTTCTTCACTAGTTGAAGCAGAAGAAGAAGGACAGGCCAAGCTGGCAGTAAGGCCAGAAGGAGGCCCAGGGGAACATTTCAGCCCCCAAGTGTATAACAAAGAAGAAGAAATCAAGAATCTCAAGCTGATTCTCATCTGATATTTAAGCAGAATGTTGAGTTCAAAATAAGATGGGGAGGCTATTTGAAGCCAAAGAGTTACTGCTTCAAAGGATTTCATTGACACCAAGCTGTTCTTCTATTTTCGGCATCATACCCCCCTGGTAGAAATCTGCCTGTTGGACGCTGAATGCCAGGCTAGGCTGTGTGGACTTAATGTGGTAAGCCACATGTATACAAAGCTAGGAAAACTTTGCTGTTGAGGCTGGTGTAGGGGTCTGAAATGAGTCATCCCAAGATGTGCCTCTGTAGTATGCAGATTGTTTTTAGCTAAAGGTAACTTTAACTGCAGACTCAAGAGAAACTTCTGTGCTCCCTCCAACACTTAACTACTTAGAAGAATTTTAATTAGAGGCCTTGCCTATAAGAGATTATCAGAGGTAACTTCTTTTGACCTATCTATAGGACAGAGAAAACTTCTATTGACTGCAGTTCTGCTCTTATCATCTTGCAATGATCCTTCAAAGCTCACAAGGTACATTACCTCAATCCTAGCTCAGGATGTCTTATATACTTCAATACCCCTTTCCATCTTTGAACCTCTCGTACATATGGGGACTCTGACTTTCTCATGCATATGGGGTTCCCATACACATGTATGTATTAACTTTGGTTATTTTCTCTTGCTAATTTTTTTCATTTCTATTTAATTAGACCAGCCAGAAGAATCTTGAGGGCAGAGGAAAATTTCTTCCTCCCCTACACAGGTAAAAATGTAAGCTGAGAAGTACATTTATAATGCTGGAGGTAGACTGAGTCCCAAATGTTCTCCTGTTTCAAAAGTGAACAAAAATAAAAAACAAGGGCAAACTGAAGAGAATTGTGGCTTTGATTAGAGAATCTGAAGAAAGTTTATTTTGAGTCGCTTTTTGTAACTGAGAGAAAAACAACTGAGAATGGAAGTAAGAAGCAGAGAGACAGTGCCTGTGGAGAACCATGTGAACTTGCAAGTATAATGGAAAAAAATACAAGATGCTGATTACACTTTATCTTAGGAGTATTGTGGAATATTCAGGGTTTTCCTTACCCTTGGTATATGAGCATTGTATATAGAAATTCATCTTCCTGTATTTTCTGCACTTCACCCAACATCTGCCCTCTTTCCCTGCAACTCCCTCAACACACACACACACACACACACACACACACACACACACACACACACACACAAACACTGCTCCCTTTAACCCCAGAAAGGTCCATAAACCTGTTCCCTGGCTTAATGCCCACCAAAAGAAAATGAACAGCTAGCTGTAAGCAAGAATCACTGTGTTGTTTCACAGGTTCATTTCCCTAATGCTATTCAAGGGCCCTAAACAGATTACCAAAAGAACTCATAAAAGAATGAGAGTAACTTTTCTTCCTGGAAATTGGTATACCACAGGTGAGGCAGAGGAAGCTATCAGTTCTAGGTGCAGAAGATAAAGGGATACATTGTTAGAAATTATTTTAAAACAATAATAACATTAGCTGGTGGGTCTGATTTGTTTTCACCATGGGTTGGCAATTCTAAACAAATCAATGATAAAACACTCCTCCAAAAGAAATCTTTTATAAGGTGAAAAGGTTAAGAAGTACACATTGGCATTTAGAAAATAGTCAAAGGGGAGTAAAATGCAGCATAGAGAATATAGTCAATAATATTGTAATAACTATAACTATGTATGGTGCCAGGTGGGTACTAGACTTATTGGGGGGACTATTTCATAAGTTATATAAATGTCTAACTACTGTGCTATACACCTGAAACCAATATAATATTAAATCTCAAGTATAATTGAAAAAAATTAAAAATAAAATAAAATATTTTGTTGCTGTTGTTACTTTTAAATTTTAATACTATAATATATGTAAATTTTAACATAACACTTATTGATGATTATCCTCCAATCAACATGATATTCTACAAGAAACTGAATTCAGAGAACTCCTAGTTCCAAAGCCAGCCCTGACACATACAGACTCAGTTACATGTGTTCATTTCAAGAGAAGATCCAGTTCCAAATCACTCAAGCTCACTTTGAATACAGTTTCTGTCTCCAACTCCTGTGGTACTACACATCCTCATAATAGTTAACTCAAAATAAACAATGAGAGCCAAATGATTGTAAAGACAAAAATACAGAAATTGAGATACTTTAATTTCATCATTTCATGAATAAAATCTCTGAACCTGATGACAAGCACACTGTCAGAAATTTTCTTCATGTATTTCCCCCTTTTTTGTTTTGTGTTTGTTGTTTTTCAAAAATGACAGTAATATAATTAAAAACTACTAATCTCTACCTTTAGTCTATTTTTATACTGTAATATTTATTTTATTATTTATTTTTATTGGCATAATATAAAGTTGGATAAAGAAGTCATACATATATACAGTTGAATATTACTCATCCATAAAAAAAGAATGAAATCTTAACCACTTGTAACAATATGGATGGACCTAGAGGGTACTATACAATAGGGCTTTTCAATGTAGATATTAATATTTCTGTTCAGTTTTGGAATCGATTTTCCTTTCCATGTTGTTGGTTTGATAATTTCCCCCTCTAATTTTCTATGTTCTCTCTTTCTAGAACTCTTAATCAGTGAGACATTAGACCTCCTGAATGGATCTGCTCATTTTTTTCCTGTCATTTTTCTCTATGATAACCAATTTTATGTATTAAATTGGCTAAGCTACAGTACCCAGTTACTCGATTAAATGCTAATTTGGGTGTTGCTGTGAAGATATTTTGTAGGTGTTGTTTGCATTTACAATTAGTTGACTTTAAGTAAAAAAGGTATTCTCTTTAATCTGGATGAGTCTGACCCAATCAGTTGAAAGACCTCAAGAGCAAAATTAGGATTTTCCTAAAAAGGAAATTCACCTGTGGATGGCAGCATCAGTTCTTATCTAAGAATTGCAGCCTACCCTTTCTAATGATTTTGGATTTGCCTAATCAGTCCCCACAAATCACATAAACATATATATAATTTCTAAATGTTCTTTCTTGTTCTTAGATTTTTCCCTGTTCATAGTATCCTGTACTTGTTTTATTAATACAGTATTTACTTTATTTCTTCTGAATTCAAACTCTCTTTTCTGGCTCAAACTACCTCTTGCCACCAGAATTCATTTTATTTTCTATTCAAGACTTCTTTTTTCATATTGGAGTTTTCCTTAAATGCCCACCAAAGTTAGGGGGAAGGATAAAGGGTGGGAGTTCTGCCTATTTAGATATTGTTGAACTGTAACCTCAGCCATTACACTGTGTAGCTATTAAATGCCAAAATATAGAAAAATTTTTATCTAGGGACATTCAATTTAAGAATTCTATAATTCTCTTCATTGCTATGAGTTTACATATTTTATTCCATTTCTACCATTCTGGGTTTGAGAGGAAAAAGAGGTAAATGCATGTGGTCAATTCATCAAATTTGAGAATTTGGCTGTTGGATATTTTTTACAATTTGAGTATCAAATATTAATTGAAAGTTGTGATAGTGATGGTGACAAGAATGATAACTAGAAAACACACATCTTGTAAAGCAGGATAAAGATACCTACATTTGTAAAATATCACTGTCCTCTCTTTAAGAGTCCTGGATGGTTCCTCACCGATTAACAGATCAAAGTTAGATGTAGCCCTTAAGACCCTCATTAACTGGTTCAATTGTAACAGCAGCTTGATAAATTAACCCATATAATAAATCACCAGTTGTTTTCCACAGGACTAGAATGGAATGAAGAGGTCTCAGATTATAGCAAATGGAAAATTGAGTAATCTCCCCTACTTCTTGAAAGGGGAGCCACAAGATTCTACTTGTCTCAACCAGTCTTCAGAGGCTGTGCAAAAAAAAAAAATCTTGCCCTAAAGAAGACCTTTTGATGTCATGAGACAAAAATCTCCTGCAAACTACATGTTAACTCCCCCAGAATTTGTACATCCAATCCATGGAGTTGTATAAACTGCCCCTGCCTGCACAGTATGACTTCATTATACCACATGATGTAATTCTAGTGAATATGCATAATTTCCCTACTCTTGCCCCTTTAAATATTACCCTAAAATCCTAATCAGAGAGACAGAGTTGAGTGTTCTTTTCTGTCTCTTTGCTGGTTGGCCTCTTGGTGAAAGCTTTTTCCTTTCTCAAAAGCCTTTGCCATAGCATTGACTTCTATGTGTGTTGGGCAGTGAGCCCTTGTTCAGTAACACGAACTCACTTTTAGAGCCTTCTCTTTCTTTAGTCACTAACTCAGAGCTTGTTCGGTAGGCCTTTCTCATTTTCTACTCTCAAACTTCAGCCTTTCTACCTTTACCCCTATAGCTCCTGCTACCTATAATACTGTTCTCTACCATTTCAATTTTTTCACTTCCATCTATGCCCATCTCAAAGCCCATGATGCCTTCCTAAATCAAACCCAACTTTATGTTCTCTTTTTCCCCTGCAATCCTCATATGCTTACACTCGCTTACCTATTACCTCAGTACATTTATTCATTTATACCATAAACATGTAATGAGCATTGACTATGTACCAGACGCTGTGCTAAGCACTAGTGATGGAGAGATAAATAAATCAGAGGAGGCCTCTGCTTTTTCAACAGCATGTTTTCATTCCATGTCACACATGTTCAACTCTTCTCCCCAGACTCTATCATGTACTTTCTGATACTAGTCTTGAAGTAGTTACTAACCTAGTAGGTGCCTACACAGATTATTGAGTTAGCTTTCTCCTATATCTCCTTGCTCATTAATATTTTTAGAAGCACTTCTTTCCCTTAGTTCTTTTCTCCATTACATTTAGGAATACTTCATCCTCTTTAATAAGCCAGAAGTTTGATAGGCGTTTCCCAATGCCATCTGCCAAGGACATCAGAATGCATGTGCAATGCTCAAATATGACAAATACACCAGCCAAAAAGGCACCCATGACATCCTAATCCTTTTGGGATTTTGAAGTCTCTCTGCTTGCAAACAAACAGGTACAGACACTACTCCAAAAAAGTTCTGTATTAATACCTATCCCTACCTTTATATCTATCTGCCAGCTGTCATTCCACTGTGGGAAGGAAGTCATAAGCAATATTCAGCCACTGTCCCAGTACACACAGCTTCACACATACCCACATGCAAAATACAGGCACTTACCAAGAACACAAAGGAACAAAGAATACTTTTTGCACCTACCTCTGTGCCTATTTTGCTTTACGTGGTCCCCAAGCCTTCTATATGAGGTCCATAATAATCATAGCCGTTTCTCACATTCCTTTCCTGCCTACTTCTGTTTTGGAGGGTTAATTTCACAATTTGGGTTTCTGGAATACAGAATTTGAAACAGATTAGCATGCCAAGACATTTATTACAGAGTATTTTAAGGATTTATTCTTGTGAAAGGGAGGGGAAGGAAGCTACAATATGCAGAAGGAGAAGGTGGGCTATCCTGCAGGCCCACCAAAGGTTCTGCTAACTCCACAGGTTTCTGTAGAACTGGGATGTAGTTAGTGGTGTCTCATATTAGGACAAGGGTTCAAACCTTCATATCTGTGTATTGATTAGTCGGTCATTGGATGTAGACTACCCCTGGAAGGAGTCAAAATTTTGTGCGAGGGATTTTCTTCAATGGAGGCAATCTCCAAAGAAACTAATAGCTGAAGAACATCCCCAGCAACTGGGGGAGTAAGTGTTTCATTCCTAAAGGGGATCAGCACATCATAGCATCCACCACAGTTGAGTTTCCCAAAAGCCTGTCCTCTAGAGAACTGTGTAGGTGTGGACACATCAAAATCAATTTAAATGCTTCCTGGATTAAAGTGCTACTTTCTCATTCAGTTACCGCCCAGGCCTTAGGGGAATGTTATCATTGAGGAAGCTCCCACCACTCTCCACTCAGCAAAAGTTCTAAGAGTTTCTTTACCACAGTAATAACAATAAAATAAAGAGGAATGTCACAAGCTGTCAAGTTAATAGCATATCTTTACAGATCAATTAAAAAAAAAAGAATCAGCACGAGACAAAGGCAGGGAGAAATAAGAATCCATGCTCATCTCTTTACTTATAATGCCATTTGTCCCTTTTGTACTTGTCCTTGTGCTATTTTTTATCATTTACACAAGGCCTGAATAATCTTTTGTGCACAGTAGGTGCTCAATAAATATTTATTTAAAGAATAAATAAAGCTATCTCACAAAAATCTCTTCCTGACTCAATCACTGTGAAGAAAATAGCAGTGTGGGAGCATTAGTAGAAATAGTATATTTTATTACTTTATTGTTTCTCCTGGCTTATGATGTTAAATGTTTTAGATAGTGACTTTTTTACTTTACCACTAAGTAGACAAATGTGGTTAAGATAACTAAGGAATAATCACACATACTCATACTTAAGACATCCATTTCAGTTTGTGCTTCAGAAATAATAAATTAGAATACTGCTTTGAATTGAGCCTTTGCTCACTGTACTTTTCCTGTGGGTTGCCAAGAACCAGTGGTGAAGGTCAAGGTGTATGTCTCTGACATGGATGATATTTCAAAGCTTGTTATTTCAATAATGAAAACAAATAAGAAAAGACAGAAAATAAAATGTCCACTGAATGCATAATATATAAATACATATAGTCAGTGTTATTTGCTGGATAGTAGGTGAGTCCTGTGAACAAGAAATTTCTAAACTGAAAGTTTCCCCATGGAATGCTCAAGGAAGTTTGTCTTTCTATCCAAAATGTTTAATCAGCCTGCCCCAATATCTAGTTGACTATTGTAAGCCAGTGGAGTCACATTCTCTTCACACTCTAGTTCTTTCTTAGTCCTCTGGACTTGACATTGAGCAAAATGACAAGAGCATGATGTTCTTTAGAAACACAAAGTGAAAACGAGCCAAACTGAAAAGAAAGGGAGACCACGCCACAAAACTTGTGTCATTTCTCTTGAGACTGTCCCAAGCACTCTCCTAAGGTCCTCATCAACACTCATATCTCAAACTCACCAAAACTTTTACCCAATGGTCATTACCTATATGCTCACACACATATAGAGGTGGGTTCTTCCTTCAAGATATTGCTGAGCATTGTATAAGCATTCTTTCCTTGCTACAGTCACTGTTCTCACTGCTGAGAAATCCTCTATCTATTTTTGTGGCTAGGCTGTACTCATGGTGCCTACTCATGAGAACAAACTACAATTTGTCCATTAATGGGTAACAACATCCTGCACTAAGGAAGTAACTGTAATCCAAAATGGGAGCCTGCCTTCTCAGTTCAGGGAACAGGGTGTCAATAACTCCCCCAGACACTCAAGCTGGTCTCTGGAAAAGATAAAAAAATCTGAGAAGATAATTTGACTTTTCACAAAGTAGAAGGATATTTGCAATATACACTAAACATCCAAACTTATAACCACAAAATTTGGCTTTAAAGTATCAGGAACTATTAATGTCTAGAGCCTTTAGTTCTAGAAATTTTCAAAATTCTGGTGTTTTGTTATTTAAGATCTAATTTCTAAGTCAAGTTTAGTTAATGTAGTAGTACAGAGAAATTGTTAAAAGAGTGAAAAGGAATTTATTTTTCAATCATATAGAAAATTTGTTTCTACCATGGGAGAATAAGAAAAGATAGTGGAAAACAGAAAATGAAGGTTCAGGAGAGATTTTTAAAAACGTCTATCTATCCCAAAATTAACCCATTTTTCTGAGAACTGCTTTCTTCATCCACAGAGGTTGGGTCCTGACAACCATGTTTGTTTCACATGACCTTGAGCCTCGGGTCACAGCTGATTGGATCCAAGATATATTCTGTCTCCAAGCTGAACCAATCACAGTTTTTCTCCTTGTACAATTTAGATTCTGAATAGCTGATTAGTCTCCTCCTATGGCTGGAAGAGAAGACAGGTAAAGATGGGAACAGCAGGCCAGTCACTACTTACTATGCATGGGGAAAAAACAGCCCGCAAATAATAAAGAGTGAAGAAGCCACATTAGGAGAAATCGAGGAATGTGACAGACGTACAAACTCAACCTACTGTTACAACTTTCTACTTATGGTTCCAATTCTCAAAGAGGCTTGGCTCCACTTCCTACCCTTGAGTTCTGTGATTATCCCTGTATTTTCATAAAAATTCCTCCTATAGGCAATAAATAGTTTTGAGTGGGTTTCTATTTCTTACAACTACAAGAATTTTGACTAAGACAGTAGAACTCTTATTCTGTTAACATCATTGAGTATTAACTATGATTCACACTCTATCATAACTTGTTTGTAGAATCTCCAGAATATGTTAGCTACAGATCTGAACACTGTAAAACCACTACATTTACCATCTGGATCAGGCATGAAATCAAACAGACTGAGAAAAGAACGGAAAACAGGCATGATACCAGAGTACAGTGGTTAGAACTCTCCCTCACCCATGCATTCGTGCACTCAAGTTTCAGCGACAAAAATATTGTTTCACTTTCCTGAGATGGAGAGCATAATTTAGTCTTCTAAATTATGAGGGTTGGAAAGGAGAGAAAAAGAGACAAGATTCAAGAATCCTGGAGTGGGCACTAATGCATCAGGTACAACAAATGGAATGAATGTGGAAACTCAGAATTGATTAAAATGTTCAGTTTCTCTCTGTTCAGCTAAATAATTTTGCACAGGAGATCAAAGAAGCAGTCTGTTGTAAACAAAATAGTCTTTCTAGCTCTAAATGTAGTGCTGAGTCATACAGCCTCTTACATGTTGGATAAGAGAACAAGAAGGATAATAATGATAACCATTATCGTGGTAACAGCTAACATTTAGTAAGTCCTTACTGAGCTCTTGTGAGCATTTCACTTACATTAACCCATTTAATCTTCACGACAACCTCAATGAGGTAGGTACTACTATAATTTCTATTTTAACCTCAACATTGTTAGGTAAATTTCCAGAGATGCACACTAGCCATTGTGGGATTGATATTTAAACCCAAGGAATCTGAAACCAAGGTTAGAGTCTTAACTTCTAGATTGTGTCCCAAAAATAGACAAATGAAAGAATTGATCATTTGAAGTTAAATAATAGATGTTGTAACCTCTTTACCCAATGACTTCTTAATCTCTTTCACTGGGCTTTTAATTTGTGCATTTTCCTCCAGTCTTATGTGGGTCAGAATCCTGGCATGAATTAGAAGGTACTTGTTAAGGGTGGAAAATTTTCAAGTGAGCCAAGTAGCTAAGTCAGCTACAGGGAAGAAATATCTTTAGATACCAGAAGTTGTCCTACTTGTTGGGTGTGGTTTTAGGAGATATATTGTATAAGATATGAAGATGGCCAATGTCTGCTTCTGTAATCTGCTCACTTATTAACCAGAGTGTGGTACTAGGTGATGTATTGTGCTAATGACCAACTTCTGCTTCTATAATCTGCTTTCTTGTTTGATGTAGTTTTAGACTTTATAAGCTGCCTCTTTTGGGAATGTAAGGGTGAAGACTTCCCAGTAAATCAGTAACAAGGAGGTGATACCTCTAGGCACCACAGCCCCCAGGAGGAAGTGCAACATTCCAGGATACAGATAACAAGACTGTCTACCAGGCTATGTTTGATCTAGCAATTCCCCGGATACATTTATTTTTGTGAAGGACGTTAACGGCTAACTTCTGCTTTCTGTAATTTCTTACTCTCTTTGTTCTAGGATGTAGTCAGAGGCTTCATAAACTCCCTTAAACAAAGACCCCGGTATTGATATCCTCTAGCCCTACGTGGTAGAGAGTCAGTCACCAGCTAGCTAATAAAGGCTCATAATTAACCTCAATTGGCTCCGTGGGTCTTAGATTCAGTCACGCCACAACAGTACTCTCAAAGAGCATGGTTTAAAAGAGTCTAATTAAAGGACTATTTACAAGATGTGGGCAGAGGTAAAAAGAAAGCAACAAGGAATTATGAAGTAGACCAGGGTTAGCAAAAACAGTGAGCTACTACTGATACGGGAAATGTAAAGAAATCCAAGATGGCTACCCTGTTCCAGAGGAATTTTTCCAACTTCTCCCTGGAACACTACCTTTCCCGCACAAGCGAAACAAAAGACCTCCAAGTATGCGGAATTAATCAATGTATAAATCTACCTGCCTGCCTTTGTTTAGGGCTCAGACTCTGGAGAGTGACTCCTCTGAGCCCACCGGTGTAAATAAACCTCTTTTGATTCTTAGTTCGTTGAGTGCCACTTGGTTCTTCTGTGTACATAGGCTAAAATCTGCAACATTTTGGTTCCCTGACCAGGAAACCCAACCACACTGACCCTTTGAAGCCACTGGTTTGGGCACAATGCCAAGACACTGGTCAGCCGAGGCAACTGAGGAACTAGAAGGTACATCCCACCCCAGATGGGCAGTCTTGGGCCTGGCTGTGCTCGGCCAGCCCTGCTCCGTTGTTTCCACCAGACTGAGTGGAGAGAACAAGGAGATTTGGTGGATCCACACCAGACACAGTAAGGCTGGGGTCCCACGGACCCAGACAGGCCCACCTTCAGGGTGGAAGGGGAAACTGATCACCTCCCAGGAGCAAGTGCCCCTCAGGCAGGGACCACCAGGGAGGGAATGTTTTAACCTCGGAGAGCGTGTGTGTGTCTGTGTGGATCTCAGAGACCTATCTCTGAATTTCCAGTCTGTGGCCCCACGGTGAAGAACTACAGGGTCTGAGAGGGCCCCAACCTGCAGTTCCATTGTAATGTCATAAAGTGTAGTGGAGATTCATCCCTCCGGGGAATGACCAGGCCCTAAGTTTATATGGGTACACCTTAGCCTAGATGCACTGAAAGTCAAGAGAGGGACACGGCCAGGTGGGCACCTGAATGGTCTCTGAAAAGGGACACCCCACCCTTTGTCTGTTTTTGCGGTATTGATACAGTAGGAAACATGGGGTCTGGTCAGAGGAAGGCAACGGTCCTTGAGAATATGTTAAAGAATTTCAAGAAAGATATTTGCCTCAGAGGTGGTTATTACTGAACCAGCAAAAGGAGGCAAACTGAAAGAATAAAGAAAGTATGAAAGAAGGTTTGCAGAAGTAGTAGAAGGTCTGTGAAGAGAAATCTTGAGAGGAAATTCTGTGAGGGGAAGGCATAAGAAAAGGTTTGTGAAAAAATTCTGAGGGGAAACTATGTAATAAAGTGAAACAAGGTTAGAAATTTAAATGCCGAGAGCAAGCTGATGCAAAAAAAGAAAAAAAACAACTGGAATTGTTCTTAATGGTTTTTAGACTATCGGCCTGATGCAAATGTTTTGAAAAGGTTTTCTGAGAAGAAAACTAGGATTCTGTATTTCTTCAAAATAATTTTAGTGTTTTGTGTTGCTTTAACTAGGTTTCTAGGACTTTAGAGAATATATTAACACTGGCCTCTGTGGCTACTTCTCAAAAGAAGCTCTCTGCAAATATGGGAGGAGTTCCACTAAGCCAACTGTCTTAGATTGTATGTTGGGAAATTTTAAGGAGGGTGTCTCTGAGGAGTATAAGGTCATGCTGACCTCGGAAAATCTTCTTATTCTTTGTGAGCTCAAATGGCCTGCCTTAGGGGTAGGTTGGCCCTCAGAAGGGACCTTAGACCTCTACGCAGTGAGGGCAGTGTATTGGGTAGAGACAGGGACCTCAGGATAACTAGACCAAGTTCTGTACATAGACACATGGCTGCAGACTGCTGCTATAGTGCTCTCTTGGGTCTAGTTTGGCACAAATAGGCAGGGACAGAATAGGGCATTTGTAGCCCATCTGGCTAGGCAAAATGACAAGGAGGTGCCAACAAAATCAATTCACCAAGGGGCCCTAAGGAAGATTCTATCTTCCAACTGCTGTACACCCCAGTAGCTCCATCAATCCCTGCGAGGCCACTTTACTATCAATTGCCAAACAGGCCTCTACCATTAGTGCCTTTGCTGCCCACTACTGCCCCAGAGCCCAGCTCGACACCATGCCTCCCATCACATTCAAGTTCAACTTGATAATAGAAATGCCCAAAGAACAGTGATGGAGTGTCCAGAAACAAGACGACCGGGTTAGAAGGATTCTTGTCCCTTTTGTTAGAAAGCTCGTGAGACCCCACTATAGGGAAAATACCGTGAAAAGTCTAAATTAGAGATAAAGACTGGGGCTAGGATGTCAACAAATGTGTCAAAAACAGCAGAGATACACCAGAAAGTGTCCTTGTGGACAGCTGCATTAGGGAACCTAGGTCTGGTGCAACAGACAGCTGCTCCTATATGGCAGAAAGAAACCAAAAGGAAATTACGCCGTAATCAATGTGCCTTCTGCAGAGAGATCGGCCATTGGAAGAACAAGTGTCCTCATCGCGGGGAAACTCTAAGTTCAAAAGGGCCAGAAAATTTAAGACATAAACCTGAACCAGTCATCAAAGAAGAAGGACAATCAGACTAGGAACAGTCACAATAGAAGTAGGGGGGCCAATCAATGATTTGTATATTGGACACTCAACACCACAGCCACAGCCAAACATCAAAAAGGAGTCAGTAAGTTTCAAGAGGCAGCTGAATTCTGCCAGTTCTGAGTGCTAGGTTTAAATGTAAAGGTTCCCCATACCTTAATTACATTAATGAATAGTCAAGAACATAAGCAGCTGGCCAATGCCAGAATAACTTATTATCAGGGACTGCTGTGCGAAAACCACAAGTCCATCTCAAAACTGTAAGTACATTATACCCTGCAGATTGCCTTGGTGCCAGAGGTCTTTAAGGTGTCCAATAATGAACTGGGCAGAGAAGGAAGCAATGTATAAAAGGGCGCCAATTTTAGCTGCCATAACACAGGGACAATCTCGATGTGACCTTAGGCAGTAAAAACTTTGCAGGCCTAGAGGGCCTCGATCTTGGTTGGCCATGAGTGACATTGTCGAGACTGAGACATAATCAATGTGCAAACTGCAAAAGGAGGGGCACTGAAAGGGTGAGTGTCCATTCAGCCCTGGGAAGCTGGGGAGGGGTAGACCTCATAAGCCCTCCCCTCAAATAGCAAGCCTCTCACAAAGGGGTTGGTCTCTTCTCCAACAATGGAGGCCCAAGCACTTGCAAGCTCCAGTCCTAGAAAAATCTGCCAGCATCACAACAGTAGAACCTCAGGTCACCCTCGACATGGCAAAAAGGAAAAACTGAATTTTTACTAGATACTAGAGCTGCCTACTCTGTCCTGACCCTTCCCATGGGTCTTTCTCTCCAATGCTAACTGCACGGTGACAGGAATAAACAGTCAGCATAATGTAAATTTCCCTTCCCATTGTGAGACCAGAATTAGCAATGAAGTTCTCTGCCATACATCAGAACCAGGGTCCTGTGTGGAAAGCGCCTTGTCTGAAAAACTAGGACACAGCCTAAAAGGCGGGCAGCCCCTTGCCCACCACACAATGCACTGTTGTGGGGAACCAAAGTTTAAAACCATTGTGAACAACCTGCCTCTATGTCAGGGTTTCCACTAGCAGGCCAACTACCTCCCAACAATCTGCTAAGAGTCAGTCCTTAAGGCAAACAGAAAGGGTCCCACCCAAAACTCAGGAAGGTTACTACTATAACACCAACAGAAAATGTATAAAATTTACTAAGCATGCTAACTAATGTTTTAACAACTAAGATAATGTGACATTGAGCTACAGCTCCACTACTTCTGTAAGTGAAGCAAATTATTCACTAGTTTCTTATTAATGGAGGAACTATTTATTTTCATGTTAAAACCAAAATCAAGGGAAGAATTTTCTACAGCAACAAAGCAATCAACTTCATCTTAAGCTAGTGTCAAATATAAGACCCATCAAAAGAGGGAGGAAATGAAATGGGACATCTCTTTCAGAGTTAATCTTTTTAGTAAATCTAGTTTAGTTTTTTTCCCTCCACCCTTTAGGAAAAAAGGTCCTCTCCCTCAAATCCTGATAATTGCCAGAAACTGGTAACTCAGATCCTCTGGCTATTAATAATGGTCATCAGCCCATTGTTAAGCAGAAATGGTGTTAAGACAGGCAGGGACCTTAAGGTCTGAGTGAGAGGGGACTTTAGACCAAAGGTCTTTTTACTCTTTAAGAAATTTATTAACCAAGCCTATTTTCCTTTACTCGCTTAATAGGCAAATTAATAGATATATGATTTAAATAATCAGTTTGAATCTTTTTCCTTGTCTAGGGACTAAGGATGCACTTAAGCAGGAAACCCAAGACCCCACCCTGACTGAGGCAGAAAGGGAAAGAGCTCCATGAAACCCCAGTAGGCAGGGACTATGACCCTTCTCAGCAGGAAGCAGATATGAAAGAAGAGACCTTCTGTCCCTCAACATCCATACTAATAAGGGGGTTCATGGCTCTTAGAAAAGAGTTAGGCAGGAAAAATAGTTAAGGGGTTTCTAGGTCTGCCTGCAAAGACACCGAGGTCATCCTATCTCAGGGGTTCACTGTAATCCATCATGCACCCCAAGGCCTTTAGTCTTCTTCCCTTACAAAATCCTTTTCGGGAGACTCTCCTCCCCAGTGCAAAAGGGGAGAAGTGTGTAACTGCAACTATGTTAGTGGAAATTCCAGAAAAATATAGATATAAGGGTATTCAGTAAGTAGAGAAAGAAATTTAATAAGTTCTATGTTAAGATCTACCTGGCAGAATTAACTTTTTGAAAAAGGTTTATACACAGGTATTTGTAATAATTTGGAGTCATAGTTGGAAGACTCTGATCATAATTGGCTTGTTTTCCTAACTTGTAATATAATTATCATTTAAAAGATAAATTAAACTTTAGAAAGAGCCCCCAGCATTCTAGGGAATTAAGTCCACCTCTTTTAGTCAGGAGAAGAAATATAGGTTAAGGATTAGAAAAAGGAGCCATTCCACCTAAACTAAACAAGCTCTCACATTGTTATATTAGCAACTCTCACTGCCATTAAAATTACAGGTATTACTCTGTGAATCCACCACACCTGGATAAAGAAAACAGCATCTCCAGAGAACCGGAAAACTTAGATTGCAGAACGTTTTCTTGATCAGCCTTTCCGGATTGTGTTCTGGAGGCAGCGGAAAATCTACCTGAGATTGTCGGCCTTGTTCTGGCCACCCCCAGAAGCTAGTCAGTCTATGCATGGCATAAGCTTGAGGAATTTCATCATGGGACTCTTTATAATTGGACTTTAGAGAGGAAATTGGTGCAAAGAACTGTGAATATGTATCCATGTTACTAAAAGAGATCAGAGAATGTCCACTACCTCAGTTTTCTATAGCTACCGTAATGGCAGTCCTTTTCAGATATATTTTCCAGAGCCACGCTGGACGTGGCAGGACTTACCACTTGCTGGATGTGGTGAGTGGCCCCTGAACAGAGACCTGAGTATGGGAAAATGTGTAAATGCAGTAAGGTGAGTACATTCCTTTGAGAAAAGCATACACAAAAGAGTAGGAAGGAGAAAATACAGATCACAGCCTGGTAGAATTCAAGAAAGCATGCGTGTTAAATAAATTTAAGGAATAGACTGTCATAACCAGGAATAAAACATAGGTCAACAAAGGTCAAAGGACTGCAATGTTTTCGTACAGAGCTTAAAGCTGTACTTTGGGATAGGGAATATGGTGTACACACTCACCAGATTCAGCAATTTTAGACCTCATATAGGAAACTTGTTCCTGGTTCCCAGAAGAAGGAACACTAAATAGTTAAAGCTGGGAAAAGACTGGGAAGCTACTGAATTTATCCCACCCAGGCAAGGTCCAAAACTGGGTGACTCCACATAGGCTTTACTAGATTTGCAGAAACAAGGCCTACAATCACCTTCCCAAAATTGGGAAGGAAGCTATATAATTGGCATGATAAAGCCTTCCTCCTACATCTGAGAACAGGGGAATTGCTTGGTCACCCAGTCCTAAAAGCCCATACTGGGCACGGTGGCATATCCTTATAGTCCCAGCTACTCAGGAGGCCGAGGCAGGAGGATTGCTTGAGCCCAGGAGTTCTGGGCTGTAGTGCGCTATGTCGATCGGTGTCCGCACTAAGTTCGGCATCAATATGGTGACATCCTGGGAGCAGGAGGGGTGAACTGGACTGGGTCAGAAACAGAGCAGGTCATAACTCCCATGCTGATCAATAGTAGGATCGTGCCCATAGTCACAGCACTCCTGGCTTGGGCAACATAGTGATGTTCTGTCTCTATTACAGCTGGTAAAATGGAACTTCAAATAGGGGACTGGAAGAATGATGAGTGGCCCCCAGAACAAATAATCCAATACTGTGGGCCTACCACTTGGGAAAAAGATGGATCTTGGGGATACTGTACCTTCATTTACATGTTGAACTGATTTATATATATTTTAGAGATCATTACTAATGAAACTGGGAGAGCCCTGACACTCTTGGCACATCAAGAAACTCAGATGAAAAATGCCATCTACCAGAACAGGTTGGCACTAGATTATCTATTAGCAGCAGAAGGAGGTGTATTTGTGAAATTCAATCTCACCAACTGTTGTGTGCAAAGAAAAGACCAGGGCCAGGTAGTTGAAGATTTTATCAAACAGATGATGGGACTGGCACATGTGCCCATACAAATATGGCATGGATGAGACCCCAATAACCTCTTTTAGAGGTAGATTCTCCACTTTTGGAGGCTTTAAGACCTTAATTAGAGTAATACTCCTCCTCAGTACCTGCCTACTTCTGCCTTGCCTGTTGCCTCTTGTTTGGACAATTACCTCCCTTTTAGAAGCTAAAATGGAGAGAAAGACTATAGCAAAGATCCTTATGCAATAGAATTATCAGTCCCTGGTCCAGGGAGACCAAGAGGGAGATCGGGAAGATAGTCAAAAAGATGATGCCCTATAAAGAATTTAGATGGGCATCAAAAGGGGGGAATGGGAAATGTAAAGAAATCCAAGATGGCTACCCTGTCCCGGAGGAATTTTTCCAACCTCTCCCTGGAAGACTACCTTTCTGGTACACGCAAAACAAAAGACCTCCATGTATGCAGAAGTAATCAATGTATAAATCTACCTGCCTACCTTTGTTCAGGGCTCAGACTCTGGAGAGTGACACCTCTGAGTCCGTCAGTGTAAATAAACCTCCTTTGATTCTTAGTTCGTTGAGTGCCACTTGGTTCTTCCAGGTACACAGGCCAAAATCTGCAACACTATCATCTGAAGGAACAAAAGAAAAAAGCAGTTACCAGAAACTGGTAAGAGCTGTGGCTATAAGAGAGAATCACAGTGTAGGAGTTGTGACCATAAGTAGAGAAATGTAGCCCTTACCAAATTTTGGCCTACTAGGGTGGAAAGTATGGATATAAGCATCTTAACCTCTCTCTTTCTCTTCTTGCCTTCTGTTCTCTTGCCAGTGTCTCCTGTTAGCCAAACTCAACCAGAACAGAGGCAAAGGAGCCCACTGATGAGCCCACACAGCTCAGCTCCTGGGGCAGAGAGCAGAGCAGAGTTTAGCAGAGCATGGATATGGAGAGGCAAGTGCAGAATATCCACCACATCTCCCTTCCAAGGCCACAAAGACAGAAAAAGTACATTTTTAACATAAAAAATTAAATCATAATACAAAAAAATAAATCAAGAGAAGAAAGTAGAAGTGAACTAAAATTCTTGGAACACTGGAAGAAAGAAAGCTGGTAGGATAGTCTATTTTAAAAAAGAGCAGGGAACCAAAACTTTAAAGTATTAGAGCAACCATTTCCAAATGTTCAAAATTAGAGCCAAGTAATTTAGAGTAGAAGGCTCTGGGTATTTTATTAAAGAATTGTCTTAGGTACACACCTTCATCCCCCATTGTCATACAAAGCATATGCAGTGGATATAGTGTCTGGCTAAATATTAACTGATCTCCAAGAATCACCAGAAATTTAAGGAAAACAATATCATGAAAAAAAAAACATAAAAGATCAATAAATAGAATTGGACTAAAAGGAAATGAGGATAATTCAAGGAAAATAACTTTTTTCAAAAAATCAAGTTAGTGTTCAAATTCTTCTCTCCATACAGACCAATCTCTGAGAATCAAACTCATTTTCTAATGCCAGCTGGACACATAGCAAAGCAAAGTCACTCTAGCACTTCAGATTTACCATGTCTCCAAATAACTGGCTTCTCTTCCATTCCCCAGACGTTTTATCATTCTTGAATTCTTAATCTCCATCTATAGCATAACCATCCAGGCAATATCCAAGAGTATACATTTCACCTTAACTTTTTTATATTTCTCACCCTTACTTTCAACCCCATCTCTGACTCTCATTGATTCCAACTCAGAAACATCTCTCAAATTTCCTATTTCACTTCCCACCATCCAGATAAGTTTTCATCATCTTTAATCTGAACTTTGTCAATGGCCCTTGTGTCAGTCAACGTTCTGCCAGGGAAACAGAACCAATAGGAGATGATGATGATGATGATGATGATGATGAGAGATAGATTAGATAGATGGTGATAGATAGATAGATAGATAGATAGATAGATAGATAGATAGATAGACAGACAGGCAGACAGAAAGAGAGAGACTAAGAGATTTATTCCAAGGAATTGGCTTGTGTTTGTGGGGACTGACAAATCTAAAATCCATATGGCAGGTGAGTAGACTGAAAACCTTCAGTTGATAGCTGCTGCTGCTGCCATCCATGGGCAGAATTTCTTCTTCAGAGAAACCTCAATTTTGCTCTTAAGACATTTCAATTGATTGGGTCAAGTCTATCCAAATTACCTGGAATAATCTCTTTTACCTAAAGTTAACTGTTGTAGATGGCAATCAAGTCTACAAAATATCTTCACAGTAACACCTAGATTAGTGCTAGATTGAAGAACTGAGGATTGATTATAGCCTAGCCAAATTGACAAATAAAACTGATCATCACAGCTCCTCACTAGTATTTCCCTCTCAATGGCTTCCCCTCCCATTCATCCTGTGTGTCAATGGATCGCAAGGCAGGAGTCATATCAGAATCACCTAGAAGGCTTTAAACACACACACTACTATTTCCATTATACTGCTCCAGGGTTATCTATCTCCTATGACTACCTGATCATACTACTTAAAAACTTGTACTTCATAATTAAATATATGGCACAGCCTAAATTCCTCAACAAGATTTCTAAAGCCTCATGATTTGGCCCCAACCTCCTATCTTAATGTCAACCCTGTCACTCTTACTCGTAGTTGTGACAAATACTTCTGGCTCCCCAGACTTTATCCATTATCAGACTTGTCCACACTTTTATTATTCCAGGGATCACAAAGTAAATGTCTACAAAGTCTAAACAGCAAATTTAAATATGTGAGTTTACATATGTGGATTTTGTGGTGTGAGAAAATAGGGAATGTTGCTGGATGGAGCTGAGCTGATTGAAATGAGATTTGCAAGGCAAGGTGAGAAGGCTTCATGTTGGGGTGGGAGATGGGATTAAGCAGAGACAAAAGAAACAGACTATAAGTATTACAGTAATATTGGTTCCCCATCTATATTCCTTTGACCCATTCAGGAAGTCACCTGCATCTTCAGTGGACAGTTTATTGTCACTGCATACCTACAGTGATTTTCTATGGCAAGGACCTGTGACTGCATGAGGGCTTTCTCTGGCTACAAGAGAATACAATTCTACCTGCAGGTCAGGCTGGAAGTGTCAAGAAATTGACATCCCTGAAGAAGCCATCAACCAAAGAGTTTGAGTTGGCAGATAAATATTCTTATTTCTTGCCTCTCAATTCTGAGGCATGTTCCACACAGTCTCTTAGAGGCTCCTTAGTGAGAATGTGCTCCAGTTGCCCATGGAAGTAAACTGCTCATTTATGCCACTGTTACTGGCACCCTCCTCACTCTCTTTCTCTCTCTCTCTGCTTCCTTGAGTAACTTTTCAAATAAGCCACCCCGAAATTCCCATCTTTGGGAGTGGTGAAAGATGATCTAAACCAAAACAGTAGGCTAGACATAGATAATAGTGGCAAGAGGGAGAAGACATCTAAAATAGAAAGCATCCCATAATATAAAGAGGTTGGAGGGTCAACACAGCCCTGTTTCCCAGAGTCTGAGGGAAAGAAGAGAGGGTTTATGCACCATCCTCTGAGTATGTTTGGCCCAGCTGGGCTCAAAACCTCAACAGAGGGTACTGTATAGATAATTTTACTGAAATATTTATCTTGTTCAACTTTAACTTAATTTATATTTCCACTTTAGGAAATTTAGATGAAATTTAGGTTGAAGTCTGAAAAATTTATGTTAAACAGACAAAACCTAGCTTGATCAAGTTGAGCCATTAAAATATTGTTTCTTCAGGTAAACAACAACTTTTCCTTTCCCATTTGAAGTCAGATGGAGAGGAAATAAATTAGAAGGTAGCGTGTGATCTGCATCCCAACCATTGTTTATGACTCTCTTTGCTTAACTATTCTAAATCATTCATTGCCTCTAAGGGTCAGAATGATATCCCTTTCTCCACTCAGCAAAAGAAATGAAAGGTAAGGAAGGAGAATGTTATTTTGCAAGAAGAGAAACAGAGCTTTTGAGATTTATCTGGACCTGCATCAGAATAACTGACTGACCAGGGAGCTTGCACTCAGAGCATCAGAATTTCAGCCATTTTCTTAATCTATAAGGCTAGAAATGGATGAGATGCTAGGCCTTCTGCAAACACTGTTAAAGCTAGATCACTAGTATCCTTCAATTTAGTGATATTACCCAACTTTTCCCAACTGAGAAATTTTTAGATATGTAATAGCTAGCAATTCCTAACCAGGAGTTTTCTGAGAGACTGATATTAATAAGAATTCTGTTAAAGCCATGGACACATTTAAACCACATCTACTATATGTAGGTATTCTAATAATAGAAGGTGTAAGATATCTATGGTGATAAAAAAAAAAGGCTACCGGCTTTCTGTAAGGAACTGCTTACCTCTTCTCCCCACTCAGTGCACCAAGATCTTGGCAGCATTTACCATTCTGTAACATTCTGTCTGAATTAACTGTATTTAATGAGACCTTGAGGGATTCATTAACAGAGGACTTTATGAAGATAACCAAAAATTCACTGAAAATGCTGTAACTGAATCCAACTCTTGTAGTAATTAAAATATATGTTCCTCTATATATTCATGTGATAGTATCATAAAAATCCTAGGGATGCACATGTTGTGTATATTTATG
>CM053505.1:66350828-66440273 GCA_028627145.1 Eidolon dupreanum | reverse complement strand
GCAATGACTCAAAATCAATCTATGAGACACAGTGAAAGCAATCCTAAGAGGGAAATTCATAACAATCCAGGCCTACCTCAAGAA
Organism: Eidolon dupreanum; assembly: GCA_028627145.1. Taxonomy (NCBI): domain Eukaryota; kingdom Metazoa; phylum Chordata; class Mammalia; order Chiroptera; family Pteropodidae; genus Eidolon; species Eidolon dupreanum. Next base: position 66,440,189 of record CM053505.1, on the reverse strand, counting down.
ACAAGTAAAAGCTCAAATAAACAATCTAACCTTACTCTTAAAAGAACTAGAACAAGAAGAGCAAACAAAGCCCAAAGCAAATAGGAAGGAAATAATAAAGATCAGAACAAAAATAAATCAACTAGAGTCTAGAAAAACAATACAAAAGATTAATGAAACCAGGAGCTGGTTCTTTGAAAAGATAAACAAAATTGACAGACCCTTAGCCAGAGTCATCAAAGAAAAAAGTGAGAGGATTCAAATAAATAAAATCAGAATTGAAAGAGGAGAAATAACCATGGACTCCAGCGAAATGCAATGGATCATAAGAAAATACTATGAGCAATTATATGCCAACAAATTAGACAATCTGGAAGAAATGGACACATTCCTAGAAACATACAATCTCCTAAGCCTGAATCAAGTAGAAACGGAAAATCTGAACTGACTGATTACCTCCAATGAAATAGAATCGGTAATCAAAAACCTTCCAAAAAACTAGTCTTAGAACAGATGACTTCATAGGCAAATTTTACCAAACATTCAAAGAAGAATGATCACTTATTCTTCTCAAACTATTCCAAAAAATTCAAGAAGAGGGAGGCTCCCTAACTCCTTTAATGAGGCCACCATTACCTTGATTCCAAAACCAAATACAAAAAAAAAAAGTAAGAAAGAAAACTATAGGTCGATATCTCTTATGAACACTGGTGCAAAAATTCTCAACACAATATTAGCAAACAGAATTCAGCAATACATTAAAAATATCATACACCATAATCAAATTGGATTTATTACTTGGATGCAAGATTTGTTCAATATCCACAAATCAATTAATGTGATATATCACGTTAATAAATCAAAAGATAAAAATCATATAATCATATGAATAGATGCAGAAAAAGCATTCAGCAAAATCCAGCATGCATTTATGATAAAAGCTCTTAGCAAAGTGGGAATAAAGGGAACATACCTCAACATAATAAAGGCCATATATGACAAATGTACAGCTAACATCATACTCAAAGGGAAAAGGCTAAAAGTATTTTTCTTAAGATCAGGAACAAGACAAGGATGCCCACTTCCACCAGTCCTCTTCAACATTGTATTGGAAAACTTAGCAACAGCAATAAGACAAGAAAAAGAAATGAAAAGCATCCAAGTTGGAAAGGAAGAAGTAATAATCTCTTTATTTGCCAATGACATGATTCTACATAGATAGAACCTTAATTATTCCACCAAAAAAAGTATTAGAATTTATCAATGAATTCAATAAAGTAGCAGGATACAAAATTAATATTCAAAAGTCAGTGGCATTTTTATACACCAGTGATGAACTTTCAAAAAGAGAAATTAAGAAAACAATCTCATGTACAATTGCATCAAAAACAATAAAATACTTAGGAATCAAATCAACCAAGGAGGTAAAAGACCTGTTATCAGAAAATTATAAGTCATTGAAAAAGAAATTGAAGAAGATACTAATAAATGGAAGTATATACTGTGCTCATGCATAGGAAGAATCAATATCATTAAAATGGCCATACTACTCAAAGCAATCTATAGATTCAATGCAATCTCTATCAAAATACCAATGGCTTTTTTCAGAGAGCTAGAACAAATAATTCTAAAATGTGTATGGAACCATAAAATACCCTGGCTAGCCATGGAAATCTTGAGAAAGAACAAAGTTGGAGGTACCACACTATCTGATATCAAACTATACTACAAAGCTACAGTAATAAAAATAGCATAGTACTTACATAAAGACAAATACATTGATTAGAATAGAGAGCCCAGAAATAAATCCATTCTATATGCTCACTTAATATATGGCAAAGAAGGCAAGAATACACAATGGGGTAAAGACAGTCTCTTACGGTGCTGGGAAAATTGTACGGATACATGCAAAAAAAAGAAAAGAAAAGAAAAAAGAAATTGGACCACTTTCTTACACTGTATACAATAATATACTCCAAATGAATTAAAGACTGAAATGTGAGACCCAAAACCATAAAACTTCTAGTAGAAAACATAGGCAGTGATCTCTCTGATACTTCTAGTAATTTATTTTCAGACATATCTTCTCAGACAAGGGAAAGAAAAGAAAAAATAAACAAATGGACTACATCAAACTAAAATTTTTGCATAGCAAAGGAAACCTCAACAGAACAAAAAGACAATCAACCGAATGGGAGAAGATATTCACTTACGATACATCTAATAATGGGTTAATATCCAAAATATATAAAGAATACTTAGAACTCAACAACAGAAACACATACAATCCAATTAAAAAATGGGCAGAAGACCTGAACAGATATTTCTCCAAAGAGGAAATACAGATGGCCAATAGACATATGAAAAGATGCTCAAGATCACTAACCATCAGAGAAATGCAAATTTAAAACCATAATGATATTTCACCTCACATCTCCCAGAGTGGTTATCATTAATAAATCAAAGAACAAGTGTTGCCAAGGATGTGGAGAAAAGAGAACACTTATACACTGTTGGTTGGAATGCAAATTCATACAGCCACTATGGAAAACAGTCTGTAGGTACTTCAAAAAATTAAAAATGGATATACCTTTTGATCCAGCAATTGCACTTCTGGGTATTTATCCAAAGAAAACCAAAACAATAATTTGTAAGGATCCATGCATTCCTATGTTCATGGCAGCACAATTTACAATAACCAAGATATGGAAGCAACCTAAATGCCCATCAACAGATGATTGAATAAAGAAATTATGGTTCATACATACAATGGAATATTACTCAGCCATTAGAAAAATGAAATTCTACCATTTGTAATTACATGGATGGACCTAGAGATTCTTATGCTGAGTGAAATAAGTAAGACAGAGAAAGATAAATACCATACAATTTCACTTATATGAGGAATCTAAGGAACAAAACAAACTAAACAAAAACAGACTCATAAATATAGAGGGCAATTTGTTGAAGGATAGAGGGGATGGGGGTTGGGGGGCTGGGAGAATCGGGTGAAGAGTTTAAGGAGTACAAATTAGTATTTGATAGATGGTCTTGGGGATGAGAAGCTCAGCATAGGGAATTCAGTTAAAATTAATATATTGGCTAAGTGGAAAACCAGTAGAGAGAAGTTGCAATTAGGGGGATTGTTTTATAAACTATATAAATGTCTAACCACTGTACTGTATATTCGAAACTAACAGAAAAAAAAATACTCAAATAAAAAAAAGAAGTTATGTTGCATATATACAATTGGATATTACTCGGCTATAAAAAAATGAAATCCTATTCTTCACAATGACGTGGATTGACCTAGAGGTTATTATGCAGAGTGAAACAAGTCAGACAGAGTAATATAAATACTGTATGGTTTCACTTATATGCAGAATCTAAGGAACAAAATGGACAAACTAATCAAAAACAGACTCACAAGTGTAGAGGATAATCTGGTGATGGCCAGATGGAAGGGGTTTGGGGGGTGGGAGAAGGGAGTGAAGGGTTAAAGAAGTACAAATTAGTTAATAGATGGTCATGGGGATGGAGAGCACGGCGTATCAAATGTAGTTAGCAGTAGTGTAATGGCTAGGTGTAGAGCCAGAGGAGATTATACACTATCAAGAGGATAATTTCATAAACTATATGTGTCTAACTAATGTACTGTACACTTGAAACGAATAATAAAATAATTTTTTTTAAAAATTGATAAAAAAATGAATAATTATTTTATTTGAGTTATGGTTCAAGAATCGATTAATACAAGAGTTTGGAAAATTAAGCATTTAGTTCCAGTTTGAAGTTCATATTTTGGTAAGAGATTCTGGCTTATGAGTTTAATTCAAAAGAAATATGTAGACAGGATTTTCTCTTTCATAGAATGTATTTCAGTTCCTAGAATACTTAAATTGAATTTTTATTATATATGAAGAAAATGGATTTTTTTGAGATAGTGTTCCCTTAGATAATAAGCACTTAAGAATTGGGAGACTTTAATTCAGATATCTATTGTGCCACTGAATGCTTATTATGTTGAATAAATCTTATTCGCCTTTTTTTGAGCATCAGTTTCCTCAGCTGTCAAATGGATATAGTAAGAGAAGTTATATCCAGTATTATGCAATGAATAAGTATTTCCCTCATCTAGAACTCTGATCCCAATATCAGAGAGATCTAGAACTTTCAGAGAGAAAGACTGATGAAAGGGCAACAAAGAATACCAGCGATTAGTCCATTTTGAGTTGGAATGGAATCTTAACCTTACAGAGGAGACCCAAACTCACCCCCTGAGATGTAGTATTCCCAACAGGATCAGAAACTTCTTGTATAGATAAAGATATAGCTGTTAAGAATAAAAGCTCCTATAGCAAGCCTTATGGACCTTTAAGATTACATAGAATGCAGTCAGTAGCAGAGCCATCCAGACCACAACTATCACCAAATTTAGTAAATATAATGCTCCTTTTGCTTCACATTTAATTAATTAGTTTTCCTGTCCCTTCTCTATGCCTTTATCCCAATGTGCTTTTGTCCTGGGACTCAATTCCTCATCTTTTTGTCATGCCCACATTATTCTGATTCCTCTTTCATCACTCTGTGCTGCAGATATCTGACAACTGGCTCCTATGGCTGAATCTTTTCCAGAATATGCCCTTCATTCTAATCTTAATTCTATACCAACCTGGTACATAACTCTAAATGGTTAGCAGATTTTCAAATTAAACAATATCATGTTTATTTTATTTTGTTTTTTTTTATATACTTTTGAAAATCTGAAAGTGCATAGAGACTCCTCACGATCCAAAAAGTGGCTGCAGGGTGGGGAGAGAGAGGGCAGAATTGAGGCCTACTTCAAAGAGTTCCAGGACTCCTTTTCTTTCAACCAAATCAGCTCCACTTTTATTATACTGTATACATATGTACATAGGTATGTGTGTGTATGTGCATGTGTGTGTGTGTGTGTGTGTGTGTGTGTATGTGTGTAGGCAAGACTATGGGAAGTTTCTTCTTCCAAAAATTTAATTAATTAAGAAAAGGCAACTATCTGACTTTATATATGTGAAAACCTGTTACTTGAATTCAAATTCCAGTTTTTTCACTTACTGGTTGTAGTTGTACGACTATGGGTAAGTCATTTATCTCTCTTTTTGAGCTTCAGTTTCATCAACTGTATTAATTATGAAAAAGCCGAATCCAAAAGTTAAGGAATATGTTTTAAATTGTCCCTGAACCATCTCACTCCAACATCTCAGGTGGTTATAACCTTCAACAAATATTCTGTCCTCTGTCCATGTTAAATTTAGGGGTCAGCAGGTAGGTTTCTCTAAACCATGAAAAAACAAAGTGCCATTCTATAATGTTAGGTGGTTGTGTGTGGCCCAAATGAATCTTTGCCTAGGTCAGGCTATAATAATTATTTAATGGATAGGTGTTCATTTTCCTTTTTTTCCTTTAGAGCATGACTCACAAGTGCCTGGTTTCCAGGCCTCTATGACTCCTCTGCTCATATTGCTTAATTTCTGACAGCTCATTATGATTCAGACACAAAAGAGACATACTGTCTCAGGCGTCATCTTAGCATGTTTCAGTTGCCCATTCTGATCACAGAGTCACTCTAGAGCCTTATTTCTTAACTTTTGAAAATCAATCTGACACTCTGCATACTCTTAGGTGGAGACAAATGGATTCCAAATAATTTAAAGGACATTTTCTCAAAGTGCCCAACAGAGTTGAAGGCCCCTAATATTTTATTTCTTCTACAACCTAAGCCAACCAAGCTAGATGACCCATGTTGATACTTCCATTCCTCTAAAAAACGATGGTTTGGTGTACATGCCAGATGATCAGAATGTATTTGCTTATCAAAGCTGAAAATCAATTTTGAGGAACTTGTATCTTTGAGTTTACCTCCAGCTGTTTTCTTGACACTGAAGAATGAGAATTTGTTCAGCTTCTCCTAAACTGTTTCAAATGTGCTGTAGTTAAAAAGAAGAAGGGACAGGCATAAGAAGCAGACTAAAGGAAGGCCAAGTATGGTCTAATAGTTACAGTGACCTATGCCTGGGTTTTAATATTAATAGAATTCCCAATAACAGTTGTCTTAATAGAGTTCTTAAGCAACTATAAATCATGAACCATAATTAACATTGTTCAAGCATAGTTTCAATGGATAGATCCTTCCTAAATATGGCTCATCCCTTAGAAGAGTATTTGCTTATTTTTAATCCCACGTCCTGCCAAATCAGGACAAACCTTCTGGAAATGGACATTCAAGAGCCAAAGGAGTCATAGAAAGAAATGGACTAGTGGTTACCAGAGTGTAAGGAGTAGGGGGGAGGTAGATGGGGGGAATAAATTAAATCATTTCTTCAATTAAAAATAAAATAAAATAAAAATGAAAATAAACACAATCCAATTAGGTTGTATCACTAATCCATGTTCTCAAGAAAATTACATGAAAAGAAGAAAGAAAGAAAGAAAGAAAGAAAGAAAGAAAGAAAGAAAGAAAGAAAGAAAGAAAGAAGGAAAGAAAAGAAAAGAAAAGAAAAGAAAAGAAAAGAAAAGAAAAGAAAAGAAAAGAAAAGGAAAGAAAAGGAAAGAAAAGAAGATACAAAGAAATAGAAAGATATTCCATGTTTTTAGATGGGAAGAATCAACATACTTAAAATGATTTTATTACCTAAAGAATTATACATATTTATTGCAATCCCCATCAAAATTACATTGGCATTTTTCAAAGAATTAGAACAAAAAAATCATCAGATTTGTATTGAAGCACAAAAGACCCTGAATAGCCAAAGTCATCCTGAGAAAAAAAGAATGAGTCTGGAGGTATCACTCTGCTCGACTTCAAATTATACTACAAAATGACAATTATCAAAATGGCATGATATTGGCAGAAAAACAGACACACAGACCAGTGGAACAGAATCAAGAGTCCAGAAGTAAACCTATATTTATATGGGCAAATAATTTTTGACAGAAAAGCCAAAAACATACAGCAGAGAAAGGAAAGCTTCTTCAATAAATGGTGCTGGGAAAACTGGAAAGCCACCTGCAAAAGAATGAAATGAGGCTGTTGTCTATCACCAAACAGCAAACAAAATTAACTCAAAATGTTTCAAAGACCTGAATATAAGACCTGAAATAATAAATATACAGTGGAGAAAGGAAAGCCTCTTCAATACATGATTCTGAGAAAACTGGAAGTCCACCTGAAAAAGAAGGAAACTAGACTTTTGTCTATCGCCTCACACCAAAATTAACTCAAAATGGATTAAGGACCTGAATATAAGACTGGAATCAATAAAATGCATAGAAGAAAATATAGGAACTAAATTCATGGACCTTGGGCTTTAAGAGGATTTTATGAATTTGACCTCAAAGGCAATGAAAATAAAGGCAAAAACAAATGAATGGGACTACATTGAACTAAAAAGCTTCTGTACAGCAAAGGAAACTGTCAACAAGGCAAAGAGGCAACCCTCTGAATGGGAGAATATATTTGCAAACAATTCCTCTGAGAAGGGCCAAATATCCAACATGTACAAAGAACTCATGCATCTCAATAACAAAGAAACAAACAAACAAAAAACCCACAAACAATCCACTTGAAAAATGGGCAGAGGACCTGAACAGGTACTTCTTCCAAGAATATGTATAAATGGCCAATAGACAAATGAAAAGATGCTCAACTTCACTAGTTATTAAGGAAAGGCAAATCAAAACTACAATGAGATACCTTCTCACACCTGTTAGAATGACTGTCATCATCAGGACAAGTAATAACAAGTGTTGGAGAGTATGTAGGGGAAAAAGACCCCTCGTACACTGCTAGTGAGAATGCAAATTGTACAACCACTTTGGAAAACAGTATGGAAGTTCTTCAGAAAAATTAAGAATTGATCTACGATATGATCCAGCAATCTGTCTTCTATGTATTTCCCCCTAAAACCTGAAAACATTGATCTGCAAAGATATATACACCCCAATGTTTATAGCAGTATTATTGATGGTGGCCAGGACATGGAAGCAACTGAAGTGTCCTACAATAGACTATTGGATAAAGAAGGTGTGGTACATATATACAGTGGAATATTACTGAGCCATAAGAAAAGATTAAATATTGCCATTTGTGACAACATGGATGGATCTTGAGATAATTATCCTAGCAAAATAAGTCAGACAGAAAAAGTTGAAAAACACATGATAGTATTTATATGTGGGACATAAATCTAAAAGCAACAAACAAACATGAAAAATCAACAGAGACTCATGGACATAGACCATGGACTAGTGGTTACCAGATTAAGGGGGAAGAGGGAGTTAGATAGGGAGAAGGGCTCAAATATTTGGTGACTAAGGGAAATCTAACTATGGGTGGTGAACACACAATGCAATATACATACAACATACAGTTGAATTGTACACTTGAAATTTATTGGATTTTGTTGATCAATGTCACCTCAATAATTTTTAAATAAGTAAGTAAATAAGTAAGTAAGTAAGTAAGTAAATAAATAAATAAATAAATAATGAGATGCATAGGTCAATAGAAAACATCACAAGGCAAAAGCCAGAATAAACACCATTCGCCAATATGTACTTGACCTAATTAGTCATCTGCTAGTTTTACCATCCATCTCTTCCTCTCTTTCCTTTTCACTTTACCTCCCTGGGAGGTGGATCACCTCTTCCCTCTATATCAACACTCATCAATTGCAGCAGGGTGATTTCTGAAGAAAATGAATTCATTAGGATTTTTATGGATAATTATAGTTACAATATGCTGGGAATTATTTTATTAAAGTAATTATGAGGTTATTAATCTTGTCAATAATCTCTGGAGTGAATGTGCATTTTCTGTATTCTCCATGTTTTTTGATTGGACAATCTCAGAAATTATCCAAACGTGTTTTTCACTTCTCATGCTCCCACCCGCCTCCAGAGCTGACATCCAGCTGAGTGCCCAGACCAGAATTAGTTTCTTGACCACGAAAGATAAACAAATAGAAGACTTTTAGTTGTCCTTTGCATTTTTTTCTATTTTTTACTATTTAAGAATAAAAACTACCTGTGGCCCAGTGTTTCCCTGTACCTCCTTCTCTCCCAATTAGAATTGACAGTGCTGCTGGATAAGAACTAGCAATGCAAGGACCTCTGAAGCTTGTTTTCCACATTAAAAACCCATGCACCTTCATTTCTAAGAAAACCTGAAAAGCAAAAATCTGAATATAATGTACCATGAAATTTGGGTGCTTAGCATTACCACTATCAAAAGATGATTACTTACCCAGAGGTTTTCTTTAAATAGGTGTTTAATATAGGATCTAGCTTACAAACCAATGAAAAATTCTATGATCTGAAAATTTTGGAAAATGTTAGTTTGCTGTACACAGAACTCAACTACACCTCAGCATTTTTTAATAGAATTCTGAAGCAACACAAAGATTTCTCCCTTAAATGTATAGATCAAAACAGCTCAATCCAGAGTATGTGTGTGTGTGTGTGTGTGTGTGTGTATTTAAAATATTTTTTTTATTTTTCAATTACAGTTTGTATACAATACTATATTAGTTTCAGGTGTACCACATAGTAATCTATACATTTATATAAATTATCAAGAGATCATCTCAATAAATCTAGTACCCATTTGAAATCATAAATAATTATTAAAATATTATTGATGATATTTCACATGTAAGTGAAATCATATGATATTTGTCCTACTCTATCTAAATTACTCCACACAGCACAATACCCTCTAGGTCCATCCATGTTGTCACACATGGCAAGATTTCATTTTTTTATGGTTGAGTGATATGTCATTGTATATATGTACCACTTCTTCTTTATTCATCCATTGTAACTAATGCTGCAATGAAAATATGAATGCACATGTCCCTTTGAAGTAGTGTTTTGAGTTTCTTCAGATAAATGTCCAGAAGTTGGATAACTGGGTCCTTTTTTGTCACCTTTTATAGCCTTTTTTAAAAAGTCTATTTTGTCTGATATAAGTATTGCTACTCCAGCTTTTTGCTTGTTTCCTTTTTCATAAAAGATCTTTTCCATCCCTTTACTTTCAGTTTGTGTGTACCTTTTGATCTGAAGTGAGTCTGTTGTAGGTAGCATATGTAAGGGTCTTGTTTTCTTCTCCATTCAGTCACCCTATCTTTTGATTGAATCATTCAATCCATTGACATTTAAATAATTATTGATAGATAAGTAGTTATTGACATTTTATTATTAATATTTTTCATCTTTTCTCCTCCTCCTCCTTGTCCTTCTCTTTCTTTCTTTCTTTCTTCTTCTTCTTCTTCTTCTTCTTCTTCTTCTTCTTCTTCTTCTTCTTCTTCTTCTTCTTCTTCTTCAAGAAGTCCCTCTAACATTTCTTTTAATGTTGATTTAGTGTTGATAAATTCCTTTAGCTTTTTTTGTTTAGGCAGCTGTTTATATGTCTTTTCATTCTAAATGATAGCTTTGCTGGATAGAGCAGTCTTGGTTGTAGGTCCTTACTTTTTGACACTTTGAATATTTAGTGCCAATCCCTTCTGATCTGCAAAGTTTCTATTGAGAAATCAGCTGACTGTCTTATGAGAACTCCCTCATAGGTAACTAATTGCTTTTATTTTGCTGCCTTTAAGAATCTCTCTTTGTCTTTAACCTTTGGAATTCTAATTATGATGCGTCTTGGTGTGGGCCTCTTTGGGTTCATCTTGTTTGGGACTTTCCGCACTTCCTGAACTTATATGTCTACTTCATTCAGCAGGTTAGGGAAGTTTTCCATCACTATTCTTTGAATACATTTTCAATTCCTTACTCTTTCTCTTCTCCTTCTGGTACTCCTATGATGTGAATGTTTGTATGCTTGATGTTGTCCCTTAAATGGTCCTCATATTTTTTAATTCTTTTTTTTTTCTTGTTGCTGTTGTGATTGAGAGTTTTCTGCTACCTTATCTTCTTGGTCACCGATTCAATCTTCTGCTTTACGTAATCCACTGTTGATTCCCTCTAATATATTCTTCATTTCAGTTATTGTATTCTTCATTTCTGACTGTTTTTTAATGTTTTGCATCTCCATTTTTATGTTCTTTATATCTTCGTTAAAGTTCTTCCTGAGTTTCTCTACTGTTCTCTAAGTTCATTGATCATCCTTAGAACCAGTGTTTGAACTCTGCATCTGGTAGATTGCTTGTCTCCATTTTGGTTAGTTCTTTTTCTGGAGCTTTGTTCTGTTCTTTCATTAGGGTCATGTTTCTTTTTCTCTCCGTTTTGGCTGCCCCTCTGTGTTTGATTCTATGTATTTAGGTAAGGCTTCTACGTCTCCATGTCTTAGTAGAGTGCCTTATGTAGTAGGTGTTCCATGGGACCCAGTGGCATAGTCTTCCCTGGTCACCTTAGGTGGGTGCTCCAGGTGTGTCCTTTGTATAGGCTGTGTGTGCCCTCTTGTTTTAGTTGAGACTTGGTTGCTGTTTGCACATCAATGAGAGGGATTGATCCTCAGGATGATGGGTTGCAAGGACTGGCCAGTGAAGGGCTGACCATACGAAACAGGATTCAGTTTAGCAGGACTCTGGTACATGCTGAGTTTGTCCTTTGGATATGTCATCCTCAGATGCAGTCCTGGAAGTGTTCCAACTTGCTTTGAAGCCAGCCACTTGCTGTGCCAGCCCTGGAGTGGAGAACGAGGAGGAGGAGTTTCAGCTGCAGCTTTTGCACTATCTGCAGTCACCTGGCAAGAATCACCAAGAAACATATGGCTGCATATGGCTGCCACCCACGCTGAGTTTGGAAGTGCCTTGAGAGGCAAACTTATGAACTGAGGCCAGCTGCCACTAGTCCTGGGCTTGAGGCTGCTCAGCAAGAGGTATGGGGCACACCAAAGCCAGATGCTACTTGTCTGGATTTTGTGAACCTTTGAACGATTTTAGGAAAGTCCATAGCATGAGCCAAGACAGACCATTTGTATGGAAAGGCACTGAAAGTGGCTTGGGTGGGCCTTCAAGTTGGGTGGGGCATGGTCTCAGTGGAATCACCAGGTCAGGATGACCAGTGTTAGCTAAGTTGATGGAGACTCAGATATGGTGGCCGCCTGTGTTTGCATGCCGGGAATGGAGAAGGCACAACAAAAGATCAATGACTTTTGCCAGCACTACTCTCTGGGGAAAAAAACTGCTGCTCCAGGCCTCGCCCTGAAGCCAAACAATTAAGTTACTCCCTGGAAGTGCCTGGCACCTTTCAAGCTGCTGCTCCAGTACTGTAGCTTAGAGTCAGAGAGTATGATTTTTAAAGTTTTTTTTTTATTTTTATATTTTTTATAAATTTAAATACTAGAAAATTTAAATGCTAGAAAATCAAAATATTCTTTTAACAGAACCAATTATCATTGACTCTTTGACTTTTAGTCCTCAATTTATACTTAACTTCCCATTAAAACATCTTTTCTGTGAAGGGAGCACCTCTGCTCTTCCTAGTTTGCTTGTAAAAGCTTTTGACCTAAGAATTGCTAATGGCAATGTAGGCAGCCTGTGGAGAATCAAAGAACAAGCCAATCTGGACCTCTGGCAACTCTTTGATTTTCTTCTTATGATTTATGTTCTCTGTAACTCAAAGGTAATGCCAGGGTTGGTCCTTATTCTCTATGTGCATGAGATGGCTCAAGAAATATGTGACAAGTTGTCAGTCACCACTGTTAAGATTACTTTTATTTTCCTTCTTGGCTGACTGAGTCAGAGAAAGCCTTCATTAAGGACCCCCATCTATAGACATATACCCAATTCTGAAAGCATGCATTCCAGTAATAGAAACATGTTTCCCATATTCCTCAAATTTCTACTTTGCATTATTCTTGCACATTACTTATCAACTTTGTAGAACATGGTATTTATTATTCATTCAGTTTTTGAAATGACTCATACACTTCCAGTGCCATTTGTGTAATGATATAATTATATGACAATGTTACCTTAATATTATTTGCTTATAATTTTGATAATCTTAATTAAATAAGAATGAGGTAACAATCTCCAAACAGTCACCTGAACAACAGGGCATCTAGTGGAATTGTGGCTACATTGGGACAGAACAAAGGGAGTTGAGATGATTTTATTAAAATTAATTCCCTTATAGGCACTAAAAGAAATCTAATTAACTAAAAGTACAATAGCTTCTAATCTATAATATCTTGTGGTCACAAACTATTGCTAAGGTTACGTTGTTTGCAAGAGAGTCTCCAAGGTTTTGAACATGAAAGTAGTACCCACAATGAAATTGATGTTTGTTCAGAATATTAGACAACAAGTTAAATTGTGACTAAGCCAAATTCCTTAACTCTATCAGTTTTATCAGTTTGGGGGTTTTCATACTCCAAAGTTTGTTTCCATATGTGCTGCCTGATTGGCTAGTATCTAGAACTGATTAATAGGTGTAAAATAGCAAGTACTAATACTCAGGAAACCTCACTGGGACTTTTCTTTATAAATAGAACATGTCTAGGAGTGGTTCTTCATTTTTTTTTGGGGGGGGGATGAGTCTTTGACCACTTTGGGAATCCCATAAAAGCTAATGATTCTCTCCAGAGAAATATCTATATGCACACATTTTAATAGATAATTATAAGAGGTACACTGATTTTACAAATTCTGGTCTAGTTAAATCTTATACTAAGCAGCCATGGGACCCACAACATAGGCAGTTTTGGGAGATGAGGGCAGTGGATGAAATGTTTTTATTATGTCCTGGGTATTCTCAAAAATAAGAACCATTTGTCCCTCATAACTTTTCTGTATCTGTTTCGTAGTTTCAAATCTCATACTACTTTTAACCCCAATACTTTAACTCAGCCTCAGTCTTCTGGGAATATATAGAATGATCTTTGTAACGTCCCTGGTGTTTTTTATGTGTTTAACATCCTAGGAAATTCATTTCATCAGTAATTAACAAGCTCAATATATGATCTGACTGCTGAATAATAGACATAGTCCTTTAATGCTCTCATGTACATTCTAATAAACCCATCAGTATACCAGCCAAAGACAGGAAAGACTAATCTCTGAGCAGGCCCTGGTTTGTCTACTGTAATTAGATATTGCTAGAAATACATTTTCTGATAATTCAACCTTACAAAACACTTTCTCTTGATCTCCAAGGGCTTTCCTCCCTAAAGCTAAGGGCATTTGAATCATAGTATGTCCATGAGTTTCAATATGTCTGTGTTTCATTGTAGAAGGTTTCATGGAGTCAACATAAGAGGTACTTGCTCCTTGAAAATGACTTTATTACTTCTGATGCATGATTTTTGGCCTCATAGAGACCAAAATTAAAACTTCAGGCAAAAGCTAGTGTGTTATTTCATCTCACTTTTCATAGCTTACTGCTACTGAAACCTTCTGCTCTCCATTTGATATTGGTGCCTTCTTCATCCGTCTATCATCTTCCTTTCTCTTTGGCTTCCAGGGCACTATGCTTTTTGGTACTTTCTGTGAGATTCCTTTCTTCATATCCAATTGAAGCATAGATAGTTCACTTCTCTTCTCTTTACTTGTCTTCAAGTCATTTCAGTAAGCCCTTGTCCTCAAAGGGCCAAACCAAGTGCATCACTGGCCCTCAGTGTAAGTGCCTGCCTACCAGTGCAAATCATGGACAGCAGCAACAGCCTACACATGAGACATACCATCAGCACACACCAGATTTATTTCCCCATATCCTCCTGTCCTTCTTCAACTCCAAATCTCAGAGCCAAGTTCAGTACCTTGAGCTTCTGAGGTGTTATAACCAGTTATTGTCAGCTCTAGCTGAAAGAGTGAGTTTAATGGACCTATTTCCATTCCTGCCTTCATTATCTATAATGGCAAACTCCTCAATCATTCTGAATACAGTTCATTAAGTTTGCATTCTTTTTTTCATTGAAATTACTGTGCAATTTGTATCAAGTGTTTTTGTATTGAACTATGTAAGGACTGTACCCAAATGTCCCAATTTCAAAATCAGGTGACAATAATCAGTTGTACTTTATATTGTTTAAATATATTACTGAAAATGTTGCTGAAATATATTCAACAATATATGAACCCTCTGGCCATTTTCTTGTGTGTCCCTTACTACACTGCAGAGAGGTGGGAGGATGAAAAGTGCTTTTCCTCCATAGATGCCAAGACCCTGTGGAAGAAGCTGCCAAAGCCTATTTTATGGTATATAAGACCCTTTACCACTTGCCATTAGGTCTTCCTCTCTACCTAGTATCATCTTTCATCACTTCCCCCATGCAACTTAAAACTCTGGACACACAGAAGAACCTGAAATTCACCAACCCTATTCTCTGGATTGCCTTGGAGCCTTATTTTATGCTATTGATCTATCTTCCCCTTTACCTGGCTAATTCCTATGGGTATTTTAAGACTGAGTTCAAACATTGGTTTCACTCTAGAATTCCTGGGTGCATTTCAGGACTTATGGTAAAATCAAATAAGTCCATTTTAGCTGTACTACACTCTGTATTTCATTTCTTCCTCCACACTTGTAGAAATACCGTTACCTCTTCCTACACTCCCTCCCTTGCATCCTGCTCTCAGTATGACCTCAGAGTAACCTTCCTCAGTCTCTTGTTTTCTTTTCTTTCTGCATTTTTCCCCTTGAAAATCCCTTTTCTTTGCCTTCCCTTTCTTGGAATTTTTTCTCCCAGAGTTATTATTAGGTCCAAAATATTGGAGTTAGAGGAAATGTAATGACAGATTGTGTTCATCTTTTTCCCTTTGCCAGTGCTGGCTGCCTTTTCCTACACTCCACTGAGCTCTGTCTCCCCTGCCATAAGATTCTTGTAAAGAAGATAATGCCCTACATGCTACTTATCTCCTTTTTCTATCTTTCCTCAACCCCAAGTGGGTGTGCTTATAGCATGGTGCAGAGGTCATATTGCAGTTACTGTTTTCTAGGTCTGTCTCCCCACCAGACAGTGAATCTCAACCTTTTTTGTTCTAATGTGATACATTCATTCATTTACCCTAGATTTGTTGTGGGTCTACTCGATTTGGACAATATAGAAAAAATGTGCTGTGAGTTCTGGGACACCCCTGTCAAGGAAGCTCCAGCTATAACCCCATCACTTTAAACAACTGAAACCTGACCAAGAACTCTATATTAGACAGGATCTCCTGAGGATTGAGGCTGAGACTTACTCACGTCTGTATCTAAAGTACATGAGAATGAGTAGGTATTTAGAAACACGATTGGTTCGTTAGTTGTTCCTTGGTTAGATTGGATAGATGGGATAACACAGTGTAGTAGTTTAGAATCAGAGTGCCCATATCACAGCTTTCCTATTTACTTTTGATTTGACTGTAGGCAAGTCATCTTACTTCCCCAGCCCCAAACATTAAACAGGAATAGTATATCCACCTCAGAGTATTTTTTTTGTTTTAGCTCACATTTATTGAGTGTCTATTACACACTAGATACTGTCCTTACTATTTTATATGGACGAATTCATTTAATAATCCCTGTGAAGATTAAATGGAATAAAGCATATAAACTGTCTAGCATCTAGTAAATGCTCGTAAATGTTAGTTATGAAAGAGAGAAAACCTGGGAATGATAGCTATGAAGTTCTGCCTCTAAAACACAGCCTGAAGAATCTTAGAAGTTCGGCCTGGCTCTACCTCTCCAATATTATAAATTAGGCCTCCTCTCCTCAGGATCTCTTATCATTGGGGCAACTCTTTTTAAGGTCTTAGGTTCCTATTCTTGAGAATTGTCTTTCTACAGGGTCTCCTGGAATAATTTGGGCCAGGTAGAAGGTATGATCTAGTTTACTTTAAACTCAGTTAATTATAGGTAGATTTCATCGTACCTCGAGAGACTGTTTATCTTTCATAACAAAGAGGGCAGCAGCTGATAGTATGGAAAAAATCCACTTAAATCAACTCCCATAGCTGGGATGGCAGAAAGCTCAGAGACTCATCTGTCTCTCTGGGTGTTGTTGTTGTTTGTTGGTGTTGTTGTTGATGATGATGCTCACTTTCTGTGCTTCAGTGTATCTAGTTTTCATAAGATTCAAAGACACTTTTTATTAGAATTCTTACTTCACCAAGTAAATTATTTGAAATTGAATTGTACCTGTTTTTCTCTTAGGCATCAGGGCATTTTAAAAAACTGTATATCTGCTTTAAAATGAAAAGTTATTTCATCCTGGCTTATCTTCACTGGGTATGGGAGGGATAGGGACTGGGAGTTATGACTGTAAATATTTTGGAAGTGCAGTGCCAGCCTGCAAGGTCAACATAGAGTCATTTCTAATTATTTATCCTCATTTCTAACACATACGTCCACACACACATTATATGTTATCTATGTAGTTGTGAAAAATAGTCAAAGATAGTCAAAATTAATCTGATATAAAACTTGGTTGGATCTAATCTTCATTTATTTACTCCATACACTGTGAATATTGAAAAATTTCCTTAGTAATTCAGAAGTTTTCAAATAGTCTAATGTGAAATATTAACTTTTTCATGATATAAACAGGGTCCACACCAGAAATAATGTCTTTTATCTTTCTATACGTGGCTACTGAAGGAAGAAAGAAGAGGATGATGAAAGAAAAAGAAGAATAAGCAGGTTAGAGGAGCCAAGGCCAGAAAATATAGCAAGCTTAATGTTAATCAAAGAGCCAAGAAACAAATATCTAACACACTGACTTTATTAAAAAAGAAAATAATACAGTCCTTTATATTTTTAACAGTATGTAAAAACTGACAGATTTAATTTTTATTTAAAGTTCAGCATTACAAGAACTCTTAAAATACTTCCTTTTTCTCAGGTAAGGAGCATTCCTAAATGAAGTTCTGTAGCTTAAGATAGTCTTTTTGAGGATTAAATGAGTTGTTATATATAAAACACTTAGAACAATGTCTAGTACTTAGTAAATATTCATTATACAGTAGCTATTATTATCACCATCATAGTCAACATCACAATCATCATCATCATTACATTTTTGTCAAGAAAAAGATCTTCCATGTAAACTATTCATCTCTTGTTTTTAAAATATATCCAGAAAATATGTTAAGTGTCATGTTTGTGTTCTCAACTACATATATAGATGAGATCATATCCTGAGGCCTGACCTATGAGCTTAATGAAAATAAGCTGCAGATCTGATCTTACCCCTCTTGAGGTTAAATGTTCCCCACTCCAGATGACAACCAAACACTTTGGTGACCAATTGCATTTTTCATTTGTGATTACATATGGGTCTTTGTGATCAAATGGGAGAAGGAGGTTATGGGTTTAGGCAAGAAGGAATTATTTCTTCCTCTTACAGGAGCAGTGCAAAGACATTCCTCTCTTGTTTCCCAAGAATGTTACTGTGGGAGAATTAGATTGATCATGTGTGACCCAAGGGGCAAACAATAAGAATTTTGGTATGGTATTAACATTCTCCAGAGAAAGAGAACCAATAGAATGTGAATGTGTGTCTGTGTTTGTGCGAGCAGAGAGAGAATTTATTATAAGAAATTAGTTCACATGATTATGGAAGCTGAGAAATCCATACCCAGGAGAGCTGTGTCCAAAGGCAAGAGAAGACCAATGTCCTACTTGAAGACAATCAGTCAGAAAGTATTTTTTCTTATTTAGCCCACTCACATTGGGAAGGGCAATCTACTTTACACAACCTACCAATTCAGGTGTTAATCTCATCTAAAACTCCCTCACAGGCACAACTAGAAATAATATTTAATCAAATACCTGGGTGCCCTGTGGCCCAGTCAAGTTGACACATAAAATTAACAATCACAGGATGTAAAGGTTGATCAAGATAAATGGTCAGATAAAAGAGCAAGTTGTTCACATGTTCATACACTGACCTCCAGTCCCCATCCCCCTAAATCTTTATTCAATGGTATTGGTATAACCCAAGGTTTGTCGCTCATCAGCACTTTCTGTTTTCCCCCAGCAAGTGCCAATAAAGGGATTATTTGAGGTTAGATGTGAGAAGATAAGACCATTTCCTTAAGGCACGCATTAATCTTGTTTTGACAGGCTACATTGAAAGCTATTGAATATTTAACCTTCATTTATCTCACCATACATTTGATAATGCTGGGCATTGGTTGATGATACCTTAAAGACAAACAACAGTTCAGGCTAGAAGGAACGTTAAAAGCCAGCCTGTACCAGCAATAGGCTATGAGACATAACAAAGTTAGATTGTCTTTATCTCATTTTCCAGTACTACTCTACTGCAACCTTATTGTTAACCTAGGTTCTTATTCATAACTCCACCTCCAATATTAACCCTACACAGCTAAAAATACCCTCCTGAACTCCAAAGGATTATTTCAAAGAGCAAATAAAATAAAGCATTTAATGAGTGCTCATTAATGTTGGTCCCTTAAACTCCCTACTTGATTTGGGTCTGGCTTTGATGACATCTTAACTCATTTTTAACTTGGCATCACTCCCCACATTCAAAGGATGGAGCGTCATGAGACAGCTATCCTACTATAGAAGAGAAACTTCATATAGATATGTTAAATATGCTAGTTCCACCTTTTCTTCTTTTTCCCTTTCCCAATGCCAGAATTCCTTCTTCAAACAACCTGGCTGCTCCAGGAGGTATAAAAATGATAGGTTGTATGAGATACTGTGTTCAAAATAGGCACTTTCTTAACAGATGGTACATAATGGTGAGTTGAAGAGAGAAAGCCATTGTTAGGCAACATTTCAAACAACAAAAATAAGTTGTGGGGCTTGAGCAAGGAACTGTGCTTTGATTCAAACAGCAAATTACCTGGATGGCTTACAGTATCTGACAATCTAAGAATATTAAGTTATTCGCTGAAAATCTGGCTACCTAAGCTGCTTTTCCCAACTGCATATTATTTGTTCAACAAATTCTCTGTTCACAAGTCTCTGAGAGGAAATTTTAAAATGCTCTCTTCACCACTAAAGAAAAATAGATATTTTTTAAAGAGACTATAAAAATAATCTACAAAATGAAATACCAAATTTCCCTGAGACTTGCAAGTTTCTCTCAGAAATAATTATAGCTATCTGTAGCAAATAATGTCTTCCACTTACATTGATTAAGAATGATAAACTAGATAAAACACTGCCAAATGCAGTATAAAAATATAAATAAAAATATATATTTCATCTAAAGCCTCAAAGATGTGAAAAAGCTTAACCCTTTTGTCATAGATGGGGAAGAATATTGGCCAAATCTGTTTCCATGCAGCAGAATTGGTCACAATTGAAAGATGTGAAAGGCCCAGTTCTGCAAGATCAGCTTTCGCAGTTCAAGGGAACCAGTCCTTCCAATTCTGGAAAAAAATAATAATAACTTAAGTCAAGGCCAATAGGATCCTCGAATATTATTTTTATGGCCAAGCAATGATCATCACTAGTCATTGAGCAGAGTCTATATTGTCTTCTGGGACAGATTCATCTTTTCTTGAATAGTGAAGTGGCATGGCATAATGGAAAGAGCATGCACTTTGGCATCAGACCTGGGTGTGATTCCTGGCTCATTTACTAGCTATGGGACACAGAAAATTATTTAACCTTTCTGAGTTTCATTTTCCTCATCTGTAAGAAATAATCTTATTTACTTTCAAAGGATTTTTTTTAAAAAGCAAACAAAAATCACTTAATGAGCCTGTCAAAATACTTGGTACCATGTTATATGCCCAATAAATAACTTAAAAATGAGGGGGCATGCTACAACATGAATAAACATTAAAAACATAATGAAATGCTAGGTGAAAGAAATCAGTCACAAAAGGACCATATGTTGTATGATTCCATTTATGTGAAATGTCCAGCTTAGGCAAATCTGTAAAGACAGTTGGTTGATTAGTGGTTGCATAGTACTGGAAATGAGAAAAGGAGATGGGGAATGACAGGTTCCTTTTCGATGTGATGAAAATCTAAGTCTTTTAAGTGGTATATTTAGGCCATTTACACTTAAAGTAATTATTCATATGCAAGGCTTAAGTTTGTTACTTTATTATATGTTTTCTACTTCTTATTCTTCTATTTCCCTTTCCAGGCCTTCTTTGGGGTCACTTGAACATTTAATAAAATGCAATTTTGATTTATGTAATACATTTGAATTTTATAATTTGTAATGTATCTGTATAGATTTTTTAATAGTTGTTCTAGGTATTACAACATATATGCTGAACATATCAGTCTACTTGTATCAGTGCTTTACTACTTCAAGTGAAGTGAAGAAAACTTACATCCATTTAAGTCCCTTTACCATCCTCACTTTTAAAATATAAATATCTGAAATATTTCCTCTATATACACTGGGCATCACAATCTGATAATGTTATAATTTTTGCCTCAAACATCAAGCAATTAAAAAAAACTGATTAGTAGTCTATTATATTTACCCTTATTTTTACCCATTTCTTTGTTTTCTTCCTTCCTGAAGTCCCAGCCTTCTTTTGTTATCATTTTATTTCTGTTTCAAGAGCTTCTTTTAACCATTCTTTAAGGATAGATCTTCAGGTAACAAATTCTCTTAGTTTTTCTTACCTTAAAACTGTTTTCTTTTCCTTCTATTCCAGAAAAATATTTTTGCTGCCTATAGAATTTAGTATGGTTCCTTCAGTGCCACTCCTTTCTGGCTTCCATGGCTTCAGATAATAAATTCACTGACATTTGAGTCATTGCTCCCTTGTAGGTAATTTGTTGTTTCTCTCTACCCTCTTTCAAGATTTTCTATTGTCTTCAGTTTTCAGATTTTTAATTATGACATCTTGACATGATTTTCTTTGGGCTTATACTGTTTGTAATTCACTTAGCTTCTTAAATATGTAGGCTTATGTCTTTTGCCAAAATGTGAAGTTTTTAGGCACTATTTCTTCAAATACATATTTTTTCAGTCTGCAATATTTATCCTGTCCTTCAAGGACTCTGATAACACAAATGTTAGATATTTCACTGTTGCTCACTGTGTCTGAGACTCTCTGATCATTATTTTTTCAGCCTATTTTTTCTCTGCTGTTCAGATTGATTTGAACAAATCAATACCCATTGATTTGTCTTCACTTTCACTGACTGCTCTGTCATCTCCAATCTACTATTGATCTTGTTAGGAAGTTTTTAAAATTATTATTATTATTTCAGTTATTATATTTTCAGTTCTATAATATCTCTTTGGTTCTTTATATTTTCTATTTCTTTATTGAGATATTTAATTTTTCATTTAAGAGTGTTTATTATTGCTCAATTAAGCATTTGTATAATTTCTACTTTAAAATCCTTGTGATTTCATTGTTGATGTCTGTTGATTTTCTTTTCTTACTCTATGGTTTTCTTGATTCTTATATAACAAGTGATTTTCAATTGTACCTTGGAACATTTGGGTATTATGTTGTGAGAGTCTGGATTCTATTCAACATTCTTTTTAGCAAGCGGTCACCATGTTTAAGCGTAATACACAGTTATGGGTGGGAATGGATGTTCAACTTCTGTCTGGGTCTGTTAATACAAACTTTGCAAAAGTGGATGCTAAATCACATCACACAGCCCCATTGCAGATGGTGGAGTAGACATTCAGCTGCTTTCTTTGCCTCACTGACACTTTCTCAGTGAATGTGGGGCACCAACTCACATCAACTGGGTGTAAATCTCAGGACCTCTCTGGGCCCTTCTCTCACCAAAAATAAGGGAAGAAACAGGGATCAATTCTCATTACCTTGCAAAGCCACATTCTTCCTTGTTGCTGCCATGTGCAAGTGGAAGCTCAGTTTCTCTTTGGACCAAGCTGACACCAAGAAGGGAGAAAACAGAATGCCCATTTTCTCTGTCTTATGCCATGTCATATTGTCTCACTGTTACAGGGTGAGGATGGAAGTTCAGCTCCCCACTGGTCTCCCTACTAAGCCCTGCTGACAAAGGTAGGTGGGAGTGCTTACCCTACTAGCCCTATCTTGTTCTTCCTCATCCTACCATGTTGATGTTGGGCAGGGGGTGGAATCTTACCTCCCTATTGGGGAGAATCCTCACTCTAAGAATCACCAGCTTCTGCCAGGTGGGGTAATGGCAAATCAGCTCCCTTCTGCTCAACCATGACAACATTACCCCAAGGAGGGAATCAGAATATTACTAACTTCCACCAAGTAAGAATTAATGGAGTGAAGGTGTAGGAAAGTAGATCAGTTCCCTACTTTTCCCATCAACACCAAATGGGTGGGGAACCCAAAGGGCCACCATCTGCTTTCACTGGGTGGGAATAGGGTAGAAGATCTACTTACTAGTGGGAGAATAGAAACCTGCTCCTGCAAGACATGAAAGTGGGGTAAAAAAGTGGCTTTTGTTTGGCCTCTCTGAAATCGTAGATCGAGAGTATGGTTTTTCCATTGGTGTTTAGCTTTAGTAGGGAAGGTATTATTGAAAAGATTTCTTGTTAGGTCATAATTTTCCAAGTGCTTTGTCTAGGAGTTACAGGCTTTTCTTGGAGCTTTTTTGGTTTTTCTTGTTGGTTCCATGTTGAAGGCTATTGCAGTACCCTGTCTGGTCTATATAGGAGGTAAAAAGAAAACCCAGCAAAATCACTGCTGTGTTATTTCTCGAGTCCTGAGGTCCCTAAAGCACTTTGCCTTTGTATTTCTCCTTTTAAATATTTCTTGTTTGTTTTATGTGTTGAGTCCATAGTGGTTTTTATTATTGCTTGTAAGAAGGAGAACTTTGGAGGAATGGAGTTGCTCCAGCTTGTCAGCAAAAAGAATATTCAAGTGTTCTTTGTAATAGCAATAAGAGTGAAAACATCCTAGTTTTTCTCGATGGAAATATAATAATTATATCTAGTGTAGTTTTAAGGTGGCCTACTACATAAATTATAAGAAATGAATTAGATCTGCATATATTACCATGGGCATATCTTTAAAAACAATGGTGAGTAAAAAAAAGTAATATATAAAATGATAATAAGTAAAGTATGATGACAATTATATAAATGAAAAAAGAAATATGTACAAAAACAGTATGTATTGTTTATGGTGGCTTATATAAAAATATGAAGTCTATTATGGTGCTTATCTCTAATGTGGAGAACCTCTGTCTCTAATGAAGCTGGGGTGGTGGTTAAAGGGGACTTTAGCTTAACTTTGTTATATTGCCTAAAAAATACAAGAAGAAAATAAAATGCTAATAGTTAATTATATAAGTGGTGGGGTGTGAGTGTTATTATACTTCGTATTTTCCTTTATTTTTAATATGTCTCAATGAAAAGCAAAGAACATATTCACTACGTAGTAGGAGACATTTTAGTGAAATAGGACTTCCTGTGAAGTGGTGATTATGCAGTCTGTAGTGAGCTACCTTCCTAATTCTAGAAAAGCATGACATGTTCCTTCATTAGATCATGGCTTTTAGCTTTCCCCCTGTCCCAACCTCATTGAGACTCATTTAGTATCATTTGACTCTCAAAACAAACTGCTCCTCGTTCCGTCAAAAAGAATGTAGTAAGTGTCCCTCTCTATGCTAAATGCTGAGCATATACTGGTGAATAAGACACAGGCAATGTTTAGAAATAAAGTATATTATACAAGAGCTATAATGGAAATGTATACAGAGTATATACCCCATTATAACAATGTTCAGACTAATTTCCCCTTAGAATTTGATAAGATATAACAGTTGAGTTGTAAATGCTTGGAGGGAGGAAAAACATGTTTCCCTCCCTTATTTTTGTAATTAAACTATAGTAATGTAGAATTTAATCCATAGAGAATTTGTCAATTAGCAAATAATATCCATCTGCCCCACTGCTGGCTGCAATTCTTTTCTTGTGAACTTGCCCTTCGGAGGCCATTCAGCTTTAAAGTATATCAAGTTGGAGGTCACTACCCTCACTGTCAGGGAATTTCCAGGGCAATATTCTAGTCCCTGCACATCTCATAATTTGTATAAGTGAAGTGGCTATATGTAAACTACTCTACTACCATAGGCCACTAATTTTCCCATTTCCTCAAGAAAACACACAAGTCTTCTCTCCACGATTCTAATATAAATTCTTATGAGCAAAGCAGCCTTTTTTGATGTCTCTGAAATAAAACCATCTTTGCTACTGACCCTACACTACAGAACTTTAGTCCTAATCAAGAGAAGGGGAGACCATCCTAAAATTTAAGATTATTTACTAGAGACCACTAGTTTCTGGGGCTGTTTGTTTCATTTCTGGAAGCTCTAGGAGAGAATCTTTCCTTGTTTCTTATAGCTGCTAGGGTCTGTCCACTTCTCTTGGATTATCCCCTTCTTCAATCTTCAAAGCCTGAAAAGACATCACTATAACCTCTGCTTCTGTCGTTACATTGCTTTCTTCTGCCTTTAACCCACTGGTTCTCTCTTATAAGGACCCTTGTAATTATATTATCTCAACCTAGATAATCCAGGATAATCTCATCTCACGATCTTTAATTTAATCACATGAGCAAAGCCCCCTTTGTCATGTAAGGTAACATGTTTATGGATTCCAGGATTAGGATGTGAACATCTTTGGCTAGTGTTGGGCATTGTTTTGCTTTCTTCTTTTATCCACCTCATGGTCTGGACTTGTAATCGAAAATTTGATTCTGATGTCTCAAGTGATGCCTGGTATTGACCTTGGATTAAGTCTGGACATTGTGAATTGCTCTACCTTTTGGCTACTCTTGAAGTATAATACACATAGGGTATACTTAGGAGAATGAAGAACAGGCACTCTACCATGAAGAGGGAAAGAGCAAGACATTTAATCCTCACAATGAATTTATGAAGTAGATATTATTATCTTCATTTTGTAAATAAAGAAACTGAGGCTCCTAGACATTATATCACTTATTTATATTACACAGATAGGAAGTGACAAACCATTGTTGAGAGAACACTGTTGTGATATTGGGTCCTGTGAACCAATTCATAAAAATTAGGCAAAAATAAACTGCTAGGTGAGCTGCTAGTTTCATTCAAACCATTCTTTTTCCTTCCCTGGCACTTGGGCCAACTTCACAGTATAATTTGTTTCACACTAAACCCCCTTCCTTCATCTCTTTCTCACATTGCCTCTGAAGCAATAGTTTTCTCTGCTGCCAAAAACATTTGGTACGGCCTAAGATGCATGACTCCATATGAGTACTTGTAAGGAGATATTTCAACAAACACTAACAGCTCTAAAATGAATCATATGCTCAGCCTTACTTTTGAGTAGACACTTGGGAGCTGAGATTTTCCAATATGCCCATGATAATATTCCCTACATTTAAACAACCAAGGATAGAGTGGGAGCAAGTCAGAATCCTCACCTCAGGAATGGCTCCTTCCTTGATGCATCAATAAAGCAGTCTGTTGACCTTCTCAGAAGGGTGCCAGGCCCAAATTTTTGGTGAGAATTTGGCTAAACCTTATAGAATTCTAAACTGGCTTGGCGTTTTTATTGAATACAACTATTATTTACACTTTTGTTTAAGTCACAATAACTAAAAAGATATTGCCCAATAATTTTTTTTAAAATTTTTATGGTGACATTGGTTAACAATATATTTACACTCTGTGTTCACCTTCCATAGTTAGATTTCTTTCTGCCACCACATATTTGACCAATTTTACCCTGCCTACCTCCCCCCTCCCCCCACTCCCTACCCTTTGGTAACCACTAGTCTATAGCCCATGTCCATGAATCTCTGTTTGTCCTGTTCATATGTTGATTTTAGGTTACACCTCATATATAAGTGATATCATGTGACTTTCAACTTTTTCTGTCTGGCTTATTTTGCTTAGTGCGATTATCTTGAGGTCCATCCACGTTGTTGCAAGTGGCAGTATTTCATCTCTTCTTATGACTAATATTCCATTGTATATATGTACCACAGCTTCTTTATCTGATCATTTATTGTAGGACACTTCAGTTGCTTCCATGTCCTGCCATGCCCAATTTTGATACCTAGTCAGCCCATCCTGATCACAACTTCAAACTTCATTTGCCTGAATATCATTCAGCATTATTGAATGACTAACTAATCTAACAAAATGATTTCTGCGCAGGTGTCAAGAGCAGATAATGGCTCAACCAAGAACAGCAGTCTTCAATAATGCCTTAGTTTACAGAAGAACATTCCAGGAAGTCTTTATATACCAGAGAGCTATGTAGAGTTAGATATTCTCCAGCTCATCAGCCTTGCAATCATACTGGTGGATCCAGATCTAGACTTGTGAACTCCAGACACATCTGGCTCTCTTGCCTGTAGGTCAAATGCTGAGTTGATGGATTTGTATTATCTGTTTCTTTGACAACTACTTCATAACTTTATCAGCCCACAGAAACTGACTGCCACTCAAGCAAACCACAGTGTATGGAAAGTAAGTTTTGATTCACTAATACTATAGTACATGGGGCCCATCTCAATCCTGACTTTATTCCTCTCAACTTACTCACAGCCCTGACAGCCACAAAGGTGAGGCAGGAGGGGTGAGTGGATATCAGTCAAGTCAGCCATTTATAGCTTAGCCATGTGAAGGGCAGCTAAGGATATAGTTCCTGAATGGGTTAACAGCCCTGACCAAAGCTCAGGGTAAGGATGAGGGTCATCAAAGACTAGCTCAAATGTTGCACTTCTGTTGAGTAAGTGGGAGAATGGTATTCAAAGTTTGATAAAGGAAAATATACTATAGGCTATGACTTTGATATCAAATAATGAGGACGTAAAGCCATGAGTGGCATGTACTGATGTAGGGTGAACCCATGAATAATAATAACCATCATTTATTGGGCATTTAATAGGTGTCTGGCACTACTCACAAGTTATTACTAATCTTTACAATGATCCTGCAGGGTTTTGTGCTTATCTCCATTTCAGCTATGGAAACTGAAGATTAAAGAGGTGATTTCCTTCCCACAGAGCTGATCAGCATTAGAGCTATGGTTTGAGCCCATGTATGCCTGACTACAAATCCCATATTCTTGTCACCATGTCCCACTGCTTTCCTGCACCATGTTACCTTGTTTAAGTAGGGTGGATCTGCTTAAAGTTCATGTCTACAATAATTATGTTTCTCCATAACATATTCCATAGTGATAGAGAGGAAACATCTGTTAGGAGTTGGGAAAATTATACAAGGGAGGCTTTAAGGAGGAAACTGCAGCTGAGCTGGGCCTTGTAAGATTGGCAGAATTTTCACAGATAAAGCTAAAGGAAAAGAATATTCCTAAAACCGACTGTAAGTGTGCACAAAGGCATGAAAAACATCAAGGTTAAAGCTATAGACTTTGGAATGAGAAATAACTAGGTTTAAATTTCAGCTTTGTCACCTATGACTTGCATTCAACGCCCCTCCCCTTCCTATGTTACTGTCAACTTCCATTCATACTCTCTCACATTTACTGATTCACTATGCAGGGGCCAACTTGTCTTAGCTTGCAAAAACCAATTGTGCATACGTCTTCCCCATTCTGAGTTCAGTGACTTCACATATGTAGTTAAAAATAAATCCTGGTGGGAATATTTATACCATGGAAATTGGCAAATGATGCAAATCAGAGTGTTTTTTTTTCTTTTAGAGAGAATGTTGTTAAATACTTAGCAGCACACCTCTGCATAAACTCTTCAGAGGTGGAGCCAGGTAATCTGCATTTTTTCATAAGCTCCACATTAATTCTGCAGCCTAGTCATTCACAGATTTTCTTGGGGCAAAGAATCTCAAACTTAGGTGTGCATCAGAATCATCGAAGGAGAGCTTATTAATATGTATGCCAGTGTGTGGTATTCCAAGACCCTCCCCCCATGATCCTATTGGAGTTGATCTAAGTTATTTTGTTTCATCCAAAGTATACAGGCACTGCAGGCAATGGAGGTGGACCATAATGCAGAACTCTCTGCCTATGCCAATCATAGATACCTGAGAAATGAACAGAACCGCTCAAATTTCTCACCAGTTTTCTGTTTTTATCATGGAGAAAGCAAGTGATTAATCAGTTGGAAAGAAACTTTTTATCATAATGAAGATAACCCACCAAAAAAAAAATACATAAGAATGATATGCGCAAAGTAAAAGACAGCTTATCATCTAGGGCAGGTGATATATCTCAACCATCTCCCTCCCCAAATCATGCACTACGTACATGAATAATGTACTGGAGAAAATTACTGGAAAAACAAGACTTTAGAAGAGATCAAGGGTAGTCTTGGAAAAGGGGTAAGTTTGGAGGGTAGGATGGAGAAGAATGTAACAAGTGCAGAGAAGTATAGCAGGTAATTAGACAGATTCTGGAATCAAACTGCCTGGGTTTAAATCTGTCTTGCCACTTATTAGTAGTGTGACCTCAAACAAGTTATTTATTAACTCGGTGCCACATATTCCTTATCTGAAAAATGAGGCTATTATTAGTGTACCTCCTGGGATTGTCATGAAGATTACATAAAATAATATTTGTAAAGTACTTAGAACAATACCTGGCATATAAGAAATATTATATGCATTTGTTAAATAAATAAATAAATAAATAAATGGCCTGTCAGGAAGGAAAATATTCCTAAGGGTTACAGGCCAGAAATTGTTTTCATTGCTGAATTAGAGTCTTACCATTTGCTTAATTAAAATAAAATTTGTGAGTGGAGAGTGCAACATTAATTCCCTTCACCAAACTATCACCTGCCTGGTAATGGAAACCATCGTGACTGTTTTGTGTGCCCACTGTGAGAGCTTGCCTGCTATTGAAGTGACGTATGAAGGAGTGTGAAGCACAGACTTCCCTGCTGTGGATGGCTGAAATAGTTCTTAAAGAATCGTGAAGGTTCATAATTATTTGTATTATTCATAATTTAAATAATGTAATTCTCCAAGCTCATTTAGTGTTATCCAAAATAGAGTTGCACTAGTTCACTTTGTGGGCCATGTCTCTACTGGCATGATTCTTAGTCAGACTGACTATCTTTCCCTGATGAACCAGAAATCTCAGTCTGCACATATTGTGGTTCTAAAAATAGGGATAAATTATGGGCTCTGCAAATTTTAGAACATGTGGAGAACCAAGTAGGGGCCACAGACAGCAGATAGCTAATTAGTACATATTAAAAGCTGGTGCTTAGAAGGAAAAAAAAAATAAAGGAAATGGAACAGTTTTACCAGGGAAGATCAAAGAATGACTTGACTGTGGTTTCCAAGGATTATAAGGAAGATGAAATTATAAACCTCCATTAAGGAAAAATGTGCACTAAGTTACACTGTCAGTAACTTAAGTCAGATATAAAGAAGCACTTTCTGAGAGCAAAGGGTAATATACACTACTGTGGATAATTGAGTAAGGTAGAGAGAAGCTGAAAGACCTCACTCAAGCAGTTTTTAATTCAGGACAGAGTCCGCTGGAACGGTCTCAATATAGGTCTTCCTAGAAAGTGGACAATAAACTAAATTTTCCCTCAAGATCTCTTACAGTGAGTACAATAACTAGAAACATCTGTGGAATCAGTCTGAAGCTATCCACAGACATCCCTAAGGACATGAGGATGCAGAGCTTGGGGCTGTGACCTCTTATTTACACAGATTTTACAAAAGATGTTGTCTTACTGGGGAGTCAAAGGTAGCAAGCACCTTAGCCCATTCCCAGTTTATCCTTTTGTCCTTAAGCTATCTGTCTCATTTAAGATAGCAAGGTCTAAGTTAATTAATTGGATTACAGCAAGAAAATAGAATTAAGTAAATAATATAAAACATGTCTAAAGAAACTCAATGATAATTACATTTTCTCTGGTATGCTGTCAGGGAATTATCTATGTTGTATTAGGTGGAGGAGCTTTGCCAAAAAGTTATTTAAAATGTGAACCCAGTTGTGCTAGTCAATCAGTCATTGGTTAAAAATGAATTAAAAAGCTGGAGGTTTTCATGTTCATAATTTCACTTCCCTTCTTTACCAACAGGATGAGAGCTAAATACAATGAACAAGTAACAGCTCGAACAGGCCAAAAAACCCTTGTGATGGTAATCTCATCTCCTAACCCTTCTTTCTCTGCATGCATTTGAGGCTGTTTGCAAAATGTCAGTTGAAAGAGCAGTGTTCAGCATCCTGTGCATGCTTCATTCACTGCTGAGAATTGTCAATAATTCTGTTTTCATAATACATTAATGTTTTTATCATAATATGTTCAATCTGGACTAAATGAGGATGAAAACATTGGTAATGATTTCCATACCCACACTTCTACTTCTTTTACTGGCAACTAGCTGGAAAGCCCATGATACCTGTTAGCAGTACACCAAGGCCCAGGAGACCTTCTTGCCAATTATATGGCATCAGCCCTACTCAGCATTTCTTTGACTGGATCCTAATAAATGACAGGAATATTTTTGCTATTAAAGACAATATAAAAAGCATTCTCCACTGGCTGTGGCTATTGAAGTTATGTCTATTTCTGGTTCTAGAAGTCTGCAGTTCTAGTTGTTCTTCCAGACTTTAGAATGTATTTCCTCTCCTTACTTGTAAGAGAACACGCTGTAATGGGTGGGGCAGAAGGAGAAATGGAGATTTATGGAGAGATGGTAAAAATCTTATTTTTTTTTTTACTTCAAGACAACACAGGGAGAGTATTTTGTCTTCTCATCATTTTTTTTTCCATACATGACTATGGATTGCACGAGTGTGGTGAACTTCCATAGAGTCAAACAAAACAAACAAACAAAAAAATTAAGTCCTTGACTCCTTAGAATAATACTAAGTTTCTACAGTGATATCCTAGAACTCGCCCTCCACTGAGAAACCAGCTCTTCTCTTTTATATTTATCTTGTAAAGAGTAAGAGAGCATAGAATGAATCCAAGAAAAGATCAAGATCATTTATTGTTTCACACTCATTGTTTCTGTTGTCTAGACATAATAAAAACAAGAAGAGCACAGTGTTATTTTCAACAAAAGCTCAGAACCTCACAGGAAACAGGACCAGCTGAACAATAAAAGCAATCGACCAATTTCAAGGAAATCACATTCAGTCCAAAGGATGCCATAATAAGGAAGTTAAAATTTTGCTTTTGATAGTCCATTGTTCCTTCCTCTGGAAATATCCCCAATTTCTTTCAGAAAACAACTCTTCCACCACTCAGTTCATGTGGTTGGATGAGGCTGATATCATCCCCTTGAAGTCATAGAAAAGCAGGTGACCCAGGACTAGCCAATAAGACTGAATCTCAAGATATAAATTGAAATTATTAGAAAAGAGTCTTTTCCTGCTAAGGTTGCTAAGCTAGTAGGATGTAAGTCTAGAGCTTTCTATGCTCATCTTTCCCAGCATTTGTGAAAAACTTGACTGAGAACCACACCAACATAGAAGAAAGCAGAACCAACCGATAGAAACAGATTCCTCATGACCTAGGTGGAATGCTTTGATCCAGCCATAACTGATACCTAATATATCCCTGGACTATTTTGTTATATGAGTCAATTTTTCTTCCCAAATCACTTTAAGTTTTTTGTTGTTGTTGTTGTTTACACATAACTGAAAAAGTCCTGATTCACATACAACCTAACCGTTATATTCGTTATTTAGAGAGCACCTTGGAGTCCTTTCGAATCCAATTAATTGACTGGTTACTGGTTTTATGTTAACATGTCATTGCCTCAAATGGGCCATCGCTTCAACTTGACTAGTGTCTTTTTAAAATATATATTATATTATGACAGTGGTTCTGGTCAACATGGCAGGCTAGGTAAAAGCAGGGTTCACCTCCTCCTTGTACCACATTAAATTATAGCCAAATTATAAAACAAACAACTTGGAATTGAAAAAACAACTAGATGAGCAGAGCTAGGAGATTGAAACCCTCAAAAAGAACAGAATAGATCTTCTGGAGATAAAACACAATACAAGAGTTGAAAAATGAAATAGCAACTTGGGAAATAGAGTCGACCAAATGGAGGAAAGGATAAGTTATATAGAAGACAGAAATCTAGAAATAAATCAGAAGGAAGAAGAGAGAAACCGAAGAATTAAAAATGATGAAGGAGAAATACAAGAATTGATTTACCATGTGATCTAGTGATCCCTCTACTGGGATCTACTTTATGCCAAAGACTTGAAAACCCATATCCAATGCTGGCATGTCTCCCAGGACTCTAAAGCTGGTGGGTACTAGGCCTTTCCGAAACCATTCTCATATTCAAAGTTATGAAGATTTTACATTGTGGAAATATGGCAGAGTGAGAGACATCCCCAGATCTCTCCCCTTGAAACAACAATAAGCTGAACATTGAAAACACAACAAAAAACACCCAAACTACACACCAGCACATCTGAGTGTGGGATATACGCAGAAGAGCTACCACAGATAAGAACCCTAGGTGTTGGGCGGTGGACTGGGAGAAATAAACAAGTTGCCTCTCACAGCCTCCAGAGCTTCCTGTATTGGGAGAGGGAGGGGTGAGGGAGAAAGTGCAGCAACTTCCCTGAACAACAACCATGCTGGGTGGAAGGACCCAGTCACCAGGGCAGAAAACATAGAAGCAGGATGAGACTGCAGAGAAACAACAGTTGATTTTTACCGGCCCCAGCTGCAAAACTGAAGCTGAGCTGCAACACACAACTACCAACACGGAGGGGACTTCCCACCCATACCCTCTGAGATCAATAACTGTGAAGCCCCAGAGGAACCTTAGCAAAAGTTGCTGAGACTGTTGCTGACACTGACAGGGACTGAAACTGAGGGTAGCAAGCATGCATAAATATCTGCAAGAAAATTATTTTAAAAGGCATTTAAGGCTTTATATAAAGCAGGGATCCTAGAGGCTTAAATGTCACCTACTGGAAACCAAAATAAAAGCTCCTTCTTTGCAGCAGGCTAAAGAGAGAACTTTATATGATAAACGTTCCTTCTGGAAAAACAGAAGAATACACTTCCATTAATGCCCAGGCGAATAAATAGTCCATTAAACATCATTAACAATCAAGGTGACAAGGAATCTCAAAAAGAAAGAGAAAACTCTACAGAAAATAAGCTTACAGACATAGAACTATGCAACTTAAACGACAGACAATTCAAGATGGTACTTCTGAAAAAACTCAGTGAGTTCCAAAACGAATCATACCAATAATTTCAGGAATTAAAAAAGAAAAAAAAACAACTACAAGAGCAGAACAAGGAGATTGAAACCTTCATAAAGAACAGAATAGATCTTCTGAAGATAAAATGCACACACACACTGCACGAGTTGAAAAATGAAATGGCAAGCTTGGCAAATAGAGTCAACTAAATGAAGGAAAGGATAAGTTATATTGAAGACAAAAATCTAAAAATAAATCAGAAGGAAGAAGAGAGAAACCGAAGAATGAAAAATGATGAAAGAGAAATACAAGAACTAGCTGACACCAGCAGGAGAGGAAACATAAGAACAATGAGCATTATCAAAGGTGAGGAAAAGGAAAAGGGACTAGAAAGCATTTTCAGACAAATAATGGACAAGAATTTCCCAAGTTTAAGGAATGAGCTGGAGCTTGGAATTCAAGAAGTCAACATAGCACCCAATTATCTCAACCCAAAAAGGCCTTCACCAAGACACATTGTATTAAAGTTATCAAAAATCAAGGACAAAGATAAAATTCTCAAGGCAGCCAGGGAGAAAAAACCAGTAACTTATAAAGGTAAACCCATTAGATTATCCTTGGACTGCTCAGAGCAAATCTTACAAGCCAGAAAGAAATGGACTCAAATATTAAAACTATTAAGTGAAAGGAACTACCAGCCTAGAATAATGTATCCAGCTAAACTCTCCTTTAGATATGAAGATGAAATTAAGTATTTTCCAGACATACAAAAACTGGGAATTCTCCACTATGAGGCCTGCATTACAGGAAATACTGAAAAGAGTCAGTTCACCTAAAACAAAATGACTAAATAAATAAATAAATAAATGATTAGGAGTAAAGTGACTATCAGGCAGATGGAAGCAGAGTGCAACCCTTACTAAAAACGGGGCATCATAATCTTAAATAATAAGAAGAGAATTTTTATAATAACATAGTAAAGAACATTCAGCATACATAGGAACAAATTGAAATAACAATGGCTGAAAAGGGGGGATTCAAAGATCCAAATTCACAAAGGGCAATGGAGATAAGGCACGTGCAGTAGAAAAAGAACGACTCTGTATGTATGTGTGTGTGTGTGTGTGTGTGTGTGTGTGTGTATATATATATATATATATATATATATATATATATATATTATATATATATATAACTATTCTTTACATATTTGTAATGATAATCATACACACAAGATTCAGAAATGGAATATATAACATAAAACAAGAAGAATCAGAGGGAAAACCCACAAAAGCCAACCAAAATAAGGAAAACAGAAATGCAAGGTCAAGGAAACAATGGAAACACCAAGCTACAAGATAGCAAAAGTTAAAATGGCTATAAGAAGACCTCATATTTCAATAATCACCCTAAAGGTAAATAGACTGAACTCACCAATAAAAGACACAGAGGTGCAGAATGGATCAAAAAACAAAACCCAATCATATGCTGCCTCCAGGAAACACATCTTAGCTCCAAAGACAAATATAGACTCAAAGTGAAAGGTTGGAAAATAATATTTCAAGCAAATGACATTCAGAGAAAAGTGGGGGTAGTGAAACTAATATCAGATGAAATAGACTTCAAAATAAAAAAGGTAAAGACACCGAGGGACACTTCATAATGATAAAGGGAATCGTGAACCAACAAGATGTAACACTTATTAATATGTATGCTCCCAATCAGGGAGCCTCAAAATATGTAAAGCAATTACTAGCAGAACTAAAGGGAGAACAGACCAAAACACTATCGTAGTATGGGACCTAAATATGCCACTGTGGAATACAGAAAGATCAGCCAAACAGAAAGACAATAAGGAAATAACCTCCTTAAATGACACATTAGACCAATTGAACATAATAGGCATTTATGAAGCCTTCCATTCCAAAATAGCTGCTTATACATTTTTCTCTACTGCACATGGAACAGTCTCAAGAATCAACCTCATACTGGGACAAAAAGAAAGCCTCAACAATAGAAGAGGAGTGAAATCATATCAATTACATTCTTTGATCAGAATGCTTTGAAACTAGAGATCAACTACAAAAAGAAATCAGGAAGAATCACAAATACATGTATATTAAACAACATGCTACTGAAGAATAACTGGGTAAGAGAAGAAATAAAAAGAGAGATCAAGGGATACATAAAAACAAATGATAATGATAGAACAACATATCAAAACATTTGGTACTCGGCAAAAGTGGTCATAAGAGAAAAGATCATATCATTACAGGCCTACCTCCAAAAACAAAAATGAGCTCAAGTAAACAACCTAACCTTTCATCTTAAAAAACCAGAAAAGAAAAAACAAATGAAGCCTAAAGTCAGCAGAAGGAAAGAAATCACCAAAATTGTAGGAGAAATAAATGAAATTGAAAAAAATATAGAAAAAATAAATGAAACAAAGAAATGGTTCTTTGAGAAGTTTAATAAAGTTGGCCAATCCCTGGTAGACTCACTAAAGAAAAAAGAGAAAGGAAATAAATAAACAAAATCAGGGATGAAAGAGAGACAATTATGACTGATATCAGAAATACAAAGAATCATACAAAAATACTATGAAAAAGTATATAACATTAAATTTAATAACCTAGAAGACATGGACCAGTACTTTGAAAAATACAACCTTCCTACCCTGAATCAAGAAGAGCTGGAAAATCTAAATAGACTGATCAGCAGTATGGAAATCGAAACTATCATCAAAAACCTACCAAAAAGTAAAAGTTCAGGACATATGGTTTCCCAAGGAATTCTACCAAAGATTCAATGAAGATTTAATACCTATTCTCCTCAAACTCTTCCAAAAAATTGAAGAGAAGGCAATACTTCCCAACTCATTTTATGAGGCCGATATTACCCTGATACCAAAACTTTGTAAAGTTTTGAACTTTACACAGATACAAAAATCCTAAATAAGATTCTAAGTGAACCGAATACAGCAACGTATTAAAATGATTATACACAATGATCAGGTGAGCTTCATCCCAAAGGCACACGGATTGTTCAACATATGCAAATTGATTAATGTGATACACCACATAAACAAATTAATAACTAAAATTCATGTGATCATATCAATAGATGCAGAAAAAGCCTTCAACAAGATATAGCATCCATTTATGACCAAAACATTTAACAAAATCGGTGTAGAAGGAAAGTACCTTAACATAATAAAGGCCATGTATGACAAGCCCTAAGCCAACATTATACTTAATGGTGAAAAGCTAAAAACCTTCCCTCTAACATCAGGAACAAGGCAAAGCTATCCATTATCGCCACTGTTATTCAATATAACATCAGAGGTCCTAGCGAGTGCAATCAGACAAAAGAAAATATAAAAGTCATCCAAATAGGAAATCAAGAACTCAAACTGTCACTATTTGTGGATGACATGATTCTCTATAAAGAAAACCCTAAAGCCTCCACAAGAACACTACTAGAAAATATAAGCAAACACAGGAATGTCTCTGGATACAAAATTAGAGCATTCCTATACTCTAATAATGAAGTGTCTGAAAAATAAGTAGAAAAAATAATTCCTTTTTGCAATTGCAACAAAAAGAATAAAATATCTAGGAATAAATATAATGAAACATGGGAAGGACCTGTATAATGAAAACTACAAGATCCTATTAAAAGAAATCGAAGAAGTTACAAAGAAATGGAAAGATTTTTGTGTTCTAAGATTGGAAGAATCAGCATAGTTACAATTACCTTATTACCTTAAGCATTATATATAATGAAATCCCTATCAAAGTCCCATCATCATTTTCTTAAAACATAGTATAAAAAATCATCATATTTGTATGAAAATACAAAAGACCCCAAATTGCAAAAGCCAACCTTAGAAAAAAGATTGAGGCTGGAGGCATCAATCTGCCTGACTTCAAATTATACTACAAAGCAACAGTAATCAAAACAGCATGGTATTGGCAGCAGACATGTGGACTAGTGGAACAGAATCGAGAGTCCAGAAGTAAACTCATATTTAAATGGGCAAATAATTTTTGACAAAAATTCCAAAACCCTACAGTGGAGAAAGGAAAGCCTCTTCAAAAAACGGTGCTGGGAAAACTGGAAAGCCACCTGCAAAAGAATGAAACTAGATTGTTGTCTATCACCACACACCAAAATTAACTCAAAATGAATTAAAGACCTGAATATAGAACCTGAAACAATAAAATGCATAGGAAAAAAACATAGGAAATAAACTCAAGGACCTTGGACTTAAAGAGGATTTTATGAGTTTGATCTTAAAAGCAAGTGAACTAAAAGCTAAAATAAATGAATAGGACTACATCAAACTAAAAAGCTTCTGCTCAGCAAAAGAAATCACCAATAAGGTAAAGAGATAACCATCTGAATTGGAAAATATATTTGCAAGCAACACCTCCAATAAGGGCCTAATATCCAAAATATACAAAGAACTCACACAACTCAATAACAACAAAATAAAAAACAAAAGGTCCAATCAAAAAAATGGGCAGAGGACTTGAACAGACACTTATCCCTAGAGGACATACAAATGGCCAACAAATATATGAAAAGATGCTCAACATCACTAGCTATTAGAGAAATGCAAATCAAAACCACAATAGCATCTCACACCTGTTAGAATAGCTATAATCAACAGGGCAAGTAATAACAAATGCTGGAGGGGAAAAAAAGAAGCCTTATACACTGCTGGTGGGACTGAAAATTGGTACAGCCACTACATGTTCCAGCAATTCCTCTACCGGGTTTTTACCCCAAAGACTTGGAAACCCATATCCTAAAAGATATTTGCACACCGGTATTTGTAGCAGCATTATCCACAGTTATGAGGACATGAAAGCAACCAAAGTGTCGTATGATAGATTTTTGGATAAAGAAGCTGTGGTGCATATATACAAAAGAATATTACTCAGACTTAAGAATAGATGAAATATTGCCATTTGCCACAACATGGATGGACCTCAAGATAATCATGCTAAGTGAATTAAACCAGACTGAAAAATTTGAAAATCACATGATATAACTTATATGTGGAATATGAACCTAAAAGCAACAAATGAGCAGGACAAACAAAGACTCAAGGACATGGACTATAGACTAGTGGTTACCAGAGGATAAGGGGTGGGTGAGGAGCAGGGAGATAGATGGGATTAAGAGGGTCAAATATTTAGTGACAGAAAGAAATCTAACTATGGGAGGTGAACACACTGTGTAAATATATATATGCCTTATTATTAAAGTGTACAGCTGAAACTTATGAGATTTA
The DNA here is from genome assembly GCA_028627145.1 of Eidolon dupreanum. Lineage (NCBI taxonomy): Eukaryota > Metazoa > Chordata > Mammalia > Chiroptera > Pteropodidae > Eidolon > Eidolon dupreanum. The sequence continues at coordinate 66,400,908 of CM053505.1, read as the reverse complement.
GTTAAACAATATCACCAAAATTAATTAATTAATTGATTGATTAATTAAAAATTTAAAAAATAAGACATAGCATGGCTGAATGGATGAGAAAATAAGACTCTCACATATGCTGCTTATAAGAAACTCACATCAGATCGGAGACACAGACTGAAGGTAAAGGGATAGAAAATAATATTTCATGGAAAGGGAAATGAATAAAAAAGCTAGGGTAGCAATACTTATACCAGACAAAACAGGCTTAAAATAAATCTATAATAAGAGACAAAGGAGACCCAGTCATCCTACTTCTGGGTATTTAACCAAAGATACACCAAACACTACTTTGAAGAGACATGTACATCCATATGTTCTTTGTAGCATTATTCACAATAGACAAAGTATAAAGGCAACCTGGATTTTTTTCAGTAGATGAATAAATAAGGAAGAGGTGGTACATATATACAATGGAATATTACTCATTCATAAAAAAGAATGAAATCTTGCCAAACGCAACAGCATGGATGGGTCTAGCAGGTATTATTCTGAGTAGAGTAAGTCAGACAGAAAAAGATAAATGCCATATTATTTCACTTACATGTGGAATCTAAAGAACAAAATAAACAAAGAAAATAGAATAAACTCAGAGGAAAGCCAAGAAGAAGGGAGAAACCAAAACTCAGGTGGATTCAATTTTATAACCTGTACTCTTAACCATTAAGTTACATTGCTGAATTATTATAGGCTGCCAGTACCATGTTTTGGCCAACACTCCACTTTAGTCATCTGCAAAGTTTACAACAAATGCAGATCCATCTGCTGTGTGAAAGCAGCCAATTTAATAGCAGACAGATCTCCTAAGACAATCTATTAAGTGCTCTCTTGATCTGTTTGCCACCCAATGGTCATTTCCTAGGCAGCACGGTTCTAACTTGAATATACATTCTAACAATGCATCCTACCAGATATGACTGGCCTGGGTTGTGGTTTGCATATGCAGATGTACAATTTTCTAGAAAAGCAAATATGCCAATGCATTTTTCCTGCATCCCAGCAGCACTGATAGAAAAAGAATCATTTTTCTCCCTCTGTCCTGCTTTTTTTCATGATTTTCTTCTATTGAATAATTTTTCTTTCCTCTATGTGGTTTATTTTATTACTTTTATGTCTTTATTGAAATCTAATAGATAATTAATTGCTTATATTTACATTGTACAATTCAATGAGTTTTTTCACTTATACTAGGCATACAAAAATATAACAATTTCAGATATAAAGCATAGTGATCAGAGATCTACATAGCTTGCAAAATGATTGCTCTACTAAATCTAGTGCTCCTCTTCCCCCTTACATATTTATTATAACATTATTAATCATCTTCCCCATGCTACATTCTATACCTCCATGTCTATTCTGCAACTATCCATTTGTACCTCTTAATCAATTTGCTTTTTTTGTCACCCCAGACCCCTTCTTATCTAGTATCTCTCTAAATATTCTCTGTATCTATGAGTTTATTTCCACTTTTGTTGTTGTTGTTGTTGTTGTTGTTGTTGTTGTTGATTTTGTTCTTTAGATTCCACGTGTATGTGAAATCATGTAATATTTGCATTTATCTGATCCATTTAATTCAGCGCAATATCCTCTAGGTCTATCAAGGCAATATCTTTTTTCATCCCCTTCTTTTTTGTCTGTGTGTGTCTTTTAATCTGAAGTGAGTCTCTTGTAGGCAGCATAGGTAAGGGTCATGTTTTCTTACCCAGTCAGCTACTCTATCTTTGTGTTAGAACACTTAATTCTTTTCCATTTGCGGTACTTGTTGATAGGAATGTAGTTATTACCATTCTTTTTTCCTGTTTTTGATACATTTTTTTTTCTAAAAGAAGTCCCTCCAACAATTCCTGTAATACTGGCTTGGCTTTAATGAATTCCTTTAGTGTATTTTTGTCTGGGAAGCTCTTTATCTGTCCTTCAACTCTAAATGATAGCTATGCTGGAAAAAGTATTCTTGGTTGTAGATCTTGGGTTTTCATCACATCGAATATTTTTTGCCAAGCCCTTATTGCCTGCATAGTTTCTCTTGAGAAATCAGCTGCCAATCTTATAGGTGCACCATTGTAGGTAACTAACTGCTTTTCTCTTTTTGCTTTTAAGATTCTCTCTTTGTATTTAACCTTTGGTATTTTAATTATATTGTGTCTTAGTGTGGGCTTCTTTGGATTGATCTTTTTTGGGACTCTCTGAGTTTCCTGGGATTGAATGTCTCTATTTCCTTTACCAGGCGAGGGAAGATTTTCATCATTATTTCTTCAAAAAGCTCTTCAACCTCTTGTTACCCTTGAGGTGCACTTATGACATGAATGATTTTACATTTAATTTTGTCCTATGGGCTCCTTAAATTATTATTATTATAGTCTTGGCTTTTTTCTTGCCATTTTGATTAAGTGTACTTGGCTTCACTGTCTTCTATGTTGGTGTTTCAATCCTCTTTATTCACTCTGTTGATTCCCTCTAATATACTCTTCATCTCAGATGTGTTCTTCATTTCTGACTTGTTCTCTTTTATAATTTCCATTCCTATTTTTATTGTTTTTTTATCTCTTTGTGGAAGTTATCGCTGAATTCATCTACACTTCCTTTAAGTATTCTGAGCATCTTTTTAACCAGTGTTTTGAACTCTGCATCTGCTAGGTTACTTGACTCCATTATTTCTAGATCTCTGTTCTATTTTTTCATATGGTTTCTGCTTCTTTGTCTTCCCATTTTGGCTGCACTTCTGTGTCTGCTTCTATGCACTAAGAAAAACTCCTAAGTCTCCTGTTCTTACTAGTGTGACTTTGTGTGATAGGTGTCCAGTGAGTGGCACAGTCCTGAGAAGGGTTCAGCTGCAGGCCAAATTTAGCCCCAGCCTGTACCCCTCCAGAGCCACCTTTTGAGATTCAGCAAGCAATCCACAGATGCTGTGCTTGCAGTTGTCTCAAGAAACCACACAAGAAACCATGGTCAGCTGCCACCAGTGTGAGTCTAGGTGCTGCTCAGCAAGGAGCACCTGACTCACTGGGGCTACACCTGGATGTGTCTTTGGTGGAGCTGTGAGTTGGGTGAGGCAAAGTTTCAGGGAGTCATCTGGGCAGAGCAACATCTGTTATCTAGTTTGATGATGTCTCAGCTATGGCAGCACTGAGCTCACACATTGGGAGTGGGCAGGGCTCAACAGAGTAACAATGGATACCACCAGCACTTCTGTACAGAGCAAGTGGCATATTGGCCCTCACTCCAACCACTCAGTGTCTCCCTGTAAGTCCCTGGAGCCTCCCTGAAGAGCCGATCTGGCACTGATGCTCAGAACAAGTGAGTACATTAGCATGAAAGCCTGGTTGAGGACTCAGCCCCTTTAAAAGCAACTGCCACTGCTGCTGCCACAGCCTCTATCTCACTCAGCCACTTGGGACTGGGCAGCCTCGCATCCTTGCCCCGTTCTACCTTCTGCCATTGCATGATGATTTCTTAGATTTCTCCTTAGTTGTATGGCTTGTTCATCTACATCCCAGGTGATTTTTCCTTACTGTCTGTTCATTTTTTCTGTCACAACTTTGATTTGGTCACCAGAGGGATGAGCATAGCCTCTATCATCTATGCCATTTTTTTTGCCCTTATCCTTCTGTTTTAATTAGTCCTCTCTCTAAGACCTTCAGTGACTTTAATATATATATATATACACATTAAAATTAAAAAGAATGTTTTTCTGATTAAATCTCCTCCTTGTGTTTCTAAACCTTCATTTTTCTATTTATGACTGTGAGCTTCATTTTACTAAGTTCTATTTCTAGGCCACTAATGTCATCTCATGCAGAGAGAAATACATTCAGCTTTCCATGTGGTGTCATTTTCTGAAAAGGGCGAAGTATCATCTCCAATGTCTTACTACTTTCTTTTTGCTGAGAGTTTAGAACACATAAACCAACTGTTTTTGAAGAAATAGCTCCCTTATGTCCTTGTCATTCCTATTACTGTATCCTAATGGTGAAGAGTAAATGCATAGTCCATGACATAGTGTAGACAGTTTAAAAAAAAATAGCTCTCTTTTATGGAAAACTTGATGTTGTCTAAGACTTGGTATAAGCTAAAAATTCAAATTTTTTTTCCTTAAGTTCTCACAAGAGGTGAAAAATCTAAGACCTGCTACAAATAATCTTTTTTGTCCTTGGATGTGATACTCTGAAACCCATCTGAAAATTTCAATTGGAACTTTAATGAATGCAAATCAACTGACTAGGTCTCTGGTTTGTGTTGCCCTCTTTGTGGAGTCCCCACTGGCTTAGGAGAGCTCAGCTTGAATCTGGGATGAAAAGATAAAGAGGTTTCTGATCTTCAGGAAAGTAATCAACATGAATTTTGGTAAGATATAATGAAAATGCTGTAATGTACAAGAAGCTAAAATATCACTTCTGTATGTCAATATCTTCAATGTTTTTGTTATCACTGAACTAAGTCATACAGAAACTGTCATGTTGTCACACAATCCAAGTTACATTATATGTTGCTTAGATATAATAAAAGCTATCATTAAATAAGCAGTTCATATATCAGGCACTTTGCCATATGTTTTTATTCAATCAATTATTCAATATTCACAACAACCCTACGAGATAGGTACTATTACTATTCTCATTTTATACATGGGGGTGCTGAAGTACAGAGAAGTAAATAACTTGCCCCATGATCACAGAGCTTGTAAGTAACAGAGATGAATTATGACACAGTCTGTCTGACTCCAAACACCACACTCTTAGCCACTGTTCTATAATGTCTCTCAGAAAAAACAAGGAGTAAGGGTTTAAGTGGGCTAGGTAAAAAAAAAATCATATATCAAAAATGAAATGACCATGGTTGGCTGTTTTAACAGCAAAGCAAACTCTAGGACTCTAAATATCCTAAGCTAGCTTTAAAAAAAAAAAAAAACCTGAAATATTATCTTAACATCTATAAAAAACACCTTTGGAATAAAGAATGTAGTTAACAAGAGGAGAATTTCCAGAATAGTTAAATCTACAGAAACAGAAGTAGCAAGGCAGAGCAGTGAGGGTGGGAGTGAATAGAAAGTAACTGCTAATGAGTGAGTTTCTTTGAAAGTATTCAAGAATTAGATAATGGTGATGGTTACACAAGTTTCTAAATATACTAAAAATCACTGAATTATATGGTTTAAAGGGTGAATTTTATGGTATGTGTATTATATCTCAATAAAGCTTTTATTTAAAAAATATAAGAGGTGATAATAAAATCAAAATGGCTACAAACATGTTGGCAGAAATTCACTTCAGAAATAAAAATCTAAAAGTTCAAAATCATTTGTGATCTACCTCTTTGGAGACACTAGCAACTTTACTACAAGCTTTCCAGGACACCTAAAACACAATTGCACTGTCTGGCCACCCTAAAGTGCCTCCTTCTTAGCATTTGTATATGGTGGTGGATTTGGGTGGGGAAAAGATATACAGTTACACTGAAACTTCTTTCTGTGGGTGCATTTTGGTAAACAGGTTGATCCTATTTCTAACCCAATTCTGTTATTTTAGAGCTGATTGGTGCACCAATTCAAAGGGTTATGTTGTCATCACTAATAACACAATAAGAGTGTCCCATGAACTGATAGCAAAAGGATTTAGGACCTAGATATGGCACAGTACAGTTTTTCAGTCTGTGATATCATGTTTGGCTTGATTAGATATCATACCTGGAAGGTTGTTGAAAGAGGATAAAAAATAGCCCTTTCTCCCAAGGACTCCTAAAGGCAGTTAAACTATGCCCCTTAGGTAAATTTCTGGCCTAAAAATAACGTAGCATATCTATTTTGTCTTCACATACACACCCAGCATTTCTGATAATTTAATCTATTTTTAATCTTTATCTAGCAAAACAGATATGGGAACTGACTTCCTCCCTTGATTAGAATGCCAATATAATTGAGACCATAGACATAATAGCTATATTGTTTTTTTCAGTCTCTTCAAATGGTCCTTGCTATTGGGTATCATTCTAGTTCATAGAAACAATCTTAGTGAAGATGTTGAGAATTTTACTTTTTGAACTGATTACTAAAAGAATACAGATAAACTGTTGCCAAGTCACCTCCTGTCTGAGAACTACTCACTATTATAGGGACATGATGCAGGCAGAACAATATCTAGGTTTGCTTAATGATGACTCCAAGTGAGGACTCTCAGATCCAGCATGTCTCTTGAACTAGCTACTCTCACTATTTCCTAGCATTGTAGAAGTAGTAACTTATGTCAGCACTGATTTATTTTTTTAAAAAAAAGAGGAACATGAATATCTTCTCTACACAAACAATTACTCATTGATCTTTTTAGCTGAACTCCTTTTCAATTAATAGTAGTTTAGAATCAAGTACCATTCATTAATCTCAAGAGTAATTTCCCCTGCTATTGCAGTAGGTGCTATGATTTAATTGTTGGCTTTAGTACCACAAGTCTCTGTTCTTAGCAAATTGAACAATGTCCTGGTTGAATATCTGTCTAAATGGGACATAGTCTCAGCCGTGGAACTCAAAGGAATCAATTTGTATAGGGTCTCTGATTTCTATTATTACTTCTAATTATATATTTAGAATGAGCATGAGTTAGAGGAATTGGGCACAGTGTTTGACCCTAAATTTTGACCCTAAATTTCATTCTATTAAATCTCTAATTTAATGGTTCAAGCCATGTTTTAGAGCCTCAGGATTCCACAGTGAGTCTTAAGGGCCTCTAGAGAAGATTCAATGGGCAAGACTGACTGAGCAGGCTCAGCATCTACACCTATCCCTTGTGTCACCAAAACAATTCTTTTTTTTTAATGTTTGATTTATTGAGGTTCCACAGAAGATTTTACTTGAAAAGTAATGCCACCAATGAAAAATGTTAATTTTATAAGCCATTACTACAATCAGTCCAGACATAATTGACCATGAACATGGAATGTACAAGTAATGAAACTGGAGTGTCAAGAAAAGCTACCTGTTCAAAATCACATAGTTAAGTTTGCCATCCATTAATTTATCACATCCATGTTTGAGCAAATTTTTTAACCTAAAGCATAGTCTAGCACTTTAGATAGTCAAAAGCACAATGAAGAAAATAAAACAAGGCAATGAAATAGCATAATTAAAGTGGTTGATAAAGAAACTATGTTAGATAGAATGTGGGTCATGAAAGACTCCCAAGAGATGACATTTGGGATGAGTTGGTATGGAAAGAGAAACAATTCAGCTAGAACTCAGTGAATTCGTGCAATATAGGTAGAGTGACTCAAGTTGAGATCAGAGAAGTAGTTCATGCAGCCACCAAAAAAGTTTAAGTATGGATTGATTAATATTTTTGAAAGATTGGTCCTGAGTCTGGTTGTGGAGGAGGGCAAGAGAGGAATTAGGAAAAGCATTAAGACTATTCTCATAGTTCAGTTGAGTAACGATGGTGACTAGAGTGATAACAGGAGAGATTGAGAAAAGTAGATATATGTGGAATGTCCTTTTAGAGGTAAAGTTGAAAGTATTCGATGGTGGATTTAGTACGAGTTGTTAAAGAAAAAGAGAAATCAGGGATGATTTCTGTATTACAGTTAAGCATTTGGGTGAATAGTAGTACCATTAAGGGAGATGAAAAATACTATGTAAAGAACAAGTAGGCTTGACCAGGGCAGAGGAGTAGAGGAGGGTACAGAATCAAGTGAATTACATTTTGAGCATATTTTATTTGTAATACCTATTAGACATGCAAGAGATATCAAAAAGCCAATTGGATATAGGTGTCTAGAATACTAGGGAGATATAAATTTTGTAGTCATCAGCACGAATAATATAAAAGCCATAAAACTAAATAAGATCACCTAACAAGTATAGATAGAGAAGGCAGGAAATATTTAAGCACTGAGGAATTACAAATTTTAGAAATGAGGCAAGGGGGAAGTCAACAAAGTAGCAAAAAAATGCAGTCTGTCAGGTAGGAAGAAAACCAGAAGAGGAGTGTGGTGTCATGAAAGTCTAGAGAGGAGAGTGTTTCAGAAAGGAGGGTGTGTTCACCTGTGTCAGAAGTTCCTGAGATAGAGTAAGATAAAGACAGAAGTGATGGTAGAATTTCAGGCTTTGGTCATTGAATAAGATTTAGGGAGAAGTAAGTCATTATATTTTTCCCACCCTTTTGGAAACCCTGTTCCTTGGCTGGCATCCTACTTTGCAGAGGTACAATAACAGCCATGGGCAGTAGAGGATTGCATAAAAGAACTGGAGGGAAAGTTATAAAGAGAAAGCATTGCAAACTAACATCTTCTTGAGAACTGTTGCTTTAAAACTTGCTGGGAATGAGATCTGGCCCAGTAAAATTGAGCAAATCAAGTTTTTGATTTTTTTGGTGGGGTGGGGCAGGTGTGGGTGGCTAAAGACCACAGATGTGTCTAGATAAAAATGTACTTTCTCTATTATCCCAGGAGAAGAGCAAGAGTCAATAAAGAGAGGTTCGAAATGTGCAAAGGAAATGGCCAATATTAACCTTGTGTAAACAACATTCAAATCAGAAAGGAGTATAGATAATTTAAAACTATGATTTATATTTAAAGAAGATAACTGAGAAGACCCATTCCCTTATGAATGTTATAACATAGAGTCATCACACCCTCCTCTGATGCACTGCCTACCTTGCTGGCCCATGTTTAGCAAGCTCTTTCCCCATTGACTTGGCTGTTTCCCCAGTACATATTTTTAACACATGGTAGAGATAAGCTTATGATCCAAATTGGTGAAATAGAATATAATTACCGCTGTACACTCAATCCTGGCTAATTTAAAAATAAAAGGTTCTTTTAGAACTGTTTTTCTAAGTCCCTCAGGTTAAAATTAATGAAGATAAATTCAGTCACTCTGCAGTTTGGAGGGATTTGTACATGTGTGTCTGTGTGTTTGTGTGTGTGTACACACATGTGCATCTATGAATCTAACCACACTGTTCATTTGAGAAATGAGCTATTCAGGCCTATCAATCCAGGTGGATTTATCTCCATTAAAGGAGCAAGAATTTGATTCAACCTTTATTTTTATAAATATCTTTCAAAAACAATTTTATATGTGTTCCTTTCTTTAAGTTAAAATACCTTCATATAGTTTCAAAATTATTTTTCTTGACTTAAGTGTATTAAGAACTTTATTTTATGACCTCTTAAGTCATTATTGACTTCTTCATAACCTCTTAAGTCATCAAGAACCTCAATTATACAAAGATGTTTTGGGAGAGTAAAATCTGTATGCTCCTTTGACAAAGGGCCCCAGAGCCCTGTGCTTTCAAAGTTTTTATGATCACCTAATAAAATTATATTCCTCTTCCCCTTGTGCCAACTTTGATATTGTCTTGCTATAAATGCATCTGCCTGAGGCAATCTCTCTCTCTCTTAATTAGCAGCAATCTTTGAAATCAGGTTCAGAAAGTTGTTAAAGTTATGAAGAATAAAAGTAAATAGATATCAGTAAAGCTGTAGCTACAATATCATATCAACACAGAAAAAAGTCTATCACATTTTTATATACTAAAAGCGAACACTTAGGAACTAAAATTAATGCAATGTCATTTATAACTGCTGCAGTGAAAATGTAACACTAAGATGTACACTTTTATTTTTTATTTTTATGTTTATGTTCATTTTTAATTATTTATTTATTACATTTATTGGGCGGTGATATTGCTAAACAAAATTATATAGGTTTCAAGTGTAAAAGTCAATCATACATCATATGTATATTGCATTGTGTGTTCATCATCCAAAGTTAAATTTCCTTTCGTTACATATATTTGACCCCCTTTACCCTTTTCTATGTCTCCTACTCCTTTCCCTCTGGTAATCATTAAACTCTTGTCTGTATCTATGAGTCTCTGTTTCTTGTTTGTTGCTTTCAGTTTTGTATCCCACATGTGAGTGAAGTCATATCATTCTCAACTTTTTCTGTCTGACTTATTTCGCTTAACACGATAATCTTGAGATCCATCCATGGTGTCATAAATGGCAGTATTGCATCTTTTCTTATGACTAATATTCCTTTGTGTGTGTGTGTGTGTGTGTGTATACATATATATATATATACATATATATGTTTGTGTGTGTGTGTGTGTGTGTGTGTATATATATATATATATATATATATATATATATATATATATATATATTACAGCTTCTTTATCCAATTATCTGTCGATAATTGTTTCCATGTCTTGGTCACTGTGAATAATGAGTTCTGCAATGAACATCAGGGTTCATATATCTTTATGGATAAATATTTTCAAGTGGTGTACAATATTATATTAATTTCAGGTGTACAACATAGTGATTAGATATTTATATAACACAAAGTGATCACCCCAATAAATCTAGTACCCACCTGACATTGTATATAGTTGTTACAATCTTATTGACTATATTCCTTATGCTATATTTCACATCACCATAACTGTCTTGTAACTACCAATTTGTACTTCTTAATTTCTTCCACTTTTTCATCCATGCCTCAAACCCCTTCCCAACTGGCAACCATCAAAGTGCTCTCCATATATATGAGTTAGTTTCTGTTTTGTTTGTTTATTTTGTTCTTTAGATTCCACATGTAAGTGGAATCATATGGCATTTGTCTTTCTCTGTCTGACTTACTCCACTCAGCATAATACCCTCTAGATCTATCCATTTTGTTGCAAATGGCAAGATTTCATTTTATTTTTATTGCCAAGTAATATTTCATTGTATATATGTACCACCTCTTCTATACCATTCATTCACTGATGGACAACCAGGTGACCTCCATATCTTGACTGTTATAAATAATGCTACAATAAACATATGGATTCACACGTCCCTTAAAAGCAGTGTTTGAGGTTTCTTCAGCTAAATACCCACAATTTGGATTACTGGGTCCTTTTTAGTCTTTCGTTATAGCCTTTGCTTTGAAGTCTATTTTGTCTGGTATACGAATTGATACCCCACATTTTTTCATTTCCCGTTTCATAAAATATCTTTTTTTGTTACTTTACTTTCAATCTTTGAGTGTCTTTTGATCTGAACAGTCTCTTGCAGGCAGCATATGTAGGGGTCTTGTTTTCTTACCTATTCAGCCACCTTATCTTTTGATTGGAGCATTTAATTCATTTACATTTATTTTTACAAATTTACAATATGTAGTTATCGCTATTTATTTTTTATACATTCAGCCTACCCTATCTTTCGATTGAAGCATTTAAGTCACTTACATTTTTATTACATATTTACAATATGCAGTTATTGCCATTTTATTGTTCATTTTTTTCTTTTTTTCTTTTTTTTTTTTTCTTCTTCTTAAATAAGTTCCTTTAACATTTTCTGTAAACCTGGCTTGGTGGTGATAAACTCTATCTTTTTCTTGTCTGGGAATCTCTTTATCTGTCCTTCATTTCTAAATGGCAACTTTGCTGGGTAGAGTAGTCTTGGTTGTAGGTTAGATATACATTTTAAAATAAAAACATGTGCAGAATCTGCATACCAAAAATTACAAAATGTTGATGAAAGAAATAAAGCATACCCACATAAATGGAGAGACATCCATGTTCATGAATTGAATGACTCAACCTGGTAAAGATGTTTTCCAAATTGATTCAAGCTGGATTTAAGCAATTCTTATCAAATTACCAGCACAATTGTTTTAGACATCGACAAGTTTATTCCAAAATTTATATGGAAAGGCACAGGCCCTAGAATAGCTAAAATAGCCTTGAAAAAAATATAGTTGGGGAAATTATTCTACATAATATTTAGGTTTATTATGTAATGAAAGTATTTAAGACAGTGTTGTATTGGTGGAGAAATAGACACATAGATCAATGGAATAGAATGTAGAAGCCAGAAATAGGCCCACCCAAATATGCCCAAATGATTTTTGAGAAAGATACAAAAACAATTTAATGAGGGAAGGGTAGCCTTTTCGCAAATATTTCTGAAGCACTTGAACAGTTGCAGATGTGAAAATAAACCTTAACCTAACCCTCACGCCTTATAAAGAAAATGACTTAAATGGATCACAGACTTAAATGTAAAACAAAAACTCTAATTTTTAATAAAAAAAAATAGGAGAAAATATTCAGACTATAAGGATAAGCAAAAATATCTTAGCCTTGATATTAAAACATGATCCATAAAAGTATATTTGATAAACTGGACTTCATCAAAATTTTGAACTTTTGCTTTATGAAAGACTGTGAAAGAGAACAAAAAGAAAAGTTAAAAATGAGGAGAAAATATTCGCAATCCATATATCTGACAAGGGGCTAATATCTAGAATGTCTAACGATCTCTCAAAGTTCATCAGTTAAATTTTTTAAAAACCTGGAGACTGGGCAAAATGGCATAAATGGTAGAAGTTTCATTCATCCCCTTTTGTGAATACATCAAAGTTGTAACAGAAGGATGGAACAAGCAGAATCAACTGAGGTCTAACTGAACACAAGCCCTACAACTAGAGAAAAATTTAAAAAATCACACTGTAATGGTTAGAGGTAGGAGTGGGTGAAGACTCGAGGCTGCCTGGTCCTGAACAGCTGAGTGGGACAGAGGCTGTGGCAGCTGCAGCCAGCACCTACAGACACCTCTTTAAAAGACCCATGTCTGTGAACAGACTTTCACAGTGACAGCCTTGCTAACTCTGAGCACCAGTGCCAGGAATACGAAAACTTACAGTGGAACACTTAGCTGTAGGAGTGAGAGCCAGAGGCAAGGCTTTCTCTTGTGCATGAATGCTGATGGTATCTATGTTGAGCCCTCCCCACTCCCAGTGTACAGGGGGAGCCATAGCTGACACTTCATCAAACTAAATAACAAAGGTAGTCTTCCCAGAGGATTCCCTGAAACTTCACCTTCCTCAATTAGTTGCCCTACCCAGGTCACATCCAGTTGTATCCTCGGCAAATCCTGTGCCACTTGCTGAGCAGTGCCAGGACTCACACTGGTGGTAGCTGACCTCGGTTTCTGGAGTGGCTTCTTGAGGCAACTATAAGCACAGCTTCTGTGGATTGCTTGCTGAATTTTAACAGGTTTCCCTGGAGGGACACAGGCTGGGGCTAAACTTGGCTTGTGGCTGAAACCCTCCCAGGACTATGCTGCTGAACACCTACTATATAAAGACATGCTAATAAGACCAGGAGACATAGGAGCTATAATAATTACATAGAAACAGACAAAGAAACACAGTCAAAATTAGGAAGACAAAGAAGCAGAAACCATATGAAAGAAGAGAACAGAGATCAGGGAAAAATGAAGTCAAGCAATCTAACAATACAGAGTTCAAAACACTGATTATAAAGATGCTGAATGAACTTAGGGGAGGTGTAGATGAACTCAATGAGAACTTTAACATAGAGCTAAAAACATACAAATGAAAATTATAAAAGGGAACCAATCAGAAATAAAAAATACATTATCTGAGATGAAAAGGACATTAGAGAAAATCAACAGAGTGGATGAAGAAGAGGCTCAAATCATAAATACAGAGGATAGGAAGCCAAGGAAACCCAAACAGAATAACAAGAAAAAAGAAGCCAAGACTATAATAATAATTTAAGGTGTCTTTAGCACAAAATTAAGTGTAGAAATATTTGTATAATAAGGGTACCTAAAGGAGGAGAGGGAGAACAAGAAGTTCAAAAGTTATTTGAAGAAATAATCATGGAAAGTTTCCCTAATCTTGTGAAAAAAAGTAGACGTGCAAACCCAGGAAGCTCAAAGAGTCCCAAAAAAAGAACACAGGAGGAAAGGAAACATGGCATAGTGAGAGAAGTCCCCACATCTTGCCCCTTGAAACAACAATAAACTGAACATCTAAAAATCAACAACAACAACAAAAAAAAAACACCAGTACATCTGAGTGTGGGATCTGCACATAAGAGCTACCACAGGTCAGAACCCTGGGTGATGGGCAGTGGACTGAGAGAAATAAAGAAGTTGCCTTTCACAGCCACTAGAGCTCCCTGCAGGGGGAGGAAAAAGGGAGAAGGTGCAGTGACTTCCCTGAACATCCTGACTGGGACACCTTGTGAGTTCCACGCAGCCAGCAGCAGGGCCCAGTTATCAGGGCAGAAAGACAAGAAGTGGGATGGGACGGCAGAGAAACAACAGTTGAATTTTATCAGCTGCGGTAACAAAATTGAGGTTGAACTGCAGCTCCCAACCCCCAAAGCAGAGGGCTCCTCCCACAATACCCTCCGAGAAGGATCACAGCGGGGCCCCAGAGGAATCTGAGTGAACGCTACCAAAAATGTTGCTAACACTGACAGGGACTGAGACTGAGGGTAGCGAGCATGATTAAATATCTACAACAGAATAAATGCAATATATAAAGGTATTATTAAGGCTTATATACAGCAGGGATCAAAGAGGCTTAGATGCACCTACTGGAAACCAAAAGAAAGCACCTTCTTTGCAGCAGGCTAAAGAGAGAACTTTATATAATACATATTTCAAAAAAAAAAAAGAATATAATTCCATTAATGCCCAGGCAGAGAAATAGTCCATTAAACACCATGAACAACCAAGGTGGCAAGGCATCTCCGAAAGAAAGAGAAAAATCTCCAGAAAATAAGCTTACAGTCATAGAAGTATGCAACTTAAATGACAGACAATTCAGAATGGTACTTCTGAAAAAACTCAGTGAGTTCCAAAATGAGTCATATCAACAATTTCATGAATTGAAAAAACAACTAGATGAGCAGAGCAAGGAGATTGAAACCCTCAAAAAGAACAGAATAGATCTTCTGGAGATAAAACACAATGCAAGAGTTGAAAAATGAAATAGCAACTTGGGAAATAGAGTCGACCAAATGGAGGAAAGGATCAGTGATATCGAAGATAGAAATCTAGAAATAAATCAGAAGGAAGAAGAGAGAAACTGAAGAATGAAAAATGATGAAAGAGAAATACAAGAACTAGTTGATATCAGCAGGAGAGGAGACATAAAAATAATGGGCATTATCGAAGTCAAGGAAAAGGAGCAGGGACTAGAAAGCATTTTCAGACAAATAGTGGACAAGAATTTCCCAAATCTAAGGAATGAGCTGGAGCTTGAAATTCAAGAAGTCAACAGAACACTCAATTATCTCAACCCAAAAAGGCCTTCACCAAGACACACTACATTAAAGTTATCAAAAATCAATGACAAAGAAAGAATACTCAGGGCAGCCAGGAAGAACACAATAACTTAATAAAGGAAAACCCATTAGATTACTCTCAGATTTCTCAGTGCAAACCTTAAATCCAAAAAGGAATGGCATCAGTTTTTTTTTCACTTTCCAACATTTATTTATTTATTTGTTTGTTTATTTATTTATTTATTTATACGTTTATTAGGGTAACATTGGTTAATACAATTATATAATTTTCAGATGTACATTATTATTTAATGTCTGTATATTCTACTGTGTGTTTAACAACCAAAGTCCAATTTCCTTCACCTCCCATATATTTGATCCCCTTTACCCACTTCACCCTCCCCTACCCCCTATATTTGACCCAATATAACCGTCTACTTCCCCACTCATTCACCACCCCCAACCTTCTGGTAACCACTAGTCTACAGTTCATGTCCATGAGTCTCTGTTCATTTGTCCTGTTCATTTTTTGCTTCTATGATTATATCCCGCATATAAGTTATATGATGTGATTTTCAACTTTTTCTGTCTGGCTTATTTCGCTTAGCATGATTATCTAGAGGTCCATTCATGTTGTCACAAATGGCAGTATTTCATCTATTCTTATAGCTAAGTAATATTCATTGTATATACGTACCATAGTTTCTTTAGCCAATCATCTATCATAGGACACTTCGGATGCTTCCATGTCCTGGCCACTGTGAATAATGATGATATGAACATTGGTGTGTAAATACCATTTTGAACATGGGTTCAAGTCTTTAGGATAAATATCCAGTAGAGGTTCTTATACTTAGGTCCTTAATCCATTTTGTGTTAATTTTAGTGTGTGCTGATATACAATAGTCCAGTTTCATTCTTTTGCAGGTGGCATTCCAGTTTTCCCAACACTATTTATTGAAGAGACTTTCCTTTCTCCACTATAGGATTTTGGCTATTTTGTCGAAAATTATTTTCCCATGTAAATATTAGTTTATTTCTAGACTCTCAATTCTGTTCCACTGGTCCTTGTGTCTGTTTTGCTGCCAATATCATACTGTTTTGATTACTGTCGCTTTGTAGTATATTTGTCATCAGGCAGAGTGATGCCTCCAGCGTCATTTTTTTTTTTTTTTCCTCAGGAAGGCATTGGCAATTCGGGGTATTTTGTGCTTCCATACAAATCTGATGGTTTTTTGTTCTATTTTTAAAAAGCTGATGAGATTTTGATGGCGATTGCATTAAATCTGTATAATGCTTTAGGTAATAAGGTCATTTAAACTATGTTGATTCTTTCAATCCAAGAACATGGAATTTCTTTCCATTTATTTTTTTCTTCAATTTCTTTTATGAAGTCTTATAGTTTACATCATATAAGTCCTTCACATGTTTTGTTAGATTTATTCCTAGGTATTCTTCTTTTTGTTGCAATCGTAAAAGGAATTATTTTTCCACTTCTTTTTCTAATACTTCATTATTAGAGTATGGGAATGCTATAGATTTTTGAACATTAATTTTGTATCCAGAAACTTTACTGTATTTGCTCATTGTTTCTAGTAGTGTTCTTGTGAAGTCTTTAGGTTTTCTATATAGAGAATCATGTCATCCGCAAATAGTGACAATTGTTACTTCTTTTTCTATTTGGATGCCTTTTACATCTTTCTCTTGTCTGGCTGCAGTCGCTAGGACCTCCAATGTTATATTGAATAACAGCAGCAATAGTGGACAGCCTTGCCTTGTTCCTGATCTTAGAGGGAACGTTTTTAGTTTTTCACAATTAAGTTTAGTGTTGTCTGAGGTTTTGTCGTATATGGCCTTTATTAAGTTAAGGTACTTTGCTTCTATACTGATTTTGTTAAGTGTTTTGATCATAAATGGATGCTGTATCTTGTTGAAGGCTTTTTCTGCATCAATTAATACGATCATATGATTCTTATTTTTTAATTTGTTTATGTGGTGTATCACATGAATCAATTTGCATATGTTGAACCATCTCTTGCCTCTGAGATGAAGCCCACTTGATCGTGGTGTATAATCTTTTTAATATGTTGCTGTATTCAGTTCATTAGTATCTTATTTAGGATTTTTACAACTGTGTTCATGAGAGATATCATTGTGTAGATTTCTTTTTGTGTGTTTTATCCTTACCAGGTTTTAGTATCAGGGCAATATTGGACTCATAAAATGAGTTGGGAAGTATTGCCTCCTCTTCAATTTTTTGGTGGAGTTTCAGGAGAATAGGTATTAAGCCTTGTTTGAATGTTTGGTAGAATTCATTGGTGAAGCCATCTGTTCCTGGACTTTGAATTTTTGATAAATTTTTGATGATTATTTCAATTTCCATAATGCTGATCCATCTATTTAGATTTTCCAGTTCTTCTTGATTCTGTGTATGAAGGTTGTATCTTTCTAAGTACATGTCCACTTATTCTAGATTATTAATTTGGTGTTATGTACTTTTTCATAGTGTTCTAGTATGATCCTTTCTCTTTCTGTGGTGTGTGTAGTTATTTTTCATCTTTCTTCCCTGATTTTGTTTATTTGAGTCCTTTCTCTTTTTTCTTTAGTGAGTCTAGGCTGTGGTATGTCAGTTTTATTAACCTTCTCAAAGGACCAGCCCTTCGTTGCATTTATTTTTTTCTATTGTTTTTTTTTTCTGTTTGCTTTCAATTTTATTTATTTCTGCTCTAATTTTTATTATTCCTTTCCTTTTGCTGACTTTTGGCTTCATTTGTTCTTCTTTTTCTAGTTTTTTTTTTTTTTAAGATGAAGCATTCAGTTGTTTATTTGGGTCATTCTTGTTTTTGGGGTAGGCCTGTAATTATATGAACTTTCCTCTTATGACCACTTTTGCCATGTCTCAAAAGTTTTGGTATGTTTTGCTATCATTATCATTCACTTCTATGTATTTCTTGATCTCTCTTTTTATTTCTTCTGTGTCCCAGTCATTCTTCAGTAGCATGTTGTTTAATATCCAACTATTTGTTCTTCCCACTTTCTTTTTACAGTCGATATCTATTTTCAAAGCATTATTATCAGAGAATATGGTTGTTATTATTTCAACCTTATAAAGAGAGAACCTTAAAAACAACAAGAGAAAAGCATTTTTTTACCTACAAGAGAGCACCCATAAGACTGGCATACTGAGGTGAATTACTTAGTACATAAAAATAGACACAGAATGATAGCCAATATGGGAAGATAAAGAAGCAGAAACCATATGAGAGAACAGAACAGAGACCCAGGAATAATGGAGTCAAGAAATCTATTAGATGATGAGTTCAATACACTGGTTATAAAGATGCTCAATGAACTAAGGTGAAGAGTTAATGATCTCAGTGAGAACTTTAACAAAGAAATGAAAAGCATAAAAATGGAAATGTAAATTACAAAAAGGAACCAGTGTGAAGTTAAGAGTATATTACCTAAGATGTAGAATATATTAGAGGGAATTAACAGAGTAGACAAAGAAGATTTTGAACCACTAATATAGAGGATGTGGAAGCCAAGAAAACCCAATCAGAACAGCAAGAGAAAGGAAGCCAAGAATACAATAATAATTTAAGGAGACTTTAGGACAGAATTAAGTGTAAAAACATTCATTTTATGAAGGTAACTGAAGGAGGAGAGGTATAACAAGAAGTGGAAAAAGCTATTTTAAGAAATGATGAAATACTTCTGTAGCCTGGTGAAGGAAATAGATATACAACTCCTGAAACACAGAGATTCCCAAGAAAGAGAAACCCAAAGAATTCCACACCAACACACATTATAATTAAAATTCCAGAGGTTAATTACAAAGAGAGAATCTTAAAAGCAGCAAGAGAAAAGCAGTTAGTTATATGAAAGGGAGCTCCTATAAGACTGGCAGCCGATTTCTCCAAAGAAACTTTACGAGACAGAAGGAATCGGCACAAAATATTCAAAGTGTTGAAAACTCAGGATCTACAACCAAGAATACTTTATCCAGCAAAGCTATCATTTAGAATATAAGGAAATATAAAGTGCTTCCCAGACAAAAATTAAGCTAAAAGAATTCATCAAGCCAGTATTACAGGATTGTATCAAAAACATGAATAAAGAATGATAATAATTACATATTTTTCAACAAGTACTTCAAATGGAAAAGAATTAAGGGCTCCAATCAAAAGATAGGGAACCTGAATGGAAAAAAAACAAGACCCCTATATATGCTGCCTGCCAGAGACTCACTTCAGATTAAAAGACACACACAAACTAAAAGGAAAGGGATGAAAAAATATATTGCCTTAATGGACCTAAAGGGTATTGAGCTGAATGAAGTAAGCCAGATAGAGACAGACAAATACCACATGATTTCACATACATGTGGAATCTAAAGAACAAAATAAACAACGGAAATAAACTCATAGATACAGATAATATTTTGAGGGTTACTAAGTGAAAGAGAGTTTGAGGAGATGGCAAAAAAGGGATTAAGAAGTACAAATGGATAGTTACAAAACAGACATGGAGATGTAAAGTGAAGCATAAGTAAAATAGTTATCGATGTTATAAAATATATGTAAGGGAGGAGAGGGGTACTAGATTTTGTGGGATGATCACTTTGTGAGTAATATAGATCTCTAATCATTATGCTCTACAACTGAAACTAATATATTGTATGCCAATCACAATTGAAAAAACTCATTTAATCATACAATATAAATATGAGCAACTAATTGTGTATTATAAATCAAGAAAGCCAGAAATAAAAATATTAATCAGTAAGGAGATTTTTAAAACATTATCAATGATAAGAATGGTTTCAAATCCAACCTCCTTTGTTCAGCATTTAATGCCCTCCACAATTTGGCCTCATCCAGCCTTTCGTACTTCATTAGTCTTTGAAGCCATTTACTTGTAATCCCAGGCCTGCTCAATTGCCCTACAGATCCTAACTATAGCTGGAAGCATATTGGGAGCTTTATCTTCTCCAGTGGGTAGTTTGGCCTTAGTTGTTTTTCCTATGCATTGCATCCATTGAGCCTTAATTGACCCCTGAGCTCATGTCTCTGTAGCATGTCTGTTATTAACTCATGCAATTCAATCTAAATAATTGAGCTTCTGCCTGTTTCCTGGTGAAAATGAAGCCTGTCTTGTCTCTCTGCCTAGATCTCATACGTTCTTTCTCAGGAAGTTGGGTTCTGTATTATGGCACCCTCAGCTATGGTTTGGGTTCTTATTACAGCAGACTGATCATTGAGAACTGGGATGCCACCCCACACCAGACTGTGAGTGTTGTCTGTCACTTATACTCTATTTATCCCATGCCTCACAAACCCCAGTACATTCCTTTGAATACTATGTTGGGTTGATGATGTTTTGGTTAGGGTCGCAAGAGGAAACAGACGGGACACTCGGAGTAATTGAAGAAAGTTTACTTAAGGGGTTATTTAAATGGTATGTGAAAAAATTAAAAATAAAAAAATAAATGGTATGTGAAAGATTAAGAGAAACCAATAAAGGATGATGAAGTACCTTAATGCTAGCAACAGCAGAATACCACTTTTTTACCACTTTATCACTCTTAGGACTAAAATGACAAGTAGAGAAAGCAGTTACTGAGACCCAGAGAGAGACACCTACAGCTGTGGCTGTAGAAGATTACTCCACACTCCCAACAAAACAATTTCATTTTATTTAAAAAAAAGAAACTTGCACAACTGACAACCAATAGCAACTTGAGGGAATAAATATTCTAGCCTCCCCCTGTTTCCCACCTTCTGCTGCTGTCTTCCACTGGCTGTACCAACTGAGAAGTCAAAAGACAAAATAATCTAGTTGATACATCCATAAATGTCAGCCTCCTGGGGCACATAGCAGAAAGCAGAATGGTAAGGACTAGATTTAGAGGGATAAATGGAAAATATTAAAGTGGATACTTCTGTTGGAGACTACACTAACAGATGGACCAATTCTGCTATCATCAGCCTTGCCCTATCCAACCTTCCTTGTGCTACTAAGCTTCTTGGCATCTCAGTGTCCAATTCCCTGCCCCTCAACTGCAAGTTATCCCAAATATCAGATCTTATACATCTATCTGTATTCCCCCCATAACATAATACTTGCTGACATATTGTTTTGCAAGTGTTACAATTTCTCAAAATTGTCTCCTGTCTGCTTCTATTCATGCAATAAGATTTTATGATTTTCCCCACATATCAGTCACTTTGATAGGTGGTAGGATATAGTGGTACACAAAAATATATATGTTTTCTCCTCTCATTGCACTTTCAATCTATGGTAAGAGAAAAACACTAATAAAAGAATCACACTAAGTATAAGAGCTAATGTCTAATAAGTGCTTATAATATGCCAAGTATTATATGGTGGCTTTGTGTTATATCAGATTAGTTATCATCTAGAGCTATGCTTCCCAGCATTATTTTCCCTATATGGTTCCAAGTTCGAGTTGGCCACAAAAGAAATTAGCATGAGATTTGAAAGGTAAAAGTAAAAGAGCAGCCATTTTTAACCTCAAGGTCATTGTGTGGCCAGGTATTATTTCAGTTCACATTCATGGTTGCTAATCCACTGGTCCATCTCATTGCCATGGAACAGGAGCCAGACTCGCAGCTCCTCCAGTTCCTGCAAGACAGTTCCCTTCAGCTTCTCTGAATTCTGGATCAGGTACATGTGCAGCTCCATGGTGAAGGACACTGGCTTCTCCTGCGGGTCATCTACATCATCAAGGCTGGAGGTGGTAAAGATAGGCATAGGTTCCCAATTGTCCTCATGGGATCAAGTTTGTCCTCTCAGGTTCCAATTTGTCTTTGCTCTCCCCCACTTCTTCTGTTGATTTTAGGATCAACACAAAATGCTGAAATAAGCTTTATGGAAACTAAGAAGCTCCCACAACTGCATATTGCCTAATCCTTATAATAAAATCCCCCTAATCTCTATTACCTATAGTGGTTTTTCTTCTCTGATTAAATCTTAATTGAGACTGAGGTGGGTTCTATTGGTATCCTCATTTTAAAGATGAGGATACTAAGGCACAGAGAGATTAAGCAACTTGCCCAAAACAAACAGTTAATAAATGGGGGGAGCTAAGTTTTGAACCCAAGCAGTTTGGTTTAAAAGTATGTGTGTGTGATTAACTGCCATACTATCTGCAGTTAAACCTTAGTTTGAAATTATGCACACAGAGATAAATGACTATTGTAAGAAAAAGAACACAATTCTATGATAACACAGCATATAAAAGGAGCCTGAATGAGATTATATATTTATATTTATATTTACTTATCAACCCTATTATCCATATACTTAGAAAATACATATTTTTAATAATATAGCTGATGCAGGTGGAAATCTTAATGTGACTAAATTTGGGCAAAGGTGAAGAAAAAGCAGAATCTTTTTCCTTCCCCAGACACGACTGTTGGGTTACAGAGGCTATTTACTCCACAACAGAGAAACCAGTCTACCAGGAGTACCCATGCACAAGTTGTTTGTAGTGGTAAACATTGATAAGAGGATAGCATAAAGTGAACTATAATAGGAATGAAGAAAATTGCCTTCTAACCCTAGTTCTACCACTAATTTGTTGTACAACTCTGCAAGTGACTTCTCCTCTCTGAGACTCAGTTTTCCCTATTGAAGATGCTATGGCTGGACTCTATGATTTCAAAGACTCCTTCCAGTTCTAGGATTCTATAACCAGTGGCTTATGAAATTAGAGTCTGTCCACATTTTTAGCTCAGTTAAGAAAACACTTGGGTAATGAGCTGTGAACTCCCAGGTAATCATTTACAAACTCTTAATAGAAAACAAGATAGCTAATACTTAGGTAGTTTTGCTAGGGCTCCTGAAGAGAAAGAAGG
This sequence comes from Eidolon dupreanum, assembly GCA_028627145.1. Lineage (NCBI taxonomy): Eukaryota > Metazoa > Chordata > Mammalia > Chiroptera > Pteropodidae > Eidolon > Eidolon dupreanum. The sequence continues at coordinate 66,377,906 of CM053505.1, read as the reverse complement.
GATAGTTGGGTCAGTTTATCTGGTTGTAAACCAATCTTGCAGTCACTGGTTATAAGCCATGACTCTCACCAATATCTCAAATTAATTCTTGCGTTGCAATAAAAAAGATAAACACATTCATTTTAGAGAGGTGATTCCTGCATCCAAAAGTCTCCAGGGAAGCTTTTATTAAATAGCAGAATGTGAAAGCAAAGCATGATTCAAGAAAACCACATGACCTTCTGCCCAGAGAATGACGAATACTTCCTGCCTTGGCTAGGAAGAAAAACATGAACTAGAATTTTCTTTCTTCTCTTGGGAGAAAGTGGTACTGAGGACATTAGAAATTCCATTTAAAAGTTTGGATTCAAATCTTTGTATTTCTTGGTATGTGCAAGTTAAGAGAGGTAAAATACTTGTCCTGTTCACTTGTTTATTGTTCTGCAGTCTGAAGTGAATACATTTTTTTCTAATTAAACTTTACAATGATGGAGTTAAGTAAGTGAGAAATTCAGGTATCATGGCTAAGATTACAATCCCAGAAGCCATCTCTTAAAGAAAGATAAAAGCTAAAGATCTAGCATTATATCCTAAAGCATCTGAATCAGATGACTAAAAAACTGGGGGACAAAAATCTCATTTTATCATTAAAGAGAATGAGGTAATTTAAAGCGATTGCTCTTAGGTCCGTGAACACCAAGGTCCTGAAAGTATGTGGATTCAGTGAGATGACATTGCTTTGACCTACAAGTTTACAAAGTACATCAACTAGTTCTTTAAATAATAGAAATTAATTGATCTCATTTAATTAGCATGGAGTGGTTTTAAAGAAAAAAATAATTTAATTAACTGCTTGTAAATGGCCCTATTTCAAAATATGAAAAATCCACAATGGGCATTTATGTTTGGAGAAAAAGATTATCTCATATCAAAAGAAGCCATTTTTATCTCCTTTTTTTTACTTCCAATTGCTCCTTATGTTGTGGCATTTGTTCAATTTATTCATTCTTTCAAATATCTATTAAACATGGGTTTTATGTCAAGTACTATAACAGGTATTCTCATATCCCTTTGACTTTTAAGAACTGTATTTAGATATTAAACCTCCATGCCTGAGACTTCAAAGACAATTATAAGATTTTACAATTTGCTTTGGAATTTTCTCCCTTTCTGGTTTTCCTCCAACCCACCCCTTTAATCCAGATTGTAGGCTATTAGGAAAGAAGAAAAGGGATGTGGCATGCAAGAAAACATAAGCATAAGCCACAGTTGGCATATAAAGAAATGTTTCCAAATGTCAAGACATTTTAGTGACAATATATAGCACTGTCCATTACCCTCAATCAGAGGCAAGATATACCCCTGTTCTTCAGACTTCTTTAGAATTATGATCAATACCTCTGGACTAAAGTCTGCCACACCCAACAAAGAATAAATTAAATCAGAGAGCAAGAAGCATTAACATTTTTCTTTAGCATCCTTTGCTCACTAGTGCTGACTTGCTGCTACATTTAATTTTTCAGCTTCTGAATCATGTTTACCTAATTCTGAGACAGCATCCCCACCTCTCATCATCATTATCTATTCCCTTACCCTGTTTTTTTTTATACCATAGCATTTACCACCTCCTAACGTATTATATGTTTGTCTGTTTACAATCTGTATAAACCTCATGAATACAAGGAATTGTGTCTGTTTCATTCATTCAACACCTCAAATAGTGCCTGATACATAGTTAAGCACTCAAAATAATGTGTTTAATAAACTAATGAATGAATGATACTTGGCTGTTCCTTTTTGTATTAGCTATCCCTTTGAGCCTCAATCTCCATCTGTCTCAGATATGCACCATGAACCTAATCTTCCTGTTCCCTGGGCATCAATCCTTGCTTGCCTTAACTGATATAACCAGATTCTGATTGGTGAACTAGACCCACATTTAACCCAGGGGAGAAAATAGCTAAATCAAAACATTTTTCATGCAAAAGGCTCCACATACAAAACTACTCATTTATTCATTTTTGCTTAGTTGTTTTGTGTGTGTGTGTATTACTATATTCTAGAGTACTTGAAATGATTTTGACCTAAATATATAAAGCAGAGACATAACTACCCACAACAGCCCCTCTCCAGGTCCTCATTTCTTCATTCAGGCTCTGTTTAGCTTTACTTGACTGATCTCCTTTCCTAGGCAATATTTGCATATCAATAGGGAACACTTTAATGCCTTAGGCTTAATTCACAGGAGTGAAGAACAATAAGCAACATCAATTAAGGGGCAACAGAAACTGGGGAACTTTTTAACTTCTTGTCTAGTCATGTTATCTGCTTCCCTCTTCTACCAGCATACTTGGTAGGCTATGCTTGAAAAAGAGTAAAAAACATTAAATACTGGGAATCTGTCCCTCAACAAGGGATCAATCCAACCAATATCTTCATTCTTTGCTTACTGTTACAGCTTATATCCACTAAATCAAGAACCCAAGAGGACTCTTTTGTCTACAGACAATTCAAGAGATGTTCACACTCTTTGATCCCATTGTATATTAAGGATTTATTTTCTAATAAGTGTGTAGTCAGAGAACAGAAATATGAAAGTTGCATTCCTAACTCCTCTGGAGGTATTCTTGGGATATGTCATCATTCCAGAGAAGCAATGAGGGAGTTGTGGTTGGGGTGAGGGAAGTTGCACTTTGCATGTGCTATCACAGATGAGATTGCCATGATACCTAACAATGAAGTGGGAGGGGTGAGAGTGGGATATCAGTTAAACAGGCATTTTTAAAAATAAATTATGTAATTTGGAATTATTTTAGATTCATGGAAAAGTTGCAGAGACAGTACAGTATTTCTTTTTTGTTTGACTGAAATCTGCCTCTACTGCAAGCTCCCTGTTTCCCCTCAAGTTCTGTCAAGAGCAGGTTCCTCATTCTTCTATACCTCAGAAATCATACAACCATAATTGCTTTTATTGTCTTCATTTTCAAGATGAGAAAACTGATGTTTAGAAAGGCCAAGTAACTTGACCAAGGTCATACAGCCAGAAAATGGGCAGATTTGGGGTCGGAACTTAGTTTGGAATAAATGGAGCACCATACTCTTTACCACTACACTAGACACCCTTTAAGATCCTCTATAATTCTCCACCATCACTTCTTGCTAAAAATGAAACATCACAAAAACAGTAGACTTTATAAAAATATTTTAGGATTGGATACTTTCCTAGAGTACCCGATGCAATTGCCTATGTTTCTGTAGGGACGGTAGGAAATCCACAAGCTCACTTTATGTTCTGGCAGTACCTGTCACCCACTCACTCTTCTTTCATGAAGCCAAAACATTGTCACAAGCAACCTAATTACAGCTTGTAGGCAAGTTCTACAAGTTCTTGTAGGGTAGAACATCTGCCAAAAGCTGTCTGGAAATGGGAACTAGAGAGGTCAAAAGACATATAAGCAGGAGAGCTATATGAGAAGAGTCTAGAAGAATCCTATTAACTAGTAGTGCTTCCTAATCAGTCTGCACCAGCACTGATTTGGGACAAAGAAAAGAAAAAATAAAAGAAATAAAAAAAGAAAAGAAAAAGAAATAAAAGCATCCAAATTAGAAAGGAAGAAATAAAACTCTCCTTAGTTATGGTTGACATGATACTATATACAGAGAGTCCTATATATTTCACCAAAAAACTATTAGAACTGATGAATAATTTCAATAAAGTAGGAGGATAAAATTAATATTTAGAAATTAGTTGCATTTTTATACATCAATAATAGACTGTCAGAAAAATAAATGAAGAAAACAATCCCAATAATAACTGCACCAAAAATATCTAGAAAGAATTTTTTTTAATTTTTTAAATTAAGTTTATTAGGGCAACATTCGTTAATACAATTATATAATTTTCAGGTGTACATTGTAATTTGACATCTGTATATTCTATTCTGTGTTTACCACCTAAAGTCCAGTTTACTTCAGCTACCATATATCTGATCCCCTTTATCCACTTCACTCTGCGCCTAACCTTCTATATTTGACCCAATTTAACTGTCTACCTCCCTGCTCCTCTCCTACCCCTTACTCTCTGGTAACCACAAGTCTATAGTCCATGTCCATAAGTCTCTGTTTGTTTGTCCTGTTCATTGGTTGCTTTTATGTTTATATCCCACATATATGTGATAACGTGATTTTCAACTTTTTCTGTCTGGCTTACGTCACTTAGCATGATTATCTCAAGGTCCATCCATGTTGTCACAAATGGCAGTATTTCATCTTTTATGGCTCAGTAATATTCTAGTGTGTGTGTGTGTGTGTATGTGTGTGTGTGTGTGTATACATATACACATACATACCACAGCTTCTTAAGCCAATCATCTATCATAGTACACTTCGGTTCCTTCCATGTCCTGGCCACTGTGAATAATGCTGCTATTAACATCGGTGTGCAAATATCTTTTCAGAAATGAGTTTTCAAGGCTTTGGGGAAAATACCCAGTAGAGGGATTGCTGGATCATATCATAGATCAATTCTTAGTTTTTTGAGGAATTTCCATCTTGTTTTCCATAGTGGCTGTACCAATTTGCAGTTCCACCAGCAGTGTATAAGGGTTCCTTTTTCTCCACATTCTCTCCAACATTTCTTATTGCTTGTTGTGTTGATTATAGCCATTCTAACAGATGTGAGATGCTATCTCTTTGTGGTTTTGATTTCCATTTCCCTAATAGCTAGTGATATTGAGCATCTTTTCAAATACTTGTTGGCCATTTGTATGTCCTCTAGGGAGAAGTGTCTCTTCAGTTCCTTTGCCCATTCTTTGATTGGAACATTTATTTTTTTGGTTGTCATTGAGTTGTATGAGTTCTTTGTATATTTTGGATATTAGGCCCTTATCGGAGAGGTGTTGCTTGCAAATATATTTTCCCATTGGGATGGTTGTCTCTTTACCTTGTTGATGATTTCTTTTTCTAAGCAGAAGCTTTTTAGATTGATGTAGCCCCATTCATTTATATTTGCTTTTACTTCCCTTTCTTTTGAAGTCAAATTCATAAAATCCTCTTTAAGTCCAAGATCCTTGAGTTTAGTTTCTATGTTGTCTTCTATGCATTTTATTCTTCCAGGTCTATACTCAGGTCCTTAATCCACTTTGAGTTAATTTTGGTGTGTATGAGAGACAACTGTCTAGTTTCATTCTTCTGCAGATGGCTTTCCAGTTTTCCCAGCATCATGTATTGAAGACGCTTTCCCTTCTCCACTGTATGTTTCTGGCTTTTTTTTGTCAAAAATTATTTGCCCAGGAAAACATGGGGTTACTTCTGGACTCTCGATTCTGTTCCACTGGTCTGTGTGTCTGTTTTGTTGCCAATACCATGCCTATTGATTACTGTCACTTTGTAGTATCATTTGAAGTCAGGCAGAGTGATGCCTCCAGCCTCGATCATTTTTCTCAGGATGGCTTTAGTAATTCGGGTTCTTTTGTGCTTCCATAGAAAACCGATGATTTTTTCTTCTATTTTTTAAAAAAAATGCCGATGAGATTTTGATGGCTATTGCGTTAAATCTGTATAATGCTTTAGGTGATAAGGTCATTTAAACTACATTGATTCTTCCAATCCAAGAACACAGAATATCTTTCCATATCTTTGTATCTTCTTCAATTTCTTTTAATAGGGTCTTGTAGTTTGCATTATATTGGTCCTTCACATGTTTCATTAAATTTATTCCTAGGTATTTTATACTTTTTTTGAAACTGCAAAGGGAATTATTTTTCCCACTTCTTTCCCTGACATTTCATTTTTAGAGTATAGGAACACTATGGATTTTTGAACGTTGATTTCTTTTATCCAGAGATTTTACTGTATTTGCTTATTGTTTCTACTAGAGTTCTTATGGAATCTTTAGGGTTTTCTATGTAGACAATCATGTCATTCACAAATAGTGACAGTTTGACTTCTTCGTATCCTTTTTGGTTGCCCTTTATATCTTTCTCTTGTCTGGTTGCACTCGCTAGGACCTCCAGTGTTATATTGAATAACAGTGGCAATAGTGGGCAGCCTTGCCTTATTCCTGATCTTAGAGGTAGGGTTTTTAGTTTTTGACCATTAAGTATAATGTTGGCTGAGGGTTTGTCATATGTGGCCTTTATTATCTTCAGCTACTTTTCTTCTATACCAATTCTGTTAAGTGTTTTGATCGTAAAGGGATGCTGTATCTTGTCAAAAGATTTTTCTGCATCTATTGATATGATCATATGATTGTTAGTTTTTTAATTTGTTTATGTGGTATATAACATTAATCAATTTGCATATACTGAATGATCCCTGTGGGATGAAGCCCACTTGATCATGGTGTATAATCTTTTCAATATGTTGCTGTATTCAGTGCGCTAGTATCTTATTTAGGATTTTTGCATCTGTATTCATGAGAGATATTGGTCTGTATTTTTCTTTATTTGTGTTATTTTTACCAGGTTTTAGTATCAAGGTATCATAATATGAGTTGGGAAGTATTGCTTCCTCTTCAACATTTTGGAAGAGATTGAGGAGAATAGGTGTTAAATCTTTGGAATTTTGGTAGAATTCATTGTTAAAGCTGTCTGATCCTGGACTTTGAATTTTTGGTAGGTTTTTGATGACTGTTTCCATTTCCATACTACTGATCAGTCTATTTAGATTTTCTAGTTCTTCTTGATACAGTCTAGGAAGATTGTATTTTTCTAAGTACTGGTCCATTTCTTCTAGGATATTAAGTTTAGTGTTGTATGCTTTTTCATAGTATTCTTGAATAAACCCTTATATTTCTGCTGTATCAGTCATAAGTTTTCCTCTTTCATCCCTGATTTTGTTTATTTGTGTCCTTTCTCTGTTTTCTTTAGTGAGTCCAGTCAGGGGTTTTTATTAACCTCAAAGAACCAATTCCTTGTTGCATTTGTTTTTTTCTACTTTTTTTGTTTGTTTTCAATTTCATTTATTTCTGCTCTAATTTTGATTATTTCTTGCCTTCTGCTGACTTTAGGCTCATTTGGTCTTCCTTGTCTAGTTTTTTAAGATGAAGCATTTGGTTGTTTATTTGGGCTCAATCTTGTTTTTGGAAGTAGGCCTGTAATAATATTAACTTTCCTCTTATAACCCTTTTTGTGGTGTCCTAAAAGTATTGATATTTTGTATTATCATTATCATTCGTTTCTATGTATCTCTAGATCTCTCTTTTTATTTCTTCACTATCAAAGTTGTTCTTCAGTAGCATTTGTTTAATCTCTATATCTTTGTGGTTCTTCCTGCCTTCTTTTTGCAGTTGACCTCTAGTTTCAAAGCATTATGATCAGAGAATATGACTGGTATTATTTCAACCCTCTTATATTTGTTGAATCTATCTCTGTGTCTCAGTATGTGGTCAATTCTTGAGAATGTTCCATGTGCACTAGAGAAAAATGTATAAGCAGCTGTTTTGGGATGGAAGGCTCTGTTAATGTCATTTACGTCTAGTTGGTCTAAGATGTCATTTAAGGATGTTATTTCCTTATTGATTTTTTGTTTAGATGATCTGTCTATATCCAACAGTGGAGTATTTAGGTCCCCAGCTATGATAGTGTTTGGTCTGTTTCTCCCTTTAGTTTTGTTAGTAATTGGTTTACATATTTCCAGACTTCCTGATTAGGAGTACAGATATTAAGAAATGTTATGTCTTCTTGGTGCATGATTCCCTTTATCATTATGAAGTGTCCCTCAGTATCTTTCTTTGCCTTTTTTATTTTGAAGTCTTTTTCATCTGATATTAGTACCATTACTCCCACTTATCTCTGAATGCCATTTGCTTGAAATGTCATTTTCCACCCTTTTACTTTAAGTCTATATTTGTCTTTGGAGCTAAGATGTGTCTCCTGGAGGCAGCATATGGTTGGGTTTTCTTTTTTGATCCATTCTGCCCCTCTGTGCCTTTTTATTGGTGAGCTCAGTCCATTTCCATTTAGGGTGATTATTGAAATATGAGGTCTTTTTATAGCCATTTTATCTTTTGCTCTCTTGTAGCTTGATGTTTCCATTGTTTCCTTGACCTTGCGTTTCTGTTTTCTTTATTTTGGTTGGCTTTTGTGGGTTTTCCCTCTGGTTATTCTTGTTTTATGTTATATACTCCAGTTCTGAATCTTCTTTATATAATTATCATTACAAATATGTAAAGAATAGTTATATATATACAGTTATCCATTTTCTACTGTGCGTGCCTTATCTCCATTCCCCTCTGTGAATTTATATCTTTGAGTTATCCCCTTTTCAGTCATTGTTATCTCAATTTGTCCCTATGTATGCTGAACATTCATTAATATCTTGTTATAATAATTCTCTTCTTATTATTTAAGCTAATAATGCCCTATTTTTGGTAAGGGTTGCACTCCTCTGCTTCTATTTGCCTGAGTCACTTCACTCCTATTTATTCATTCATTCATTCATTCATTTATTCATTTATTCGTTCATTTATTTATTTATTTTGTCATTTTGTTTTAGGTGAACTGACTCTTTTCAATATTTCCTGTAGTACAGGCCTCATAGTGGAGAATTCCCTCAATTTTTGTATGTCTGGAAAGGTCTTAATTTCTCCTTCAAATAAAGGAGAGCTTAGCTGGATACATTATTCTAGTCCGATAGTTTCTTTCATTTAATAGTTTAAATATTTGATTCCATTCTTTTCTGGTTTGTATGGTTTGCACTGAGAAGTCTGAGGATAATCTAATGGGTTTTTCTTTATAAGTTACTAATTTCTTCTCCCTGGCTGCTCTGATAATTCTGTCTTTGTTATTGATTTTTGATAACTTTAATTCAATGTGTCTTGATGAAGGCCTTTTTGGGTGAGATAAATTGGGTGTTCTGTTCACTTCTTGAATTCCAAAGTTCAGCTCATTCCTTAGATTTGGGATATTCTTGTCCATTATTTGTCTGAAAATGCTTTCTAGTCCCTGCTCCTTTTCCTCACCTTTGTTAATGCCCATTATTCTTATGTTTCCTCTCCTGATGGTATCATCTAGTTCTTGAATTTCTCTTTCATTATTTTTCATTCTTTGTTTTTTTCTTCCTTCTGATTTATTTCTATATTTCTGTCTTCGATATCACTGATCCTTTCCTCCATTTGGTCGACTCTATTTCTAAGCTTCATATTTCATTATTCTACTCTTGCAGTGTGTTATTCATCTCTAGAAGTTCTATTTGGTTCTTTCTGAGCATTTTTATCTCCTTGCTCTGTTCATCTAGGTGTTTTTTCAATTTCTGAAAATATTGATATGACTCGTTTTGGAGCTCTCTGAGTTTTTTCAGAAGTACCATCCTGAATTTTCTGTCATTTAAGTTGCATATTTCTATGTCTGTAAGCTTAGTTTCTGGAAATTTTTATCTTTCTTTATGAGATACCTTGTCAGCTTGGTTGTTCATGGTGTTTAATGGACTATTTCTCTGCCTGGGTATTAATGAAAATATATTCTGCTTTTTTTTTCCAAAAAGAAGATTTATTATATAAAGGTCTCTCTTTAGCCTGCTGCAAAGGAGGTGCTTTTCTTTTGGTTTCCAGCAGCTGGCGTCTAAGCCTCTTGGATTTCTGCTTTATATAAAGCCTTAAAAATGTCTTTTTTTATATTCTGGTAGATATTTAATTACTCTCGCTACTCTCCATTTTAGTCCCAGTCAGTGTTAGCAACAGTTTCAGTAGCCTTTGCTCAGATTTCCTGGTGCTCTGTGTGGTGTTTGGTCTTGGAGGATATGAGGTAAGGGGCTCTCTGGGTTGGGAGTTGGGGGCTGAGTCTCAGCCTCAGTTTTGCAACCACAGCCAATAAAAGCCAACTGTTTTTTTTTCTTTTGTCCTGCTTCTGTGCCTTCTTCCCTGATGACTGGGCCCTGTCACTGGCCGCGTGGAGCTCACAGCTTTACCACACAGGGTTGTTCAGGCATCTTGTCGCTCCTTCCCCCCTCCTCCTCCTCCTACCAGTATCTCCAGCAGCTGCGAGAGACCAATTCTTTATTTCTCCTAGTCCACCGCCTGATACCCAGGGTTCTAGACTGTGGTAGCTTTTATGCACAGATCCCATGCTCAGATCCCATGCTCAGACATGCTGGTGTGCAGGTTGGGTGTTTTTCTGTTGCGTTTTAGACATTCAGCTTATTGTTGTTTCAAGGGGAGAGATCTGGAGTCATCTCTCACTCCACCATGTTTCCAAAGATCCCTAGAAAGAAATTTAAACAAAGAGATAAAAGACTTGTACTTCAAAAATTATAACATTGAAGAAATAAACTGTAGAATATACAAATAAATAGAAGAATATACTGTGCTCATGGATAGGAAGAATTAACATCATTAAAATGTCCATACTACCCAAAGGATTCTATAGATTCAATGCAATCCCTATCAAAAAACCAATGTCATTTTTCAGATAACTATAACAAATAATTGTAAGCCACAAAGACCCTGAATAGCCACAGAAATCTTGAGAAAGAAGATTGGAGGTATCACAATACCTGATATTAAACTATACTACAAGGCTATAGTAATCAAAACAGCATGGTACTGGCTTAAAAACTGACACATAGATCAATAGGCCAGAATAGAGGGTCAAGAAATAAACTCATAGCTATATAGTCAATTAATCTATGGCAAAGGAGGAAAACATATGCAATAGAGTAAAGACAGTCTATTTAATAAATGGTGTTGGGAAACCTTGATAGATACTTGCAAAAAATAAAACTAGATCACCTTCTTAAACCATACACAAGAATAAACTCAAATGAATTAAAGACTTAAATGTAAGACCCAAAACTATAAAAGCCCTAGAATAAAACATAGGCAGTAAACTCTCTGACATTGCTCTTAGTAATATTTTTTTCTGGTATATCTCTGTGGGCAAGGGAAACAAAAGAAATAATAAATGAATGGGACTACATCAGACTAAAAAGTGTTTGCACAGCAAAGGAAACCATCAACAAAACAAAAAGTTAACCTACTGAATGGGAGAAGATATTCACCCAATGAAACATCTGATAAGGGGTTGATATCCAAAATGTATAAAATACTCATACAATTCAATACAAAAAATCTCAGGCAATTCAATTAAAAGTGGGCAGAGGATCTAAAAAGACATTTCTCAGAAGAGGACTTCCAGAGGATCAATAGACATATGAAAATATGCTCAAGGTCACTGATCTTCAGTGAAATGCAAATTAAAATTACAATGAGATATTACCTCACACTTGTCAGAATTGTTATCAATAAACCGAAAGATAAGTGTTGGCAAGGATGTGGAGAAAAGGGAAACCTCCTGTACTGTTGGTGGGATTGCAAATTGGTGCAGCCGCTATGTAAAATATTATGGTGTTTCCTCAAAATATTAAAAATAAAACTACCTATAACCCAATGATTCTACTGGATACTTTTTGGAAGAAATTCAAAACACTAATTTAAAAAGATATATGCACCATTTTGTTCATTGCAGCATTATTTATAATAGCCAAGATATAGATGTTACTCAAATGCTCATCAATAGATGATTGGATAAAAGAAGTGGTAGTCCATATAAACAATGGAACATTACTTGCCCATAAAAAGAATAAAATGTTACCATTTTCAACAACATGGATGGACCTAGAGTGTATTATGCTGAGTAAAATAAGTCAGACAGACAAAGATAAATACCATGTGGCTTCACTTATGTGTGGAATCTAAAGAACAAAATAAACAAACATACAAAACAGAAATAGACTTATACAAACTGATGGTTTTCAGATGGGAGGGAATTTTGGGGACTGGGTGAAAATGGTGAAGGTATTAAGAAGTATAAATTGGTAGTTACAAAATAGTCATGGGAATATAAAGGACAACATGAGAATATAGTCATTAATGTTGTAATAACTATGTATAGTGCAAGGTGAATAATATACCAATCAGGGAGATCACTTCATAAATTATATAAACATCTAACCACTGTGCTGTATACCTGAAACTATATAAAATAATATTGTATGTCTACTGTAATTGAAAATAAAACTTAAGGGTGGAAGAGCATTGTGCACACTCACCCCACACTCTTGTTTTCAAAAGGCGCTATCATTTAGTGAGAGACTATATTCTAATAGATACTTTGCATACTTTATTGCATTCAAACCTTCCAAAAACCTTATGAAAGTAGGTACTAGCATTCATCTGCATTTTACAAATTGAGGAAATTGAGAATCAGAGAGATTATGTGTCTTTACCAAGATCACAGAGATATTACTTGAATGGGTCTGACTCCAAAGTTTATGCACAAATTTGCCATTCCAGATGTGACCACCATTTGAGCAGTTTCTAGTTGTGCAACAAAAGGCATAAGCATTGAAGCAATTCTATTTTCTGATGCCACTAAGTAAATTTATCTCTTTTCCCTGGTATTACAATAATAGATATAAATTCTCTTGACTTTTCAAGATAACATTCTATCTCCTTAAGACCTTCCAGAGCAGAAAATACTTCCAAAGCAAATTTGAGAAAATAGAACAGCAGTAGGAATTCCTGAATAAACTTCATTTAGGGAAGGCTTGTCTACTTTACATGGCAAAGATGATGAAGTGAATCCAATTTGATATGGAGTAAACAACAATTAACCATAATAAAGGTCTCCTGGTGGCCTAGAGCTAAATACTCTTTTCACCTTGAGGTTTATCCTCTCCTATTTAATTTTATTTAAAGAACAATCTTAGTTTAATCAGAGTAGGCAGGTCTGCTAAGAAATATTGTGTAGTATACTATGGGTTGGAGGTTCTAAACCAAATTCTATCACTAATGATGTCAGGCAGATCATTTCTCTTCTCCTTAATGGGAAAATGTGCAATGCTAACATCTCCTCAACTGGAAAAGGATATCTGATACTTTTTATTGTTTTTATAACTAATCATGTGAACACTGTCCCTACAACATTCATACCAAAAACCAATCCAATGAGAAGAGTTAGGAAAAATGGAAAGGAGAATTTTTCTTGATATTATAAGCAAAAAACGTATCTCTTTGGAGACCAGTTTGCTGCCTCAGAATGATTTTCTGCAGTCAAGGTTAACTCAGAGTAAATCAAATGTTTCACACAGTTTTATTGGGGTTTTTGTTGTTGTTGTTATTGTTGTTGTTAAAACAGATTTATTTGATTAGCCATGGATCATATACCAATATTTCCTGTGATACAAGGTCTAAATTTTCTTTCCAGAACCCTCTTCTGTAAACAGCAAGTATAATTATGTTTAAGAGAAATACAAGTTCTTTCAAAAATTCTATCCTGTTGAAGCCAATTATAAAAGTTGTTGGTTATAAGAGCATTACTATGGCAAGTCATGGTTCGCATATGGAAAAAAACCGGTATTGATCAGAAAGGAGAGGGGGCATTTTAATGACTTTTTCCTCAAAATAAAAAAAAAATGGAAGAAAGAACAGCAACCTGGAGGAATAATCCTGGCAAGAACAAGGCCATATGGTACTCTGGCCCACACCAATGAGGCTCTCCCTCACTCTGCATTCTTCATTCCCTAGAAAGAAAACTATAAGGTGAAATGCACAGGGAATGAATGCATTTGACAACAAATTATGTAATGATTCCTTTGGCTGAAGTATTCTAATTGGCAACTGTGAAACTCTAACACGGCTTTTGATATTCAACTGTTGTAAGTTATTAACACTGAAGTCCCAACAATCCTTTATGTGAATTAAATTGAAGATAGGACTCAGGATAGATTCTAAATCAATGTTTAGGGCAAATTCCAGTGCAAATTAAGTTGTAACTAATTACAGTTAAGGATTAATAAGAAAGGTACTATATTGTATTTACACATTTTGTTTCTTCAAGGCTTGCTCTGAAAAAATATCTCCTCATTTACTTTATGTTTAGTTATGTTAAGATCTATAACTAGAAATAAAACATAGATATGCATATTGTAAAGAAAAGCTACAACAAATAATAACTGTGATTGGACCTCAGTCAACACATGACTGTTATTCAAATGTTCTCAACCAACAAATCAAGATATGTACTACTTAATAGCAAGGTATCCAAATTTCAGGATTAAATCTGAAGGGATAGATGAACTTAATATTCAAATTTTCAAGCTTTAGATGACAACAGAAAAGTCACACACACAGTGTGCATTTAGTCTTTCATTCTAAGATGTAAAGATCAATTAAATTGATTGAAAGATTGCACTATAAGCTATTAAGATTTTAAAAGATTAAAAGTAATAAGTTTGTCTCCTACTTATCTTGTTTTCCCCAATAGTGACTAGCATGATGCTGTGCTCATGGTAGACATCAATTATATAAATAATGAGTGATTGAATGGAGTGGAGGGGAGTCTCAGATTTGCTGTTTGGTTGCTTGATTTACATCTGTCTTCTCTTTAGGTTCTAAAGAGAAACTATAAACATTAAGAGGAAACCAGGAATTTGCAATTTAGAGTGAATAGACTAGGTATAGATGAGGTTTGGCAAGTAAAGCAAGAACGCCAATTATAGTATCTGTTTGGACTTACATAAGGAGAGTCAGAATGGAAGATAATCTTTGGCTCTTGGGTCCAGTAGACTAGGCATATTTTACTGTCACTTCAAACTCATTATGTTAAGTCATTATAACCTTCCCCCAGCATAAAACTTATCTTCTCTTAAGTGTCTACCTCTATAACTGGTACTCCATTCTCCTAGTCCTCTAGGCATAAAATCATGGTGACTAGATATTTTTTTTATTTTATTTTTTGTTTTCTTAATTATATTTGACATTCAATATTATATTAGTTTCAGGTATACAGAATAGTGGTTAGACATGTATATAACTTATGAAGTGATCCCCCAATAAGTCTAGTACCCACCTGGGTCCATACACAGTTATTACAATATTATTGGCTATATTCCCCATGCTGTATTTTACATCCCTGTGACTATTTTATAATTTCCAATTTGTACTTCTTAACCTCTTCACATTTTTCACCCAGCCTCCCTATCCCTCCCTCCTATCTGGCAATCACTAGTTTGTTCTCTATATCTATAAGTCTGTTTTCATTTGGTTTATTCATTTATTTTGTTCCTTAGATTCCACAAATAAGTGAAATCATATGGTATTTTTCTTTCTCTGTCTGACTTATTTCACTTGGCATAATACCTTCCATATCCATCCATGTTGTCACAAATGGCAGGATTTCATTTTTTATGGCTGAGTAATATTCCACTTCTTCTTTATCCATTTGTCTATGGATGGACACTTAGGTTGCTTCCATACCTTGACTATGGTAAATAGCACTGCAATAAACATAGGGGTGCATATATCTTTTTGAATTATGTTTTGGTTTTCTTTGGATAAGTACCCAGAAGTGCAATTGCTAGGTTATAAGGTAGTTCTATTTTTGATTTTTTGAGGAACCTCCATACTGTTTTTCATAGTGGATGTACCAATTTGTAATCTCACCAACAGTCTATGTGGGTTCCCCTTTCCCTACATCCTCACCAACATTTGTTTGTTGATTTATTGATGATAGCCATTCTGACAAGTGTGAGGTAATATTTCATTGTGGTTTTAATTGGCATTTTTCTGATAATTAGTGACATTGAACATCTTTTCATGTCTATTGGTCATCTGTATATCTTCTTTGGAAAAATATCTATTCAGATCCTCTGCCTATTTTTAAATCAAATTGTTTGGGGGATTTTTGTTGTTGAGCTATGTGAATTCCTTATATATTTTGAATAGTATCTCCTCATCAGATATATGATATGCAAATAATTTCTCCTATCTAGTTGGTTGCCTTTTTTAATAGAGAAAGCCAAATTCCTGTTTTTATATTAATAAATAGTTAACATTAATGGATTTTGAACTGTTCCCCTTTCAATTTTATGAATAAATCCATCAAAATTGAATTAGCTTTGGCAAAATTTTAATATTTCATTGCATATTTTTAGACTATTATTTGCAGTTATAGTCCGAGGCAAATGAATTTCCATTTTCACAAAACTACAGTTTTCAGTATGCTCCAGGGTTTCTCCTTCCTTATACTCTCTCATGTTTTGGAACAACCTAAGTACTTCAAGTACAAAACTAATCTTTTCCCATTAATAAAGAAAACAGTAGGTTGCCTTTAACAAATGAACAGGATAAACAAACAGAGACTCATGGACATAGACAATGGGCTAGTGGTTACCAGAAGGGAGGAGAGAGGTGGGAAGGGAAATTAAAAAAAAAAAAAGAATATATTAAATAATGAATGAATTAACTAATTTTGTCAAAAGTTGCACAGATTTCAATAGCCTTTATCATTTGGTTTCTATTTTCCCAACCATATTGTCTGCCACACTACAAATGAGCACTCACCATGCTAGTTTGTGAAGAGCCTCACAGTACCTAAATATACCAGACACTTTCTCATTTCCATTTTTTTATTCACAGTAATCCTCTTAATCTAAATATATTCCTTTTCATAATGCTAGTCTCCCACAAAATTTTTGTCCTCTGTCCTCCAAAAAAAGGAAAATAAAATAGGTTCATGTTGCATACCAACCCTAATTAGTTACAACTGATATGTTGAGAAGGATTCTGAATCTGAGTCCAAGCTTAAAGGGAATGTATGAAATGATAGTCTACTGATGTCTAGTGATGGACATGATGAAGTAGAGACATATATGACATGTGTAAATCATCCCTGTCCTGTGCTAGAGTTTTCCTACAGTTTCATGTGGATTTATCTTATCTATCCATGAGACTAGTTTTATAGGGCCTAGCACTATTTTGGAACATGATGGAAGCTCATTAATTACTTGTTGATAAAAAGTTCCCAGGATAAATGACTGCAATTTAAATTTGACATCTCTGGGAAAAATTCTTTGGGGGATATAACATTGCTGTTGTTGATGTCATTATTGTTTAAAAAAAACATAGGCTTCAGAATCAGGAAGTTTTGGCTTCTAATACTGGCTTGACCCCTTAGTAGTCATGTGCCTCGAACAAGCAACTCAACTTTTCTATGTGCCTAAGTTAATTCACCTGTAAAATGGGAAAAAACATTTATACCCATTTCATACACAGTGTGTGTGTGTGTGTGTGTGTGTGTGTGTGTGTGTGCGTGCAGCTTTAAAAAGATAGATCAAGTATACATGCTTAGATCATATCCTGGCACATAGCAGGTGCTCAACAAATTAGTTACTATTGTCTCAGTATATGTGTTTGAGCCATTGTTCATTTCTACTTCTATGGTAGGGACAGCTCTATATTCTCTGCCCTCCAGGGCTCTCTCCCCTCATGCTGCTCTCTGTCATTCCCTGCAAAAAAGCATAACTAAATTGCTCATTCACATTGAAGGGTGAGAGACTTAATGTGTTTATCATCCCAGAGGTATTTAGAAGGGAGGTTTGAGGAGAAAGGGAAGTGCTTTTACCAAAGGAACAAATACTTGGTGTTGACATGTTAAGAACTTATGTATTTAACAATCGGGGAGAGATTTTTGAGCTGGAGATAGGGACCACGTGTTTTCTACTTAAGCAACAACAAGGACAGTGAAAATACAAGAGTCCACAGTTTAACGAGCTTCTTTACATACAAACACCATATAGATGTCTCTAAGAGGCAGTTCCCCCTTGTATTTAAATGTTTTAAAAATGTGGTTTTTTTATTCTCTCTTATTTATTATTAATTTTCTCCTTTCAAATAGTTAACATTGTGAACCTATATCTCTTTCCTCAAATACCTTAGCATGGCATTCAAAGTCTTTTGTAATCCATTCCTAACTTAACTCTCCAAGCTCCCCCACTCTCTCACTACCTCCTAACATACACACACAAGACACACATAGCCACACACCCCTAAGTTCCTGTAATATATTCTGAATAGTTATGCTTCCTCTCTCCCTCTACCTTCTAAGTCAGTAACAATCATACCCAGTTCATCTATCTTCCTCAAAGTACTTCTCTAAACTATGTGCCTCTATGCACCACCCTTACCCAAGCTGAAAGAATTTACATAGATGGCACTTGCCACCTAGTAAAACCTTAAGTGTGACTTTCCCTCACATTCCCATGGAACTTTGTATATTCTTTTACTACAGAACTTAGCACACTATGTTACAAGTTTCTGTGCAAATAAATGCTTTTGGAGGGTGGAGACTGATCTCATTCATCTCTGTATCCCCAGTGCAAAGCACAGAACCTGACCCACAGGTAAATGCTTGTAGAATGAATGAATGAGATTATGTGACATCCCCAAGGTAAATTATTAGGTTGCTGGCAGAGACAGGTTTAAAACTGAGGTCTACTTCCTGCACTGGACTGTTTTTTTCTTAAAGGCACAGACCTTTCAGCACTTAGGAAAGCAGAGGCACACAGCAAGTCTTTAAAATATGTTTCAGTGAAATGTTTGACTCTACAAATACTAATCGACACCTACAATTTACAAGCCTCCACTTGAGGTAATCCCATACCAATAGGCAAGATAAATTCAAGTTCTCTCCCAATCCCCAAGATATGTACCTTCTGCTTGGGTAAACAATCCAAAACCACATGCAGCCCTAAGAAACAAGATAAACTACAGTGAAGACTACAGTAGAGTAACAGTGTATATGGTCAGACTCTAAAATATGTCACAAGGAAAAAACCTGTAAAAGCTGAGATGGGGAAGCTCAATGGAAATGGCCTTCTAGTTGGATCCTGGAGTATATGATGTAATAATAAAGGCACAGAAATGCAAAGGAGGAAGAGCATTGCAGATGTGGAGAACAGTGATGTCATATTGCTACAGAGAGTTGCACACATGGTATCACTAAGAGACCATTCTGAATAGAGTATATTTATAGCAGTAGAGAGAGAAGGGCACAAAGCTACATGGAAGTAGATTACTAAGTGTATTGAATGATAAGCTGGGGAGTCTGGACTTGGTTGAAAAACAATGGAGAGCTACTAGAACTTTGCGTGGTGAGGAATAAAGTGATAGTGTAATAAAGTGATAAAATATTTGCATTACCTTGCCTACTCAATTATTAAATAGTTGTGTAAACTGGGATTCTGGATCCCTTTAAATCTAAATACACAGGCATCAGGAGGAGTATTTTCACTATGTCCATTCTGAATTTCTTTGGAACATAGAATTAGATCTTAACATGAAAATATTTGGGAAGATGGGTGTCTCAGCTCAGCCACTGAACTATGGAATAATGCTAAGAAAGCCACTGAAACTCTCTAGGACTTAATTTCATGCTTTCAAACATGTCTATCCTGTCTCCAGGCCCCAGTCCTGACTTACAATGATGCTGAAATAATAAATGAGCAAAATATCCTATTTCTACCTATAAAAAATTGCTGATGATGGTTACAGTGAAGCCACTTCAAATCTCTGCTTTAAAAAAAATCTTATTAGAAGATGTTACAAATCAATGTGACAAAGACATATACACTAATAGAAAAATGGGTAGAGTACACAAAAAGACAATTTGTAGAAAACAAAAACTATGAGTTGCCAAAAAACATGGTAAAATAAAAATCTCAATGGTAATTGAAGAAAGAAATTTAAAAATAAAATAGCATAGTGGTTAGATATTTATATTATTTACAAGGTGATCCCCTTAATAATTCTAGTAGCCACCTTCCGTAGATAGTTATTACATTATTGAGTATATTTCCTACACCATAGTTTTACATACCCATGATTATTTTGTAACTACCAATTTGTACCCTTTAATTCCTTCTCCCGTTTTACTCACCCCTAAACCACCCCCTCTTTTCTGACAACTATCAGTTTGTCTATGCATATATGAGTTTGTTTCTTATTTACTTGTCCACTTATTTTGTTTTTTTTTTAGATCTCACATATAAGAGGAATCATATGATATTTGTTTTTCTCTATCCTTGATACTCTCTAGGTCCATCTATGTTGTTGCAAATGTAAAGATTTCATTCCTTTTTTATGGCTGAGTAATATTCCATTCTATATATATGTACTGCCTCTTCTTTATCCATTTGTCTTTAATTGTAGCATTAAATCCATTTACATTTAAAGAAATTATTGATAGGTATATAGCTTTACCATTTTATTGTTTTTGATTGTTTTTGTAGTTATTCTCTGTTCCCTTCTTATTCTCTTTATTCTCTTGGATGTTGATGACTTTCTACAGGGTTGTGTTTGGATTTCTTTCTCTTTATTTCTTGTATACCTCTTACAGATTTTTGGTTTGTAGTAACTATGTGTTTCATATATTCCATGCTATGGTTATAGCAGGCTATTTTCAGTCCATAATCACTTGAGTTCAAACATTCTATAATCACTATAATTTTCACTAACCCCCTCCACATTTCTGGGTTTTGCTTTAATAATATTTTTTTTAATTACAGTTGGCATACAATATTATATTAGTTTCAGGAGTACAACATAGTGATTAGACATTTACAAAACTTACAAAGTGATCGTCCTGATAAACCTAGTACCCATTTTATACCATACATATATATAATATTATTGACTACATTCCTTATGCTCTACTTTATATCTCCATAAATGTGTTGTTACTATCAATTTGTACTTCTTAATCTTGTCCCTTTTTCACTCCCTCTAACTCCCTCCCATCTTGCAATCATCAAAATGTTCTCTGTATCTATGAGTTTGCTTCTGTTTTGCTTGTTTGTTTATTTTGCTCTTTAGATTCCACATATAAGTGATTTCCTATGGCATTTATGTTTCTGTCTGACTTACTTCACTCAGTACAATACCATCTAGGTTCATTAATGTTGCAGATGGCAAGATTTCATTCTTTTTCATGGCTGAGTATATTCCATTATATTTATGTGCCACATCTTCTTTATCTATTCATCCACTGATAGACATCCAGGTTGCCTCCATACCTTGACTATTGAAAATAATGTTGCAATGATTATATGGATTCACATGGCCTTTTGAAGTAGTGTTTTGGGTTTGTGTGGATGAATACTCAGAAGTCGGATTACTGAGTCCTTCATTTCTTGTTATAGCTTTTGTTTTAAAGTCTACTTTGTCTGGTATAAGTTGCTACCCCAGCTTTTTTGTTTGTTTCCATCTTCATGAAATATCTTTTTCCATCCATTTACTTTTAGTGTATATGTATCTTTCAATATGAGATGAGTTTCTATAGGCAGCATATGTAAGGGTCTTGTTTTCTTATCTATTCAACCACCTGATCTTTTGATTAGAGCACCAAATCCACTTGTATTTAAAAAAATTGTTGACAGATATATAGTTGTGATTTTATTTTTCATATTCTTTATCTTTTTTTCTATTTTCTTCTTAAAGGAGACCCTCCAGCATTTTCTGTAATACTGCCTTGCTGATGATGAACTCCTTTAGCTTTTTCATGTCTGAAAAGCTCTTTATCTACCTTTCAATTCTAAAAGACAACTTTGCTGTGTAGAGTAATCTTGGTTGTAGGTCCTTGCTTTTCATCACTCTGACTTTGCAGCCCTTCTGGCCTGCAAAGTTTCTGTGGAGAAATCAGCTGACAGAGTTACGGGAGCTCCCTTGTACATAGCAAGTTGCTTTTCTCTTGCTGCTTTTAAAATTCTCTCTTTGCCATTCTGAGAAAAAAAAAAGAATGAGGTTGGAGGCATCACTCTGCCTGACTTCAAATTATACTACAAAGCAACAGTAATCAAAACAGCATGGTATTATGGTACTGACAACAAAACAGACACATGGACCAGTGGAACAGAATCAAGAATCCATAAGTAAACCCATATTTATATGGGCAATTAATTTTCAACAAAAAAAAAGCCAAAAACATACAGTGGAGAAAGGAAAGCCTCTTCAATAAATGGTGCTGGGAAAACTGGAAAGCCACCTACAAAAGAATTAAACTAGACTGTTGGCTATCACCACACACCAAAATTAACTCAAAATGGATTAAGGACCTGAATATAAAACCTGAAACAATAAAATGCATAGAAGAAAACATAGGAACTAAACTCAAGGACCTTGGACTTAAAGAGGATTTTATGAGCTTGACCTCAAAGGCAAGGGAAATAAAAGCAAAAATAAATGAATGGGACTATATCAAACTAAAAAGCTTCTGCTCAGCAAAAGAAATCATCAACAAGGTAAAGAGACAACCATCCCAATGGGAAAATATATTTGCAAGCAACACCTCCGATAAGGGCCTAATATCCAAATTACACAAAGAACTCATACAACTCAATAACAACAGCAAAAAAAAAAAATCCAATCAAAAAAATGGGCAGAGGAACTGAAGAGACATTTCTACCTAGAGGACATACAAATGGCCAACAAATATATGAAAAGATGCTCATCATCACTAGCTATTAGGGAAATGCAAATCAAAACCACAATGAGAATACCATCTCACATCTGTTAGAATAGCTGTTATCAACAGGACATGCAATAAGAAATGTTGCAGAGGATGCAGAGAAAAAAGAACCCTCATACACTGTTGGTGGGATTGCAAATTGGTACAGCCACTATGGAAAACAGTATGGAGGTTCCTCAAATAACTAAGAATTGATCTACCATGTGACCCAGCAATACCTCTACTGGGTATTTACCCCAAAGACTTGAAAATCCATATCAGAAATGATATTTGCCCACTATGTTCATAGCAGCATTATTCATAGTGGTCAAGACATGGAAGCAACCGAAGTATCCTACAATAGATGACTGGATAAAGAAGTGGTGGTACATATATACAATGAAATATTACTCAGCCATAAGAAGAGATGAAATACTGCCATTTGCAACAACATAGATGGCCCCTGAGATAATCATGCTAAGCAAAATAAGTCAGACAGAAAAAGTTGAAAATCACATGATATCACTTATATGTGGGATATAAACCTAAAAGCAACCAATGAACAGGACAAAGAAACAGAGACTCATGGTCATGGACTATAGACTAGTGGTTACCAGAGGATAGGGGGTGGGAGAGGAGGGGGTAGGTAGATGGTTAAAAGGGGTCAAATATAGTGGGGTAGGAGGATAGCGAAGTGGGTAAAAGAGATAAAATATACGGTAGCTGAGGGAAACTGGACTTTGGGTGGTAAACACACAATAGAATATACAAATGTCAAATTATAATGTACACCTGAAAATTATATAATCGTATTAACCAATGTTACGCCAATAAACTTAATTGAAAAATTTTTTAAAAAGTTCCTAAAATACAGTAGGTGCTTAATAAATATTATCGGGTTATTTTTCCTCAAAAAATAAAACATAAAATAAAATAAAATTCTCTCTTTGTCTTTTACCTTTGGCATTTTAATTATGATGTCTCTTGGTGTGGGCTTCTTTGAGTTTATCTTGTTTGACACTCTGTGCTTCCTCAGTTTGTATGTTTCTTTCTCCAGCTTAGGGAAGTTTTCAGTTATTATTTTTTCAAATAGATTTTCAGTCCCTTGCACTCTTTATGGTACCCCTATAGTTCAAATGTTGTTACACTTGATGTGGTCCCAGAGGTCCCTTAAACTAGCCTCATCTTTTGTTCTTTTTTTAAATTTTTATCTTTAATTAATTTATTTATTTTTAATTCTTTAATGTCACCCCACAGACTCATCTTTTTATTTTTATTTTTTTTGCTGTTCTATTTGGATATTTTCTGCTACTTTGTCTTCCAAATTGTTGATTTGATCCTCTGCCTCACATTATTGATTCCATCTAATGTATTCTTCATTTCACTTACTGTATTCTTCATTTCTGAATAGTTCTTTTTTATGTTTTTGGTATTTTTTATGTTTCTTTTCTCTTTATTGAAGTTATCACTAGTTCATTTATTCTTCCCCTAATGTCATTGAACAACCATATTACCAGTTTTTTGAATTCTGCATCTGGTAGAGTGCTTGTCTCCATTTTGTTTAGTTCTTCTTCTGGAGTTTTGTACTATTCTTTAATTTGGGACATGTTTCTTTATCTCCTCATTTTGGCTACCTCTGTGGTTGTTTTTATGTTAGATTCTCTATGGCTACCTCTGTAGTTGTTTTTATGTTAAATCCTCTATATCTCCCAGTCTTTGTAGGGTGTCCTTATGTAGTAGGTGTCCTGTGGGGCCCAGTAGCACAGTCTCCCTGTTTGCATGAGTTCGGTGCTCCAGGGGTGTCCCTTGCATGGGCTTTGTGCACTCTCCTGTTATAGTTAAGCTTTGATTGCTGTGTGGTCTAAAGCCAGCCACCAGGTTTGCTGGTTCTGGGGCCTCTTGTCTGGGGCTCCAATGTAGACCAAGGTTAGCTGCTTCCAGTGTCCAGCCCATGGCCACCTGATAGGACCTACAAAGTGATCCACAGTTGGTAGCTTCTTGTGCTAAGCTTGGAGGTGCTTGTGAGAATCTTTACTGTGAACCGTTGGGCACTATTACTGTGCTGGAGGCTGTTTAGCAAGTGATACAGAGCATGCTTAGGCAAGCTTCTGCTTGTTTTAGAATTGTAGTTATATTTTAAATTTTTTCAGGAACCTCCATACTGTTTTCCATAGTGGCTGTACCAATTTTCAATCCTACCAACAGTGAAGAAGGATTTCTTTTATTCAAGATCCTCACCAACACTTGTTTTTTGATTTATTGATGATAGCCATTCTGACAAATGTGAGGTGATATCTCATTATGATTTTAATTTGCAATTCTCTGATGATTAGTGATCTTAAGCATCTTTTCATATGTCTATTGACAATTTGTAATTTTTTTTGGAGAAATATCTATTTGGTCTTCTGCTCATTTTTTATTTGATTGTTTGTTTTATTGTTGTTTAGTTGTATGAGTTCTTTATAAATTTTAGATGCTACCCCTTATTTGAGGTATCATAGGCAAATATCTTCTCCCACTCAATAGGTTGTCTTTTTGTTTTGTTGATAGTTTTCTTTGCTGTGCAAAACCTTTTTAGTTTGATGTAGTCCTATTAGTTTATTTTTATTTTGTTTCCCTTGCCCGTGTGTGTGTGTGTGTGTGTGTGTGTGTGTGTGTGTGTGTGTATTACTAAGAGCAATGTCAGAGAGTTTATTGCCTATGCTTACTCTAGAAGTTTTATGGTTTGGGATCTTGCATTTAAGTCTTTAATCCATTTTGAAGTTATTCTTATATGTGGTGTAAGAAGGTGGTCTAGTTTCATTTTTTTTTTTTTGCATGTATGTGTCCAGTTTACCAACACCACTTGTTAAAGAGAGCATCTTTATTCCATTGTATATTTTTGCCTCTTTTATCATAGATTACACTATCATATAGAGTGGAATAATCTGGAGGCTCTCTATTCTGTTCCATTGATCTACATATTTGTTTTTATCCCAGTACTATGCTGTTTTGATTACTATAGCTTTGTAGTATAGTTTCACACCAGTAGTTTGATACCTCCAACTTCATTCTTCTTTCTCAGGATTGCCAGGGCTATTTGGGATCTTTATGATTCTATAAAATTTTAAGATTATATTTTCTAGTTCTGTGAAGATTGTCATTGGTGTTTTGATAGGGATTACATTGAATCTACAGATTGCTTTGGGTAGTATAGCCATTTTAATGATGTTGATTCTTCCTATCCATGAGTATGGTATATGCTTTCATTTATTTGTATTTCATTTTTCAATGACTTATCATTTTCCCAAAACAGGTATTTTACCTCTTTGGTTAATATGATTCCTAGATATTTTATTGTTTTTGATGCAATTATAAATGGGAGTGCTTTCTTAACTTCTCTTTCTGATAGTTCATCATTGGTGTATAAAAATGCAACCAATCTGAATATTAATTTTCTATCCTGCCACTTTACTGAATTTGTTTAACAGTTCTAATAGGTATTTTTTGTGGAATCTTCAAGGTTCTCTATATATAGTATCATGTCATCTGCAAAAAATGACGGTTTTACTTCTTTCTAGTTTGAATACCTTTATTTTGTAATTTATGTTACTTTATTTATAAAAATTTACACTGTTGGTGGGGTTGCAAATTGGTGCAGCCAGTCTGTAAAACAGTTTGGAGGCTACTCAAAAAAAATAAAAATAGAACTGCCTTATGATCCAGCAATTCCAATTCTGGGTATTTATCCAAAGAAATCCAAAACACTAAACTGAAAAGATTTATGCACCCCTATGTTCACAGCAGCACTATTTACAAGAGCCAAGATATGGGATCAAACTCAGTGTCCATTGATAGACAATTGGATAAAAAAATAGGTGGTACATATATATGATGGAATATTACTTGGCCGTAAAAAACAGAATCTTACCACTTACGACAACATGAATGGACCTAGAGGGTATTATACTACGTGAAAAAAGTTGGACAAAGATAAATACCATATGATGTCATTTATATGTGTAATCTAAAGAATAAAATAAACAAACAAAACAGAAACAGACTCATAGATACAGAAAAGAAACTGATGGTTGACAGGTGAGAAGGGGTTTTAGGGCCTGGGTGAAAAAGATGAAAGAATTAAGAAGCACAAGTGGTAGCTGTGAAATAGTCATAGGGGTATAGAGTACAGCATAGTAAATATAGTCAATAATATAGTAACTATGTATAGTGCCAGCTGGGTACTATACTAACTGAAGGTATTGCTTTGTAAATTATATAAATGTCTAACCACTATGTTGTACTTGTGAAACTAATATAAATAATACTGAATGTCAACTGTAATTGAAAAAATAATAATTTAGCTCTTTGATATATGAAATACCTCAAAGAAAAAAAATCCTCCTGGAGTTTTTATCACAGAAGGGGACACCGCTGTCTCTCTCTCCAGGAAAATTTAAACAAATTGAAGAAAAATCTCATTCTCAAAACAAGGCAGCTGAAACCACTGAGAAATTATTTTAGAATAAGCTTTAAAGAATAACAATAACCAGAATGATTTCTTGGACTGAAACCTAATATCCAACCCAAAGACCAATAGCCACTAAATCTTACAAGCACAATGTGATGCAGAATTGCTGAAAACCTGGCCTAAAACTCCCACAGCCATGTATAATAAGTTAAAAGGTGCATTTTGCTGTTTCCTTAACTTAAAACTATAGATATATTACCCAAATATTAATAACAAGATTAGTAATTATGGTTCCTAGGGGAATGATGTCAATAAAACTATGCAATAAAGACCTTCAAAAAGCTACTCCTTTATAAAATAAATGAGAACACT
>CM053505.1:66333034-66350728 GCA_028627145.1 Eidolon dupreanum | reverse complement strand
CATGTGAGGGTTTGAGAAGTTCCAACATAGTTTTTTGGATCTATAAGTCCATGTGAATGGGTAGAGCTGTGTGCTTGTCTAGGAAAAACTTAATAAGGCATTTCTCTTCCACTCCTAGCTGACCTTGAGGCTCAACACATGCAAACAGTAGGTAAAGGGTAAGGCAGTGTTATAATCTGGTAGAGGGCTGAAGACATGTCCCCAAATTACAGAGACCCTCTACAAAGTCTGAAAGAATTTTTGGTTCCAATCATTTAAGGAAATATTTCTCCAATTATTAGTTGATCACTAAAATAACCAAGCAGACAATTCAGTACCACACATGACAAAGAATACAAACTTTACAGAGTTAGTACAAAAAACTTATTAAATGAACAAACAAAAACAACATGGCAACAACAAAAACAAATGGCAACACTAAATCCTGGAGCAAAGGAAATCTAATTTCTAAATTTGATACATTATGTTTTTTGCATTGCTGAGTTTTCAACAAAAACTTACAATACATGCAAAGAAACAAAAAATTATGGCCTATACATAGGAAAAGAAGCAGTAAGTAGAAGTTATCCCTGAGGAAACTCGACTGTTGGATTTACTAGATTAAGACTTTTAAAGCACATTTTAAATGTTTTTTTTTTTAACTAAAATAAACATTTAGAGAAGTAAAGTATGAGAATTATGCCTTATCAAATATAGAACATCAATAAAGAGATAGAAATTATAAAAAGAACCAAATATAAATTCTGGAATTTAAAAGGAGAATAATTGAAATGAGACATTCATTAGAGGGGCTCAACATCGGATCTGAGAAGGCATAATGAATGAGCAAACTTATAGATAAATCAATTGTTATTATCCAGTCTGAGAAACATAAAAAAAAAAAGAAGAGAATGAAGAAAAATGAACAGAGCCTAAGAGATCTGTGTACACCCTTAAGAATACCAAAATATACCTAATAGGAGTTCTAGGAGGAGGAGAGAAAAAAAGGGGGGGCAGAAAGAATATTCGATGAAATAATGGCTAAGACTTTGTTATTTTGATGAAAAACTTTCATCTACACATACAAGAAGCTCAACAACCTCTAGGTAAGATAAACTCACAGATCCACACCTAGAAACTGTAAAAATTAGAAACAAAATGGAGGCCAGACTTGAAAATTCTCTGAATACACAAAACCATTTAAGTCACAAAAGTGAAACTTAATTTAGCTTATTCTGTAAAACAAGTGAAACTTAATTTGGACCACTTATTTTAAATGCCTCTAATAATCATAAAATAAAAACTTAGGTCATCTTCCTTATTAACTTTCAATCAATTCCTTGCCACCTGGAAACCCCATCATAGTAACCAATCATTGTAAAGGTTAAACAACTTCATTTTCACTTTCTAAGCCATACTGTAATGTTATGCCCCTGAGCTTCAAATCAATATTTGAATTTGAAATCTCCTAATTAGTTAACTGCTATTATATGCACAATAAATTATTACTAAATACCATTTATTGATTTGATGTTTTTAATTTTGCTATTTCTGATTTTCTGACAACACATGTTAAACTGTTTGAAAGCGAAAGAAAAAAGGAAAATCTTGAAAGTAGGGTACATAGTTATCTCTATATTTTATTTTAAAATGTATGATTTAGGACTATCTATGTCATTCTATATTCAAACATTCAAACATAAGCATTAGAATTTCATTTTATGGAAATGGATACTTATGTGGGAAATTGTACTTATTTCTCTGTTATTATATTAGCTTACAGAAAGCCTGATTGTTTGGATCTTGGGTCTATAGTCAAAATACTTGCAGGGAAATTATCTCAAAGGAAAAAAACATTGATTATTAAATAAATCAAAATATAAAAAGCATTACTGAAATATCTCAGCAATCAACTTTTATTTATTCAGTTTGATGGAGAAATTGTATATTTCTTAATTGATTACTTTGGTCAACTAAAAGTTATTATCTCTTTCTACTTTACATAAATTGTCATTTTCAAATAATAAGAATATAATAACAGGAAAAAGAGCAAATCTACTCTACTCAGAATGACCATTTTCTCTTCAGTGATTGAACCTTGTTTATAGCTTTAATGTCCCAATGGAAAATATGATTTCTCATCATTCAGTACTAGAAGTATAACTGGTTTTAGAAACTGTAGCTGAATATGGAGCAAGTCCTAACCAGTCCTCAGATGTTGCTTTAAAAAACTCAATTCCTTTAGTCGGTTTACTTTATTCATCAAAGTAGTGGGCAGAAAAAATCTAATTATTTGACATTTTCCATTGTCTGGACTTCAGTTACATAAATAATTGTTGTATAAGGTTGTAAATTAAGTGTTTTGGTAGCTATTGAATGCTTCTGGATGACTAGAGCAAAGTTTGGTATGATTTTTCATAGGATCTTTAAGGAACTCTAGAATATGAATAAGTTCATCCAGCTCCCTAAAGTATTTTCCTTAAAGCGAGTAAGACTTTGATTAACAAAAGAATCTACCTCAAAATGTTGAAGATACTTTGAACTTTATTGAAGAAAAATACAATAAAAACCCAAGGTCTTGTTGAGTCTAACTATTTACTGGAGAAATGCATAGAATAAACCTGTCAAAAAAAGACTTTAGAAATTTTACAGGACATGGAAGAGGGCAGAGACCATGCCTTCTAACCTTCTTTAACAGGACTACTATCTAGCTGGGTTAATCTCAGAGCAATAGCTTTCTTTTCTAAATGCCTGTGTGACTAGGCAGAAGAGAAGATAAACTCGAATTGTTACTAGGGCAATAAATCATTTATTCATTTAACAAATATGTAATAAAAGGCTATCATGGACCAGGTGCTGTACTAGACCCTGGAGATATAACAGTAAATATAAAATTTCACAGGTCCCACTCTTGTGGTGGTAACAGTCTGGTGAGGAATATATTTTATTCTCCAAGTTTCCAATTATACAAACTTCCATTAAGAGTTTTCTAAATGCCTTTCAAGTCCACTCCAAATTTATGTTAGCCATTAATTAGTAAAATTTGAAGCCAAGAATGAAGTGAATTTTTTTCAGCATATTCCAAATTGCAGAACATGAGGTAAAAAAATTAAGAACCTCCACCCCTACTCCAGCCCCATTTACAACCCTAAAGACCATAGCACTATATCTTGCAAGGCTGTTAGGTACAAGTATAGCCTTTTATTGTTGTGTTTGACCTTCTTAGGCTTATAAGTTAGCACTCTCATTTCAACCAAAAAAGAAAGCACCCTGTACAAGATACTATAACTTTATCCCCTTGTTTCTGACTGGTCCTTAGAAGCCTATATATCTTACAGGAAGAACCAGCCCCTCCCAAATAGTGTTTTGTTTTATGGATTTACTCAAATGCTCAAAAACATTAAAAACTGTGTTGACCCACAGGGGCTACTTTCTTTTTCTTTGTTTCCCTCTAGCATTCTATTTATAAACCTGCATGGATGTTGATATGGAGATTTTGTGATCAGAGGAGCTATGGGGTCAAGGCTTAGAACAGAATTGCTGCAAAATAGTTTTGATTAGTCATTACTTTGAATGGGTTAAAGCAATATGAACACCTACTTTGTGAGGGGAACAAAAGGTGAGACTATAGAAATGAATTAAACTCATTTTGTTTCCAGGGGAACATATAGGTTGTAATGAATACCATCAAATCTGTTTCTTCCTTTTATCAGTAGCTAATGAAGGGAAATAATGAAAAGACATTCAGAATTGGCATGAAATTATCAGACTTCTAGCTACTCTCAGTGCTGATGAAGTAGCACAAGTGACTTTATTACTGATATTTCTCTACATAATGTAGAAGTGATAAAGGTAAACTTTGATAATAAGCCAAGGTAAACTGTATGGTCAGCCCATAGAAGGTTATGGGACAGGGTTGAAGGGTGTGCTAAAGAGGCAAGGAAAGCAAGCATTGCCAAATAATTACCACCTCAGTCTCGAATTCTATAATTGCTTCATAACTGCCTTTGGCTCAGCCCTGAGCTTTTTCCATGGAATATATGCTGAGAATATTAAAAGCCATGCACAAAAAAGAAGCTTCTAGACAAAGAAAACTATCCCCAATGGGACAAATCTCTGTGAGACTGTGGACTGACACCAGTATTCACAGCCAGTCTGGAGCTGTCTTTTATGCATGACCCTGATTGAAAATGACATTCCTCCTTTTTTTCAAAGGATTAAAAATGGAAGGATTAAAAATTAAAGGAGATTTGGGTTCCTCGATGTACCCCAACTGCTCCTCTTTGTCTTGACATTATTTCAGACAATATGGCCAGATCCTTTTCCCATGGGAGGGTGAGAAATCAGAGGAATCCTCAAAATTCCCTTCCTGATGTCTCCCTGAATCCCTTGTATAAACCATGTGGTCAGCAACTGAAAAGAATTGGAGCAAAGTGTTGGAGCAAAGAATTGGAGTCCAAAGAAATAGGTAGGTAGGAAAATAACCTCAATTGATGCTATCAGAATAATTGTTCCTGAGTGTTTCCTCTCATAATCCTCCATGTCCCATATTTGCCTTATTAAAGCAAAATCCCTGGTTGATCTCATAATACAGAGTTATTTAACCTAAATTTCCCATTCCCCCAGAACACCCATGGATGGACATTGAGGTGGGGTGGGGGGGTTATGAACCTATGGAAATAGGCAAACATTCATATTCATACATCTATAGAACTTTTTGAAAAGATGTTTTATAGTTTTATCAGATTCTCAATGAGATCTTTTACTCCAAAAAATTTCAACACCACTTTTTTGTGTGCTACCACTTCTGAACATTTGTATATCTCCCCTCTTGAATTTCAGCAGATTCAACAGGGAAAGAGAAGTGAAAGAAAAGTGGCTATGTCTAGGCAGATGGTGGGGGACAGTTCATTTCAGTCAGGAGCAATAGGTTGGAATAGCTAAAAGGAGCTCTACTGCTTAGGTCTTGGCTACATCAATTAATCTCTTCAAGATTGCTTGCCTTCTCTATTCTATTTGCTCCTTCCAGAAGTGAAAAATTCTACTTCAAGCTCCAATTTGAAAAACACCATCTAATTAATAAATTCATTTTAAGAACCTCATCCTTGGCACCAAGATCCCTTTAGTTATACTCTAAGATACTGGCCACACTTGGAATTCTTTCCATCTCATGGTCTTTATGTTCTTTTTCATATACCAAATTAAAATTTTTATTTCTAAGAAGAGCTCCAAAGCTATATTCTGACAACTTCTAACACATGGATGACTTAATTAGTATATTATTCTAACGTACTAGGCAGTACACATATCCTTTGCTTCATAGAGACAGTAGAATTGTCCTGTCAAGTCTTAGAGATATTTTCTTAAAAGATCACCATCATTTTTTGCATGCAGATGAACAAGAAACAAATTCTTGGCAATAGACTATAAGGTTTAAACGATTGCATTCCCCTGCCCCCTCCATCAATCTCACTAGTTTTCTGATCTCACCTTCTGCCAATCTCCTCCTCTGTTATGCTGTTCCAGCCACACAGGGTTCCTCAATATTCCTCAAACACACAAGCACACTTCAGCCTTATATTCTTTGCACTGGTTGTTCCCTCTCTCTAGAAATGATCTTCTACCAGAAATCTCCATAGCTGGTTCCCTCACTTTCTTCAGGTCTCTATTCAAATATTACCTTATCAGAAAGGCCTTTCCTGACCACCTTACTTAAAATAGCGTTTTTCCCCACTCCAGCTTTTCTTTCCCCCTTACCCTGTTTTATTCTTCTTTTTAGCATGTCTTAGCACCTAACACATATTTATTTATTTTCCTTCCCTACTAGACTGTAAGTTCCATGAAGGCAGGAATTATATCTATCTTGTTCATTGTACCTTACCCCAGCATCTAGCACAAATGCCTAGCACATAGTAGGTGCTCAATAAATATTTGTTGAATAAAAATGAGCAGAAAATGATGAGCAGAGAGTTCAATATCAAAGCTCCCAAACTCAGGTTCTCATTGAAAATGTAGGGGGAAAAAAACTATATTAACCATGCATTTAATTTCTATTTCAAAGCCAGATGAGACCTTAAAGTGTAAGTTTCACTGTCAAACACTCTATTCTAAATTAAAACCCCCATTCTTTTTGTCAAAGCTTCTTGTCCATTTCTTTCATAACACTATTATAACACTATTCGACATATGTAATTATCGCATATTTATCTTCTAAAAGGTGTTCAACATCTACTTCTTACTATTAGAACGAAAGTCGATAAGGGTCAGGGACCTGGTCTTCCTAGTTCACTACTTGTATTACTAGTGCCCCAGTGCACTGATAGGAAAGTGGTAGGCTATCAATAAATATGAGTTAAATGACTAAATGAATGAATGAAAAGATCTTTGTAGAAATTAAATACTCCTTTTCTTAGCTACCTATCCCAATACAAATGGAGGAGGGGATGCAGTTTAAAATAAAAATGGACAACTCTTTTGACACCACTATTAGAGGATTTGGAGTAGAAATAGGAAAATAAAAGAAATTAAATCCCTCATTAACGCAAATGTTTTACTTTCTATTTTTGAAATTGTGTGGTCATTATTCATGCACAGTTTAGCTGCATATTTTGAGAAAATTGGACAACAGAAATAAGTGGGAAAAGGATTCTTTCTCATATTTGGTTCAGTAGAGGGAAAAAAATAAGTACCATCTATAAATGCTGATTTTTTTTTTCTCCAGGTCTATGAAAGACACAGGTATGGAATATAGTCTCAAACTTGTTATTTTGGATTTGACAATTTTGCTGACTGACCTGACTCTTCAAATCACTCAAGGCTTTTTGAAACTTTGTTCATTTTTATGTATACAGCAGATACATAAGAACAAGCATAAAACTTGATCTCATTTTTTTTTCTTGAGATGTTTTTTGGAACCACCATCAAATAAAACCTTACATTTGTACAGCTATCAACAGTTTAGCATTTTTACCTATATGGAGTATATCATTTAATACTCACCACTCTGAGAGATGTGCACTATTGATATCATTATTTTCCATGTGAGAAACCTATGACCTATAGAAGAGCAATGACATCCCCCAGGTTACATAGCTGATAGGTGATAGAGTCTGAATTTTTACCCAGATTTTTAATTCTAAGCCCAATGCTCCTTTCACAACGTCTTTCTGTTTCCATATTTTCCCATCAGGAAAACTTGATTGTCTAGGGTGACAAGTTGTCCTGGTTTGCTTAGGTCTTTCCTGGTTTCAACCCTGAAAGTCCCATGTCTAAAGAACCTTCTTTGACCCAAGTAAACTGAGACAGTTCATCACACTACTTGACACTCGGACTGTATCTACAAACTCATTCCCCTTTCTACCCTAGAGTACCCATACTTCAACCTAAATTCAATGCCACCAAATCTGATATTTGTTTTATCCCTGTGCTCTTATTATTTATCTTATGAACTCAAAGAAGGTCATACCAAGTAATATCATCATTAAAATGCCAAAGGTTAAATATAAAGAGAGAATCTTAAGAGCGGCAAGAGAAAAACAGTTACCTACCAGGGAGCTCCCATAAGACTGTCAGCTGACTTCTCAACAGAAACTTTGCAGGCCAGAAGGTATTGGCAGAAAATATTCAAATTGATAAAAAAAAAACAAGGACCTACAACCAATATTACTCACCCAGCAAACTATCACTTAGAACTGAAGGACTGACAGAGCTTCCCAGGCAAAAAAAAAAAAAAAGCTTAAGGAGTTTATAACCCTCGAGTCAGTATTACCAGAAATGTTGGAGAGATTGCTTTTAAAAAAAAGATGACAAATATGAATGATAAATGGCAATAACTACATATCTATCAATAATTATATCACTGTAAATAGATTAAATATTCTAATCAAAAGACATAGGACGGTTGAATAGGTAAGAAAACAAGACCCTTACATATGCTGCCTATAAGAGACCCACTTCAGATTACACAGACTGAAAGTAAAGAGATGGAAAAAGATGTTTCATGGAAATGCAAACAAACAAACAAAAACCTGGGGTAGCAATACTTATATCAGACAAAACAGAGTTTAAAGCAAAGGCTATAACAAGAGACAAAAAAAAGAACCCAGTAATCTCACTTCAGGGTTTTTATCTGAAGAAACACAAAACAGTACTTCAAAGAGATGTGTTCATTGCAGCATTATTTATAATAGACAAGCTATGGAGGCAATTTCAGTGTCCATCAATGGATGAATTGATAAAAAAAGGTGTGGTACAGATGTCAGGTGGAAAAAAATGGTGTAGATGGTAGAGGCTTTGTTCATCCCTCTTGCAACCAAATCAAAGTTGTAACAGAAACAAGGAGCAAATAGCAAGCAAAGTCACCTGGGAACTAGGTGAAAAGAAGCACCACAACAAGAGAAAGAAATTAGAAATAATCCTACAACAGTAGAAGATAAGAGAGGGTGAAGATGCAAGCCTGATCAGTCCTGAGCAGCTGAGTGGGACAGAGCCTATGGCAGCAACAGCCGGCAGCTACAGACGCCTCTTAAAGAGGCCGTGTCAGCAACTGGACTTTAACGGTGACGGACCTGCTCGCTCTGAGCACTAGCATCAGGTCGACTGCAAAGCAGATACCATAGACTTACAAAGGGACACTGAGTTGTCAGATCAAGGGCCAGAGGTGAGGATCTCTCCCAGGCAGAAGTACTTGTAGTATCCATTGTTCCTCTGTTGAGCTCACCCCTCTCCCAGTGTGAGGATGCAGCACCGCCATACCTTAGATGTCATCAGACTGGATAACAGAGGTCACTCTACCCAGAGAATTCCTTGAAACTCCACCTCCACCAAAATGTGGCCTGACCCAAGCCACATCCAATTGTATACTCAGTGAGTCTGGTGCTCATTGTTGAGCCAATTCCAAGACTCACATTGGTGGCAGCTGGCCTCAGTTTCTGGCATGTCCTCTTGAGGCAACTGTAAGCACAACATCTGTGAATTTTCTCGCTAAATCTTAACAGGTGGCCCTGGAGGGACACAGGCTGGGGCTAAGCTTGGTCTGCATCTGAACTCCTCTCAGGACTGTGCCACTGAACACCTATTATACAAAGCCATGCTAATAAGACTGGAAGACTTGAGAGCTTTGTTTAGTACATAGAAACAAACACAGAAATGCAGCCAAAATGGAAAGATAAAGAAGCAGAAACTATATGAGAGAAGAGAACCAATATCCAGAAATAATGGAGTCAAGCAATCTAACAGATGCAGAGTTCAAAGCACTGGTTACAAAGATGTTGAATGAACTTGGGGGAAGTGTAGACGAGCTCACTGGAAACTTTAACAAAGAGACAAAAAACTCAAAAATGGAAATTATAAATGACAACCTTTCAAAAAAGAAGAACACATTATCTGAGATAATTTTAGAGAGAATTAACAGAGTGGATAAAGAAGAGGATTGAACCACTGATATAGAGGATGGGGAAGCCAAGGAAATTCAATCAGAATGGCAAGAAAAAAGAAGCCAAGACTATTATAATAATTTCAAGAGTCTTTAGGATACAACTAATTGTAAAAATATCCATGCCATAGGGGTACCTGAAGGAAAACAAGAAGTTGAAGAGCTTTTTGAAGAAATAATGATGGAAAATTTCCCTCACCTGAAGAAGGAAATAGAAAAAAAAAACGAGAAGCTCAGAGAGTCCCAAAAACCAGGAACCCAAGAAGGCCCGCACTAAGACACATCATTATTAAAATGCCACAGGTTAAATATAAAGAGAGAATCTTAAAAGCAGCAAGATAAAAGCAGTTAGTTACCTACAAGGGAGCACCCATAAGACTGGCAGCTGATTTCTCAAAAGAAACCAGGACAGAGGCGCTTGGCAAAAAAGTATTCAATGTTATGAAAACCTAGGATCTAAAACTAGAATACTTCATCCACCAAAGCTATCATTTAGAGTTAAGGACAGATAAAGAGCTTCCCAGACAAAAATAAACTAAAGGAATTTATCACCACCAAGCCAGTATTACAGGAATTGTTGGAGGGACTTCTTTAATAAGAAAAAAACATGTATCAAAAACAGAAATAAAGAATGGTAACAACTACATTCCTGTCAATAAGTACCTTAAATGGAAAAGAATTAAATGCTGCAACTAAAAGATAGAGTGGCTGAATGGATAAGAAAACAAGACCCCTCCATATTGCTGCCTACAAGAGACTCACTTCAGATTAAAAGACACACACACTAAAAGGAAGGGGATGGAAAAAGATATTGCCTTGATGGATAAAGGGAGTATTGTACTGAATGAAGTAAGTCAGATAAAGACAAATATCACATGATTTCGCATACATGTGGAATCTAAATAACAAAATAAACAACAAATACAGAAATAAACTCATAGATAGAGAGAGTATTTAGAGGGCTACTAGATGGGAGAGGATCAGGGGGATGGAGTAAAAGGCAAAGGGATTAAGAAGTACAAATAGTTACAATAGTCATAGAGATATAAAGTGTAGCATAAGGAAAGTAGTTAATAATGTAATAACTATGTAAAGGGAAAGAGGAGTACTAGATTTAATGTGTGATCCCTTTGTAAGTTATATAGATCTCTAATCACTATGTGGTACAACTAAAACTAATATATTATCGTATGCAAACTATCATTGAAAAATCTCATTGAATAGCACAATATAAATACAAGCAACTAATGGTCTATTCTATTTCAATAAAGCCAGAACAAAAAGGTGGTACATACATACAATGAAATATCACTCAGCCATAAAAAAGAATAAAATCCTGCCATGTGCAACAACATAGATAGACCTAGAGGGTATTGTGCTGAGTAGAGTAGGTCGAATAGAGAAGGACAAATGCCATATGATTTCATTTACATGTGGAATATAAAGAACACAATAAAGAAGAACAAAAACAAACTCATAGATACAGAGAACATTCTGATGGTTGGCACATGGGAGGTGGGTTGAGGTATGACTGAAAAAGGGGAAGTACAATTTTTAGTAACAAAATAGTTATTGCAATATAAAGTATAGCATAGGAATATAGTCAACAATATTGTAATAACTATGTATGGTTTCAGATGGATACTAGATTTATCTGGTGATCCCTTTGTAACTTATATAAATGTCTAATCACTGTGTTCTATACCTGAAACTAATATACTATCATATGCCAACTGTAATTTAAAATAACAAATTGTTAAACAATTAAATAAATAAAATAAAATAATTAAAAAGAAGGGGAGAAAAGAACATAAAATGGGTAATAAAGTGGTATTAAATATGTGCCCATCAGTAATCACTTTAAATGTAAATTGGTTAAATGCTCCAATTAAAAGACGTAGGGTAACTGAAGTAGGGAAAAAATGGCATAGATGATAGAGGCTCTGTTCATCCTTCTGGCGACTGTATCAAAGTTGTGACAGAAACAAGGAAAAAACAGCAAGAAAAATCACCTGGGATCTAGATGAACAAGCCATCCAACTAGGGAGAAATCTAAGAAATCAACCTGCAGTAGTAGAAGGTAGGATACGGCAAGGATATGAGGCTGCATAGTCCTGAGTGGCTGAGTGGGATGGAGACTGTGGCAGGAGCAGTGGCAGCCAGCTACAGCAGAGCCTCTTAAAGGGACCATGTCCATGAGTGGACTTTCGTGGTGACAGACCTGCTTGCTCTTCATTCATGAAAGAAGAGGATCAAATGATCTATATAGAGAATAAAAAAGCCAAGGACACTCAATCAGAATGGCAAGAAAAAAAGAGCCAAGACTATAATAATAATTAAAGGAGCATATAGGACACTATTAAAAGTAAAAATATCTATGTCATAGGGGTACCTGTAGGACAACAAGACATTGAAGAGCTAGTTGAAGAAATAATGATAGAAAACTTCTCTCATATGGTGAAGGAAATAGACATAAAACCCCAGGAAGCTCAGAGAGTCCCAAAAACCAGGAACCCAAAAAGGCCCACACCAAGACATGTCATAATTACAAATGCCACAGTTTAAATACAAAGAAAAAGTCTTAAAAAGCAGTAAGAGAAAAGCAATTAGTTAGTTACAAGGGAGCAACCATAAGACTGGCAGCTGATTTCTCAAAAAACAAACAAACAAACAAACAAACAAACAATGCTGGACAGAAGGGCTTGGCAAAAAATATTCAATGTGATAAAAACCCAGGATCTACAACCAAGAATTCTTTGTCCAGCAAAGCTATCATTTAGAGTCAAAGGACAAATAAAGAGCTTCCCAGAGAAAAATAAACTAAAGAAATATATCAAAACCAAGCTAGTATTACAGAAAATGTTGGAGAGACTTCTTTAAGAAGAAAAACATGTATCAAAAACAGAAATAAAGAATGGTAATAGCTATATTCCTATCAACAAGTATTTCAAATGGAAAAGAATTAAGTGCTCCAAGAAAAGTTAGAGTGGCTGAGTGGATTAGAAAACAAGACCCCTACACAGACTAAAAGGAAGTATATGGAAAAAGATATTGCCCTGATGGACCTAGAGGGTATTGCACTGAATGAAATAGGTCAGATAAAGACAAATATCTCATTATTTCACATAGATGTGGAATCTAAAGAACAAAATCAACATCAGTAAAAGTGGAAATAAACTTACAGATACAGAGAATATTTAGAAGGATACTAGATGGGAGGTTGGGGCGACAAAAAAAAGACAAAGGGAATAAGAGGTACAAATAAATAGTTGCAGAATAGACATGGAAATGTAGAGTGTAGCATGAGGAAGATGGTTAATAATGTTGTAATAAACATGTAAGGGGGATGTAGGGTACTAGATTTAATGGGGTGATCACTTTGTGAGTTATGTGGATCTCTGATCACTATGCTATACAACTGAAACTGGTATGTTATTGTATGTCAAATATAATTGCAAAAATTTCATTGAACAGTACAATGTAAATATCAGCAACTAATTGTCTATTATATTTCAATATAGACTGAACAAAAAAGATGTAGGGAAACAAGACTCATACCTATGCTGTCTATGAAAGACCCACTTCAAATCAAAAGACACACACAAACTTAAAGAGGGGAAAAGATATTTCATGCAAGTGGAAATAAAAAAAAGCTGAGGTAACAATACTAATGTCAGACAACATAGACTTTAAAACCAAGACTATAATAAGACAAAGTAAACATGACAAAATAATAAAGTGGCTAATTCAACAAGAGGATATAACCATTGTAAACATTTATACACTCAACATAGGAAGATCTAAATCCATTAAGCAAATATTAACCTACATAAAGGGATAGATTGACAGCAATACAGTCATAATATGGAACTTTAAAACTCCATTAATATCAAAAGATAGCTCTTCCAGATAGAAAGTCAACAAGGAAACAGCAGTTATAAATGACACTTTGGAAGGATTTAATTGACATTTTTAGAGCATTTTAACACAAATCAACAGAATATACACTTTTTTAAGTGCACATGGAACATTTTCTCTGATAGACTACATGTTAGGCCACCAAACAAGTCTCAATAAATTTAAGAAGTTTGAAATCATACCAAACTTCTCTGTTCACAATGGTATGAAACTAGAAATCAATTACAAGAAAAAAAAAACTAAAAAATGTATAAACACATGTAGGCTAAATAACATAATCCTAAACAGAAATGGATTAACAATGAGATGAGTGAAGAAATCAAAATATACATTGAGACAAATGAAAATGGTAACA
Source organism: Eidolon dupreanum (assembly GCA_028627145.1). Classification (NCBI taxonomy): domain Eukaryota; kingdom Metazoa; phylum Chordata; class Mammalia; order Chiroptera; family Pteropodidae; genus Eidolon; species Eidolon dupreanum. The sequence goes on along the minus strand of CM053505.1, from coordinate 66,337,043 downwards.
CAATGACCCAAAATCTATGGGACATAGCAAAAGTCCTCAGAGGGAAATTCATAGGGATACAGGCCTACCACTAGAAACAAGAAAAATCTCAAATAAATAATTTAACCCTATCCCTAAAATTGAATAGGAAAAGAACAACAAACAAAGCCAAAGTTGGTAGAAGGAAGGAAAAGAAATAAGCAAAATTGAATCTAGAAAAACAATACAAAAGATCAATGAAACCAAGAGATAGTTCTTTAAATAGATAACCAAAATTCATAAACCTATAATCAAACTTTTCAAGAAAAAAAGAGAGGACCCATATAAATAAAATCAAAAATGAAAGAGGAGTGACAATTGCTACCACAGAAATACAAAGGATTTTAAGAAAATACTATGAACAATTATATGCCAACAAATTGGACAATCTGTAAGAAATGGGTACATTATTAGAACATAGAATCTCACAAGACTGAGTCAAGAAGAAATCTGAACAGACCATTTACTACAAATGAAATTGAATCAGTAATCAAAAAACTACCCACAAACAAAAGCCCTGGACCAGATAGCTTTACAGGTGAATTTTACACAAAAATTCGAAGAATTAACACCTATTTTTCTCAAACTACTCTAAAAAATTCAAGAGGATGAAATTCTTCCAACCGCACTTTATAATCCTACCTTTACCCTGATTCCAAAGCCAGAATAAGATATTACAAAAAAAACTTATAAGCTAATATCCCTGATAAACATAGATGCAAAAATCCTCAAAAAAATGTTAGCATACTGAATTCAGCAATATATTAAAAAGGTCATACACCATGATCAAGTGGGATTTATTCTTGCAATGCAGGTTGGTTCAATATCTGCACATAAATTAATGTGATACACCATATAAACATAATGAAGGACAAAAATCATGTGATCATATCAATAGATGCAAAAAAAAGCATTGGAGAAAATTTAGCATAAATTTATGATAAAAACTCTCAGCAAGGTGAAAATATAGGGTACATATCTCAACATAATAAAGGCCATATATGTCAAACCCACAACTAACATCATAAATCATCGAGAATAGCTAAAAGTGTTTACAATCAGGAACAAGACAAGAATGTGCACTTTCACCACTTTTATTCAACATAGTACTGGAAGTCCTAGCCAGGGAAATCAGAGAAGAAACAGGAAAGGCATTCAAATTGGAAAGGAAGGAATAAAATTGTCATTATCTGCAGATGACATGATACTATATACACAAAACCTTAAAGATTATATCAAAAAACCATTAGAATTGATAAATGAATTCAGTAAAGTAATATGGTACAAAATTAATATTTAGAAATTGAATTTCTATACACCAATAACAAATTTTTGGAAAGAGAAGAAAACTATCTCATTTAGAGTTGTATCAAAAATGATAAAATACCTAGAAATAAATTTAAACAGATGTAAAAGACTTGTACCTGACAAATTATAAGACACTGAAGAATGAAAGTGAAGATACAAATAAATGGAAGAATCTACAATGCTCATGGATAGGAAGAATTAACATCATAAAAAAGTCCATACTACTCAAAGCAATCTATAGATTCAATGCAATTCCTATCAAAATACCAATGGCATTTTTCAGAGAACTAGAATAAATAGTCTTAAAATTTATCTGGAGCCACAAAAGCCCCCTAATAGCCACAGCAATCTTGAGAAAGAAGAATGAAGTTGAACATATCACTGCAGCAGTTTACAACCTTTTTGGCACCAGGGACCAGTTTTCCTATGAGAATCTAATGCCTGATGATCTAAGGTAGAGCTGAGGTAGTGATGCTAGCGCTGGGGAGCAGCTGCAAATACAGATGAAGTTTCGCTTGCTCACACGCCATTCATCTGCTGTGCCCCTGATTCCTAACAGGCCATGGATGGATACTAGTCCACGGCCTGAGGGTTGGGGTCCCCTGAATTTGATATGAAAATATACTACAAGTTGCAGATATTACTCTACCTAATATTAAAATATACTCAACAACATGGTACTGGCACAAAAACAGACAAATAGATCAATGGAACAGAATAAAGAACCTAGAAATAAATCTATGGTCAATTAATCTATGACAAAGGAAGAAAAAATATACAATGAGGTAAAGTCAGTCTATTCAATAAATGGTGTTGGAAAAACTGTACTGATGCATGCAAAAATATAATAAAATAAAACTAGACCACCTTCCTACACCATATACAAGAATAATCTCAAAATCGATTAAAGACTTAAATGTAAAACCCAAAACCATAAAACTCCTAGCAGAAAACATAAGCAGTAAACTCTCTGACATTGCTCTTAGTAATATTTTTTTCTGTTATAGCTCTATGGGCAAAAAAAGCAGAAGAAATAATAAACAAATGGGACTACATCAACCTAAAAAATTTTTGCACAGCAAAGGAAACCATCAACAGAACAAAAAGCCTACTAGATGAGAGAAGATATTCATCACTGATACATCTGATAAGGGATTAATATCCAAAATTTATAAAGAACTTAAACAACTTGACACACATAATCCAATTAAAAAGTGTACAGAAGACCTAAATAGACATTTCTCCAAATATTGCCAATAGACATTTGAAAAGATGCTCAATGCCACTAATCATCAGAGAATTGCAAACTAAAACCACAATGAGATGTCACCTCACACTTTGTCATTGTGGTTATTATCAATAAATCAGCAAAAAAAAAACAAGTGTTAGTGAGGATGTCAAGAAAAGGAAACCCTTCTTCACTGTTGGTTCAATTGCAAATTGGTGCAGCCACTATGGAAAACAGTTTAGAGATTCCTCAAAAAAGTTAAAAATAGAACTACCTTATTACCCAGGAATTGTACTTCTTGGTATTTAGCTAAAGAAATCCCAAACACTAAACTGAAAAGATATATGCACCTCTGTGTTCATCACAAATTTATTTACAATAGTCAAAATATGAAAGCTACCTAAATGCCCTTCAATAGATGATTTGATAAAGAAGTGGCAATGCATATGTACAATGGAGTATTATTTGGCCATAAAAAAAAAAGAATGAAATCTTACCATTCGTGACAACTAGGATGGACCTGGAAGGTATTATGCTAAGTTAAATAAGTCAAACAGATGAGGGAAACAGTCTCAAAACAAAGGGAAATAATTCACCCCAGATGATACTGTATGACGTTGAACGAATTGTTTTACCTCTGGGAATGACAATAGTGTATACCTTATATGGTTGCTTTAAGGATTCACAGAGATAATGCATTCAAACACTTAGGCTAGTTCCTGAAACATACTAGATATGAAAACAATATTGATTGCAACTACTCTTTGATGATGATGATGATGATGATGATGATGATGATGATGATGATAATGATGATGATGATGATGTTACAGTTAGTTCCAGTTAATTCTTAAAACTCAAGTATCCGGCTTTACAATCCAGTAAATCTCTACATCATACTTGCTAGAATAAACCTTTCAACAGCTCTGGTTTGCAGGACTTAACACAGTTGACCACTTCTTCTGGATTCTTTTTCCATCTCTTTTTATTCCTTAGATTCTGCATATAAGCAAAATCATATAGTGTTTATATTTGTCTGACTTAAATACGTTCTAGGTCCATCAAAGCAATATCTTTTTCCATCTCCTTTCCTTTCATATGTAGGGATCTTGGTTTCTTATCCTTTCAGCCATTCTCTTTCAGTTGGAGCACTTAATTCTTTTCCATTTAAGGTACTTATTAATAGGAATGTAGTTGTTACCATTCTTTATTCATGTTTTTGATACATGTCTTTTCTTCTTAAAGAAGTCCCTCCAACATTTCCTATAATACTGGCTTGGTGATGTTAAATTCCCAAAAAAAGCTTATTTTTATCTGGGAAGCTCTTTATCTGTCTTCAACTCTAAATGATAACATTGCTGAATAAAGTATTCTTGGACATAGATCCTGGGTCTTCATCCTGTCGAATACGTTTTTGCCAAGCCTTTCGGTCCTGCATAGTTTCTTTTGAGAAAT